>JANHMN010000003.1:53815341-53849192 GCA_030674055.1 Rhabdomys pumilio | reverse complement strand
AACAGCTCAAGACAACTTGATCCTGGGCAGAACATTAAACACTCTCTACAGTGCTCCTGACTGTCTGATCAGCTCATGTTGCGGAATAGCTCACCTAGTGTAAACATGCAGGTTAGACTTTGCACAGGAATGATCCCCCCCTTCAGATCGAATGCAGGAGACATGTGTTCTTTCATACACACTCTAATATCTCTAAGAAGTTGCCTTTTATTGTACAGTTTGTATAAATCTCTGATCACAATCTGAGTGTTGGTCTTTCCAAAATGCCTAGGAAAATCACAGGTGATCTGGATACTGCTTTAGAGAGAGGAGTAATTCTGTGCTGGCATGCATTGGTCCAGTGTGTTTTCATCCACCATCCCACGGAGGTGGCAACAATAATCTTAGGCTTGCCCTACAGAGTCGGATAGTAGAGGCAGTTGCAGTTGGGTTTCTGCTCAATAGAATCATTCCTGGAGAATTCTTAGAGTTTATTTCATCTTGAAGTCTAATGTAATGTTGGGGAATCAAGTGCCTTGACAGCTTGCTCTTTCTCTTTTAGAAAAGAATTATTGCAACTTTTCAAAACAAGAATTCCTTTCATCCCAGCAGAACTCCACACTCCAATAGAACATTCTTACTTCTGAAGTACTTACTGCAGGCCAGGTAAGCACTTCGTTACTGGGAGAGCAAAGCATAGGTAGCTGTGTTCAGTCAAAGTCTGGGTCAACGATAACAACCCAATGTCATGAAGAGATGTGATGACATAAAAATCATGCTCAATAGGATTACGCTGAGGCCCAACCAGGAGGACAGTGATACAACTGGTCTTTTCACACTCTGGGAACCACTTGGACACTATCCTGAGGTTCTCAGAAGCCCTTGTCCTGTTTCCCATGCAAGGAAACCTGGACACTCCTGGTGAACTCTGGTTGGCAAAGACTGTGTGCCAACCAAAAACCTAGTCTCACACTCAACTTGTATGCAAGTCTGCAAGTCTCACCTACTGATCAGAGCCCTGTCTTTTCTGCTCTTTTGCATTCTTCAGATATGCCCAGGTAGAGCCCAGAGAATCACAAATCTCAGGTAAGTGGAATGACCTTTGCTACTGTAACCCTTAGAAATAGCCAGCATCTTCATGTTTGGGTGTCAGCATCGAAGCCACTCTGACATTTTCACTAGAGGAAAAGAAATTAACCCGATGCACCAAGTGAGGGTTGATTTGAAGTGTCTTCATTGGAGTAGATATTATCATTTACAGGCGGGAAATATGCTTAAAACCCAATTTACGCTAACCCACATAATTATGAGTTACTCATCACGGTTACAAACGGGTAACACTTTGCTGATAGTATGGGCTCCATCTTACTTGTTGACAGTGAGAGGAGTTAAAGGAAGTTCTCAGAGACTTCCCAGCTTTGGCAGCCTTTACTCTTTTGATGACAAGGAGACCCAGGGATCAGAGCCTTGATCAGTAAGACAGAAGTTGTTTCTAGATATCCAGTATGCAGTGCAGGCACCTGATGTCTTTCCAAAGGCAAAACTATGGGCAAAGAGTTTAAAACCTTTCCCCACTGAAAATAACTCTCCATATCGAAGACTTGTGGCTTTATGTGTTGCCTTTGACTCTTAATCTTCCAAATTTCCTTTCTGGTGTTTCTTTCAGCTCTTTCTAGTCTTCACTTCATTAGGCAAAGTATTTTCACTACATTCAAGAAACAAATGCCTATCTAGGAAGATGTCTCATGTCATAGCCTATTTTGGTCAAACAAATTGCAATGTCATTCATGTGGTCATGTCCCCTACTAAACTCAGGAATATTGGGTTTGTTTTCTCACTACAGAGACATGGCAAGCGAAAACATCTCAAGAAAACTTGATCATGGGCAGAACATTAAAGACTCTCTACAGTGCTGCTGACTGTCTGGTCAATTCATGTGGCAGCATAGCACTCCTAGTGGAAACATGCAGGTTAGACTTTGCACAGGAATGATCACCACAATTTCAAATCGAATGTAGGTGACATGTGTTTTTTCATACAGACTCTAATATCTCTAAGAACTTGCCTTTTATTGTACAGTTTGTATGAAGCTGTGATCTCAATCTTAGTGTAGGACTTTCCAAAATGCCTTGGCAAAAGTCACAGGTGATCTCTATACTGCTTTAGAGAGAGCAGTAATTTTGTGCTGCCATGCATTGGTCCAGTGAGTTTTCATCGACCATCCCACGGATGTGAAAACAAACATCTTGGGGTTGTCCTACAGAGTAGGATAGAAGAGTCAGTTGCAGTTGGGTTTCTGCTCAATAGAATCATTCCTGAAGAAATATTAAAGTTTCTGTCACCTTAAACACTTAAGTAATGTTGGGAAACCAAGTGCCTTGAGAGCTTACTCTTTCTCTCATTGGAAAAGACGTTGTTCAACATTTCAAGGAAGAATTTCATTCATCTCTGGCAGAGAATTTGACCCAGGCATCCTTCACACTCCAATGTGAACATTCTTAATTCTGGAGTACTTTTTCCAGGAAAGGTAAGCACTTCAGTCCTGGGAAATCAAAGCATAGGTAGCTGTGTACAGTGAAATCCTGGGTCAATGATGACAACCCAATGTCAGGAAGAGATCTGATGACATAAAAATCATGCTCAATAGGATTACGCTGAGGCCCAACCAGGAGGACAGGGTTACAACTGTTCGTTTCACACTCTGGGAACCAGTTGAGGACTATCCTGAGGCTCTCAGAAGTCTTTGTCCTGTTTCCCATGCACGGAAACCTGGACACTCCTGGTGAAGTTTAGTTGGCAAAGACTGTGTTCCAACCAGAAACTAGTCTCACAGTCAACTTGTATGCAAATCTGCAAGTCTCACCTGCTGATCAGAGCCCTGTCTTTTCTGCTGTTTTGCAGTCATCAGACATGGTAGAGCCCAGAGAATCACAAATCTCAGGTAAGGGGAATGACCTTTGCTACTGTAACCCTTAGAAGTAGCCAGCACCTTCATGTTTGGGTGTCAGCATCTCAGCCACTCTGACTTTTTCACTAGAGGAAAAGAAACTAACGTGATGCACCAAGTGAGGTTTGATTTGAAGTGTCTTCATTGGTGTAGATGTCCTCATTTACAGGGGAGAAATTTGCTTAAAACCCAATTTATTCGAATCCACCTAATTATGAGCTACTCATCCTGGTTACAACGGGAAACTCTATGCTAATAGTATGGGCTCCATCTTCCTTGTTGACAGTGAGAGGAGTTACAGGAACTTCTAAGAGACTTCCCAGCTTTGGCAGACTTTGCTCTTTTGATGAAAATGAAGACCCAGGGAACAGGGCCTTGATTGGTGAGACAGAAGTTGTTTCTAGATATCCAGTATGCAGTGCCTGTGCCTGATGTCTTTCCAAAGGCAAAAATATGGGCAAAGTGTTTAAAACCCTTACCCCACAAAAAAAAAAAATGTCCATCTGGAAGATTTCAGGTTTTATGTGTTGTCTTCTTTTCATATCCTTCCAAATTTCCCTTCTGGTGTTTCTTTCACCTCTTTCTAATCTTCACTGCATGAGGCAAAGAATTTTCACTACATTCAAGAAACAAATGCCTATCTAGGAAGTAGTCTCAGGGCATAGCCTATTTTGACTAACCAAATGGCAATGTCATCATGTGGTCATGTCCCCTAATAAACTCACGAATAAGGGGGTTTGCCATCTCACTATAGAGACATGGCAAGCCAAAACAGCTCAAGAAAATTTGATCATGGGCAGAATATTGCACACTCTCTACGGTGCCCCTGGCTATCTGATCAGCACAAGTGGCAGCATAGCACACATAGTGTCAACATGCAGGTTAGACTTTGCACAGGAATGAACCCACTCTTCAAATCGAATGCAGGAGACATGTGTTCTTTCATACAAACTCTAATATCTCTAAGAAATTACCTGTTATTGTATAGTTTGTTTGAAGCTGTAATCTCAATCTGAGTGTTGGATTTTCCAAAATGCCTTGGCAAAAGTCGAACACGTGATCTGGATAGTGCTTTAGAGATAGCAGTAATTCTGGGCTGGCATGCATTGGTCCAGTGTGTTTGCATCAACCACCGCACGGAGGTGACAACAAACATCTTGGGGTTGCCCTACAGAGTAGGATAGAAGAGGCAGTTGCAATTGGGTTTCTACTCAATAAAATCATCCCTGGAGAAATATTAGAGGTTCTGTCACCTTCAAGTTTTAAGTAATGTTAGAAAATCAAGTGCCTTGACAGCTTGCTCTTTCTCTCTTTAGAAAAGATATTTTTCAACATTTCAAGCAAGAATTCCTTTCTTGCCTGGCAGAGCATTTGACCCAGCAGACCTCCATACTCCAATGTGAACATTCTTACTTCTGAAGTACTCTCTGCAGGCCACGTAAGCACTTCGGTCCTGGGATATAAAAGCATAGGTTGCTGTGTTCAGTCAAAGCCTGGGTCAATGATGATATCCCTATGTCATGAAGAGAGGTGATGACATAAAAATCATGCTCAATAGGATTACGCTGAGGTCCAACAGCAGGACAGGGTTACAACTGGTCCTTTCACACTCTGGGAACCACTTGGGGAATATCCTGAGGTTCTCAGAAGCCCTTGTCCTGTTTCCCATGAAAGGTAACCTGGACACACCTGGTGAACTTTGGTTGGCAAAGACTATGTGCCAACCAGAACCTAGTCTCACAGTCAACTTGTATGCAAGTCTGCAAGTCTTACCTACTGATCAGAGCCCTGTCTTTTCTGCTGTTTTTCAGTCATTGGATATGCCCTGGTAGAGCCCAGAGAATCATAAAACTCAGGTAATTGGAATGACCTTTGCTACTGTCACCCTTAGAAATAGCCAGCACCTTCATGTTTTGGTTTCAGCATCTCAGCCACTCTGACTTTTTCACTAGAGGAAAAGAAAAAACCCGATGCACCAAGTGATGGTTGATTTGAAGTGTCTTCAGCAGTGTATATCTTCTCATTTACATGGGGAATATTTGCTTAAAACCCAATTAATTCTTACCCACATAATTGAGAGCTACACATCATGGTTACAAATGGGTAACTCTTTGCTGATATTGTGGGCTACATCTTGCTTGTTGAGAGTTTGAGGAGTTACAGGAACTTCTCAGAGACTTCCCAGCTTTTGCAGACTTTGCTTTTTTGATGACAATGGAGACCCAGGGTACAGAGCCTTGATTAGTGAGACAGAAGTTGTTTCTGGATATCCTGTATGAAGTTCCTGCACCTGATATCTTTCCAAAGGCATAACTATGGGCAAAGGGTTTAAAACCCTTATCCCACAGGGAAGCCCTTCATCTGGAAGATTTGAGGTTTTTTGTGTTTCCTTGGTCTCATATCCTTCCAAATTTCCCTCCTGGTGCTTCCTTCAGCTCTTTCTAATCTTCATTGCATGAGGCAAAGTATTTTCTCTACATTCAAAAACAAATGCATATCTAGGAAGTTGTCTCAGGGCATAGCCTATTTTGACGAACCAAATGGCAGTGTCATTCATGTCGACATTTCCCATACTAAACTCAGGAATATGGGGTTTGCCTTCTCATTATAGAGACATGGCAAGCCAAAACTTCTCAAGACAATTTGATCATGGGCAGAACATTGCACACTCTCTACTTTGCCCCTGGCTGTCTGATCAGCTCAAGTTACAGCATAGCACACATAGTGTCAATATGAAGGTTAGTCTTTGCACAGGAATGAACAAACCCTTCAAATAGAATGCAGCAGACCTGTGTTCCTTCAACCAGACTCTAATATCTCTAAGAACTTGCCTGTTAATTTACAGTTTGTATGAAGCTGTGATCTCAATCTGAGTTTAAGACTTTCCAAAATGCCTTGGCAAAAGTCACAGGGGATCTGGATACTGCTTTAGAGTGAGCAGTAATTCTGTGCTGGCATGCATTGGTCCAGTGTGTTTTCATTGACCATCGCATGGAGGTGCCAACAAAAAACTTGGGGTTGCCCTACAGAGTAAAATAGAAGAGGCAGTTGCAGTTGGGTTTCTGCTCAATAGAATCATCCCTGGAGAAATATTAGATTTTCTGTCACCTTGAAGACATAATTAATGTTGGAGAATCAAGTGCCTTGACAGCTTGCTCTTTTTCTCTTTAGAAAAGACATTCTTCAACATTTCAAACAAGAATTTCTTTCATCCCTTGCAGAGCATTTGACCCAGCAGACCTACACACTCCAATGTGAACATTCTTACTTCTGAAGTACTTTCTGCAGGCCAAGTATACTCTTCAATCCTGGGATATAAAAGCATAGGTAGCTGCGTTCAGTAAAAGCTTAGGTCAATGATGACAACCCAATGTCATGAAGAAACGTGATGACATAAAAATCATGCTCAATAGGATTACTCTGAGGCCCAACCAGGAGGACAGGGTTACAACTGGTCCTTTCACATTTTGCAAACCACTTGGGGACTATCCTGAGGTTCTCAGAAGCCCTCTTCCTCTTTCCTATGCACGGAAACCTAGACACACCTAGTGAATTCAGACAGTCTTTGCCAACAAAATCCTAGTCTCACAGTCAACGTGTATGCAAATCTGAAAGTTTCACCTATTGATCACAGTCCTGTCTTCTCTCATGTTTTGCAGTCTTCTGATATGCCCTGTTTCAGCCCATAGTATCATAGATCTCAAGTAAGCATAATCATCATTGCTACTGGCTTCCTTTAGAAAAATCAAGTGTTTTTATATTTTAGTGTCAGAATCTCAGCCACTCTGAGGTTTTCTTCTGAGGAATAGAAACTAACCAAATACACCAAATGAGATTTGAATATTATTGTCTTCTACCCTATAGCTCTTCATATTTACAGGGGGTAAAACAATTTGCTTAAATTCCAATTATTCTTATCCACATAATTATGAGCTACTCATCATGCTTAGAAGAGTATAACTCATTTCTGTTCGAGGGGTCTCCATCCTGGTTTATCTCTTTGACAGGAGTTACAGGAACTTTCCAGAGACTTCATAGTAATGACAGACTTTGATCTTTCCATGGGAAAGAGCCTTGATTATTAAGAGATATGTTGTCTCTAAGTTTTCTGTTTGGAGTGCCTTCAAATGATATCTTACAAAAGACAAACTACTGGCAAATATTTTAAAAACTCTCACTCCACAGGGAAGTTGTTCATGTGGATGATTTGAGGTTTTATATATTCCTTGGTTCACACAGCCTTTCAAATTTCCTTACAGAAACCAAATGGCAATGTTATTCATGTCAATGTATCCCCTAGTAAACTGTCTCTTTAGTAAGGAATTTTTTGTGTCATGGAAAATAATGATGTCTAAATTAGCTTGGAAGCCTGTTTTCAGTTCTTGTACCTCTGTAATGTGACAAAGCAAGATGGAGACCCCAAGATCAGGAATGAGTTATCCTCTTATGAGAAGTATCTCACAATTATGTAGATAAAAATTACCAGACTATAAGAATATTTCTTTACCCACTATAAATCTGTAGGTCTACATGTCAGAAGATACTCACAATGGACTCTCACTGGGTGCATTTAGTTATTTTATTTTCCTAAAATAAAAACTTGACAACCCAATGTCATGAAGAGAGGTTATGACATAAAAATTATGCTCAATAAGATTAGTCCAAAGCCCGTTCAGCAGGCCAAGATTACAAGCGGTCCTTCTCTTCTTTGTGAACCTCTTGTTGGACTTATCTTATGTTCTCAGATGCCATTGCCGTATTTCTCATGAGAAGAAACCTGGACACTCCTGGTGCAACCTTTGTTGGCAAAAACTGTGTGCCAACAAGCACCTAGTCTCACATTCTACCTGTATGTAATTTGCAAGTGTCACCCATTACTCATGACCCTCTCATTTCTAGTGTTGTGCAGTCATTGGACATGCCGTCTTGGAGTCCAAAGAATCATACATCTCAGGTAAGTAACTTAATATAATAAAGGCTGTAAATATAAAATTAGAGCAAACATATTCAATGGGAAAAGAAAAAAAAAGCATCACTTGTAAAGTTAGCAAAGAAGTATATCTTGTCTCTCTATTCTTATTCAAAATAATGTTTAAATTATTAACCTGGTTAAATAAGCAATGGAAATAAAGGGTACATTATGTGAAATAACTCAATTCATTCCTACTGCAGACAATATGGAACTATACTTCATGGGCACTAAAATTCTCACCAGAGAGGAAAAAAAACTTATCTGATAAATACTTCTAGTAAAATAGCAAGATATAAAGTCAACACACAAAAGTATGTCAACAACTTTTTTATATAATAAACATACTGTTCATTTACAGAATGAACATTCTGAGCATAAAACTGGTCTCATTTATGGGGATGTCAAAACATAACAACTAGAAATAAATCTCATCAAGAAGGTAAATGAGCTCAACAATGAAAACCTGAAAATACTTCCAAAAGAAATTAAAGACTCTAGAAGTCAGATTGATAGAGTTAATAATGTAAACATAGCTATGTAACTGAATGTGATTCAAATTTTCAATATAATCCCTATTAAAATTCCAAAGGTTTTTGGAAGAATTATTTTAAATCTTAAAAACAACACAGAAGTACAAAAACCTATATACAACCAAAACAATCCTAAGCACAATCAGCTATGTTGGAATTGTCACGGTATGTAACTTCAAATATAGTATAGAGACATTCTGATAAAATGACATGCTACTTAAAACAGAAACATGAACAAATATACAAAACAAAACACATAATCTCATGCTCAACTATTGTGCTCAACTGGTTTTTTGACATGAGTTTCAAACTTATGCATTGAGGGAAAAAACAGCATTTTTAACAATTAGTACAAGAAAAACTTAATACGAATATGTACAAGAATTAAACTAGGAATGAAGAGCAGTTAAGAGCATTGACTGCTCTTTCAGAGGAAATTGATTCAATTCCCAGCAACCATGCAACAACTCATAACCATCCATAACTCCATTCACCAGAGTTCAAATACCCTATTCTGGCTGCCTTGTGGTACAGGTAGCCAAGTGATACATAGAGATACAAGGTTTCAAAACACCTGTACATTCAAAAATAAAAATTACAAAAAGAATAAACTAAATTCTTCTCTCTTATCCTGCATAAAAATCCACTGAAAACAGATGAAAGGCTTTATTTAATATATGACCCAAGGAATTAAAGTGGATTGCACAGAAACACTTCAAGATATAGACAAACGAGAACTTTCTTTTTTTTAAATTGGATATTGCATTTACATTTCAGATTTTATACCCTTACCTCATTCCCCTGACCACCCAGGAACCCCCTATTCCATCTGCCTTCTCCTGCTTTTATGAGGATGTGCCCCCACCTAATGCCCACTCAGACATCCCCACCTTCAAATTCCCACCCTAATCGGTGTTCAGCCTTCATGGGACCAAGGATCTTCTCTTTCACCTATGCCCAACAAGGCCATCCTCCCCTACATATAGAGATGGAGTCATGGGTCCCTCCCTATGTGCTCCCAGGCTGGTGGTTTAGACCCTGGGGAGCTCTGTTTGGTTGGTATTGTTGCTTTCCTCATGGGACCACCAATCCTTTCAGCTCCTTCAGTCTTTTCTCTAACTTCTTCATTGGGAAACCCTTGATCAGATCAGCGGTTAGCTGTGAGCATCTGCCTCTGAATATGACAGATTCTGGCACACCTCTAAGGAGACAGCTATATCAGGCTTTTGTCAGCATGCACTTCCTGACATGTTCATCAGGGTCTATGTTTGGTGACTGCACATGGGATGGATACCCAGGTGGAATGGTCTCCAGATGGCACCTCCTTCAGTTTCTGTTCCACACTTTGTCTCCCTATTTGCACCATGGAGTATTTTGTTACTCCTTCTAAGTAGGACCGAGGCATCCACACTTGGTCTTACTTCTTCATAAGCTTCATGTGGTCTGTAAGTTGAATCTTGGCTATTTCAAGCTTTTTGGGCTAACATTTGCTTATCAGTGAGTAAATGCCATGTGTGTTCTTTTGTAATTGGGTTACCTCACTCAGGATGATATTTTCTAGTTCCATCTATTTACCTAAGAATTTCTCAAATTCATTATTTTTAATAGGTGAGTAATAGTTCATTGTGTAAATGTACCACAATTTTTGTATCCATTTCTCTGTTGAAGGACATCAGGGTTCTTTCCAGCTTCTGACTGCTATGAACATAGTGGAGCACATGTTCTTGTTATATGTTGTTATATGTTGAGAATTTTCTGGGTATGTGTCCAGGAGTGGGATAGCTGGGTCCTCAGGAAATGTTATGTCCAATTTTCTGAGGAACCGCCAGGCTGATTTCCAGAGTGGTTGTAGCAGCTTTCAATCCCACCAACAATGGAGTAGTGGTCCTCTTTCTCCGCATCCTCACCAGCATCTACTATCATCTGAGTTTTTGATCTTAGCCATTCTGACTGGTGTGAGATGCTATCTCAGGGTTGTTTTGATTTGCATTTCCCTGATGACTAAGGATGTTGAGCATTTCTTAAGGTGCTTCTGGGCCATTCGAGTTTCCTCACTTAAGAATTCTTTGTTTAGCTCTGTACCACATTTTTAATAAGGTTATTTGGTTATCTGGAGTATAATTTCTTGAGGATTTTTTTTTATAACCACACCTGACTGGCTTGTTTTATTGAAGAGGGACATGGGTAAGAACAAGTAAAGACAGCTGGGACCCTAGGTTGGGAAAAATACCCTCCCCTCCCCGTATGCACTCACTTCCCCAAATAAAAAATAACCAACTATAGGGGAGCAGCTGAGACAGTGACGGGGAGGCTGAGAGTGGGCAGAGAAGGACACTTGGATTTGAGGGCAGCAGTAAAGAGACCATGCATGTGCTGGGAGGGCCCGAGGTGGTGCTGGATGAGTCTGTCTTCCTTGTAGGCATGTATAAATATAAAGATAAGCCTTTCTTCTCCCCCCTCTGCCCAGTGCTGCTCGCCACCATCCCAGCTTGCCTTTCCTCATCAGCGAAGGGAAGAGGGGAAAATCAAGTTATCACCAAATTTCGATCAGACCCATATCCATCAGCCTCTGGATCTTCTGTGCTATTACAGGATTCTTTAAGTGTTTGCTCAGAGCCTGGGGGTCCTTTTGCATCTGCTCCAGGATGAGCCTCATGGCTGGGTCACTCATTATCTGCTGCACCTAGGGTCAGCCATGGCCTGCCGCTTCACATCCTCAGAGCTATCATGTCTGTTGTACTGTGCCATCATACAGCGTTGGTAACCATCTGCTGCTTCCTTACAGCTGGAGTCCAGGTCTAACACCTTTTGGTATACATCCTTGGCTTTTGTATAGTCCTTTATGGCTTCCAGAGCAGCTGCTTTCCATGTATAACCCTTGATGAAGGTTGGCTCTAGCTGAATTCACTCCAGCTAGAGTGCCAGCTGGAACTCCAAGAGCTTGGTGTAGCAGGCAGCTCGGTTGCTGTACAGTTTGGCATCTCTTGGGTTCCTTTTAATGGCTTCTGTATAGTGCTTCATGGCCTGGGGGTAGTCCCATTTCTGGAAGCATTCATTGCCCTTGTTCTCCTCCAAAGCCAAGTCAGGGTTGATATAAGCCAGTCGCTCTTGTTCCTTCAGAATCTTCTCTGCCTGCTGGCACTTCTTGAGCACATCTGGGATTCGATGCTCTGTCAGAGAATTGTTGTAGAAATGGATAGCATCTTTGTACCTTTCTTCTTTGAAAAAGTAATTGCCAATTTGGGCATAAGCTTTGGCGATCTGCCTGTAGTCCTCTCGGTTCTCTCTGCCCACTTCAATGGCCTTTCCACAGAGCTCTCGACATTTGTTGTAGACGCCCTTTTCAAAGTGTACAGCTGCTTGATTAGTTATGTAAGTCATATTGGTAGGGTCCAGTTCCTTCGCCTTGTCATAATGCTTCAGGGCCTTGTCAAAATCTTTCTTCTTGTAGGCATCATTTCCCAACTCCTTTTCTTTTAGTGCCTGTTTCTTATTCTCTGGAAGACCTTCTTCCATTGGTTCTGGCTTGGCCTCCTTTTTGGGAGGAAGTGGGGGTGTGGGTGTTGCTGCCTCTTCCTCTTCATCCATACTGCCCAGGTCAACCCTAAGGAAAACACTGAGAGTATTCATGATGCAGGGGTCTTGTAGTTTTGTGCCCAGGTCTGAAGGCTTGCTCTGCAGCTGCTCTATAAGTTCCCTGTAGGTGGGGTCACTGAGCAGTGTCCTTGTCCTGGGATAATTCTCCAACTTCTGGTACAAATTAGGCAAGGTGAAAGGATTCATGAATTTCCTTTCTGCCAACCTGGCCTTCATGTTCTGCAAGCTTTCCTTAAGCTGCAGATTATTGGATTTGTGTTTTAAACCTTCTTCATAGGTTCGTTTGGCTTCTTCAAACCGGTTTAGGAACTCAAGGGCTGATGCTTTTCTTGAATAACCCTTGCCCCAGTCAGGCTTCAGGTCAACAGTTTTGCAGCCATCCTCATAGGCCTTCTGGTAGTCTCCTTTCTTGGCATAGGCTGCAGAGCGATTGCTATAGAGCACATGGTTCTGGGGACCTAGTTTATTTACCTCAGAGTAGCACTGTAAGGTATCATCAATGTTCCCAGCACTCAGAGACTTATTGCCCTTCTCCTTTAGTTCATTCACCTGCTCCATAGCCTGGCCCGGAACCAGTTAAATCGAATTCGTCTGCTACCCGTTCTCAACCGCATGCACCGCCTTCTGGAACCTATCTTCTGAGTTTTTTATATATTGGATATTAGCCATCTATAGGATGTAGGATTAGTAATGAACTTTTCCCAATCTGTTGGTTGCCATTTTGTCTTATTGACAGTGTCCTTTACCATGCAGAAGCTTTGCAATTTTATGAGGTCCCATTTGTCATTTCTTGATATTAGAGCATAAGCCATTGGTGTTCTGTTCAGGAACTTTTCCCTTGTGCCTAGATATTTGAGGGTCTTCCCCACCTTCTCTTCTATTAGTTTCAGTGTATCTGGTTTTATGTGAAGGTTTATCCACTTGGAATTGAGCTTTGTACAAGGGGATAAGAATGGATTTATTTGCATTCTTCTACATGCTGACCTCCAGTTGAGCCAGCACCATTTGTTGAAAATGCTGTCCTTTTTCAGCTGGATAATTTTAGCTTCTTTGTCAAAGATCAAGTGACCATAGGTGTGTGGGTTCATTTCTGGATTTTCAATTCTATTCCATTGGTCTTCCTGCCTGTCTCTGTACCAATACCATGCAGTTTTTATTACCACTGTTCTGTACTACAGTTTGAGGTCAACGATGGTGATAGCTCCAGAAGTTTTTATTGTTGAGAATAGTTCTTGCTATCCTGGGTTTTTTGTTATTCCAAATGAATTTGCAAATTGCTCTTTCTATTTCTATGAAGAAATGATTTGGAGTTTTAATGGAGATTGCACTGAATCTAAAGATTGCTTTTTGGCAAGATGGATATTTTTACTAAATTAATCCTGCCAATCCAAGAGCATGGGAGATCTTTCCATCTTCTGAGATCTTTTTTGAATTCTTTCTTTAGAGACTTGAAGTTTTTGTCATACAGATCTTTCACTTGCTTGGTTACATTCACTCCAAGATATTTTATATTATTTGTGATTATTGTGAAGGGTGTCATTTCCCTAATTCCTTTCTTAGCCTGTTATCCTTTGAGTATAGGAAAGCTACTGATTTGTTTGAGTTGATTTTATATCCAGTCACTTTGCTTAAGTTGTTTATCAGATTTAGGAGGTCTCTGGTGCAAGTTTTAAGGTAACTTAAGTATACTATCCTATCATCTGCAAATAGTAAAATTTTGACTTATTCCTTTCCATTTGTATCCCTTTGACTTCCTTTTGTTTTCTAATTGCTCTGGCTAGGACTTCAAGTACTGTATTGACTAGGTAGGGAGAAAGTGGTCAGCATTGTCCTGATCCCCTGATCTTAGTGGGATTGCTTCAAGTTTCTCTCCATTTAGTTTGATGTTGGCTACTGGCTTGCTGTATATTGCTTTTACTATGTTTAGGTATGGGCCTTGAATTCCTGATCTTTCATAGACTTTTAACTTGAAGGAATGTTGAATTTTGTCAAATGCTTTCTCAACATCTAGCGAGATGATCATGTGGTTTTTTTCTTTGAGTTTGTTTATGTAATGGATTACATTGATGGATTTCTAAATATTAAACCATCCCTGCATTCCTGGGATAAAGCCTACTTGATCATGATGAATGATTGTTTTGATGTGTTCTTGAATTTGGTTTCCGAGAATTTTATTGAGTATTTTTGCATCAATATTCATAAGAGAGATTGGTCTGTTGTTCTCTTTTTGTTGGGTCTTTGTGAAGTTTAGGTATGATCATAATTGTAGCTTTATAGAACAAATTGGGTAGTATTCCTTCTGTTTCTATTCTGTGGAATAGTTTGAAGAGAATTGGTATTAGGTCTTCCTGGAAGGTCTGATAGAATTCTGCAATAAAACCATCTGGTCCCAGATTATTTTTGGTAGGGAGACTTTTAATGACTGCTTCTATTTCTTTAGCGGTTATTGGACTGTTTAGATGGTTTATCTGTTCCTGATTTAATTTTGGTACCTGGTATCTGTCTAGAAAATTGGCCATTTCATTCAGATTTTCCAATTTTGTTGAGTATAGGTGTTTGTAGTAGGATCTGATGAGTTTTTTAATTTCCTCAGTTTCTGTTGTTATGTCTCCCTTTTCAGTTCTGATTTTATTGATTTGGATATTGTCTTTTTGCCCTTTGGTTAGTCTGGCTAAGGGTTTAACTATCTTGTTGATTTTCTCAAAGAACCAGCTCCTGGATTTGTTGATATTTTGTATAGTTCTTTCTGTTTCTACTTGGTTGAATTCAACCCTGAGTTTGATTATTTTCTGCCATCTACTCCTCTTGGGTATATTTGCTTCTTTATGTTCTAAAGCTTTCAGGTGTGCTATCAAGTTATTAGTGTATGTTCTCTCCAGTTTCTTTTTGTAGGCACTTAGAGCTATGAGTTTTCCTCTTAGTACTGCTTTCATGGAGTCCCACAAGTTTTGGTATGATGTGTCCCCATTTTCATTAATTTCTAAAAAGTCTTTTATTTATTTCTTTATTTCTTGACCAAGTCATCATTGAGTAGAGCATTGTTCAGTTTCCATGTGTATGTCGGCTTTCCATTGTTTTTGCAATTATTAAAGACCAGCCTTAGTCCATGGTGGTCTGATAGGATGTAAGGGATTATTTCAATCTTTCTGTATATGTTGAGGCCTATTTTATGACCAGTTATATGGTCTATTTGGAGTAGGTACCATGAGGTGCTGAGAAAAAAGGTATATTCTTTTGTTTTAGAATGAAATGTTCTATAAATATCAGTTAAATCCATTTGGTTCACACTTCTGTTTATTTTCATTGTGTCTCTGTTTAGTTTTTCTTTCCAGTATCTGTCCATTGCTTAGACTGGGGTGTTGAAATCCCCCACTATTATTGTGTGAGGTGCAATGTATGCTTTGAGCTTTAGTAAAGTTTCTTTTTTGTATGTGGGTTCCCTTGCATTTGGGGCATAGATTTTCAGAATTGAGAGTTCATCTTGGTACATTTTTTTCTTTGATGAGTATGAAGAGCACTTTCTCATCTTTTTTCATTACTTTTGGTTCAAATCAATTTTATTTGACATTAGAATTGCTACTCCAGCTTGTTTCTTGGAACCATTTGCTCGAAAGATTGTTTTTCATCCTTTTATTCTAAGGTAGTGTCTGTCTTTGTCACAGAGGAGTGTTTCCTGTATGCAGCATAATTCTGGGTCCTGTTTATATATCCAGTATGATAGTCTCTGCCTTTTATTGGAGAATTGAGTTCATTGATATTAAGAGATACTAAGAAAAAATGATTGTTGCATCCTGTTATTTTTGTTATTAGAGGTGGAATTATGTTTGTGTAACTATCTTCTTTTGTGGTTGTTAGAAGACTACTCTTTTCCTTTTCTAGGTTGTAGTTTCCTTCCTTGTGTTGTAGTTTTCCATCAATTATCCTCTGAAGTGCTGGATTTGTGGGAAGATATTGTGTAAATTTGGTTTTGTCACGGAATATCTTGGTTTCTCCATCAGTAGTGATTGAGAGTTTTTCTGGGTATAGTAGTCTGGGCTGGCATTTATGTTTTATTAGGGTCTGTATGATATCAGTCATGGATCTTCTGGCACTTATAGTCTCTGGTGAGAAGTCTGGTGTAATTCTTATAGGTCTGCCTTTATATGTTACTTTAACTTTTTCCCTTACTGCTTTTAGTATTTTTTTTTCTTTTGTATATTTGATATTTTGATTATTATGTAATGGGAAGTATATCCTTTCTGGTCTAGTCTCTTTGAAGTTTTGTAGGTTTCTTGTATATTTATGGACATCTCTTTCTTTAGGTTAGGGAAGTTTTTCTCTATAATATTGTTGAAGATATTTACTGGCCCTTTAAGTTGGGAGTCTTCACTCTCATCTATAACTATTATCCTTAAGTTTGGTATTCTCATTGTCTCCTGGATTTCCTGGGTGTTTTGGGTTAGGAGCTTTTTGTATTTTGCATTTTCTTTGACAGTTGTGTCAATGTTTTCCATGGTATCTTCTTCACATGAGATTCTCTCTTCTAGCTCTTGTATTCTGTTGGTGATGCTTGCATCTATGACTCCTGATCTTCTTCTTAGGTTTTCTATCTCCAGGGTAGTCTCCCTTTGAGATTTCTTTATTGTTTGGACTTCCATTTTTAGATCCTGGACTATTTTGTTTAATTCCTTCACCTGTTTGATCGTGTTTTCTTGTAATTCTTTAAGGGATTTTTGTGTTTCCTCTTTAAGGACTTCTACCTGTTTACCTGTGTTCTCCTGTACTTCTTTAAGGGAGTTATTTATGTCCTTCTTAAAGTCCTCTATCATCCTCATGAGAAGTGATTTTAATTCTGAATCCTACTTTTCCGGTGTGATGGGGTGTTCAGGGCTTGCTATGGTGGGAGAACTGGGTTCTGATGATGTCAAGTAATTTTGGGTTTTGTTGTTTATGTTCTTGAGCTTGCCTTTCACCATCTGGTTAACTCTAGTGCTACCTGCACTCACTGGTTCTGACTGGGGTCTGCCTTTCCAGTTATCTTGCTTGTGTCAGAACTCCTCAGGGTCCAGATGTTTTTGTGATCCTGTGATCATGTGATCCTGTGATCCTGTGATCCTGTGATCCTGTGATCCCATGATCCTGTGATCCTGAGCTCCAGCTGCTCTGAGTACAGTGGCTCCTCTAGGATGTCTCAGGATATGGTGTCTCCACAGTAGCAGACCTGCTAGGTGTTCACTGCTCTGAGTGTAGTGGCTTCTTTAGGATGTCTCATGATATGCTGTCCACTGCTCTGAGTGCATGGCTCCTCTAGAAAGTCAGGATATGGTGTCAGCTGTTCTGAGTGCAGTAGCTCCTCTAGGATGTCTCAGGATAAGGTGTCTTCAGGGGAGCAGACCAGCTATGTGTCTGCTCCAGCCACAAGGACCAGGCAAGGGGCGCAAGGGGAGTGGTATTCCACAGGGGCAGGCTTTGGGTGCCTGGTGGGTCCTGAGTGCTCCCTGCTTCCAGTTTTAGCTCTGGAGCATAGGGCAGTGGTCAACTCTTTTTACCTGCCGCTCTGAGGTCAGTAGCCTCTTTAGGATTTCTCAGGATATGGTGTCCACATGGGAGCAGACCAGCTGGGTGTCTGCTCCAGCTACAAGGACCAGGTGAGGCAGACAAGAACTTTCTTAATGTAGGTCAGAAAATGTTAGAAAGAATTACAAAATAAGATTATATTAAATTAAAACTTTCTGCACAGCAAAACAGACAAAGCTGTAGAGATTGCTTAGCTGTTTCAGTTAATTACTCACAGAAGAAATAGGTTTGGCTGCACAGGGTGCCCACAGATACCTATAACTCCAGTTCCAGGCAATCTGTCACACCCAGTTCTCTGCACACACATGGTATACATGCCCTCATAAATGCTTCAGACATAAAAATAAACAAACAAATGCATAAACAAACTTTTAAAAGTAAAGATTCAGCCTACAAATGGAGGAACATCTTTACATTTTTTTGTATCCAAGAGGGGACTAATGTCAAGAATATACAAAATATTATAAATATTAAACATCAATACCACAAATACTATGAACTTACCATAAATTTAAAACAGATCTTTACTGATGAAGCTCAAGTGACCAATAAATACAGTAACAATTCTCAGTATTTTTAACCATTAAGGAAATGCAAATCAAAAGATTGGAATTGTATCTTATGGTCATCAGAAAGGCTACCACTAAGGAAAAACACAGAGCTTCTTATGGAGATCGTTCAGATAGAATAGTGTTTGTCTTTCAAGCATAAAGATCTGAGTTTGATCAATAAAACTCAATAACAAAGAAGCCAAGTGTGATGGCACAAGCTTGTAATGCCATTGTGCTAGAGGCTGAGACAGGAAGTATCTCTGGAACTCACTGTTCAAGTAGTGTAATCTACTATTCCAGGTCAGTGAGAGACTCTATCTCAAAATAAATGAAAACAAACAAGCAAACAGCAACAACAACCACAAAATAAAAACCAAGTGAATAGAAACTTAGGAAAGACACCCAAGATTGATTTCTAGCCTCCATCTTCATGCACATGGAAAGCAAAAACAGAAAATGCTGAAAAGGATGGGAGGAAAGGAGGACCACTATACATAGTGAAGAGATGCCACTTTTGGGGATGTGATTCAGTATAAAATAGAGATATATGAACATATTTGTCCAGTATGAAACAAATTAAAGCAGGTTAACAGAAAAAAGGGGATTTTCTTCATCCATAAAGTGTGAAATGATCACATTTACAAAAAAAAATTTATACACACACACACACATACACACACGTACATGAATGGCATGAAAGTAGGGAAAATATTCAAGAAAGGAGAAGAGGGTTTGTAGTAAGAAAGGAGATCAATAAATGAGAGAAATGAGTGGGTGATGAATGTAATTAAAGTAGAAGATATATTTTCATGAAAATACCATCAAGCATCCAGAGAGATGGCTCAGTGGTTTAGAGTGCTCACTGATTTTCCAGAAGTCCAGCTACCACATGGTGGCTCACAAACAGCTGTAATGAGATCTGATGCCCTCTTCAGGTGTGTCCGATGACAGCTACAGTGTACTCAGATAGATAGGTAGATAGATAGATAGATAGATAGATAGATAGATAGATAGATAAAACTACAATGCCATGTAGCCAATCACTTTGTATAAAAAAAAAATATGCCATGAAAGCAAAAAGGAAAGAGAGCATCTACCTGCATACTACATTTGTGTAGTTACTAACTACAGATTGTGTGATCTCTTAGAATCATTAGTTGCATCCAAGATGCTAAACATATCAGAATTAACTCCAGTATAATTTCAACTTACTGAGTTTAAACCCATTAGTATAAAATTCAACCATTTCAATGAAAGTTACTATATTTTATGTAAATACATTTTTATAATTAAAATATATTGACACAATTATGGAAATAGAATAAAAGCATTTAGCACAAGCTAACATGTACACACACTTTCTCCATACATGTGTGATAGAGCTCAACAGTGAGAACATCTAGCCTTTGATTTCTCTTTGGAATGCTACTGGTTCTTTTTCTACTTTATTCAACAAATATATGTTTATTTAGATTAATATTTCTTGGGTGTTTTTGTCAGGTCAATTGACCAAGAAATGGGTCAACTACAATTAGGTTAGTAAGTTGAACACAAAGATGATCATTATAATTTTTTAATAACACATTGAATTCTCTTAAAGTTATATTGACTACAGTGTTCCAAAATTTATGGATCTTTTCTTTTTATTGGAATTTTTCTTTATTTACGTTTCAAATGTTATCCCCTTTCCTGGATCCCCCCACTCAGAAACCTCCTTTCCCATCCCCATCTCCGCCTGCATATATGAGGGTTTTTTCCACTGACACACCCACTCCTGCCACCCTGCCCTCAAATCACCCTACACTGAGGCATCGAGCCTTCACAGGACCAAGGGTCTCTCTTCCCACTGAGGCCCTACAAGGACAACCTCTGTTAAATATGCAGCTGGAGCCATGGGTCCCTCTATGTGTACTCCTTGGTTGGTGATTTAATCCCAAGATCTAGGGTATTTGGTTAGTTGATACTGTTGTTCTTCCTATAGATTTGCAAATCCCTTCAGCTCCTTCAGTCCTTTCTGTAATTCCTCCATTGGAGACCCCCATGATCAATTCAATGGTTGGCTGCTATCATCTGCCTCTGTATATGTCAGGCTCTGGCAAAGCTTCTCAGAAGACAGCTATATCAGGCTCCTGTCAGCATGCACTTCTAGGCATCCACAATAGTGTCAGTGTTTGGTGACTGTATATGGGATGAATCTCCAAGTAGGGCAGTTTCTAGATGGTCTGTCCTTCAGTCTCTACTCCACACATATTTCTCTACATTTGTTTCTATGAGTATTTTGTTTCCCCTTCTAAGAAGGACTGAAGCACCCACATTTTGGTCTTTCTTCTTCTTAAGCCTCATCTAGTCTGTGAATTGTATTTTGGGTAGTCTGAGCTTTTAGGCTAATATCCACTTATCACTAAATCCATACTATGAGTGTTCTTTTGTGATTGGGTTATGTCACTCAGGATATTTTCTAGATCTATTCATTTGCCTAAGAATTTCATGAATTCATTGTTTTTAATAGATAAGTAGTACTCCATTGTGCAAATGTTTCATGTTTTCTGTATCCATTTCTCTGTTGAGGGACATCTGGGTTCTTTCCAGCTTCTGGCTGTTATAAATAAGGTTGTTTTGAACATAGTGAAGCATGTGTCCTTGTTATATGTTAGACAATCTTTTGGGTATGTGCCCAGGAGTGATATAGCTGAGTCCTCAGGTAATACTGTGTCCAATTTTCTGAGGAACCACCAGACTGATTTCCAGAGGGGTTGCACCAGCTTACAATCCAACCAACAGTGGAGGAGTGTTCCTCTTTCTCCACATCCTTTCCAGCATCTGCTGTCACCTGAGTTTTGGGTCTTAGCCATTCTGACGAGTGTGAGGTGGAACCTCCAGATTATTTTGATTTGCATTTCCCCCATGACTAAGGATGTTGAACATTTCTTTAGGTGCAATTCGACCATTCTAGTTTACTCAGTTAAGAATTCTTTGTTTAGCTCTGTACTCTATTTTTAGTAGAGTTATTTGATTCTCTGAAGTCTTAACATCTTGAGTTTTTTTTTTTTTTACATATTGAATATTAGCCCTCTATTGGATATAGGATTGGTAAAGATTTTTCCCAATTTGTTGGTTGCCTTTTTATCTTATTGTCAGTGTTCTTTGCTTTACAGAAGCTTTACAATTTTATGAAATACCATTTGTCAATTCTTGATCTTAAAGAACAAATCATTGGTGTTCTGTTCAGGAAAATTTCCCCTATGCTCCTGTGTTCAAGGCTCTTCCCCACTTTCTCCTCTATTTGTTTCAGTGTATTTGGTTTTTGTGAAAGTCCTTGATCCACTTCTACTTGAGCTTTGTACACAGAGATAGAAATGAATCAATTTGCATTCTTCTATGTGCTGATCTCCAGTTGAACTATTTGTTGAAAATTCGATCTTTTGTCCACTGAATGGTTTTAGCTCCTTTGGATCAAGTGACCATGGGTATGTGGATTCATTTCTGCATTTTCAATTCTATTCCATTGATCTTCCTACCTGTCTCTGTACAAATACCATACAGTTTTTGTCACTACAGCTCTGTAATACAGCATGAGATCATAGACAGTGATTTCCCCAGAAGTTCTTTTATTGTTGTATTTTTCACTATCCTGGGTTTTTTGTTATTCCAAATGAATTTGCAAATTGTTCTTTCTAACTCTATAAAAAGTAGAGTTGGAGCCAGGCAGTGGTGGCGCATGCCTTTAATCCCAGCACTTGGGAGGCAGAGGCAGGCGGATTTCTGATTTCAAGGCCAGCCTGGTCTACAGAGTGAGTTCCCAGACAGCCAGGACACTGGCTGATTTCCCAGAAAAAAAAAACAGCCAGGTTTCCCGGAAACCCTGTCTTGAAAATAAACAAAAAAATGGAGTTTGAATTTTGATGGGGATTACATAGAATTTATAGATTGCTTTTGGCAAGATGGTCACTTTTATATATTAATTCAGCCAATCCATGAACATGGGAGATGTTTCCATCTTCTGAGGTTCTCTTTGATTTCTTTCTTCAGAGACTTGAATTTTATGTCATACAGACTTTCACTTGCTTTTTAAGAGTCACACCAAAGAATTTAAAATTATTTGTGACTATTGTAAAGGATGTCATTTCCCTAATTTCTTTCTCATCCTGTTTATCCATTGAGTAGAGGAAGGCTATGATATGTTTGAGTTAATTTTATATCCAGCCACTTTAATGAAGTTGTTTATCATGTTTTAAAAGTTCTCTGTTGAAATTTTTGGGTCACTTAAGTATAGTATTACATCATCTGCAAACAAGAATACTTTGATTTCTTCCTTTCTAATTTGTATCACTTGGAACTCCTTTTGTTGTCTAATTGCTCTGGCTAGGACTTCTAGTACTATATTGAATAAGTAGGGAGAGAATGGGCAGCCTTCTCTAGATTCTGATTTTATTGGGATTGTCTCAAGTTTCTCTCCATTTTAGATTGATGTTGGCTACTGGCTTGATGTATATTGCTTTTACTATGTTTAGTTATGGGCCTTGAATTCCTGATGTTTCAAAGACTTTTAACATGAAGGGATGTTGAATTTGGCCAAATGCTTTCTCAGCATCTACTGAAATGATCATGTGTTTTTTTCGCTTTGAGTTTGTTTTTGTAGTGGATAACGCTAATGGATTTTTATAGATTGAACCATCCCTGTATCCCTCAGATGAAGCCTACTTGATTATGATAAATGATTGTCTTGATGTGTTTGTGAATTTGGTTTGTGAGAATTCTATTGACTACTTTTGCATCGATATTTGTAAGGGAAATTGGTCTGAAGTTCTCTTTCTTTTTGGGGAAATTGTATGATTTAGATATAAGTGTAATTGTGACTTCATAGAACAAATTGAATAGTGTTCCTTCTGTTTTTATTTTGTGGAATAGTTTGAAGAGTATTGGTATTAGGTCTTCTTTGAAATTCTGATAGAATTCAGCACTAAAACCATGTGGATCTGGGCTAATTTGAAGTTGGGAGACTTTCAATGACTCCTGCTATTACTTTAGGGGTTATGGGAATTGTTATATTGTTTATCAAATCCTGATTTAACTTTGGTACTTAGTATCTGTATAAAAAAATTGTCCATTTCATCCAGATTTTCCTGTTTTGTTGAATATACCCTTTTGTAGTAGAATCTGATGAATTTTTGAATTTCCTTTCTGTTATGTCTCTCTTTTCTGTTCTGGTTTTATTAATTTGAATTAATTTATACAATTTGGATGTCTCTATGCCCTCTGGTTAGTCTGGCTAAGGGTTTATCTATCTTGTTGGTTTTCTCAAAGAACCAGCTCCTGGTTTCGTTGATTCTTTGTATACTTCTTTTTGTTTCTACTTGGTTGATTTCAGCTCTGAGTTTGATTATTTCCTCCCATCTACTCCTCTTGGGTGTGTTTGTTTCTTTTTGTTCTAGAGCTTTCAAGTGTGTTGTCAAGCTGCTAGTGTATGCTCTCTCCGATTTCTTTTTGTAGGCACAAAAAGAAATTTTTATTATTTTATTTTATTTTGTTATGAGTTTTCTTCTTAGTACTGATTTCACTGTGTCCCATAAATTTTGATATGATGTCCCTTCATTTTCATTAAATTCTAAAAAGTCTTTAACTTTTTACTTTATTTCTTCCTTGACTACATTGTCAGTGAGTAGAACATTGTTCAGCTTCCATCTGTATGTGGGCTTCCCTTTGTTTTTGTTGTTATTGAAAACCAGTCTTAGTTCATGGTGATCTGATATGATGCATGGGATTATTTCAGTCTTTTTTTATCTATTGAGACCTGTTTTGTCTCTATTGAGACCTAATTATATTGTCAGTTTTGGAGAACATACAATGAGGTGCTGAGAGAAAGGAATATTCTTTTAAGATTGAATATTCTATAGACATCTGTTAAATCCATTTGGTTTATAACTTTTCTTAGTTTTACTGTGTCTCTGCTTAGTTTCTATTTCCATGATCTGTCCATTGATGAGAGTAGAGTGTTGAAGTCTTCCACTATTATTGTGTGATGCACAATGTGTGCTTTGAGCTTTAGTAAAGTTTGTTTTATGAATGTGGTTGCACTTGCATTTGGCTCATGATTTGTGTGATTTGTCCTTCCTTATCTTTTTTGATAGCTTCAGGCAGAAAGTCTATTTTATTTGACATTAGAATGGCTACTTCAGCTTGTCTTTTGGAACCATTTGCTTGAAAAATTGTTTTCCAGCCTTTGACTCTGAGGTAGTGTCTCTTTTTCACTGAGGTGCATTTCCTGCATGCAGCAAAACGTTGCATCCTGTTTACATATCCTCTCTTTTATTCTATGTCTTAACTGGGGAATTGAGTCCATTGATGTTAAGAGATATTAAGGAAAAGTGACTGTTGCTTTCTGTTTTTTTGTTTGTTTGGTTGGTTGGTTTTTGGTTTTTGGTTTTTGTTTCTGTTTTTCTTTTGGGGGGGGTTAGAGGTGGAATTATATTTGTGTGGCTAACTTCTTTTGGGTTTGTTGAAAGAAGATTACTCTCTTACTTTTTCTAAGGTGAAGTTTCCCTCTTTGTGTTGGAGTTTTCCACCCATTACCCTTTGTAGAATTAGATTTGTGGAAAGATATTCTGTAAATTTTGTTTTTTCATGGAATATTTTGGTTTCACCATCTACGGTAAGTGAGAGTTTTGCTGGGTATTGTAGCCTCAGCTGGCATTTTGTTCTCTTAGGGTCTGTATGACAACAGTCCAGAATCTTCTAGCTTTTAAAGTTTCTGGTGAGAAGTCTGGTGTAATTCTGATAAGTCTGCCTTTATATGTTAGTTGACTTTTTTCCCTTACTGCTTTTAATATTCTTTCTTTGTTTCAAATATTTGGTATTTTGACTATTATGTGATGGGAGGAATTTCTTTTCTACTCCAAGCTATTTGGTGTTCTGTAGGCTTCTTGTATGTTCATGGGCATCTCTTTCTTGAGGTTAAGGAAGTTTTCTTAAATAATTTTGTTGAAGATATTTACTGGCCCTTTAAGTTGGAAGTCTTCACTCTCTTCTATACCTATTTTCCTTAGGTTCCATCACCTCATTGTGTCCTGAATTTCCTGGATATTTTGGGTTAGGAGCTTTTTCAGTTTTGCATTTTCTTTGACTGTTTTGTCAATGTTTTCTATGGTATCTTTGCACCTGAAATTCTCTCTTCTATCTCTTGTGTTCTGTTTGTGATGCTTGCATCTAGGAATCTTGATCTCTTTTCTAGGTTTTCTAATTCCAGGGGTGTCTCCCTTTGTGATTTCTTTATTGTTTGTATTTCCATTTTTTATATCCTGGATGGTTTTGTTCAATACCTTCACCTGTTTGGTTGTGTTTTCCTGTAATTCTTTGAGGAATTTTGCATTTCCTCGTTAAGGATTTCTACCTGTGTGCCTATATTCTCCAGTATTCCTTTAAGAGAGTTATTTATGTCCTTCTTAAGGTCCTCTATCATCATTATGAGAAAGAATTTCAAATCTAAATCTTGCTTTTCCAGTGTAATGGTGTATCCAAGACTTGCTATGGTGGGAGAACTGGGTTCTGATGATGCCAAGTAGCCTTGGTTTCTGTTGCTTATGTTCCAGCCCTTGCCTATTACCATCTGGTTATCTCTAGTGTCCTTGCTATCTCTGACTGAAGCCTGTCTTTCCTTGTCCTGGCTGTGTTAGAACTGCTGAGTCCAGCTGTGTCTGTGATCCTGTGATTCTGGATCCTGTGATCTTGAGATCCTAGGTGTTTCAGAACTTCTCAGAGTCAAGCTGCTTCTGGGAACTTGTAATCCTGGTGTGACCATGCTCCTGCGATCTTGTGATCCTAGGTGTGTTAGAGTACTTGAGAGTCGAGCTTCTTCTGGGTGTTGTGGGACTGGGTATGGAGGTAGTGCTCAAAGTCTGCTCAAGTTACTTGCTCAGAAAGGAGGGAACCTGTGCCACTGACCAGGCAGGGATTTCTTTGTCCCTTGATTCCGCTGATCCCAGTCATTCCTGGTGTTGTGGCAAATGTTGTGACCTCCTCACCTATGATCCTGGGTGTGTTAGAGCACCTGGGAGTCAAGCTTCCTTGGGTGTTGTGGGATTGGGTGCAAGTGCCCAACGTCTGCTCAGGGCACCAACTTAGACCAGAAGGATGGATCTTTTCTAAGACTCAGAAAAGATTCGTCCTTATTTTATTTTAATTTATTTCATTTATTTGTTTTTGTTGATTCCCGTTAATAATAGCTTCATTGGTTTAACATTACTATTTTTCTTCTTGGTTGACTTGGAATTGAATTTATTCTTTTCCTAGTTCTCTAAGGTAGAAAATATTAATTTTAGAACCATGTATTCTATGATTGCACTAAATTTCATGCATCTTGAAGTTTAGTAAGTTGTATTTTCATTTACGTTAAAATAATGTTCAAGTAGTTGAAATTTTTTTTATAATTTCATTCACAAATAAGTTTATTTTAAAACAAGACTGTAGCTCAGTGGAAATGCATTTGCCTAGTGTATGTGAGACATAAGGTTTGAACTCCAATATTGAAAAAAGAATGTGCTGTAAATCTGAAAATGCAGACATCCTAGACTAAATTCCAACTCAGATTTAATAGATAGTGCCAGATTGGTCAGAGCCCTATACTGCTCTTGTGGTTTAGAAATGATTATGCACTTAACATACATTTAAAAAAAAACATTTTCTGTTTTCTCAATTTTCCAAGAAAAAATATTATCATAATATTAGTTAAGTTTGGGAGATAAAAAAATAAGTAAAGGCCTTTGTCATCTATTTTCATATATTTTTATTTTTACTAATTTATTTTCTGGCATGGGGTAATTTAGTGGACATTGATGATGTGATTAGATTCGCACTAAAGAATATATGCAACACCTAGATATAATTTGACACACAGAAATAAATTTAATGAATTACTCAGTTTAGAGGCATGTTCATTTCAAATATTGTTACTACTATATGCTTCTGATAACTTTCATACCATGTGAATGTAGTAATTTACATTCTGAACTAAACCTTTCAATTGACTATTTTAACTGTACAATTTTATGTTCTTTATGCATATATAAATACTTAAAAAAAACTTTTTCAAAAAAATCTATAAATCCTTAAAACCTTTTAGTTATCGGTACTTAAAGTTCTATTGCATTGTAGAATCAAATAAGTGTTATATGGCCTGTGTGCTGTGAGGAGCTTTTGTTCAGATCTGTAAATCTCCTTTACACATCCGCAATTCATATGTGTGTATGTATGGTGGCAGAGGTCACTGGGTAGTTGGTACAGAACCCAGGGCCTTGTATAAGCTAAGAAATTGCTCTGCCACTGAACTTTTCTTTCATTTGTTTTTGGCATTATATTTGAGTATATCTATCAAGTTTATTACTTGCATATATTAATTTGCACTTCAGTTCTTTGCATTTCTTACTTTATTTCTTGAAAACTCCAATATCTGATTCATGTAGATGTTAACACTTGCAAAATATTTTTCATTATTAAAGGTGAAACTTTCTTAATTTTGTCTATAATTAAAAATTTTTCAGTTCTACCTGGAACATTTATGAATCATGTGATTCTAGGTCCAATGTAATATTTAATCAGTCTTCCTACGTAGCTATAGTTTAAGGTCATAGTGGCTGCAAAATCAGGTTCCTACTTCACCCAGCTTACCACCATCCAGAAAAAAAAAAAAAAGCAATTATACTTGATTTGCTGCCTGGTTACAATGGAAATTCTGTTTTCTCTAGTCTCATTGATACTTTCCTTCGGTTGCCTACAAAGGTTGTAATTTCGGTTTTTCATTGTAACCTACTAATGGTGAAAAGAAAAAATCTGAGTCTTGCTTATTCTCATTTATATCTGGTGTGGCTCGGTGTTCAAACCAGTGACACTGAGTGGTTCTTCTGGTTAAACAGTGTTGGCTAGTACTGTCTGATACTAATTCTTATTGCTTTTGTGTTTGAGGAGTTGCAAGGGGTCTTAATGTTCCCCTAACCTCCATTGATATAACTATAGTAGGACATGAAAAATCAGTTCTCTTCTTGGTACTACTTGTAGGTGATGGAAGTTCATCTGACACAAGCCTGGCAAGGAAATTGATATATTATTTTTACCAATACATATATTTTCCTATTCCATGCTGTCCTTTCTTATGAATCATAAACATGGAGGGGAAAGTGATACAGTTATATTGAATGCACTATAAATAAATGTAATATTACCTAAAAGGAAAAATAACAATATACAAATAGATATTAAGCCTAATATGCCATATTGTACAAGAACTATTAGTCATATAGTAAGTGATGAAAAAATAATGGGCTTGCAGATTTAAAAAGGAGGAAAGACATTTATTCACAGATGACATGATTATATATAAAAAAACTGAAAACCCAATAAACCCTGAAATTCAACTGGAAATTGTATATCTAACCTATAATCAGTGCAATAAATAGTGTTGTATCTTGCTAATAATCTTTGAGATAATTATAATGAAGCTAGTTATTTACTTGCTAAAGTTTTATTTAGACACCACCAATGAGTAAAGGACTGTTTATTCTTTTTTTCAGTGTGAATCAGTGACATTGCTTCAGTACAGACAACATAATACTTACATAAAGTATCAAACGCAGAACTCATTGTTAGTCTGTTATGTTTAGTTAGTTAAGTTGACCTATAGATAAACTTAAATTAGATGAATGATTATATATGTCTTCTAGGAAATCCATACCCACTGTTACCCAAAATTAAGAAAATCATACCATATTACAAGATTAGAAAGTTGACAAGAGAGAGAAGTTGACAAAGTTGACAAGAGAGAAACACATCCTCAAATCTCATCATTTAAGTAAATTTACAATTTTGTGTTATGCTGTATTTATAGCTTTTCTTGCTTCATGAGGGCACATCAAGCTTACAAGCCATAGGTTGAATATACTTGGATAGATAGTTTAAGCCTAGTGTTGCCTTGATGGTTTTTTTGTCTTGATAATCTGTGCACTCTAAAGTAGTGTATAAAAATCTAAATCTCTACTGAACTTTAGATCTCTCACTTCCCGTTGTTTAATAATTGCTTTCTACATTTGTACACATCGATATTGGGTAGATATATTTATAGCTGTTATAACTTCTGTAATTCATTTTAACCTTCCACTGCCTTCATTATATTCTCTCGTATCTATCTGATCTATCTATCTATCTATCTATCTATCTATCTATCTATCTATCTATCTATGTATGCTGCACCACCCTGGCTCTTGCTCATTTCTCTTTGCCTCCTTTTTGAATTTTAATGTCACGTTTTTAAGAATTTCAAAATACCTCTTTTTTATTGTATTTGTTAGGATAGCTTTGGCTAGGTCTGGGACATACATTTTTAATTTCAGTACTTGGGATTTAAAGGATAAAGTTCAGATGAACCATGAATACATAATGAAACCATGTCTTAAACAAAGAAAACTTTTTACTTTGATATTTATACTAAAGATTATAACCAAGCCTCTTACTTTCAGATTTATTATTCTTAATTTGGGGATGTTGAAAGTCAAATACAGAGCCTTAAATATTCTACACAAGCAGTCTACCTTTGAACTTGGCATCTGGTTCTGTTTCCACTTTAATTAACACTTTTTTGTAGGGCTAGAGATCATACCTGCGATTTAACGTATCCAATGTAAATACTCTATTGCTGTGCAAAAGACCCTGCCAATTTAACATTTTACATAAGGCATGTCCCTTTTATCACATTAACTTTAAGGGCTGAGGGATTGGTTTGGTAAGTCTTATGTTTGTGAAGGATAGATTACTCAGATATGCTATTAAGCATAGTAATTCTTTGTTGGCAGCATTAACTTTCATGTAACAGAATAAATATAAATTCATTTAGGGGTGACTGAAACATAGAAACTCTGATGTAATTAGTTGATTAAGCCTAATTAGTGGATTAAATCTGAAGGCATTATTGGAAATTGGTAAGTAGAACAAGTAGGTCACCCACGTTGTTGTCTGTAGGTCTCAGTCATGTCTTAGGCTTTTCATGTCTCTTCCTGGTTCTTGGCCAGTATGAAGTGAACAGTCTTGCTACATTTATCATGTCTTCTGCTATGATATTCTGCACTTGTAATCATCAAAAGCAATGAAAGCAATAGATCATAGACTAAAACCATCAATATGAGTCAAAACAACTGTTTCCTCTTTTTAAATTGTTCAAGTATTCATCACATCAGATAGAAGATGCTATTCTTTAGCACTTTAAAAACTGTCCTACTTCAAAGCACGATGTTTCTATTGAGATATATGCTACATATATGAGAGTATACGGTTTCTTTTATTTTCAACATTCTCCTGGTGTGTGTGTGTGTGTGTGTGTGTGTGTGTGTGTGTGTGTGTGTGTACACGTGCACACACACATGTACACATATCTGTGTGGCACAAGATGATGATTATGCCCTGTGGCATAATATGTAGACTACCTGTAACTGGATAACTTTCTCCTAGGATAGGATGTTTAATGCCATTAATACTTCAGTCCCTCAAACCTTTCTCTTTATTTCATCTTGAACACAAATCAATTCAAACCTTCATCCTATTGTAACACTTTGTGCTGTTGATTCAAGCCAGGAAATTGGATAAGCAAAGTGAATGTGCCAACTTCAAGCTCAAAAAAAAAAAAAAAAGTTGCCTTTTCAATAGTGACCCACCAATGCTGCAACCTTATTTCATTCCTTGTTCATTTTTTCTCTTCTTTCTATATATTTTCAGATAACTAATCATCTATGTAAGATTTTTATTTTTGAACAATTTGTTGTTTCATTGATGTTTTCAAGTCTAACATCCATTAGCTATTATTCCAGTCTTTTAACATTCCAGTCATGTGTTACTTGTTTTCAATCCTCAATCATTAGGCTTGAATGTCAGTTAAACTTGCAGTTTAGTAATCTCATGCTTTTACTACATTCACATAATTTCTCAGATAATTCACACATTTCTAGCTCTTTCTGATTAACCACTTATTGGTAGTTTTTCCCCATCTATAATGATTTAGAGCACACCTTTGACCCTTGTAATAATGGCTTGGCATCTGTGTACTAAAGTAGATACTCATTTCATGTTTTTCAATCTTCCTTTGGAAAATGTTTGTTCAATGATCCTGGACAGAGTGCCACAACCTTTGGACCCATGACCAATACAGTCATTGAAACACTAAAGAATTCTTTCATTTCAACCCTAAACTGGCTGGCACAAAGATGGACTAGAATCCTGTGGCTGTTGGTGCAGGCACATATTTGAAAAGCATTCAAAACCTATAGCTACTGATGCTAAAACAGCACTAAAATATGCCTAAATTCCATTACCACCAAGCTCTCGTGGTGGTAATGACAGTAGTGTATAACAGAATGCAGATCAATTCCATCTAGCAGGAACTACATGTTCCTATGTGATACAAGAAAAGGTTGGCAGCTTAAATCACAGGAGGGAGTCATGTTTCAGAGGTCATAATATTCTGCTCAATAAAGGGTTTCACAGTCAGGCCTGGTTGGTATCGGGGTCCACATTAAAAATTCCATGCTTACTTATTGATTTTATTCACTCTGTTGACTGGCTATCAAACTGTATGAATGCAGTTTTGCCTATAAATTAGTTGGTGGATATTTTAAATTTCTTTACATGGTGACTATTTTGAAGAGTGTGGCTGTTAAAAATTGGTGGAAAGCTTTTGTTTGAATACTTCAGTTCATTTGTGATATACTTGCTTGTCAAATAACCAAGTCATACTAATAATTCTCTTTAGTTTACTGAGGAACCAACAACAATATAACTTTACACTTATATTAGTAATAAACAAAAACATCTAATTTTCCCATACTTAACCAATATATAATTCTCCTCTTTGAAGAGAAAAGCCATCTAGTGTGTATAATAAAGCAACTGATTTTGGATGTAATTTTCACTCAACTAAGGAAAAGTGAAGTTGAGAATCTTTTCAAGTTTATGCTGCTATGTATATGTATGCTTTAGAATCTAAAAGTTTAGAAGTCTTTTATTTTGTTCATTATTTAACTCAATTGTTTTTGCTGCAAAATTACAAAGTCATACAGCTATTCCATACACTAGATCCTTATCAGATACCATGTGATTGTGATGAAAAACCTACTTGTTCTTTTAGTTTTTTTGTCCTATACCTGAAAGTTAATTTTAAAATTGAAGATCACAAACATTTTTGAAGGTTGAGAATATTTATAATACTTAAACCTTTTATTCATTTTTAGAAAAATGATGATCTACAATTATCTTTTGTAAGTGAAAACACATGCAACTTTATATAAATATTTTTGTTCATGTTACTATTGGGTATACAATAAAATCATTAAAATCAGTAATCCTGGATATCAGTTTAATTTTAATATTATACACAATAGTTATATCTCTGACCACACATACAAATGTAGCCAAATATTATACCCTTATATATTATGTACCCATCAACTATCTATAATTGCTACAAGTTTCCTTGAATCAATGAATGGTGAAACCCCAAATACAGGCAAATTTTTACCTAATTAATGACATTTGTTGTTATTTCTATTTATTAAAACTACTGTCAATTGAGTTTTTACGTCAGCTTGACGTACTCTACCAGTTTCTTTATGCAGGTCTTCTAGCAGTTGTCTACCACAGGTTTACTTATTTGAAAAAGTTTCATGTTTACAAAATAGGATTTTTCAGAATTGATACATTTTTAATATACTGGCTTCTTGTGTATTATTTCTGAAAAGAAATAACATGCCATCACCAGCCAGTGGTAAAGGTAAATACACCTTTAATCCCAGCGCGTGGGAGATAGAGGTAGGTGGATCTCTGTGAGTTCAATGCCAGCCGGGTCTACAGAGCCAAAGCCAAAAAACCCTCAGGAAAACAAAACAAAACAAGACAGAAAGGAAAGAAGGAAGGAAGGAAGGAAGGAAGGAAGGAGAAAGGAAGGAAGAAAAGTAGGTAGGAGGGAGGGAAGGTAGGAAGGAAGGCAGGAAGGAAGGAAGGAGGGAAGGAAGGAGGGAAGGAAGGAAGGAGGGAAGGAGGGAAGGAAGGAAGGAAGGAAGGAAGGAAGGAAGGAAGGAAGGAAGGAAGAAAAGAACCCATCTGTTATAATTACAGAGAACGGCTTAAGTGGAACCAAGTAGCTTCTCAAACACTTATCACAATAGTAGGCTTGGTTATCAATAATTTGACACAAAATGAATGTTTTCTCCTCAGAGTTATTGAAGTTCTTTATTGAGGTGGAGTCTCGTGTAGCTGTGGCTGTCCATAAACATGTGTATTCAAAGACCTTAAATTTCAACTTTCCTTTTCTTTTTTCAGTTTTGTTAATGGTTACATTATATTTTTTGGAGCTTTGATATTTACAGCTTTGTAAATACTGTTATATTGCCTTAGTCAGTTGACTAATCCTCACATAATATCCCTTGTCTCCTCTAAGCATCTTATTATTAAACAGTCTCCACCCCTTTCCCCAAATCTGACCCCATATATATATTTATATATGCTCCTTGCCCTAATTCAGTTGTGTTCATTTGCATAGAAGGGCCCTTTTCCTCAATCTTTCACTGTCAACTTCGTGTTTCTTCTTACTTCTGCCCTTTTAATTTAATGCACTTATATGTAAATGACCACTGACAAAAGTTTAGTTCTCTCTCTCTCTCTCTCTCTCTCTCTCTCTCTCTCTCTCTCTCTCT
>JANHMN010000003.1:53762528-53815331 GCA_030674055.1 Rhabdomys pumilio | reverse complement strand
CTCTCTCTCTCTCTCTCTCTCTCTCTCTCTCTCTCTCTCTCTCTCTCCCTCCTCTCTCCTCTCTCCTCTCTCTCTCCTCTCTAACTTTTAATTTTTTAGTATTTGGCCTATGATTTCCTCCAATACAACCATTAATGCTTATCTCTTTGTGGGGGATTGGGGGAGGTGGGTAATGTCACATTTTGGTTTGTTCCCTCTTGTGTGTATTCTGCAGTATTCTTTGAGGAAACTATAGAGTATTATGTACATTCTTCTTAATATAAGAACAACTTTAATTGAAGTATTGCATAAAGGTTAAATCTAAACAGTGTATTGTATAGTATAGTTTAACCATCTAGAAATTAGTAATTCAAGTTCCAACCCTTGCTTTCCAATACCGTTTCTTTGCTGTGATATTCTAAGCATGACAAAAAAAAGTATACCTTGTAACTATTCAAAATAATCAATGAAAACAGTTAAGTTGTAGGACTAGGAACATACAATAACTAACTGTAATTAACAAAGATGAAGAATAAGCAAACTACAGTAGATTCAGTACTTAGCATTACTGAGGCTTTATATCCAGAGAATCCTACAGTGATCCTTTCCCTCTAAGTAATTTTTCACATGATTTCTGTATGATGAGATGCTGTGATGCAAAAGCATCTGAATTATGAAGGATGTAGAATTCTTTCATTTTAATTACTGATTCCCACACTTAAATTTGAGCTGACAGATTAATTGCAAGAGGCTTCCTAGAGGACTTTATTTCAAAGTACCACAAATCACATCTGTATAAAATGAACATAGAATATGGTCTTTGTTAACTGCTAAAATTCTTCAGTAATACTGGATTTACCAGCAAAATTTAATACTGAGGTTAAGCTTAAACCAAAATCTTTACAACTTGAGATGAGTCTAAATTGCTACCTCTCATGTTAATGTTATTATAATTATTTATTTAAAGCAGGATCTTACTAAGTATTCCCGACTGGCATTAAATTCAAGAGATCCTCCTGCTTCTGAGTCCTAATGCTGAGACTAAAGTCATGAACTAACAATATTTGGATTATTTAAAAACAAACAAACAAAAACCCCATAGATTTAGTAGTAATAAATTCTCAATACTTTTACTTAAGAATTCCTGTCTTAATATTACCCTTATTTTTTCAGAAACTTCCCTGGATATAAAATCTCAGTGTTCAAATTCACCTCCTACATTCTTCACTCTTTCTGCTTCTGTACCCTCCTCTCAGTTCCCATGAATCTCTCTTCCTCTTAACTCTGGACATCTAAAACTTCTATTAATAAGTTAGCCAATAATTTAATTGGAGACATGGATATTAGTTGCTTCTCTTTTTGTTGTTTCCAAGATTCTGACTCTGACTTTTGGTATGTATGATTATAATGTATAATGTATATGTATAATGTATAAGTACTTTTTAGGGTTTACCCTAGACTATACTGGACATCATATGCATGTAAATTTGTGCCTCAAAAAAAAAATGAAGTTTTCCAGATATTACTCCCTGAAAATGTATTCTAGATTTTCTAAATTAGTTCCTTCATATACTACAATTATAAATCATGTAAATTTTTTAACATTTTGCTTGTTTCTCAGATTCAATTTAAAATGTCATTATCTGCAATTCTTGGGCCAGCTCAAATTTTCTTTAATGCTATAGTGAATTTTTAAAGTTGAGACTGCTTTTCAGATTCATTGTTTTGACTTTTTTAAAACTTGTAGTTTGTAATTTTTATTTGCTTCATGAAGGTTTTTTCATCCCCTTTATTGTTTTCCTTTTCCTCCTTTGCCATACCTAAGGCAGTTTTGCATTTTAAGTCTTGCATTTATACTTCTTCAGAGATGGTTTCTGTCAAGTTACATTCTTTTCTTCAGTTTGCCATAATTTGCCTGATTATGCAAATTAGCATTTGAAAATACACTCATCATTCCAATCTTGGTTACAGACATCTAATCAACTTAAGTGAAACATACTCTTCTCATTGTTTATTCTGTGAATTAATTTTTCTTAAGCCCATGAGTTTCTTAATGGTCCAATATAAAAAGCTACTCTTTAATGTCCTCTGTTATTTTTCCTGAGGTTTCTCTGAGCATGTAGTAAAATGGCTTTCCCAGTAAGTCACATCACACTCTCTTCTCTATATTCTGGTTTAGTTGAGACAGAGAAAATACTCCTTTAAGTGGCCCTCAGGATCATTCTTTCTTAGAGAAATTTGGATGCAAATACAATTAGAATCATAAAATCATTTTAAATGTGAATTTGGCTTTCTACAGCTTTTCTGATAGCTGCATAGCATACCACAATTGTCTTACAACTATTGTTCTAAGGGTCTTCTACATAGTAGGCAAGTGCTATCAATGAACTACATCAACAAACCTGATAGCCCTACTATGACTTTAGGGTTTAGAATGTGGTATGTTATGAAAATGCTCAAAACACATTTTTTAAAAAAAAAAAAATGTCATTTCACTGTTGTGTGAGGTATTCCATGTCAATTACAGTTGTTAGCAATAGTGTTCAAGTAACTAATTATGGGTTTATCGTTATCCTACCAATGACTCAAACAGGTATTTAAAATTTGCAAATTCAACTGTAGATATGTCATCAAAGCATATTTTGCTATTAACATAGTTCAGAATTTTTTTGACAAAACGTTAAAATTTGTCTCCATCCTTTAAAAAAACCATTCATTTTTAATATGTACTTACTCTTATACATCGCATATAGGTAGACCTTTTTAAAAATCAAATTAAAAATTTCTTTCTAATGTAGTTTATATTATAGCTAAGTTTTATAACTTTGGTATTCAGTTCATTAGCACCATTATATATTTTCTCCTTTGTGCTTTTATTTATACTGAGCATTGTATTAGTTCCCTAAGTTGCTTGCTGTATTACTACAAACTAAATGACTGACATAGTACAAAATAAATTGTGTTAATTTTGGAGGTTAAACACAGTAAGATTCACATTCTTTAAAGAAACAAACAAAAAAGTATTATCAGGGATATACTTTATCTAAAATCTGTATAGGAGAATCATTGTCTCTTTCAGGTTCTGATTTTTTTTTTCTTCTTTTACAGTAACCTTTGGTATTCTTTGTCTTGTAGAAACAATACTCAATCACTTACTCCTTCTTACTTAATCACTTTCTTCCTATTTGTTTGCTCTCCTTATCTAGTATGGGCATCAGTCATACTAAATTACAATCATTCTAAAGCCACCACTCTCACTTCCAGTCAAGTGTCTCTTCATAGGTATTACAACTTCAATATATTATGTTGACAAAGAGGTAAAGACCAGTTTGTGTGATTGCATTTTAATTTTATTCTGTTATTAACTTCAACTATTTTGATCTAGTGGGTGTTTTAGAGCTCAAAGCATACATCTTTTTTGGTCTAACTTCAGGTTTCAACCTTTTGAGCAGTGTACAAGTTACAAAATGTTATCTTTTCTCATCTTTGATTTCTATTACCTGCATAACTTGAATTACCTCTATAGTATATAACTTTGAAGAATTGTTATTTCTTTCAGATTTGACATATGTGATATGTACATATATAAATTCCAACACAGCTCTTGAGTAGATGCATATTTGCCTTTTGCATCATTTCCTGCTACTTGAATCTCATGTCAGATTTTTTTTTTTTTTTTTTATCATCACTATTTAGGGCAATGGGCTATGTGAACTGGTGAAATTTTCTTCATGATTGTCAGATATAGTAATCTTAAATCTGTATGTTTAGTTTATCAAACTTAAATTTTCTGGTTATCTCAAAAATTCTTTGTTGTCTTTGCATTTCTTCCTGTTAAGGAGCTTTGATTTTCACATACTACAGATGTAAAGGCCAAGTTGTTGCTTCTCTTGTTACCTTTATGATAGCTAGTTGTTAGCCCTTGCAAACATTTTCTGTAAAATAGGAACCTGAGGTTAATTATAAGTACTTAACAGAAATACTTGATCAAAATCCAAATTAGGTCTTCACACCATCAGCTAACCTTAAGAAAATTACAGTACTAGTGTCTTACCAGGGTGGCAAAATGTTTTTAGGCATTTGTTGAGTTTTATAACTTTCAGATTTGTGTGATTATGTATTTTCATAAGTGCTATCAAGGCTAATTGTAACACAATTTCAAAGAGTTACAAGAAGCTATTAACTCACTAGGAATCCTTCCAGCATTCTGCTCACCTTCCTTCAGTATCCCTTTACAGCTCACCTCCATTCCTCTCCCTACACCATAGCACACAGAAAGGAAAAAGCTCAGTTTGCAATGAGACAAATGAATTGCCTTCTCCTTTGTCTTTTTCATTTCCCCTTCTGATTTTATAGAACAATACATTTAGTAATAGTTAAAAGACAAGCCCAGTGACATGGTTTAGCACAGAAGTGGACTTGCCACACTATACCTCACAATGTATGTTTAATCCCAGAAGCCATACAATAGAGAATCAACTCTGGCAAAATGGTGTCTACATATGACATTCCAGAATGACATTTGATACGCTACAAGAGGAGGCCGAAATTTTCAGGCATATACTGTTTAACAAAAGTGATAGGAGCACACTTCTAGTATTTTAGAGAGTTTGGGACAATCTGAGAAATAGGAGACTAAGAGAAAAAGTTTCTGAGTGATTTACACATGGCATCAATGACTATCAGTGGATCCTACACACACACACACACACACACACACACACACACACACGATAACAAACTTTAATAAACAAGGCATAAAATGCTAATCCTCCATTAGAAATAAAGACTATTATTTTATAGAAGAATAACTTTCCAATTTTTTTTTTTGCCATGACTGACATGTAACTGAAATATTACCTTGTATGACAGAAAAAAATACCTGAATTCACACAAAAAAGTTCACCACTAAAGAACTGGAGGTTTAAAGTTATACTAAATAACTAAAAAGACACATAACTACAGACTTATGTCCCCTAAAGTGCATGACATGACAATTACACACAAATTATTTTCATTTTATTATTTATATTTATGAGTTGGTTATGTAGAAACAGAAAAAGCAAAGATAGTAGAAATGAAAAGCAAAAAACACCCTCACATAAATAATGGATTTACAAATGGAAATTAAAGAACTCGGAGGAATAAGTTGAGAGTCGCATAGTAATGAACAAATGGTTTAAAGTCATGTATAAAAACATGATGTATTTACCCACTATCATCTAAGGAATAAATGAGAAACAAGCTGGTTTTCCTTCTGCGCTTTCCCATACAGGTGTGCCCCTAAGAACAGTACAGGATTGTATCTTCCCTCCACAGTGGGAAGATGTAAGGAGTATCTGAATGGGTAGTAAAGCTGCATAAAGGATGAGTTATCATATACAGGAACAATCTTTGTAATGATTTTTTCTTATTTTTTTATTGAATAGTTTTGTAGAAATTTGCACATATGGTCTGGTTGGCTAACCAGGTCCTTTGTCTTTGCACTAATTTTATCTATACATCCATTCAATAGCTGTATTATAGCCTGGGCATTGGAGGTTTAAAAAAAAAAAAAGGTGGAAAAAAGTTGAAACCATTTCTACATTTCTACTCTAGGCCATATCACAGAGAAACTGAGGCAATAACTAAAGCAAATATACAAATATATACAAATACAGATGACCTGTATAAACCATGATATATTCAGAGAAACACGGCAGACAGATATATTGGTCCTGAACACTATATTTGGTGTTCTTGGTGGGAGTAGGTAAGTTTTGGAAACAACTTCTAAAATGCAATTGCATAATAGTCTAATTTCTACTACTCAAAATGTGTATCATCTAGTTAGAAACTTAGAACCCCTCTGCACAATCTTATCTTAAGCATACTTCAATCCATAGCTAGCTATCTCTTGGTCAAAAAGTCTTTTTCATTTGAATCAACAAATAAATTAGAGGGGATAGGGATGTAGTTGAGAAAAGCACTTTTTTAATTTATATGGGACCTGTGCTCTATCCTCTAAGTCTCCTCAATCCACTCCCCCCACCCCACATTAAAAAAAAAAAAAAACCAACTTAGTACTGTGCTCTTTGAGATCCACTGAGAAGGATCAACCAGCTCTGTAAGGAGGAGTAATGGGAAACAAAGAGAGAACTAATGACAATATTTTAAGAGTTAATATTTCAATTATTTCAAATATTTTGATTTGGCGAACTAGATTTCATAAGGTACATGTAGATCTGGTTAATTAAAAGCTACAATGAAAATTGAGACTGGAGTGGAGGGTATTTAGGTAGTCCTATGGGAAATTGTAAGGAGGATGGAAATGAGACTCTAAGACAGTCTGCTCATTATATAGTTCCAAAAAGTATCTTCACATTTTGATGTAGATCCATAGGCAGTTACATATTCCCTAACCTTGTGAAGCTTGATATACTGAGTGGACCACAGAGAGTCAAGCAAAACAATTTCTTTTTCTCATTTCCCTTTAATGTGGATTCTTTGTGTAACTCTCAAAGGACAGTAATTCTATAATTTTGTTCTGAGTAGTCTCTCTTCATAACTTTTGCCTTATTCTAGGGAAATAGTAAGGATGATTTCCATGCTAGAGCCACCCATTTCCACTTTTGGTGAAGAATTCTCTCTAGACTTACCTTTTATTGATGTTGGACAAGTCCCTTTGAATAGCCCCAGACACTATACAAAGAATGTAAATCAGAATACTACAGCTCCCCTGCCTAATCTGTCCCAGTGAAAACCCAACAGCACCATTACCCATCATTCATATCAATATGAAATCAGTTCTCTTGAGTCTTCTCTATCCCTTCTCTTTTATCATGTTGCATCTTTCTGGAATTATAGCAACAATCTCATAAATGCAAAGAATATACACTTAGGCTTTCCCAGTTCATATGTTAATAGAAGTATGAATTTATTTTTTCCCCTTTTAAGATATGCCACATAAAATCTGAAGTCTACAACGCCCACCATGATCTGTATAGCTGCCCAATCACACCCACTTGCTTATCAAAATCCAATACTCAACCCGTTAAAATGCACTTCTTTTCTGCCTGATAACCATCTAATCCTTTACCACGTCACAGTCTTTGGACCTGAATTCTCAGTCTAAACTGTGAATTTATACATTCCTTCTATAAATGTGCTGTGTTTTCCACATATATATCCCAATTAGATCTTCGCTGTGTAAAACACCTTGAGCAAAGAGGCTCTGAATCGATCTGAAGCAACCAGCAACCTGCAAAGCAGCAAACACCCAATAGTATGTGAAAAAGTGTTAATGAAAATTTCATTTTTGTTAGGACAAAAGCAAGTTTTAAAATCTTTACTACAGGGATTTTTCTTCTTCATAGATATTATTCCGTTATTTCTTAACTCCTTTACATAGGTCTGCTTTGTTAAATGATGCAGATTTTATGTATTAATAGTACAGGTGGGGTACAGAACAAGGCTTATTTTAAACATGGTCTCTGAGTTTTTCTAGTGGTGAAATCTCAAGCTTTAAGATTTTTCTATTCATATTCAGGAAATTTTTTTTTTAATTTTGCAAGTACTAAGGAGCATAAATAGCCCAGAACAGCAAAACATAAAAATGACCAATTCTTCCTCTAAAAGTCTTCTTTAACTAAAGTCTTCCTCCTGCTCAGGTCCTTCTATAGCAATTCAAAAACCGTCCTTACCTATTTTGAAAGGTACTTTGGGAACTTCTGCACTACAGGGAATCATTGCAAAGATATTGTCTTACTTATCAAGTTGTTAGGGTTATGACAAGTGGTAGTGGGTAGTGGTGTATTTATTAACAATGTTGTTTCAAGAATGTACCTTTTTGGCAATCCCAACTGGCTTGGCTGTAAAGTTTCCAATGCTTCCTACCCTGAAAGCTTCTTTACTGGATGACCCTCAGCTTTCAAGTGTAAAGGATTACTAAGGAAGGAAACTTGTATAGGGTAATTTTGAAAACAGCTGATGGTTAATACCTTATAATGATGATGTATGTATCGCTCATGAGAAACACCCACCTAAACCCACCTAAGTTGTTGTTAATTGCATTTTATTCATCTGTCAAATGGCACTGTAGGTATGTCTTACCTTTGAATCTTTCAAGAGTAAATTACCTCTCCCATGTCATCCAGAATCTAAAGACCACAGAGTAACTCTCAAAGTATATTATTTTAAACACACCTCACTGGATTTAAGATCAGCTGGAAATCTCCAGACATATTTTGAGACCAGTGTCAGTATTACCCTGATAGCAACCAGACAAAGATAACAAGAAAACTACAGGCCAGTATCTTTTATGAATAAATGTGCAAATATGCTAAACAAAATACTAGCAAACCATATCCAGCAACATAGAAAATGGTTTATGTAGCATAGACAAGTGGGGTTATTCCAGGAATGCAAGGTTCGTTCAATACAAAATTCCATCAATGTAATACAACATATCAATAGAATAAAGGACAAAAACTACATGACCACCTTATTGGATACAGAAGAAGCATTTGACAAAATTCAATATCCCCATTGTTTTTTTATCAAAAAAAAATCAGTAAGGTAGGAATAGATGGAATATTTCTCAACTTGCAACATCTATGAAAATCCCACAGCTAACATCATATTTAATGGTGAAAGACCTAATGCTTTCCCACTACAATTAGAAACAAGAAAAAGATGTACACTCTTGCCACTTCTATTTAATATTATACTGGACGTGCTAGCCAGGGCACTTAGGCAGGGAAATCAAATAAAAAGAATCCAGATTGGAGAGGAAACAAAAGTATTTATATTCACAAATGCACAATCTTGTATAAAAAAAAAATTTAAAACAGAATCAGCTCAGAATAGCTATAGTATATAAGGTTAATACACAAAAAACAACTCTTTCTAGATGCAGCAATGAGTAATTCAAACAAATATTTTAAAACAGTTGTTTGTAATAGCATCAAGTGAAAAACAACACCAAAAGGCCAAGATGTATACACTGAAATCTATAAAACAGCATTGAAAGAAATTACAGACCTAAATAAATGGAAAGACACTCCATGTTTACAGATTAGAAAATTTAATACTGTTAAAATACCACATACGTCAATCTGATGTATCAATTCAACACAAAAACTATCAAAATCACAGGTGCTTTTTTTATGTAGAAATTAACAAATAGATCCTAAAATCCATGTGGAATGCAAGGGACCCAGAATTGGTAAAATGATCTTGATGTAGAACAAAGCTGGAGAACTAACATATACTAAATTCAAAACTTACTATAGAGCTGCAGTAATTAAGACAGTATGGTACTGGCTTATGGAGAGAGACACATAGGACACTGGAATAAAAAATAAAGTTGAAGAGTCTATCATTAGCCATATTTATGTTCATTTGTATGTGTTTTTGACAAGGATACCTAGTCCACTCACAAATTATTAGTCTTTGTAACAATTAACTGGATCCCTACAATGCACCACATGCAAAAATGGATCAAAGATCTAAATTTAAGAACTAAAACTATAAGATGCTTAAAAGACATAAGAGAAATGAAAACATGTACACCAAGTGTTCATAGTTGTAGCATTCATATGTAAAAAGCAGAAAGAACACACATATCCACAACCAAATGAACAAGCAAAACAAAAGATACAGTTTATCAATACAATGACAATATTCAGCCACACACACACACACAAAATGTACCAGCACGTGCTACAACATGGATGCAGTTTGAACTCAATACTTTGGGGAAGGTGGCGAAACAGACAAAAAGGCCACATACTGTATGACTCCATTAACATGAAATGTCCAAAATAAGCAAATTCATAGGCATATGAAGATGAGTAGTTGTCAGGGTCTGGGGTTAAGAACAGGCAGTCACTCCTAATAGGTACAGAAAACTTTACAGCAATGAAAATGCTCAGGAATTATATTAAGACAATTTCACAACTCTGTGAATATACTATAACCACAAATTTTACACTGTTTAAAATGGTGAATTTTATACCATGTGAATATATCTCAAAAGATGTGGGAAAACACATCTCTACCATTTAAAGGTGGACAATATACGGTCAGCTTTTTCAAAGTAAGTCTTCATAACAGACATTTCCAATCTCTCTTTTTTTAAGTTAACAAGCAAATGCTGGGAGAACTGCTCTTAGGATGTCATCCAAGATGTTGTCTACAATCTGCATGGTAATTTCACTAAAACCACACCACCAGAGTTAAGGTAGGAGTGGATACAATCCAAATCAAGGGAATGCCAGGTCCAAAATTAAAATTCAGAGTCATTTGACTAAAGGTTACACCCTCAATCATGTACTGAATTCCAGATACATTCCCTATCAGTTTCTATGTGTTTCTGGGTAATGGAAAATCAGGATAATGATGCCAGGTTCCATGCATGTCAGCCTAAGAATCTTAATTTATTGTTTAATTTAGTTATTTGTTTTTACAAAAAGAAGATGACAAATTTCCAGTGGTCATGTGGATCTACCCTTATGATTTGTCACCCCTTTTCCTGTCTGTATGACTTTTGGTAAGGTATATAACCTCTCAAGTTACAGTGACTGATCTGTTTTGTGAAAATGAAGAACCATGTGCACAGGTATTTGGCAGTCACTGAAAATTCTTATCAGAATTTATAGGATTTTGACTAGCAAAGTATAAGAAAGTGTTAAATATGACTCACATACATTTACAGAGAATAGCATCTGGAGGATTCCTCCATGAAAATTTGAGGGACTAGTGAGTAATAGCAGAATGATTTATGGTATCTGTTGCCATGTCTGCTGGAATAAGGGAAAGTATCAGGTCCAGATTGTCAGAGTACACCTGAAGACAGGATGTAGAGCTACAAAACTGTCTTGTTTTTAACCATCTAGTCTTTTCCAACTCACTGATTTCTTTTGCCAGGAGCGAATATGCATGATACAGTGATTCCAAAAATCTATTCAAGAAATATATGTGTATATTTCTTGATTAATGATTATAAGTCTATTGCCAAAGAGGCAAAAAGATTAGTATATGGTAATTTGCACTGTGAATTTACTCAAGATTCCATACAAGAGAGATGTTTTAAAAAATAATAATGGGACAATATCAAAGCTAAAACACAGGAAAGAAGGAAGGGCACACACTTCTGAAGGCCTCCTCAACTGTTCCAATGTGATTCACCAGGCTGTGACCAGAAATATGTAGGCTGCCATTATACTCTGGAGGCACACTGTAACTAATAGAAGTCTTTATGAGCATGGTACTTTCAAAATGGCAACTGAAAAAATATGTGAGTTGAATATAGTAAATCTAAGTAAAGGAATTTTGAGTAGGGATGTAAAGGGATGCTGGTGAACAGGAGGCACTAGGAAATTATGCAGAGATCTATCTGTGCAATTTATTCAAAGGGGAAGTACTCATACAAATCAGAAAAATAATTTGCTTTATGAGGATGTAAAGAATTAGAAGTAGTTCAGAGTTGGGAAGATAAAATGAGCAATCAAAGAATTGGGGTCTGAAATAAAGTTCAACTGAATAGGTTTAGGTTTGAGAAAACATGCATGCATGCATGCATGGACGCGCACACACACACACACACACGCACATGCACAAAAACCATGGTACATGTAGAAAGGTCAGCAACTTTGTGGTGTTACTCTTTCCTTCCGTATATATGTGGGGTGTAGGCAGAGTATTCAGGTCAAATTTTACATAGTGAGCGCCTTTACTCACTAAGCTACCTCATCAGGCCTCAAAATTGGCAGTTTTAAAGGAAGTAACAAGTAATGGCTAGGACATACAAGATAAAAAAAAATTTTTTTATAGGTACTGTTCTGTACTGTATTGACTTTAAGGTTCCAGGATGATGTTCTGGAAATACAGGTCTGATCTGATATGAGATATGAGACCTACAAGATTTGAGACAAGAGAAAATCTTTGGGAATTACTAAGGTTGAATAAAAAGCTCAGAGGAGTCCTTTTAAGTACAAACAGGAGAGTATCCACACAAGGTGTCTATGACTTAGGATGGAAAGTGAGCCTTTCAGCAAACTGTAGCCCAACTCTGCAAGGCTATCAAGAAAGAGTCAAAAACAGGAGTTCTTTACTCTGGTAAATGGGGACCATTAGTATCATTGCAAGTACATTTATTATTGAAATATTACTGGATTAGCAGCCTTTACATAGTGAAATGAAGTGCACAGATGCACCCAAATCTTCTTGTAACTGTTACCAAAGTCAATTTTCTGATTTGAAAGTAGAAGAGAAAAAAAAAAATCTGTCTGTATTGAGTAAACATTTTCCCTACCAAATACACCAGGGACTGTTTCACACTCTGACATTGAGTAAGAGAAGAAAAGATAAGCAGCAAATGGAAATTACTATTATTATTATCATTATCACTTTATTCTGGGGTAACCCTGGGAAGTGTAGAAAGGATAAAAGTATATCTTGAGATAATCAGTTAAACGATGATCATCATAAAGAGTAGCATCAGTGAAACACCTCTTCCTCTACGTTATGTGGATTCTCGAGAAAAAAATTCTTAACAAGAGGTTGGTTTCAGCATAGCCACCTTATGGAAGCAGGGAGTGATGCTGCCACGTGATGCATGTGCCACATGTTAATAGAACAGGTTTCTCTGAAGCTTCATTTATAGGTTTGATATATACATTCCTACACAGGGATGTATTTCCAAATAAAGGTAAGGTTATTGTAAATGAATTTGATCACACAATTACTATAGATCACAATATGTACAATTAGACACTCAGTTTGTTTGCTGCAGCTGCCAAGTCTTCAGAAAAGTTTTGCTGCAGGCTGTGCTTTTATGCCATAAGTTTGAAGTGTTCTACGATACTAAAAGGTATTTTTTTAACTTGTAAGTATTGTTCCATGACAATCTAGTAAAGCAGTGATGAAAAGGCAGCCATAATAACGTAGTAACATGCCGAGAAAAACTGATTAGGAAGCAAGTGAAAGTGTATTTTTACCACTGAAAAATTATTAGGTTTATTTTTTTTTCACTTTCATTTAAATATAATGATGTTATTTCTGTTTGATAATCTATATTATCATTTGAAAACTTTCACACAGATATAGTATCACAACTACTTCAATACTGTAGTGATAATAAACTTGAGAACTGAAGAACACAAATCTCTTCATGAATTTATTTTATAAAATATACCCACTTAATTTGTCTTCTTATCACTTTCATAATACATAAGAAGCACAGTGGACGAGATGCCCATTAAGATGACTATAGTCACATTTTAGGGGGTCCTATAATCAAGGTAGCATACATACCACAACAGTGCTCTAAAGGCTAGCTCAGAAAAAAACTCACGTTACCGTATCACAAGATGGAACACACTGTGTTCTCTTTTTCCATTAAAGTATTTAAGCCACTGTTTCATTTAGCATTACAGTAAATAATAGCTCTGTCTCAACTACTACAAGAATGAAAATAATTCCAAAAGACATCCTTTTCCCTTTCCAATGATTTGAAAGCTACAATTATCCCCTGACAATTTAAAACATCAGGATGATTTACACTAGTTGTTAAAACAATCAAGGTACAAGCTCAACAGGTTATCTGTAGCTTGTAGTAAAATGATATACCAGTATGTCTCTCCTTAGTTAAAAATACATAATTCTTTTATTTTGTTATGCAACAAAAGAAATTAACATCACAGACATAGAAGACTAGGGATGGGAAACTACATTAAATATCCAGTAATTTAAGCCTATTTGTACTTTAATATAGGACATGAAATCTTTAACACTTTTGAAGTAAATTTTAATTTGGGGGATATACAATTTAATTCTCAGGAGTACTAGTTCCATTCATTTTTAGGCCTGTTTCCTGTGTACATAAGTAACACAAGGCACAGTAGCTGTACTTTCTGTTATGCTGCAACACTGATCGAGTGCCTTGAAAAACAGTTGATTAAACAAGATGATGGCAACAGAAGGGGAGACTTTGGATTGTCTATTTAAAATCTCGGTAATAATAAAGATTCATTTTAAGTGCACTTTTACATGCTTATTTATACAACAAACTTTCTAATTTTGTTGCAATAGGCTTGACTATCCTATCATTTGGCCAGATGCACTTTCCCCAGTAAACTTAAACAACAAAAACAAAAACAACAACAAAAAATCCCTGTCCTTTCATATACTAAGAGGATTGGCTACTGAAACAGTTCATTGCAAGACACATGAAGACAACATACTGTGGCATGAGTTGTTTTAATTTGTTGTGCTGTTACTAAAGTTCTGAGGGCTGTGGTTCAAACATTCCAAGTTCTCCCTTCCATCTTTATTGATTCTCAAAATTTTGTACAGAAAACTCTTTTGGGGCTAGAACAGCAGTACTTGCACCACACGGTTTCCTCAACTTCAAGTTTCAAAAGCAAACTGTCAGAAAAAAAAGTTCCTGATTTGACTTAGATACAGGGACAAAAAAAATAGCACATACTAGAAGATAACATGGTCTATAAATGGTGGCAATGTTTCGTTGCGAGAATAGTTGTGTTGGTATATATATTTTAAATACTCAAAAAGGCTCAACCTCAAGCAGTAATAAACACAAGCAAAAGTGATTTAACCCTTAAAATAAATATTCAGAAAAACCTCTCTGTACATACAAGTGAAAGAATATGTAACACTTTCACGCAAAAAAATAATTATAATAATAATAAAGGATTTGTTCATATATGCAGCTGAAATCTGCTGTTCCAGCCCACCATGTCCCCAATGAAGAAGGGAGGCACAGACACTGATGACTACTGTGGTTCACTATCTTACAGCCTTTTTGTACTGGGACACTATTACCATCAAATTATCCCTCTTATATTTATTAAGTTTTTTAAACTTTTTTTCTTTTTTCTTTTTTTTTTTGTTTTGTTTACAGCATGCCAAATCCTTTGGCATATGTGATGGCCTTCAACAATCTCTCTTTAAGTTTTTCTTTGCTTGAATATTCCGGAAGTAAAAGGACATTAAAGCAAGTATGAGATGTAGGTAACCTAAATAGAGAGAAAGGGAAAAACAAGAAAATCATAAATCACTAGAAATATGCTCAGTGTTAAATGTTCCTATTAGATGCATATCTTGTTAGTATGGATTGTAATGAGAAACTACAGATTAAATAAATCATAAACATTGTGCTGTTTAGTTACAAAGAACAGTTGGGTATCTATCCTATGAGATAATGCAAATATTAAAGTGGTGCTGATGATAGTAACATTTTATATCTATTGAGTTACCTACTGCTTTAGCTACTCTACCAATGAAGTTCATTTAAATCTTCAAACAAACATACTAATATTATTACTAAATCCACTTAAAATTCTTAGGTTACTAAATAATATTCAAACCTAGTTTTTAAAGATTATAAAGTCTATGTTCTTTATATAGATTAGAAATACTGCTGGCAAAAATGACAATGATAATGATGGATATAAACTAATTAAAATTAAGAGACATGTATAATATGGTGTAACAGTAATGAAAATATATCTGTCCAGGTACACCCAAGTCAGCATACCACCTAGAACATACTGCTCAGCCCCACCGCAAAATAGTGAAATATTTAATGGAGAAAGAATATAAACAAAAGTCAAAATGATTTAACTTTAGATTAAGAATCTAGTATAATCTAAAAGAACAGACAATCCTCTAAATTTTAGTGTAGCCATTCAAAGTAGACTGTTCTATAATAAGGCTTTCTTAATATACTATGAAACAAAGGAGAAATAAAACATAACAACTTGATAAAGTTTGTACTTCTGTAAGTTCTATAATTATTTTTTAAATACACTAATTTTAAAAAATTTCCTCAAATCCTGAATGCAAACTAATTATTCCACTAATGTTTGCTGACCTGGGTATTTCTATATAATATCAGAAGTATACATAGTGGCTAAATGTTGACTCTGCTTACATGTACGCAATATGGTAGAAAGTTTCACAGTGGGTACAGAGTTGCACTTTGATATTACCTTTCTGAGTCTGGGCCATTTTTGGCTATGATCATCTTCAATTTTCCCAGTCCTCCAACAGGTGCTCTGTCTGTACCTGTTGTAAACTGCAGGAAGAGTCTTTTCTGTTCATCTGTAAATGAATGAACAGTTTCCCAGAACTCCCTAATGAGAAAAGATACAATGCTGGTTTTAATTTGACATTCACTACAAACAAGTTCACAATACTACATCATTAAGGACAATGTCACAGTGAATATTAAAAATGACAATTTCCTCTAGAATATGTTTCATTCACCATTCTTCTAACTCATTCTTTACTCACCTAGTGAAAACAGAGTGATAAGAGATTTAGACTTTGAGAAAAAAATGTAAACAAATATTCCATTATTACACTTAATGAGTTTTAGTCAGCCAGATTTTATATCTTGTAAGAACTATATGTGAGATAAATATTAATATAACTCTTTTGTTTAGAAACTCTACATACTTTTGTATTCCTAATAAGTGTGATTTTTTTTAAATTTACTTTATTGTAAAAATACTTGTATTTATTTAGAAACCTCAGAAGAAAACAACAAATGTTCAATATCCTATTCACATTTCTTAAACCTCAATCTAAAATCTATCAAGATCTTCTCCAAAAGCAAGAGAACAGTATAATATATATATCTGTAATCTATGCTGAGAATAAAATTGAAAACTCAAGTAATAAATCCCAAAAGTTAAAGTAGAGAAATCATATACAAGATAAGCACAGTTAGGAATCAGAATAGGACAAAAAAAACTTGCAGATACTGGAAGTTCTGAAGAAAGAGGTGACAAAATTTTTCAACAAGAATAGATATGCCTGGTGAAGAGATTTTATTTTAAAAGAAAAAAAGATATAAGTGAAAAATTAAAAGGCAATAAATCACATAAAGCAGAACCAAATCTTAAAGAAATGGCAGTAAAAGGTTTTCTCTAAACAGAGATACCACTTAAAGTGACTGTAGTATGCTTTGCTAGCCTGTGACAATTACTAACAGCAGGTCCATGGGAGAAAATATATAAAACAGTAAATGATAAAAAAAAAAAAAATTAAGTTCAAATAGGAGTATTATAAAGAGTTCTACAAATGAGAATTAAGGGCTTTTTGGCATATAAAATTATGTAGAAAACACTGAGTCGTGAATAATATAAATTCTAACATGAAAAGTTTAACCATGGCATCATGAAAAAGAAACAGAGATTAATAAATTCAAACAGAAACAGTAAACACTTGAAAATTCTGAGGCAAATGTATAGTAACTCTAGAAATAAAAAATGATTCATAAATGAAGTAAGCAAAGAAGGGAAGTCTAATAATTTTTATTTGACAAACATTCAACATTTCTATTTGACAATAGTGTAGAAACAAAAGGCAAAAAAAAGAGGTAGGGAATCAGAAGGGGAAAGGAGCTAAAACAAAATATTCAAAACTGAAGAAATGCAGATCAAAGTAGAATAATGGTAATAAATTGTTCAGTAAATTTATAAAACCTTTCACTTGCTAAGAAACCCTAGTAAGTAAAGATAAATGATGATGATACGGAGAAAATACTGTAAATTTATAACAAAGACCAATGTCTCTAATGTATAAGTAAAGGAAATCTAAAAAGTATTCCTATAATTCAACACTTAAAAGGTTTAAAAGGTTGAGGCAAAAGGTAGGCAAGTTCTATGCTAGGCTATGTTACAAGGCAAGACTTGTCAAAAAAAAAAAAGAGGGGTATGAAGTGGATCATTAACTGAACAATAAAATAAAATAATAGTATTAAAAATATGAATAGATAATACAATGATCTTGAAGATAGAAAAATATACTGCAATGTTATGTGACAATTGTAGGCAAGTTGCAAAGTAACCTCTATGTTAATGAGGGATTGAAAAATGAAGAGGGAGTTAGGGGAGCATAAAACAGCAAGCAGTATCGCTCTGGTTCCTGCCTCAACTTCCCTCAATGATGAATTATTAATTATGAACTGGATGGGTATAAAAATCTAAAAAGCCTCATCAGCCCCAAACCACATAGAAAAAGTATGAATATTTCACAAAAGAAATGTTTATCCACATAATAAGCAAGAGACATCGTCTAAGAACAAAAAGGTTCAGTCTTGAAGGTGACAGGGCAACTTAAAAATAAATTTGCTAAAATGGAGAAAGAAAACCAGAAATAACTCAAGAGAACGGAAGGAGGAATGACCATGTAGAAGTGAGCAGGAAGTGCTTTTATAAAAAAGAAAAATGGACCTGAGCAAATTAAGAATATAATACAGGGACTGAACCATCATCAGACGAAGGAAACGATTGACTGTTTCTAACAATAGCTTCTATTAAATCATGTATCAAGAAAATATAATTTTGAAGATCTAGAGAAAGAAGAAAACAATTGAAGAACCACAGCAACAAGGACAGGAAAACTGAAAGACTCAAGGTGAAGAAGAAACATGACATTTAAAGCAAAGTGTATTTTAAAGAAGCAAGAACAAAAACTGTAGATGATGAGAAGAACAAAGATGTACACAAACAAACACACAAATACAAAAGCACACAGCCCCAAAAACTCAAAACTAAGTTTTGACAAGACAGAAAGGCAAAAGGAGAAAAGAAAAACCGAGGGAGAAACAGACTAAAAGAAGACAAGATGAAGAAAAGATAGATCTGTTTAAGGAAGAAGCATATTAGGTGATTCCAGAGATGTTTGAAATAATTTTGTATACCAGTACAATTGAAAATTTGAAGAAACATTAAAGCCAAAAGATGACGAATAAAGAATGAACAGGAATATAAGCTAGAAATATAGAAACAAGCACACTAATTGAAGAACTAAGACAAAAAAATAGGAAAAGAAAAAGAAAATAAAAACTTTTGAACTGAGCAGATATTATGAAGAATTAATCACATTAAATAACAGTGATTATATTCAAACTAATAATTTAAAAACCAAATTAGGAAAAATTAAAAACCAACAGTTCTCTGATAAGGAGATACAGAAAAGAATAAGCAAAAAGGACAGTTCATTAACCTTGAAACAAAAGCAGAAAACTTCCATAAAGCAATGGATCCAGAGCATGAAATAAAAGAAAGGACGTTTACTGATAAAGTGAACATGAAAACCATATTTGAACTAATAAAAAAAGGGATGAGGCACAAAAAACTGAATAACAAAAGTTATTTCCAAAAAAACTTAACTTGAACTGAAAAAGAATTAAATCAGCACTACAAATGAAGAAGACAAGGAGAAAGAAAGGCATTATGAATTACTCCCCTATGAAAGGAGAAGAGCAAACCAAATCAGGAGCTAAGTAGTTCAATAAGCCATTAAAAAATACACCCATCAACTATTCAAGTGCCCCACTTAAATTTAAAGTAACAGGAGACTTGAAGCCAGAAATTACAAGGTGATTGCTGGGAGAGATAATGCAGGGTCGAAAATATGGTCAACAGATTGAAAGGAGCTTACTGTAATTATTTACAAGAAAATGGAGGAAAGTATGTGTAAACCAAACAAAAACACATGTTACCTAATTGGTTAGTATCTCGATTTTTACTGTAGAAAGTAATAACTAATTGTTCCCTGATCTTTTAGTCTATTAACATGTTTTCTCCCTGGAATACAGCAAATCATTTTTCTCTTTTGTAGCACTGAACAGCATGTCTTCTTTCCCTTCCCCTTGTTACTTAAAGTTTCTTAGTATAGACATCTTTGCGGTAAAGTGGCAAAAAAAAAAAAAAAAGTAACACTTTTTTTGCTTTTTTTTTTTTTTTTTTAATATATTGACTTCTTAAATCCTCTTCTTTATAAGTCTTCAAAATAGAAGTGGAGCTAAAGAACAGACATTCTTCTAAAAATAAAAATGAAAATCACTATGTTGTATAGAACTATTTCTTAAGACTGCAAAATTTATTTATTTTGTCAAAACCTAAAATATAGACTGTGGATCTTCCATGTTTATAGCAACTGAAATATATATTATTTTGAATTTATTTAATTCTTGAGATTTTACATCAGAAATTACTCTAACATAACATACAATGTGTTTGGAACATTTCCCTTTGAGTGGCCCCATTTTACCCTAGTACTATGTAATTTTGATTGTTACTCGTTTCAAAGTCTTTCTGAAGAAGATATAGTGATGAAGTGATATATCATTCTTTTCATGAGAAAGAAGCATGGAAGAGAACAAATCGAAAAGCCAAACACATAACTTTTATTTTTTAAAAATATGTATAATACATGATACTTACAAATATATGCTGTAACCCTGCTGAATACATTATTAAAAAAATTATCTTTGTACTTCATGTAGAAGCAAAGAATTTCAACATAACTAAAGGTCTCAAGATCTAAGAGAATTAGATGTAGAAAAAAATGATACAACTTTTCATTTAAAGTTCTATAAGTAGAGCTGGAGATTGTCTGGTAGTAAAGAGCACCAGCTGCTACTACAGAGGATCCAGGTTGGAGTCACAACCCCTAAATGCTGGTTCAACTCCAGTGCCAGGTTACCCAACTCTATTCTCTAGCCTCAGTGGACACTGCATATACACATTGCATAAACACAAGTATGCAAGCCCCCCATAAAACAAATTAAAAATCAAAAAATTGTTATATTTAAAAGTCTATCAATAATTACCTATTATGTTCTGTTGCTGAATTGTTTCATATTTTAATTTACTGAATGAATTTTATAGTATACATATATAGTAATTTTTTCAAAAAAAATGAGAAACAAAAAATAAGGATCAAAATAACACACATTTTTATTAAATAGTATATGCATGAGAACTTTGTAAATATCAACAAGAGATAAAAAATATAAAGACATGAAAATTAGAACTACATAGTAAAAACTAAAATCTAAAATAACAGGCTAAAAAACAACAACTAGTTCAGAAATGAAAAGTTTAGAAAACATTAACAAGAGAGGAACCTTGAAAAAATGTGACAGAAGTTGTAATTAGAAATAAATTTAAAAAATTATAACAAATTCAAAGAAACCAGAGCTAAACTCAAAAATATATACAAGGGAGAATATAAACAATTTAACGATCTTTTAAAAACCTAAAATAGAAAGATACCAAAGGAAAAAAGTACATTAACCCATCTACAAATCCTTTGATCTACAAGAATGATCTGTTTGCAAGGTAAGCTGGTGCAATATTGCCACAAAGCCAGTGGCAATATCCAATATCCAGTTTGAGTTAAAACCCACTCCATAAGCTAACTTATATCTAACATTGCTTGGAGGGCTAAGAACATGAGACCAGATAGCGGAGGAACCCAGAGGCAAACCAAATACTGTTTTTTAATGAAATGTAACAATAAAATGACTACAAAAACATCCTGCTACATTTATAGAGCTGTGCCCTGCTCAGCCACCATCAGAGAGCTTCTTCCTGAAGTAGATGGAACAAATACAGAGCCCCACGGCCACAAAATATGCAGAGACTGAGAATACCTCCCTTCTAGGCTCCATGAACTCTGTGGAAAAGGAGGGAATAATATAAGAATAGAGGGTGGGAGACCACATAAGGAATAGTGACACAACTATTTGACACAACAGGGATATTGTGCATATGAACTCCCAGAAACTGTGGCAACATGAAAAGAGCCTGCATTGGTCTGCACCAGATGTGGTGCTAGAGAAAAAAAGTGAACATATACACCCATCCCTAATCCAGAGGTCATCTCTAATTCATAGGCACTTGTAAATGAAAAGTTAGTTTTCTAACTCACTGGAGAAACATGCCACTCTTATGTATGGGGCCCATGTCCAACAGTAAACTAACTCAATGGCATCTACAGAGGTTCTTGTTTCATAATGTTAAGTCCTGGTGTTTCTCCCCCCCATATCTTAAATGTCCTCTGATTATGTATTACAGCTTCTAGTTTTTGCAAGTTTTGCATTTTTATGAGATTTTCTAGTATGCAAATGTGTGTCTCTACATCTATAGGAGTTTCTTGTAACTTTTGTGGGGAATCTAAAAGGGGTAGAGAGAGAGGGAAAACATTTATAATATATGTATATATACACATATGTATACATATATTATATTTATTATATTACATATAATATTAATTAGTATATATTAATATAATATATATCATATCATATTTATATAAACATTATGTGTGTATATATATATATACATATGTATATATATATATATATATATATTATATATATATATATATATATATATATATATATATATATCCATTTTAACAAAGCCCTCAAAAAATAAAAAAAGAAAACTATCATATTAAGAACAAGGAAATTAAAACAATTGATGCCAACAAAGATTAAAAAATTGTTTGAATTTTCTGACAAGGCTTTTAAAGCAATAGAAGAAACTTTAGCTTTGTCTCAGAAATAAAAGATGAAACAATGCATTAGAAACATAATATTTAAATTTATTCAAACTAAACCACACATCATTTCAATACTTAAATTATAAAATCAAACTATGGGATAGCTAAATGGAAAGTTCTATGTCATACTTGAGATTTAGAGAATCCAAACTGATGAAAATGAAAATTCTCAAATTGATTTATTCAATCACTTCAACCCAAATCAAAACCTCAAAAAGAAACTTAACTCATGTAAAACTCAACAGACTTTAATATTTATATCGAAGTAAAATTAGTGAAAAAATTGAAAACAATGAAAAAGTAAAGGTATTCACACCAACTGATATAAAGACTTGTTCTTCTGTAAAGGTAAAGGAATCATCAAGATATGATTTGGATCAAAGAACAAATGAATAGGCAGAAAAGAACCATGTTCTAGAAGTAACTCACAGAAAACTCAATTTCAACAGAAATAAATTTCAATGGGGGAAAGAAAGCTGCAGTCTAGAATAACACATGTATAATATGTTTGCAAATGAGCCTTTAAAAAGAATACATTTTAAAAGAAATAGTTCATAATCAGTGGGGGAAAAAAGTGGGGAAGATAATTAACAAAGTAATGGTTAAAAAGATAAATACTTAAAGCCAGCTCAAAATCATGAGTCATCAGTGATAAGCAAAGTTAAACTAAGATAAAATTTTATTTCACACTCCAAGACAACATGAGTAAAGATGGAGAACTGAGTTCTAGCACTGTTGGTAATCTTAAGATAACATGGCAGTACTGTTTTACAAAAGCATCCTTGCAGTGCTTCTTAAAGTTAAAAATGTCATCTACTATACAACCACAATCCTCCACTTAAAGTGCTTCTTCAAGAAAAATGAAAACACATCAACAGTAAGAATGAAAATTCTATTTGTAATAGCTCCAATCTCATGATAATCCTAATGCCAATAATAGTAGGTGAATAAATAAGCAAATGGCATACATTAACCTAAAAAATTACTTTGCCATATTGTAGAGATAATGCTAGGATATTCCCATTAAGGCTTTCCTATTACCATGTTGATCCTTGTTATGAATCACCTGTAAAACTGAGCAGCAATATAATGGTTGCCATGAGAAACACTTTTGTGACTGGTGTTAGAAAGGGCAAAGCAAGAGTAATCTTCTGCAAACTTAAATGCATAATAAAATAATACTGTAATATAAATACAACAATGATAATGTATCATTACTACACATAGTTAATAGTCATTATATTGTTCATATACTTGAGCCTTATAGCTTAAGTGATCTACCAGAAAGATATCTGTTTAAATGCCTCTGACATCATAGTGGGTGCCAAAAAGACATCTCTATCATTTTGACATATCACATTAGAATATAGGGGGAAAAAAACTTTCAGAATTGGAAAGTAGCATATTATAAAGAAGCAGAAACAAGGGTATTTGACTAAAGAACGATATTAGTAGTAATACTGTCCTAAGAATTGTTCAGAATCACTAGTACACGTGGTTCTTCCCAAGTATCTTAAAGACTAAATAATGTGTCATTTTACACATTACCAAAAATAAACAAAGGCAAGAGAAAATATGATACTTAAGTCATTTAATTCATGAAATACAACATTAGACTACATGAAAATATTAATATAGGTCTTTTGCGCTTATTTGTTTGGTAACTAGAACCTACAGATACAGGACACAAAAGCATACATGCATTTCTTTCATGAATAAAATCTTCCTTTTTAAGAATTAAACACCTCACCTAATCACAACAGATTCTCTCGTATAGCCACCATCATACTCTGTAGTTTCTTCCAGTGCCTGGAAATCTAGATTCTGAAAATTATAGAAAAAAATGCACTTTAACATCTATAGTACACCATTAAAAAATAAAAAAATAAATTACAACTTTTTTTGAGATGTCTTTCTTACCCGGCTACCACATATAAGCAATTCAATTTCTTCTGGTCTGAATAAGTATTTTAAGGGCGATTCATTAGTCACCATATGAAAACCTCTGCGAAACGCCTTGAATTGTTTTTCTACGGATTTATTGAGAATGTAGTCTGAATAGAGATTGACAAATTCCTGTAGGAGTATCAACAAGAAATCATATGCTATGCAAATGAAACACAATTAGCTATTGGGCTACATAGTTTTAATATCCACCCTCCACACCAAGAAAACCTTTAGCAGAATTTTTCGATAATATGTTTAAAAAATAGATTTTGGAAAGTTGGTTCAGTGCTTAAGTGCATTAGCAACTCTTGGAGAAGATGTAAGTTCAACTTCCAGCAGCTAACAAACATTTATAATTCTGCTTCCAGGGGACTAAATACCCTTTTCTGGACTCCATGAGCAATATATGCAAATGGTGCACCAACATATACAGACAAAGTATTCATACATATAAGATAAACATAAGTCTTAAAAAATTAATAAAATGTAATATGTACAAAGAAAATTATTTTCAAAATTCCTCACTTCTGACAGATATTAAAGTGTAAGTCATATGCATAAAATGGTCATACATTATGATTCTGAGAGTAAATTAAAAAAAATTAATACAAACTAATTAGTAGCAATAACTTATTAATAATATAATAATGTAGTAAGATTAAAATAAAAGATTACAAAGGACTTTATATATAAAACAGAACCTCTAGCATGTAATATATATTTAAGTTATGAATTCTGAATTTGAGCAAATCAGAATGTCTCAGATTTCCTCTGGAAATTTTGGTATTGGTAAGCTAGCTACTGTATCCAGTTTAGCAAAAATGGGATTTGTTGGTAAATTAAGCTACTGTATCAATTTATTAAATGTAGTCTGTATCATGACAATATAATATTTCACCAAAAGTAATAGTTTAAATTAATATATTTCTTAAAATTATACTATTTATTATAATTTTCTTATTATGCTCACAGTTATTTATGTTGCCAAATGCTTTTTAAAGTTAAGAGAAATCAAATATGATGTGAATAATTTCATATGTATAATAAGACTTCAAATGGAAAATGCATATACACACTAAATCAGATCTCAATCACTAGGCTTTGCATACCTCTTAGGTTTAATACCGTAAGGCCCTGTTTCTAGCATTACACTATAGTAATATTTACCCATTCATTCTTTGCTAGTCTATTTAGTCTTTCTCTAAAGGAGAATTAACAATTAACTGTGTACAATCACATAAGCTCTTATCTAAGAGTTAGGAAAATGTAGCTTTACTATTTAGATAAATTTGTTTATGTAAAGCTTTTGTTACTGTTTCAAACCATATTACATAATTCTTTGAAAACTTTGTAAAAATACTTTGAAAATATATATTTACAAAAACAATGACAAAATTTTATTACCTTCCTGTTTTCATTTGTAATTGGAATTTTATCACCATTTTCTTTTAGATCATACATCATTGGGTTGCCAAAAAGATCTGTCTGTGATATCTGGAAAGTGATCATCATATCATCTTCCACATTCCCTTCATATTCCAATAAATCCTTTAAGCTCTGATATAAAACCTAACAACCAGAAAAAGAAGTGAGGTCACCAAATAATTACTAAAACAAATAAAAATAATAGATTACTGATTCTTTGTAGAAACAACTTGTCAACAAAAATGAAGCCATAAACATTCTGCATCTTTCAAGTAGTTTTACTAAGATAGAAAGGCTGTCACAGATAATGTGTCAATCTTTACTTGAAAATTTTTCAAATCATCAGTTCAGCAACAGATTTCATACCATGCTCTAGAATATACGCTGTGCCTTCATGTTGGTGGCAGGCCACAAGAAAAGAGGAAAAAAACACAAAAACAAAAAACCAAAAACAAACAACAACAACAAAAACCACTTACATATCAACTCTACCTATCAACAGCCAGGCAATGATCATTTTACTACGGAGACTCATATGTGACATTGAAAGCATAATGTTTACAACATTTTTTATGGGGTCAATCAAAACATACTTGATACAATATATTAAAAAACATGAGTATTTATCACACTAATGCAGATTAGAAGCATTTTACTGTACTAGATAGCAGTATCAACAAAAGTTTACAAATTAAATCATGTTTTTATATAAATTAAGATATACTTCTGTATTTAGATACAATCTTAAAGACTATTAACAAAGGACAAAAAACTTACTGGGTGAGAGTCTCCCAGGTCACAAAAGGTTCCTTTTTTCCCCATTAGCTTCCTGTACACTACCATGGGAAAATGGACATCCAGTATACAGTTATTGTAAATAGCCAGTCCGAGGACTATGCCAATAAGAGTAAACTGACCCTCAGTTTCAAAAGAAGATGGATTAAACCAAAATAATTTTGTAGCTTCATCATATGTGAACATACCTATAAAGAAATAATTAAAATATAACTTATACTTTTTGAAAGACAAAGAATTTAATTATAATTTTAAACAAAATGACATACAGAATTTAATTTTTTCTATTTCATACATGTGAGAAAAATGTACAAAAATGGTATCTGATCATCATAAAAGTGTTCATTCATGCCACACAATGTGGAAAATGCAACACAACAAAATCAAATCAGAATGTGGGTGACATTTCTGTAAAGTTTTTTCTATAATTTTATTAAATTCAAGGTTTATCATTCTTCACTGACTAATGAAAGATCATCTTAAGGTCATTTTATCCACTTAATGACTAAAAATTATGTATGAAGCAAACACACTTAAGTACAAAAAATTGGAAAAAGTTGATTAAGCTACTTAAAATTCATATTAAATCTGAGCTAATATAATTTTTGAAAATATTTTGTGATCTTTCAGCTTCACATGATCTTCATTATTCAAAGCCAAACTCAAGAGAGATTTTTTCTATCATTATTTTACCTATGTGAGCATTAAAAGTTTTGTCTTGTTTATATTTACTGAACATCAAAAATAAATTAAAACAAACTTTATATGCCTTTTAATTTTTCTAAGTTTATTTTCAGTTGCTTCTCAGGAAATATTTTTTAAACAAAGTCTAACATGCTGGAGAAGGGACTGTATACCTTAGAACTTGGTATAATGAGTCAGGAAAATCAAGAGTTTAAGGCCAGAGTACTAATATAATGTAAAGAGACTGTCTAAAAAGTCAAAATAAGCAAATCAAAAAAGCTTTCGAAAATGTTTTTTCCAATGGAACAAGATTATTAAAAAAATAAATAAAACAGTACATTTAGGTTAATTTTATAAGAATTTGGGAAATATTTTAAAATGTTTCCTCATTTTCACTTTCAGTTTTAATAAAAAAGAAAAGCATACTTTCCTCCTTGAATTTTAGGGATATAAATTAAGTCTAGGCTTTTTCTTGCAATTTAGTATTTGTTGGATACTAGTTTCACAAGTATCCAATTGATACTTGCGTTCCAGTTTGAAAATTATGTAAATCATGTATGTATGTATATATATTTATTTTTTTGCAAGCCACGTTATAGATCCATGGAGTATCAAAAGTTCCAGTTCACAAAAAATAAATCTGATAGAATGTCACTAATGAATGTTCTTGGTCTCAAGACCATTAAGCTTTAAATTAAAAAGAGGGTAAATTATATAACCCATGATTCTCATGACTTCAGGTTTTTCAAATCCACCATTCTAAGGTTTTTTTCAAATTAAATTTACCAAGAAGGTAATTGTTTTCTACTAGAATACTTGGCTAAGTAATCTACGGAAGAACCCAATTCTTTTACAGCTTATTGTAACTGAAAATATTTATAAACCAAGTTCATAATTCAAAAGACTAACACACCATCATAATCATATCATTAATACTTACCAATATCGGGATTAAAGATTTCCTCCACAACCAACTGAAAAAACTCTTTGGAAACGCCTCCCTCATCTACTCCTTGTTCTCCTTCAAATTCCACATACAACTGCTTCTTCAAGTCTGCAGGATTTTCCATAGCAATCATTTCTAGCTGTTGATTGAAAATGTAAGAGAGAGAACAGTTGAGAATAGAAAAAAGGAAAAGTAAGATATAAGTAAGTGGAAGAAAATAAGGAGTAGCAATAACAAAACAATGAATTTTGTTTCTGAAAGGAAAAAAAAAAGAAGCAAAATGACATACTGTTTTGGGGAAGGTTTATTTCAACACACAAGTATGTATTGTGTGTAAGAAGCTACGTATTTCTTAGTAAGGGATATAGCCAAAATGTTGTTGGTGACAGGGTGGGGGTGATGATTAAAATTATGTCCTGTATATCTTCATCTTTAGGGGTGTAAGGGCCTGTGAATTTATTTTGTAAAGAATCTCTATCTTGCTCTTCTTTAACTCATTTGTATGTCCTCATGTATGAATATTCACATGACTCTTTCCACTTAAGATGTTATTCCTCAGGACCTGCTCACCTTATTTATCAGGATAGGATCTCTCTTTGGCCTGGAAGACTACACATCATGATAAACTGTACTGTATGATCAGCCCTGGAATCTCTGCCAGTACCTGCCTACCTACCATCAGGACTGCAATGCCCACTCAAATTTTCTTTTCTTTAACAGACTTCTGTAGACTAAACTCAGGTCTTCTTGTAAGTTGATCTACCTTCTCGGTTCACATAACTAATTTTCAGGTTAGTATTTATTGAAAATTTCCTTGATGGCAGTATTTTGTTGGTGAACATGTAAGAAATTTAGTTTCAAGTTCCAAATACCACTAAATATTAACATTTAATTACTAATAAATCAATCCTATTTTCTAATGTACTAAAGAAACAGAGCTAATATTCTTCCTATTATAAGATGGTGAATGGCTAAGAATATATCATTTCTAAGGAGCATGAAAAATATATTATCCTTCAAAACTATAGGTTTTTAAAAATTCATAATTTTATGTTCCCAAAAGACCTATAGGTAGATCTGATACTTTACAGGCAAATATATAGATTTAAAGTTAACCTTGGAAATGAAGAAAATATACCAACAATAGTATTAGCTGGAAACCTGTCCTAAAACAGAGTAATGATGAACACTTGAATTTTCATGATTATCTTAGCTCAAATTTGGTCCCAACACAATATACTATCATTTCGTGCTTTCTCCCAGTTCTCAACTTGGTAAGAAAAGTTGTTAATTATTGATTCAAAGGCCTGTTGGTATTCCAAACGGCATATGCCTATCCAATCTTTACCCTTTTCCCCCAATTCTGGTTCTGGTTCTATTGTGATCACTAAAAATTAATGTTTTTTATAGTTTTTGTTGTGGTTTGAAATGTAAAATAAACATAATAATATAGTATCAAATAAACTAATAACTGCTTAATTACCTAACATTAACTCTAAGTTTGCAGTTGCAAGTATTATCATTCTAGTAATTTTTAAATATTCCAGGCTTTCTATTTATGGTAGAACATGCACTTGATCCTAGTACTCAAACTCAGTGGGTTTAGTGCAGTTATGTCTACACAGAAAATTCTAGCAGTGGTGGCGCACGCCTTTAATCCTAGCACTTGGGAGGCAGAGGCAGGTAGACTTCTGAGTTCAAGGCCAGCCTGGTCTACAGAGTGAGTTCCAGGACAGCCAAGGCTATACAGAGAAACTATGTCTCAAAAAACAAAAAAACAAACAAAAACAAAACAAAAACAAAAAAACAAACAGAAAATTCTAGTCCAATGAGGGCTTTATAGTGATTCTCTATCTAAAATAAGACTAACAAGTAAATAAATATTTCCAGTTTTATCAGAATATTTAACCAAAAGATTTTAAAAACAAAGTATTCCAGGAATAAGACAGCAGCATAAGCAGCAGCAGCAATATATGAAAATTTATGAGTCATTTTATAATTAAAACCGATTTGATATCTACAACTCCTTAGCAAGTAGGATGCTAAAACCATTTTACAGATGGTCCCTTGAAGTAATAAAAGTATAAATAACTTAAGAAATAGTAATTCAGAGAAGACAGGTTTTAATCCAGGGAGCAAGCTTTTAATCCACAGCTTACCTATTTTCCAAACTAGAGATAATATTTGCTTTTAGGTTTTGTATAACTTTTTTCTTTGGATATCAGTATTTTCAACAATACTTATATATTATTTTCAGAATCAGAATGTATTATAATTTAAAAATAATTGGTAACTTAATTCTATAGGTGAAAATGTCCAATTAGCAATATAAGACTATTCTCAATGTTGCCAAAATGACTTTCTAAATTATTACCTTGTTTGAGATGATACATTAGTAGCCTATCTTTTTAAAAACTCTGGTAACAAAGAAAAAATAAAATAAAATTTAATACTAACCATACACAAAGGCCATTAGCATAAGAAGTCACATTAAATTTTTCTTTTCCTTAAAAATAGTAACTCTTCCAAATCTGAACCCCTAAAAGGCCATATCTTGACTTTTGTTCTTGTGTTTTATTTTAGGGCAATTTTGCCTTTAGATTGTTAAGGCAGTCTAAAGCATCTCGTCCATGGCAATATGGTCTTTTTCTTAATATATCTAATCTTATACTACTTTAAAAAAAAAAAAAAAAAAAAAAAAAAAAAGAAGGTTTTAAGATTTTATATATGCTACATCCTTAAAAAAAATAAAAGGGAGTAGAGAAAATGTCATTTTTTAGGGGTGAAGAAGGAGGAAACATGTACTTAAAGAACAACATGAGGAGTTCACAGAATAAGATTTGGGAGTCAATTATTCCCTACCATGTATGTCTTGGGGACTAAACTCTGTCATCAAGCCTGGTGGCAAGTGATTTTACCCACTAAACCAACACAATAGCCTATGAAGAGTATTTTTAAAGAATGTGTTAAAACTTCTACACTAGGATTGTTACTCAAATAGAAGCTGTGCTCTCATTAATATTTATATCTGTACTATTTTCAAATTTAAAAATTTAAAGTCCAAAACCATTCAAAACAAAGCAAGAGAAATATTGCAGTTTTTTCTTTTTAATAAACTATAGATTTATTTATTATATATTTATTGTTTAGTAGAAATAAATTTAAAAAATAGTACCTTATACTTATACACTGACTGTTCTCTTCTCAATGAGACAGATATTGTAAAAATACCAGTTGGGGAAAAGAGTTGTTAGACTGGCTGAAATCAATGAATAGACTTTTTGCTTAAAAGAAAATTGGCCAGGAGTGTTTGTACACACTTATAATTTTAGTACTCAAGTAGGAGAAACAAGATCACAAGAACAAGGAAAGGCTATATAAACATTCTTTATCAAATAAAAATAAAAGATTATTAATTCTAATTTACTGTCCTTCTGTCTATCATTAAGCTAGCTGGTCTAATTAACACTGAAATATAAGATTCATTAGAAAACTTACAAAAGTCACATATGTAATCTTTTCTAGGCCTCACTTATAACCTAAGGAGAAAAACGTATTATTTCCTTCCTAGCTCTTAAGGCTAGGGTTCTATAACTTCTATTATTTACTTATTAATGTTGAATTCACTGCTAAACTTCTCATTTCTTCTCGAAACACCCTTACTATGCAGTTCAAAATGATTGGGTCATAAGATATTGTGATTAACAAGAATATTCTGTCAAGATATTTTATGAAAGAAAGAACAAGGTTTAAAAACAATAGGGATTTGTGTAGAATAAGACACGGAAAGAGTAGAATTCTATCAGTACATCTGTGGGTATTTTTTCGAATTTAGCTTGCTGTAAGCCTCCAACTTTCTGTTATTAAACTAATTTAACTATAATAATTATCCTTTGCTGAGGGTCATCAATTTGATCTCTAAGGCCTGAGTGTATGCTTATATTTCTAACCCTTTCACAGTGATATACTGAAAAAGCAAAAAAAATTCGAGAGGGGGTCGATTTAAAATGGTCCAGAAAGAGAAAAAAGAGGAGAAAGGGAAAAGAAACCAATATAGGAGAAAGAAGAGTTGGGTGAAACTCTTATGAATTTTCTCAATAAATACTACCTCTTTGTAACTCTTTTTATCAATGAGACAGTCACAGAATTGCTGAAGGCCAGGTCTTCTATAAAGTGGTACTAGTCAAGTATGGATATTATCATATGAATCATGATTTATAACATATCAAGTCACATGGTCAGTTGACATAATTAAACAGTATTGACAAGCAACAGTTTGTTAGCATACTTACAAGGCTTAACTGTTAATTTTACTCCAATAATTCATTAGGAAAATGCAGAAGGGGCTAATTTTGTCCTAAATGATAATTTAAAAAATTTATAAATTCTATCTAAATTATTACCAGTTCTTAACTCAATAACTTTATTATAGAAAAAAACAAAACAAAATAAGAAAAAAAATCAGGTAGGACAGATGTATAATGTTTTATTAAATGTGAATTTAGTTCAGTCTTATGACTTCAGATTTAGACAAATCCATAGCAAAACAAAAATAAATGTTGAAATAAATATTATTTGTTAGTTATCTGTTAATGGGTTATTATTTGTTAGTATGTAAAGATGATGCTTCAATTTGTAACTGGTACTAAATCTTACATCAAGTTTATACATGAAGAACTAGCACTAACAGGAATACCAAGGAATACCCTGAATTCCTTATATGTATTTTTGTTAACATATGACTGGCAATTTCCAAACCAATTTTCTGGTTTAACTGACAGGGACTCTGTAATTCTTGTCATCTGTGGAACAAAGGAACAGACAAGAGGCAGTATCATTTGGGGGGAAAAAAAGAAAAAAAACAACAACAACAGGCAGTTAGAAGTTCCTGATTTCCTAGTTAAATCATCTAGATTTAACTGATACTATTAATGTTAATTCCAAGTTCCAAAAATGGCTACTTTACAGAAGTTTCAAGATTCATATAATTATTATTTAACAAAAAAATATTACAGTGTCACACAAGACACTGAGTGGCTTAGAATTCCAAAGTCTTACTGATAACATAGACTAACCTTTCCTGGTCATATCAAGTTCACAATACAACTCTTGAGTTATATTACACATAATGGAATTTGATGAGCAGCTCTTATTCTTTTACAATGAAGATTTACTGTATGATTTCTTCCACCTTAACACTGAGTATAACAATACCATTTGTCATGTGTTCCAATCTTTGAAAACAAATCTTTTCTTCTTAATAGAAACATATAAGGCTGGCTTTCAAGATTTAGAAAATCCACTCCTTTTGTTTGCTTTGTGCCTGTCTGTGTGTGCAAGTGTATGCATGTGCGTGTAAATGCCAAAGGGGGAAAATATATGTGTGGAGGTCGGAGAACATCATGTATTAGTCTTTGTTTTCTACATACTGAGACAAGGTCTAGTTATTTGTCAGTTTATATTTGAGGTTAGCATCTGAGGATTCTTCTGTCTCTACTATCTTGCTTTAGGAAGTACTATTACAAATGGAACTACCATATCCTGCCTTACATGTGTTCAGAAAATCCAAGCTTAAGTTCTCATGTTTGCACAACAAATGCTTTAGTCACTGAGTCATCTCCCCAGTACTAGAAAATCTATTCTTATTCAAAAAAGAATTATCATTAAAAAACCAGGATACCAGTATTTTTGGTAAGTAGCAACAAAGGTGTAGTAATATAGATCAGAAATGTTAACATAATCCAATCTTTTTTTCAAAATTATAGATAAAATAAATATACTGAAATCTATCACTTTGTAAATTTTAGTTTAATTCCAATTTTAAATAATAGTCAAACTTACCCGGACCAGTGCATCATCTATAATATGGTCACGTCTGACTTTGAGTCTCAAATATGGATTCAACTGCTGCCCTTGAACTAGACTGTAAAGAACAGTGATTCTTCTTTCACTGTACATGCGAATTCTATTATCATAATATAATCCCAGATTCTTTGTGACAGCATTCAATATAAAGGGACATGTCATAAAAGAGAATTTGTTCTCTGTTTCAACTTTGAAAAATGTATAATCTTTGTCCATTTCAAGAACATCATTCAGTGGTTCATTAATGAATTCTTCAAAGGAGATAAGTGGCTTTCGGCAGTCTAGAGTTTTAACGCCAAGTTCGGTTTCTAGTGGATCCACTCGAGGACCTTTCTTATTTCTTCTTTCGTCTCCCAGAAGCTCCTGAAGTGTTAATTCGCTGGACTCAGGTATGGGCTCTTCATCATCTTCCTCATTATGATTTGTGTCCACATCCCCTCCCACTACATTTGCATAATAAACCATTTTCAAACACTTTGAAGCAGCAACAATGGAATCATCATCATTCACTAGATTTCGGCTATTAAATTCATTGCTTATGACTTTGTAGGTAATAAGTTGCTGAAATGTTTCCATCATTCTCCGAATCTGGTCAGCACTGTATTTAGACCACAGCCTAATCAGTTTTCCTTGAGCTTCAAGGGGTAGCTTACACATAGCCTTGCAAAATAATGGCAATGCCATTTCCAGATATTCAGGACTGTGGAGATTGCTATTCTCCATTACAATAATGAACAAATTGAGATAATTTGGATCTCGAGTATACACATTATGGTATGTCAAATCACATTCCACGTTAGGTGACAGATATACAAGTGCATTCAGGAAGGCAGTTTCTATTTTCTCATCAGCGAGCAAACTGCTGTAGACCCTTCTAATAGCATCAATATCCACAGTCACATCATCAGGACCTAATTTTTGTACATTGTTTTCTCCCTGTGAATTATCACCCATCGTTGAAGAAGATGCTTCAGAGTCTTCTTCCATAGCAGCAGCAGAACACGCAGCTTTTTCCTTTTCATCTTCATCCTTGTCTTCATCCTTTTCTTGAAGTGATTTCAATTCTTCCTTAGTGTGTTGTTTGACTTTTCGAAAGCTCAGAACCAGTGCCTCAGCACTAGAAAATATTCTTCCAATTACACGAATTAAAGGGGAGTAATCCTCCTTCTTTCTACAAAATTCATAAATTTCATATACTTTCTCTTCAGTTAAGTAATCCACCTCTAGAAAATGAAAAGAAAAATAACATTTATTGTTGTAATATACATGTTTATTTTGTTATAATAATTTCTAGTGAAAAAGTAAATATCTAAACATTCTGGACTTGGTTTAGAATTTTTAAAAAATGTAATTTACTTATTAACACCCTAGACCTACCAAGTCCTTTTTAATTCAAGTAATCCCAACATCATCGCCCTTTCGTCGCATTTATTCAACAAAATATAATTATTACTTATACACTGATAATTAAGACTTGCCTTGTAACCAAAAAATATATTCATATGTAACATTAATTGTAGGTATGAACAAATATATATATTTATCATTTCATCACTGTACTTTATTACAACCTTAACAAAAAGCTACTATACTAATATCCTGAAATCATTTTCTTTTGCACCATCCTCAAAAGAGTAAGGAGGTAAGGTTTTATATTTATTTATAACAAGGTTCCCTCAGCCCCTTCATTTGCAATCAACTCTTTCTATACTTTTGTACATACTAAAACCAAACTGACTCATCTAATGTATTTCTCATTTCTTCAAGAGTTTCCATTCTGAGGCTGAGGAAAAGATATTACTACACATGTAAACTTTGCCAAAGTTAAAACTGCTACTACAGCTACTACTACCTATGACCATTACTCAGGCTCTAATAACTCTTAACAGAGCAACTGGAAATCATTACAGTCATTTAAAAACAAACAAAAGAGAAAAGCTAAGAAAGCAAAGACCATAAGCACCAAAAGTTGTATCTATTTTTTTCCCAGGAACAGAACTGGGATCAGAAACTCACTAGCTTCTCACCATTAGGGAAAAATGTCACTATCAACAAAGGCTTTACCATTTCAAGTTAACAAAAGGTATTTTATCTTATTGGAAAAAGATGACATTGTATATACTAAAGTTTTAGAAATTAATATATTTATCAAAAAATAATGCTAAAACCAAACTTAATCTCTTCTATCGAAGAGTAACATACTATAATTATTAAATCAAGTATTTAAGGTAGGATAATTTTATACTTACACTGACAATATATCCCATACATTGACAATATATCTAACATGTAAAACTTTTATTACGATTGCTACATATTATAAAAGGTATCTATTCAACTGTGAGAGATAATATGAAATTCAAGTCCTCATTGATGAAATGGCCTCCAAAATTTAAACCACAAAGCACTAAACTGTATATATACTACATACCTGATCTATGGCCCATTCTAGAACACTGATACTTTTTATTTTATGATCTTCAATTCTTTCTTTTAAAAAATGCTATATTTACTTACTAGGGATGATGAGGGTATAGAGATGAGTGGATAACCTACAGGAGTTAATTTTCTCCTTCTACAATGTGAGTCCCAGTCGTCACATGTACCTAGCTTAGGCAGCATTGCAATACAAGTTCAATTCTTTAGTTTTACTAAGAATAAGTAAAATAACACTAACATGGAGCTGATTTCTTATTATTCTAACTGAAAACAATTATGGTATCTTCTTTGACCATTCAAGTCTATCTAATTTCTCTAAAATGTAACCAAAACACAGAAAATATCTAGAATGCATAGACAGCCTGTTAGAAGATAGTATGTTTTATCTCCCAATTACTGAATTATAAAATTATTTTAAAAATGCATGTTCTATATACAGAACAATATACATCCTGCCTGACGGAGAATAATGTTCTAGATCCAAACATCTTTGATTTGCAATGTCTTCCTTTCAGAGCACATTCATCAAAAGACTCTGACATTCTGGTAATACAAACTACTACTCATCAATACTTGTTTTATCTCTATCGTCTCTCTCTCTCTCTCTCTCTCACTCTCTCTCTCTCTCTGTGTGTGTGTGTGTGTGTGTGTGTGTGTGTGTGTAGCACTGTAATAAGAAATAAAGTTCTAATCTGGTTATTAACAAACAGGTAAGTAAAGAAACATTTTTTTTTAAGATTCACCTGTACATTTTAATATATGTGTTCTTGAAAATTGTTTGAGACACGGCTTCACAAAGTGTCAACAGACAGAACTGGCAATCAACCTGGTCCTTCCTTAGCTTCCTGAGTATCTGGACTACAATGACACTAAGCTCAGCTCAAAAACATTCTTAAAGCATAACATATTACTCTAAACAGTTTCATGCCAGAACAGTTGTGATACACTAATTGATTGATACCTACAAATCTGATTGAATTGAACAAATATAATTATCAAAATGAGAATAGACGTATGATTAAGCATATATAATTCCTAATTCAAAAATATTAAAGAAAATAAGTAAAGGCAATAAAATTTAGAATGATCCACAAAGAACCCGTAAAAAAGGAAAACACATACCCTAAGACAAGGCAAACATACCACTATATACTAAATTTTCCCACAGTTAGTTGAATTCAACTATGGTGGGATATTATATTTCATTTACTGTTACTCTGTGATGTCCACTCTGTGGTGTAATTTGAGCCAATGCAGCTTCCACAAAATATTGACAACATTCACCTACTTATCTATAATGTGACCAAATTCATAAACCAGTACTGGCTATATAGTTTTGAGAGCAAAACTGAAAACTTTTTTCTGATTTTTCTTTAGTTCTATTGTGAAGGTAACAGCATGAAGTTCTAATATAATTTTATTTCACTAATTCATCTAAACATGTTTCAGATGATAGTGGGACTAATACATGGCAATCTGAAAGATTCAATTACCTTACTGCTAGTTGAAAATTACTTCCATTAAGAGAAAAAATAGATTGAAAAATCATATGAGAAAATAGGAAGTTTTAAAATTTTTTAAAATATAGGATGTAGTTCAGTTGGTTAGTGCTTATCTTTCATTTATGAAGCCATTCTCAATACCACATAAAACAAGTATGGAGGTATAAACCTTTAATTTCATTACTGGGGAAGTAGAAGCGGGAGTATTAAAAGTACAAGAACAGTGTCCCCTAACTTATACAAAACAAAGCAAAACCCCACAAGACCTGAGTAGAGACTTCCACTGGTAGGTTAGGTCACTAACAGGTATAAGGATACCAAATTCCTAAGGTAGAGAAAGCAGTATGTAAGAAGAAAATGTTAGAAGGAAAAAATATATTTTTCAGATAATTATTGCAAAATTTTACCTGCTTTCTAAAAAGAAGGAAAACAAAGATTACATTATACCTTATATTTGTATTTCTCCTTCTTTTACCACAGTCCCTGGAGTTCTAGAGCCAATACCAGGTATTTACTGCAAATGCAATATGTAGTGACCTAATAAGATATTAGCTACAATACAAATCATTACAAATTGAGTGCAACTCATTATCATATTAATTTTTAGAGTATAATCTGCTTCTGACTGACAACTGCTGAATCAGTAAATGTAAAAATAACATGTAAATTAACTAAATACCTGACCTTTACCACACTTTTCCAAAAATAGTGGCTTTAACTATACTTAACTTTAACTGATTATCTTTAGATCATAAAAAAGCAAACAACAACAACAAAAAAAACAAAAAGAAAACAAAAACAAAAGCAACACATTTAAATCTCTGATATGCTTTCAATTAACCATTTTGAATTTAAATATAATCTCTTACCTTTAAATTCTTCCTTCTTGTTCATTTTTATCTCTGAGTTGTTAGATGCACCTTTTGAGTTCTCAAGGTAAGCTGAGCTTGCTCCTTTCTTGGAAGGATGAGGATCACAGAGTTTTGCATTAATTTTATAAAGCTCAAGGGCTTTAATAGCTGCTGCATTGTTATCCATACGAAGAAAAGTTGGACAGGAAGCACAAAACTCATTCGTGCAGGCCTCATTTCCACAGCCCTCAGTTAACTGATGGTAGTAGCGTTCTATTAGATGCTTTGCAGCTGCTCGCTTCCTGTACCAGACATTCAAACAATAAGCATAGTGATTAGTATAGCTCAGAAACAAAGCCCAAGAGATAAGGCAAAAGTTAGCTAAGCAATAAAGCAATAAACTAAATATTTAGATGTAGAAACTGGAAATTCACTTTTACCTCTCAAAGTGTTAATTAGTGAAATAATAAACACTTTCTAAAAAACTGTGATAAAGTCTGTCAGCTTATAATATTATTTTAATATGGTAGGCTCTTCTTTGGTTTAAAAAAGATAAGTTGATGGTGTATGATCCTTAAATTGTTTAGCTGAACAACAACAAAAACAATAAAAACACTGAGTGCATCACTATGTTACATCTCCATGGCTGTTACATCTCCATGGCAGTTTTCATTTCCAATATATAAAAAAATCATTAATTCTTTCTAATAGTTCCAAATACTTCATTTCTGGGTAGAATCAAATTTATTAAAAATTTTTTTTTCAATTAATAATCATGAGAGATTTAAAAGTGCCTTATAAATAAACTATTTAAATCTCGTATTATACCAAGAGAAAGAAGCACCAAGGCATACAACCTTGAGCCCATACTTGTCACTAACCCTCTTCATGAAATCCTTGTCCTAGGAAAGAAAAAGGGTTTAACTTCCATTAGGAGAAACTCATATTCATCTTACTTCATTAACTTTATCCATGAAAATTAACATTCGATTAAGACATTTTTCATGCAAAGTAACCAATACAACTGAAAGAATGAATTATTTTTCCAAACAAGAAGTTGTTCTACATAATCTAAACTCTATACTTTGACTCTAAAATTCTATTCTTTGAGATTACCACAAAATTTAAGTAGAAATGTATATTTGGTCCATAGTAATATAATTCACAGCAATCCTTTTGAGTCTATATAGGCATAGGAACTACATGTAGAAAGACTTTACCTACTTTTATTCTAAAAATTCATGCCATTATTTTAGATGGAACTAACTGACTAATGGCACTAGAGATAAATAAATAGGGCACTGATAAGCACTTTAGAATTATGCCATTCTTTGTATGACTGACTAATGACACTAGAGATAGATAAATAGGGCACTGATAAGTACTTTAGAACTATGTCATTCTTTGTATGACAAAGATTGGTATGTCATACATTCGTAACTCATTCAGGTACTTACATTTAGAAATATTCCCTGTATATTTACCATGCATAGTGTACAATGGCCAACTCTGATGACTCAAATTTGATTACTGGATCCCACTTGGTGAAAGAAGAGAACTAATTACCACAAGGTGTCCTCTGACATCTAAACACACCAAAACATATGCCCCGTCACATGTATCTACAGAATATAAATAAATGTAATAAAAGTTTAAATGTATCATGGAAGTTAGAGATCTCACTTATGGGAACTGTCAATACTGAAAGTAGAAATCAGAATATCCAAAAGTCAGCTCGATGTAATTAGTTGCATGAACTAATTTTCTAGGCCTCATTTTACCTTAAGTCCTTATAATTTGTCTAGCTAGCACTCCCTAAATTATGCCAAGTAATAAACTCAGCACATTGCCAGATACCCTAATTATCCTATGAAGCTTGAACTTGAAGATTATCTTGTCTACAGCTAGTCAGAGAACTGAAAAAGTCAAATCTTACAATTGATCTTATGCTATACCATTAAGAAGTTAGGAAGATTTCCAGCTTCAGAATTCAATTTATTTCCAATCACTGTTTTACAGATTAAAATTTCAGAACAATTAATTCTTATCACCAGCAATCCTAAAAAGTTTTATGGGAGAAAAAAATGTTAAGTATTATATAGTTAGAAAACAAGACATTCCAAAAATTTCCAATTGGAACTTCACAACCATGTGTACTATTTGGGTACAGTATAGAAATTTCCTGAATAAATTACATCACTATATTTAGTATATCCCTAATTTGTTGAAAATGGATATGCTAAGCACTTGTTAAGAAGACTCAGTCCAGAAGTCTAAAACTCTAACAGTTAGAAATTCACAATTTTGAGGACAGACTGTTCAAGTTCGTGAACAGGTTCTGCAACTGAGTGAGCTACTTAGCCTTTCTGTGTCTCAGCTTTCTCATCCTTAGAATGGTGGTATATTTCAGAAGTTTCATATTTTAAGAATTACAAGTGCTTAGACTATTTTGGTTGACTTTTGAAGAGGTAGGAAAACAGGAGGTGAAGATGAGCAAAATACATGATATTATATATGAAATTCTCAAATAATTAATACAATATTATACTTCCTTAAAAAGAAAACAATTTTACCTGCTACATGCTAGGCCCTATTGGTAAGTATCAGATGCTACTGCAATTGCTGTAATTTCCATCATTTGCATGAGTATATGACTTGGCCAAGATAACTCCCAATCCACTAAATCTCAGAGGAATGACATAGGAAGCCATACATGTGAAAAATTAAAATCTAGGCTTGACTCTAAAATTTGAAATTTTAGCATTACTAAAGAGGAGATAGCAGAGTAAATGCTGGATCAGATTCTTTGTACCTCGTTACAAATAGTAGCCCACTAATAATAGTAATATTAAATTAAGAAAATAGAGGCCATAATAAAACCTCCAAGACACTCACAGAATCAACCTAACTGATTAATTTGGTTAATATGGGTTGATTAAATAAATTAATTAAATTGGTTAATATGGTCAATTAAATAATATAATTAATCAACCATATTATCCATAATAAACTATTCTTTATAATAGTTTCATTTCATTATAAATGATACACTTGAATGCCAAATTCAGAGCATATAGATTCATTCAGGGCATGCAAAAGACTTCTAAACTTGGAAACATTCATACTAATACTAGCTTTTGATAATCTTCTAATGTTAATCCATACATACAGAGGTCACTAAATTATAGCTTATGTGCCAAATCTACTTTTTTTTAACAGTTGAAATTTAGAGTATTTTATATTCTTAAATCATTTTTAAAAATATATTTTGTTTCATGTGTGAAAATTGCATAAAGCTTAAATTTCTATGGCCATAATTTCTAATGTAACAGTAAATTTCAAGTATTTGTATATTTTTCTGTATGGCCTCTACCATATTGGATCTAGCCAAAAGTAAAATGTTTTGTCAACTTAAAATAAATTCTTTGTGAACACCAGTGAAACTTTCATCTAATCATCTGGCCACCTTACTTTCTCTCTTTGCCCTCAAAAGATGAAGAGAATAAAAGTTCCTTCTTCCTAAGCATTACTTTAACAAAAAGGGGTTGGGGAAGGAGGAAGGGATATAAAAGAAAATGAGGAAAGTAAAGTCAGAAAATGAAGTGAATCCTTTTCCTGATTATTCATAACCAAAACTCTGTAAGAGTTATCAGTTACTTTTGCCTATCACATTCCACTGACTTTTCTTGCAAATATATTGATTTCTTAAATAAAAATATGCCTTTTTTATTTAGTTCATAATAAGAATCAGGTGAATCCTCTCAGTGAAAGTGTTCCTCTTAAAACAACAGTTTCCACTTGTTACTTTCTAAGAAGCAACAGACCAAAAGGATTCTACAGGAACTGATAGGGGCAGATACAGGGACCCACCATCAAAGCCTGGGAGCTTGAGGAGTCCTACTGAAGAGTAAAAGGAAGGACTATATGTGCCACATGAGTCAAGGACACCACAACAACATAGTCCACAGAATCAACTCAGCAGGGCTCATGGGAGTTAACAGAAACTGAGTCAACAATCAGGGCGCCTGAATGAGTCTGATCTAGGTCTTCTTAGTATATGTTACACTTTTGTAGCTTGGTGTCCTTGTGGGACAACTAGTAGTGGGAATAAGGGATGTCTCTGACTCTCTCGCCTGCTTTTGAGGACTTTATCCTCCTAATGGCTTGCCTTGTTCAGCCTTGATGAGGGTATATGCCTAATCTTATTGACACTTGTTATACCAGGTTTGGCTGATATCCATGGGAACCCTGCTCTTTATTGAAGGGAAAGAGGAGGGTAGTGGATCTGAAGGTGAGGGGATATAGGAGGAAAAAACTGAGAGAAGTGAAGGGAAATGCAGTCAGGATGTAATATATGAAAGAATTAATTAATAACTAATTGATGTTTTCCATAAATGACAATAAAAGGAGAAATAATTTTCAGTGTTCTTAGTAGCACTAACATTATTTGCTGGATTCTAAGTTAACTTCTGGATAGCTAAATACTTAGAAAGTAATAATAATAGTAATAAAACTGATAAAGATAAGATAATCATAACTGTACACAGATAACATCAAGGAGATTATGTACTAGAATAAAGAATTCTCACATGAGAATCAAAACCAATGAAATAGCTGCCATGAAAACAAGAAACATAAGCAGAAAAATGAAAGAGAAAAAACTAAGAATGACTTATTCAACGTGTCCTTTTTAAAAAATAAGCAGAATAAAAACATGAAGATTTGACAAAATAGGTAAGACACATAAACTGCCCAAGACTCAATTAACCCATGCATAATCTAGTAAGTATTGCTTAGTGTCTTTTATAGGTTAATGCCTCATTATTTTATAAGGGGTTTTATAAAGGATGTGACTTTATAAACTCACTAGTTCCATAAGGAATGGTGGCATATGCTTATAACTGTAACATATATTAGACTGAAGCAGGAAGATTTTGAGTTTAAAGTTACTATGAACTTTGTGTAGGGGAATCAGAAAACCAAATTTCACAACCTGCTCCAAATTATTTTTAATGTAGAAACCTGTCAAGAGTAAACAATGTAATCTCAAAAAGACCAGAGATATTCATAATACAGTTAAAATCAGCATAAGGTAGTGTCTATTTAAGTGCCATCAAATTATGTATTACAAGACTGAAATTACAAATATGGCCCAATTAGTGCCAGGTACCACTTGAAAGGCCATTATATATGAAACAAGGCAAGTTTCTTAATGATGGATGGATGGATGGATGGATGGACACTAAAAATGCTTTTATTCATCCTTACAGACACAATGACCAAGTACTAGCTGTAAAAAATTGACCTGTGGAATTAAAATTTCACATAGAATTATTCATCTTTTAAAATGAATAAGCTGCTGGTAATGTTTTTTGCTGCCCAGTTTCTTGGTTAGAAGGGAAGTAAGTTAACATTTACAAATTTTGAAACTGAATAGTGTTGCTGGCAGCATGGAGTGGTGGATGCATACTACCAATATATATATTGTATAAATATATAAAACTTTCCAAGAATATTTTTTTAAAAAAAGATCTTTTCCTAAAGTATGGATTAAAACCTTAGGTTGACTCCTCTTTCTATAAACAGAAAGGTGAATATTGGCTGATTAACGAGAATGCTAATTTTAGAACTTGTATATTTCTCAAGTAAGAATTTTGAAAATGGAAATTTGTCCTATGTTAGTGTAGAAAGAGTTAGTACCACTACATACAGCAAATTACAGCAAATACCTGATAGTTATTACACCTATGTTACATACTTGTACTTTATTCCCTTGCTAGTCATCCTTAATAGTAGGTTTTATTCAATTCACTTTTCCAAGCAGAAAAATCTATTTAATACAGCCACAATTAAAAACATAATTAAATATAAACATTTATTGTAATATTTTGTACAACTACAATTTAAGATCTAAACAAAGCAACTGAAATTGTTTACAACATTATTTCTGTAATACAGTTCTGAAGTTGTCTGTAATATGGATCAAGATTATATTTTGATTATTGTACAAACACATTATCCAGTCTATTAGTAGATGTTTGGGGATATGAATTAACAATTTGTAAATGGAGGAGGGTGAGGACGACCTTTAAGAGCTTAAATCCCAAAGTCATCAAAACAAATGGAAACAAGTAAGAGCAGAGGAAAAAGGAGTATACTTTATTAAATTTCATTTTGTCTATATACCATATTTTCTTTCATTTACCTGTTGATAGACACTGGATACTGACTTTACTTCCTAGTTACTAAGAATAATGAATTTAAAAAAAAAGATGTGCATGTATCCCTCAGAATTCTAACATTTAAAGAACTAACAATAGTTTTCAAACTTAGAAAAACTGAACATTTCTAAGAGCATTTACAGGCCAGGCTGCTAAGGCCCAACACAGTAATCTCAGCACACAGGAGCTTAAGTCAGGGGGTAAAAATGTGAGCTCAAGGCCACGAGTGGCTATATAGATCTTGTCTGGGAAAAGGAAGAAGAAAAGAAACTACCTATTAATGAATTACTAGAAAATATAAATTAAATATAATAAACAAACCTAACAACAATCTCAACAATATATTTAAAAGATTATGTCATAAATTTCCACATGGTATTTGCAGGTGAAAGGAGAGTACAGTGTAAAAATTAGTCAATTTCATGAATTGTATTAACAAAGTAAGACTAAAAAACAATCAAACCTGGAAGCTAGAGTGATGGCTCACTGGTCAAAAGCACTAGCTGCTTTTTCAGAGAAACAAAGTTCAGTTCCTAGCATAATGTCAGTGAGCTCACAAAACTGCCTGTTACTCCAGTTTCAGAGCATTCAATGCCACAGGCACCCACACATATATAACATACATACATATACACATATTAAATCTAAATAGAGTCAAAACCAACACATAAAATACATTTGACAAACCAGAATACAAGTCCTTGCTAAAAACACATTAATTAAAAGAAATCACATGAAGAAGCTACTAGGCTTTCAGTCTCCAGTTTGAGAACATGAATAACCACTCTCAGTGACAGAAATGCCTCAGTAGTTAAGAGTATTGATTCCTCTTCCAGGGAACACAGGTTTGATTCTCAACACCAACAAACTGGTGCACAGTCAGTTGTAACTCCTCGGGGAGTTACAAACTCATGTGGTCTCCATGGCACCACCATGCTACATGTGGTGTAGAGACATATATGGAGGCAAAACAAAGATATATGTAAGATAAATTTAAAAAGAAGAGGAGGAGAAAGAAAAAGAGGAGAAGGAAGAGGAGAAATACCTACTATCACCACCTCTAAATGGTCAAGTATCAGATAAGAAAAAGATAAAGGGACATTTGGAATAAGATGCAAGACTACAGACTACTAATATGATAAAATGAATGAAAACAGCCGGAGTATCAAAGGGTAAATTCAAATTCTAAGAAAGGAAGAATATTGGAAATCACAAAAGATATATTGCAACAACTGAGAAACAAGAAAAAAAGATTATGTAGCAAAAAGTAAAAGCAGCAAGTGGCTCTAGCCAAAATAAACTGGTGGTGATCAGGGATATCTCATCCATAAGGTAAGACAGGTGGGACTAAAACGATGCTGCAGTCTTAACCACAGAATAAGCAAGAGTCCTCAGGAAGACCTGGAGGTTTTGGCATGACATGACATGACACTAAGTCAGCACTGGAGAGGGATAAAACTCTGCATTCTGAAGAACTAGTCAGGTGTCATGGTAAGTAACCTACATCTGTTTGAGAACAAACTATCATAGGGGTAAGGAAAATGGGGGAAGTCTTGCCATAGTCTATGGATGGAAAAACAGCTGAGCAAGGCAGATACAGAGACTTGAACACAAAAATGTTGAGAAACTCAAGCAAAGTAGACAAGACTTGAAGGTCACTGTGTCAATTAACCAGTGCCCTTCAGTAGCAAGGATCAAACCCTACAATATGGAGGATAACATGTCAAGCCCATCCATGTTCATGGGCTGCTCAGCCTACAAAATTGGCTGTCTGTCATGAGGTTTGCTGCCTACAGTAACTGACAACTCTGAAGGTAATGTCCAGTAGAGAAATTGATTCCAGTTGTCTGACAGCCCTTGCAGTGTGCTGACTACAGGCAGGATCTAAAAGTTCAGAGACTAGTTCTCTAGAACAAATAGTGCTTTTTTTGACTTCCCTCTTTTTAAAGCATACTTGGGAGACACTCCATGGCTTGGAACTAGCCAACTAAGAGAGAAAAGCTGCAAAGTGCCTGAATGAAATAGTGAGTGAGTGAGTGAGTGAGTGAGTGAGTGAGTGAGTGAGTGAGTGAGTGAGTGAGTGAATAAATAAATACTTAAAAATTTTTTTAAAAAAAAAATTAAAAATCCCTAGGCATTGTATAGCAAAGTTCAGCTAGCAAAGACACTGGTATTCAAAAACATTAACAATCTCAAACCAAAGACGGTTGTCTACGACATCTGAACTTTGGTTACAAATCAGCACCAGCTTCAATAACAGGACTGGAATATTAGGGAATGCAGAAGAAATTACTCCAATACACTTTCTTTTACTTGCTATTGTTTTAGACTTTATTTTTTTGTAAGACTATTATTTATTTACTATTCATTTTATTTTTTCGCTTTGTTTACTTATCATTTGATCCATTCCCTTGTTCTTAGTATTCTTCTAGATTTTTTCATTTAAACTTGCTTTTCATTTTTTCACCCCCGCCCCCTTTTTCATTAAGGTACTATTTCTAATTTGAACCTAAATATTTTTAACTTCCTACATCATTATTCTAACCATGCTTTTAATAATCAATGGTGCTATAAATGCTGGTATTAATCAATTTACAAGTCTATGTCTGAAAATGGTTTGGTTTTATTGTATGTGTTAGAGATTTCTTTTCTCCTTTGAGTAGTGCTAAGGACTGAAAACTCAACAGGAGGCTAATTACAAATAAAACTAGAAAACATATCCATCCTGACAAGTGTACAAATTATAATACAGAAACAAACAAAATACTAAAAATTGAACAAAGTTATTTCAGAAAATCAGTATTTAATAACCAATAAAAAGATGGTCAATTGGTTGAAATGCTGCTAAAACAATTCTGAAGTATAACATGTGAATGATAAGTTAGGCAAAAAAAATTAGATTAGTGGTAGAAGGGAGAATAATGGAAATGAATAAAATAAAATTAAAATCTCAGTGGCAACTATAAACAATAGACTGAATCAAGTACAAGACAAAACAGCAGGAATATGAGAGTAGCCAACCGATGTCTGATTTGACTTAGGGCCCACTCTGTGAGAACCCAAAACACCTTGGATAACTAAGAACCAGAAACTTAGGGTAAAACAAAACACAACTGATGTTTTAAAAATAAAAAAATTTTAAAGTCAACAAAATGATTGCTAATGATATTCTGGTATACATGTTTTATCAGTGCCTAATCTAGTCATCATCAGAGAGATTCCCTCTGGCAGCAGATGGGAACTGATGCACAGATGCAGAAACCACAGTCAGACATTACATGGACAGAGTATTTAAATGGGAGCTCTCAATCAAATCCCTTGTAGCAGAGCTCAGGGAATCCCTCAGAAGAGAAGGTGGAAAAACTTCAAGAGAAGATGGCAGATACCAGAACAGGTCATCTGAATCAACTAAGAAAGTCTCATATGAGATCTTAGAAACTGAAGCAGCAAGCACAAGTGGATCTGTACCAGGTTGATTGCTTGCTTGGTCGGTAGGTAGGTAGGTAGGTAGGTAGGTAGGTAGGTAGGTAGGTATATATGTATTTGTGTGTATTATTATATGTATAATATGTATGTATTATGTATACATAACATATATTATACATAAAATATACACATAGGCGCGCACACACACGCGCACACACACACGTACAATAGCTATACGCTTAGTATTTTATGGTAGTCCTTTGTATGAGAACCAGTTAGACTTCTGACTCTTGTGCCAACTCTTGTAACTCTTTTCCTCTTATTGATTGCCAAGTCAAACTTCAACGACAGTTTTTCTTCCATCTTATATTTTATCTTGTCATGTTTTAAAAAAAAAAAAAACAAGACAAAAAAAGGAAAATATACTAGGATATAGCAAAGACATCTCTAACAGCGAAGTTTCACTCCTTCCTTTAGAAAATTCAGTCAAAATTCAAACAAAAACTTAGCAATCCACCTCAGGATCCCAGAAAAATAAGAAAAAGCCAAACTACAAACTAATACCTGGAAAGAAACAATAAAGATCAGTATACTAATTAATAAACTAGACTCTAAAACAACACAGTAAAACAACGAGTTGTTACTTTGAAGAGAGTAACAGATCCTTAGTGCCCCCCACCACCAAAACAATTCAAAGAAAGGCAAGTCCAAATTAATAAAAATCAAGGATGAAGATGAGGACAGAATAAAAGGGAGTACTGAAAACACATGAGGTCTTTAGTAATTAGAAAGAAAAACAACATTTAAAAAGAATGAAATCTCTAAAAGAAATGAATAAATTTCTAAACAGGTATGGTCTATAAAAACTATATTAAGAGAAAATTAAAAAAAACCAAGGATACAGAAAGCAACAAAACTGAAGCTGTTTATCCTTCCCATAAAGAAAAGCAAAGATGAAACAGAAAGAACTATACAAAATATCAACAAAACCAGGAGCTGGTTCTTTGAGAAAATCAAAAAGATAGACAAACCCTTAGCCAGACTAACCAAAGTGCACAGAGACAGTACTCAAATTAATAAAATCAGAAGTGAAAAGGAAGACATAACAACAGAAACAGAGGAAATTAAAAAAAAATCGTCAGATCCTATTGCAAAGGTCTATACTCAACAAAATTGGAAAATCTGGATGAAATGGACAATTTTCTAGATAGATACCAGGTACCAAAATTAAACGAGGAGCAGATAAACCATCTAAACAGTCACATAACCCCTAAAGAAATAGAAGCAGTCATTAAAAATCTCCCCACCAAAAAAAGGCCAGGACCAGATGGTTTTAGTACAGAATTCTATCAGACCTTCCAGGAAGACCTAATACCTATTCTCTTCAAACTATTCCACAGAATAGAAACAGAAGGAACAATACCCAATTCGTTCTATGAAGCTAAAATTACGCACATACCTCAGCCTCACAAAGACACAACAAAGAAAGAGAACTACAGACCAATCTCTCTTATGAATATTGATGCAAAAATATTCAATAAAATTCTCGCAAACGGAATCCAAGAACACATTAAAGCAATCATCCATCATGATCAAGTAGGCTTAATCCCAGGAATGCAGGGATGGTTCAATATTTGGAATTCCATCAATGTAATCCACTACATAAATAAACTCCAAGAAAAAAAAGTACATGATCATCTCACTAGATGCTGAGAAAGTATTTGACAAAATTCAACATCCCGTCATGGTAAAAGTCTAGGAAAGAGCAGAAATTCAAGGTCCATACCTAAGCATAGTAAAAGCAATATACAGCAAGCCAGTAGCCAACATCAAACTAAATAAAAAGAAACTTGAAGCAATCCCACTAAGATCAGGGATTAGACAAGGCTGCCCACTCTCAGCCTACCTATTCAATATAGTACTGGAAGTCCTAGCTAGAGTGATTAGACAACAAAAGGAAGTCAAAGGGATACAAATAGGAAAGGAAGAAGTCAAAATTTCACTGTTTGCAGATGATATGATAGTATACTTAAGTGACCCTAAAATTTCCACCAGAGAACTCCTAAACCTGATAAACAACTTCAGTAAAGTGGCTGGATATAAAATCAATTCAAACAAATCACTAGCCTTCCTATTCCCAAAAGATAAACAGGCTGAGAAAGTAATTAGTGAAATGATACCCTTTACAATAGTCACAAATAATATAAAATATCATGGAGTGAATCTATCCAAGCAAGTGAAAAATCTGTATGACAAGAACTTCAAGTCTCTGAAGAAAGAAATAGAAGACTACCTCAGAAGATGGAAAGATCTACCATGCTCCTGGATTGGCAGGATTAATTTAGTAAAAATGGCCATCTTGCCAAAAGCAATCTATAGATTCAATGCAATCCCCATCAAAATTCCTAATCAATTCTTCATAGAGATAGAAAGAGCAATTTGCAAATTTATTTGGAACAACAAAAAACCCAGGATAGCGAGAACTATTCTCAACAACAAAAGAACTTTGGGGGAATCACTGTCCCTGACCTCAAACTATTCTACAGGGCAATAGTAATAAAAACTGCATGGTATTGGTACAGAGACAGGCAGGAACATCAATGGAATAGAATTGAAGATCCAGAAATGAGCCCACATACCTATGGTCACTTGATCTTTGACAAGGAGCTAAAACTATCCAGTGGAAAAAGGATAGCATTTTCAGCAAATGGTGCTGGTTCAACTGGAGGTCAACATGTTAGAAAGATGCAAATCGATCCATTCATATCTCCTTGTACAAAGCTCAAATCCAAGTGGATAAAAGACCTTCACTTAAAACCAGATACACTGAAACTAATAGAAGAGAAGATGGGGAAGACCCTCAAATACCTAGGCACAGGGGAAAAGTTCCTGAACAGAAAACCAATGGCTTATGCTCTAAGATCAAGAATCGACAAATGGGACCTCATAAAATTGCAAAGCTTCTGCAAGGCAAAGGACATTGTCAATAAGACAAAATGGCAACCAACAGATTGGGAAGAGATCTTAACCAATCCAATAGAGGGCTAATATCCAAGATATAAAAAGAACTCAAGAAACTATACTCTAGACAACCATATAACCCTATTTAAAAAATGGGGTACAGAGCTGAAGAAAGAATTCTCAACAGAGGAAACTAGAATGGCTGAGAAGAACCTTAAGAAATGCTCAACATCCTTAGTCATCAGGGAAATGCAAGTCAAAAGAACCCTGAGATACTACCTCACACCAATCAGAATGGCTAAGATCAAAAACTCAGGTCATAGTAGATGCTGGCGAGGATGTGGAGAAAGAGGAACACTCCTCCACTGTTGGTGGGATTGCAAGCTGGTACAACCACTCTGGAAATCAGTCTGGTGGTTCCTCAGAAAATTGGACATAGCATTACCTGAGGATCTAGCTACACCACTCCTGGGCATATACCCAGAAGATTCTCCAACATATAATAAGGACATATGCTCCACTATGTTCATAGCAGCCTTATTTATAATAGCCAGAAGCTGAAAAGAACCAAGATGTCTCTCAACAGAGGAATGGATACAAAAAAATGTGGTACATCTACACAATGGAGTATTATACTCAACTTTTAAAAATAATGAATTCGAGAAATTTTTAGGCAAATGGATGGATCTAGAAATTATCATCCTGAGTGAGTTAACCCAATCAAAAAAGAACACACATGGTATTTACTCACTGTTAAGCGAATGTTAACCCAAAAGCTTGGAATAGCGAAGACTCAACCCACAGACCACATGAAGCACATGAAGAAAAAAGACCAAGAGGGGATGACTCAGTTCTACTTAGGACGAGTAACAAAAATATTCAAGGGAGCAATATGGAAACAAAACATGGGACAGAAACTGAAGGAGGAGCCATCAGGAGGCCATTCCACCTGGGTACCCATCCCATGTACAGTCACCTAAGCTAGACACTAATTTGGATGGCTGGAAGTACATGCTGTCAAGAACATGACATAGCTGGCTTCTTAGAGGTCTGCCAAAGACTAACACATTCAGAGGACGAGGAAGATGCTCACAGTTAACCACTGATATGATCAAGGCTTTCCCAATGGATAACTTAGAGAGAAGACTGAAGGAGCAGAAAGGGTTTATGACCCCAGGAGGAAAGCAACAATACCAAACAACCAGAGCCCCCCAGGGTCTAAACCTCCAGCCTAGGAGCACATAGGGAGGGACCCAGGACTCCAGCAGTATATATAGGGGAGGATATATATGGGGCATAGGTAGGAGAGGAATTTCTTGGTCCCATAAAAAATGAACACAGAGTGCGGGGGGGGGGGGGGGGGGGGGGGGGGGGGGGGGGGGGGGGGGGGG
>JANHMN010000003.1:53665336-53762428 GCA_030674055.1 Rhabdomys pumilio | reverse complement strand
GGGGGGGTAGGTGCGGGCACTGCCTCATAGAAGCATGAGGAGGGGGGATGGGATAGGAGGTTTCTGGGTGGTGGAAGGAAGTGGGGTAAGGGGATAAAATTTGAAAGGTAAATATAATACCCAATTTAAAAAAAGAGAGATTAAAAGAGGGAAAAAAAAGGAGAAAAAAGGGAAAAAAGATAAAGAAAGAAAAAAAGAAAAATAGGAGATTTAATAACACAAATAGAAGGATTTAGAAATCTAGGAGGCAGTTTATGTTAATGGAAACAGCATCATAGAAACTGGAAAATCACACCCTCATAGAAGCACAAGGAGGGGATGGGATAAGGGGTTCCTGGGTGGTGGGAGGGAATGGGATAAGGGGATAGAATTTGAAATGTAAACATTATAACCAATTTTTATAAAAGGGAAAAAAACAAAGTTATTAGAACCAACATCTTTAAAAAAAAATGTCAGCCCTCTAGGGGAAAAAAAAATTTTTTTTCTTGATACTAAAACTTGTCCTGAGAATTGTATATTGCAGAATACACAGCCTCCATGTATCTACTCATCAAGCAAACTGAGCAGATCTGCTCAAAAATCCGATGTCCTGTAATTCCACCTGGATGCAGTGAAGACACAGCATCAGAGGCTTATCAATTTACTCTTCCCACCACCCCTCTTCTAATATCTCAACGCCTGTAATCAGCTTGAAGAAGTAAATGAGGAGTCAGCGCCCCTATTCCCTGGGCTTGGGGACTAAGGTGGTTAATATTGGGCTGTCTTTCTAGGGAAAAGTAGGTGTTTTGTTGGAACAGGGAGGATTAGCTAGGATTTATTTCATAGCCATAACCTATTGGTAGAAATCTGTATAATTAGTATCAAGATGAAGTTATAATTTCTTAAATTGTACAAAATTTATTCCAATTTCAAATTTAAGGTTTTCATTGGTTCCTTATTGATATAAAAGTGAGATGAATATTGTTACTGTCATAGGCATTGCGCCTGTATAACACATTTAGGAATACAAGGCTTAGACCCAGTCCTTCTTTAACTTTTTTAATTGATTTAAGATGGTTAGCCTGTGAGTTAAGGGACCATAGCAAATTCAGGGCTTTGAGTTTAATATTGTTAGAGTGTTTTCTATATTTTATTTAGAAATAGCTGAGAGGAGTTAACAGACAACAGTCCAGATTGCCTCACAGGGATAGGTGGTTTTCAAAACGTCAGAAGTCCACAGAATTGACATTACAAACATTTCTATATTAATGTTCATTTTGATTAGAGACCTGTCTGCTCCTGACAGCTTCCTGTCTTGGATTCTAAGAAGAAATTGAGCATCCTTGGAGTTACTCCAGTTGTGCAGAGACAGCCACAAGGCAAGAATTGCCTCTTTCCATCTACAGACAAATTACTGTCCAGAAAAGGACACACTTGCAGAATAATCGACTGATTATATCTGCCTAGACAGAGTAATCAGCCCTTAATAACTCTGCAACACTAAGGTCTGTCAGATGACTCTGGGCCAGAAGGCTGAAGATTTGATGCTCCAACGTTCTGTAGTAGAGGGGCTGTCCAGGTGTTCAGCAGTCTCTATAAATTGGCTAAGTTTTAGAAGCTATGCTTTGTGCTTCCCATAATTTCAGTTAACTCAGTCATTCTGGATTTCTGGTGGGGTGGAAGACCTATAGTCTCATAGCCAATCCTGGCTATTTACTTTGAGAGAAAAGATCTGAGTGGATGGTTTTCAGCTGACATTCATTCTAAAGCCAAAAAAAACCAGCCAGGTTCAAAACTAAGTGTTTTAGTTAGGAGAGATGACAGAGGTTCTGTTTAGTAGACAAAATGATGGACTGGGTATTAGGATTATCTTGTACCTCACTGGTACAAATAGGAATAATTATACTCTTAATTGTATTTTGAGAGGAAAGTGTTATTTTAACAGGAAGGGTGATATGTAGGAGGAGCTAAGGGGGAAGGAGCACCGAGAGGAAGAGATGGAGTAAGGAGAGGAGAAGATGAAGGAGAGGAGAAGCAAGGTGATGAGAGAGAGAAAGAGAGGAGGGGGCATGGAGGCAGATGTTCACGTGTCTCCGCCAGTCAGACAGTTTATATATCTAGGTTGGGCATTGTGTTACACTTCTGATTGAGCACTACCAAACTTATAAAGCCTTTGACTGACATTAAAAAAAAAATTGTATAAAAGCAAAAAGGAAAAGGGGGCATGGGATAGGGGCTTTCTCTAGGGAGAGGAAATGGAGAAAGGGGATGGCATCTGAAATGTAAATAAAATATAAAAAAAAGAAAAAGAAAAAAAGAAAAGAAAAGCAAAAGCAAAGAACAGATTCATTGCTAAAATATACCAGTTCTTCATGGAAGAACAAATAGCAAAAATCCTCAGTGTTCTACCAAACAGGGAATGAAAGCTACTAAAGCCATTCTACAAAAGTATTATTCTGAGAGTCCCAAACCAGGTAAGAACACATAAGAAAAGAATGCACCTCAAACATACTAAAATACTATAAAGCAACCTAAGGCTACTGTCATGCTAAATAGAAAAAAATATTGAAGTTATTTTCTCTAATATCAGACATGTGACAAGTGTTCAGTTTCTATAATTATTCGGTGTAGCACTTTGAAGTCACAGATAAACAAGAAAAACCAAAAGCAAACAAATAAGAAAAAAACAAATTATCTCTAAGTACAAAAAAGCATCCTTTACTGTAAAGACCCTGTGATAAACACAACAAAGAATACAAAACCAGTGGCTTTTCTATATAACTATATGAAGATGCATAGAAATAAGCTCATATAACCTCGGGAGAGGGGAAGAGAAAAAGAGAAAGGGGGAGGAAGAGAATGAATATAGCAGAAATTGACATATGAGACTATAACAGTTAAAAGGCAAATCATTAGTGATGAGATAACTAAGATAACCTTAGAAAATCTTTGCCAACTATACATGTAACGGAGAATTAGTATCTAAAATGTCTAAGAAAAAAATTAAACAGACACACACACCAAATAAACTGATATCTCAATCTTACAATAAATTAGCCCTCTTCCTCAACATTGAAAACTCTTCTCTGATAAAAGAATACAGTCTGACCCAAAGGCATATGCACTGGAGATCCGTTTCAGCCCCTCACCTGAGGTGGGGTGGCATGAGGTAGGAAGAGATGCCTTCTTCCACCCTTTCCTCTCACTACCTAGAGTACGCAGAATTGGCCTTTCCTCTCACTGACTGCATCACTCAGGAGCACAGGCCCTGCATCTTGACTAGAACAACTGAGAAGATTGGCCACGGTAGCAATGTTGCAGGTAAGCTGGATGCAAGGACATGAGAGCACAAAAGTTGACCCTGCTTTATTGGGTAAGCTAAGCAGAATAGTGCTTGAGAGTTCACCCTGGCTGAGTAACTCAACTACCTCCCAAGCCCAAACCCCGGGCCTATCTCAATGTCTACTCCAGTCATGATCTGCTGGAGCTTATTAAGTGGCCAGTTCTGCACATTCAAAACTGAAATATCTCCATGGCATACGGTAACAATAGGATATCCAAGAGGAATCCTGGTGAAGATCCAGTATGGCAGAATCCAAAGGCCTCAAAATATAGCAATAGATCATTACAATGAACATTTGCAAGTAGATATATGTGGACAAAAGGACCGTGTCACACACTAGAGCTTCCACAACAAACTTTTTTTTTCTATTTTATTTTATTTTACAGGGGACGTTGCAAGGATGGAGGGGGGGAACAAAGGGATATGGCAATGAGTGGGATATAGGTACATGATGTGAAATTCACAAAGAATCAATAAAATGTTTTTTTAAAAAAGCAAACAGGCAAACTGAGTAAAAACAAAAGATGACAATACAAAAATAAAAACAACACGAGAAACAAAAATAGTTTCCTCCGAAAAATACAAAAATAGTTTCCTCTGAAAAATACAAATACCATTAGTAATGATCCCAAAGAAAATGACCTGGAAAAAGTTCTAGACAAAGAATTCAAAAGAATAATTATACCTATAGATAAAGACAACGAGGTGTGTGAGGTCAACCCAGTAAAACTGTTTGAATTTTTGAAAAAAAAAAAAATCAAACAGAAATAAATTATCCTGGAAAAGAAAATTTCAATCAGCCAGTTAAAATCTTCAGTGGAATGCATCACCAACAGGCAGTCAACAATGGAAGACAAAGAAGAGGAATACAACCACTCAGTAAACTAAATTACACATGTAAATGAAAGGAGTATGAAAGAGTTTTGGGACTCCATAAAAAAACCTAAGCTCAGAATTATGAGCATAGAAGAAAAAGAAAACCAGAGAAGAGGCATACAGAATGTCTTCAGTAAAACTAAAGAAGAATATTTCCCATCTTTGGTGAGATTCCCCACCAAGGACTAAGGAGCCTAGAAAACGTAATACAAAAGACCAGTAAATAAATTCTCCCCATCGTATTATAGTTAAACAAATTAAAACACAAACTAAAGGAAACTGAAGGATACAAGAGAAAAGTGAAATCACTCATAATTAGTATTTATTCAACAAAGACTTTAAAGCATGAAGTGTCTGAATCAGTGGTTCTTAACCTTCCTAATGCTGTGAAGCTTTAATACAGTTCTCATGTTGTGATGACCCACAACCATAAGACTATTTCATCTGTATTTCAAAAATATTGCTACTGTAATTAATCGTAATATAAACATCTGATATGCAGGATACCTGATATTCAACCCCTGTGGCAGTTATGACTCTCAGATTGAAAACAGCTAGCCTGCATCCTGAAAGATCATAACTGACAACACAAAGCATTATAGTTGTAAAACTTTACACAAAAATTGAAAGACAAATGCAAATTTTCCATGATAAACAGGATAAACACACGTCTTTCAATAACTCTGATTGTAAACAGTCTTAATCCCCTCTTCCAAAGACACAAAATAAAGAAAATTAGAGGAAAAAAATCTACCAGGTGAATGCTACAATTTTAAACACATAAGCAACAAACACAGAGGCACACAATTTTGTAAGAGAAATGCTATTAGATCTAAAACCACACTGTAGTCACAACAGAGTGACTGATAGTGGGTGACTTTGATAGTCAACTCTCTCCAACAGACAGATCATCTAGACAAAAATTAAACAGAAACTCTGGAGTTAAATTACATAATAAATCAAACAAATTTAACAGATATCTGTACAACATTCCACCTATATACTAACATTCTTCTCAAGTCTATGGAATTTTCTACAAAAATCAACTACCCATCAAGACACTGAAAAAAGTCAACCAATATATGAATACAGAAACACCACACTTCTTTGTATTGAATACAATAGAATAAAATCAGATATTAATAGTGATAGATATTAGAGAAAGAATGGAAACTAAATAACACATTACTGAACAGTTAACTTGGTCAAGAAAAAAGACTGACAGAGTATTTGAAAATCCACGGAAGTGAATGATAATGGAAAAAAAAAAACACCAACATTATTTATTTATATATATATATATATATATATATATATATATATATATATATTGAAGGCAGTATAAAGCCAAAGTTTATAGCACTAAATGCCTAATAACTCAATCCAAACTGAACACCTTGAAAAAATTAAATAAAGAAACACACAAAAAGAGCAGAAAGGAAGAAATAATAAAAATCAAAGATGAAGTGAATGAAGTAAAAAAACAAAAACAACAACAACAAAAATACAAAGAATCAATGAAAGCAAGAATTGGATCTCTGAAAAGACTAACAAGTTTGACAAACTTTAGCCAAATTAACCAAAGAAAGACAGCATCTAAATTAAGAAAAACAGTGATGGAGAAGAAAATATTAAAACAAATACTGAAGAAAGCTACCAAATTATAAGGTCATACTTTACATTGTAAATTATATCCATATATATCTACAAATATATATGTACATATAAATATGATAGACATGTACATATGGTAAAACAATCTTAACAGACCCATTGAAACAGTAATCTATTTTGTTTTTCAAGTCAGAGTTTCTCTCTGTAGCCCTGGCTGTCCTGTAACTAGCTCGTAGACCAGGCAGGCATTGAACTTACAGAGATCACCTGTTTCTGCCTCACAAGTGCTGAGATTAAAGGTGTACACACAACCATCATAAGCCTAGAAACAGTAATTTAAAAATTCTCAACAAAAAAATAAAACAGGACCAAATAGATGAAGCACTGGCTACTACCAAACCTTCAAAGAACTATCAATATTCAACTTATTCCAAAAACTAGAAGGAAAACTTGGAACTTCATTTTATGATGCCAACCTGAGACCAAAACAAAAAAATTTATATACATATATACGTATATGTATGTACATATGTATATTATATAACAAAATATATGTAACATATATTACATAATTAAAATACATTAATATAATTAAATGTAATATAATTTAATATAATTAAAATATACTGTCAGTATCTCCAATGAAGATGGACCAAGAAATTCTCAATAAAATATATACAAAATAAATTCAAAAAACACATAAAAATGTAGCCACCATGATCATTCACCTAAGATGTAAAGATTGTTCATCATACAAACATAAATAAATGTAACACACCACACAATCACAGAAAGTAAGGAATCGTCTCATTAAGGTGCAGAAAAGGTCATTGATAAAAACAAGTATCTCTTCATGATAAACGTTCTGGAAAACCTAGAAATACAGAATACATAATAATATAAAAAAAGCCATTATGTAGCAAGCCAGCATCCAACACCATACCAAGCAGAAAAACTTCAAAGCATTTTAACTAAAATTAGGAGTAAGACAATGATGTCAATTCTGTCCATTCTTGTTTAATATAATGCTTGAAGTATTAGCCAGGGTAATATAATAGGTGAAAGTGATAGGGGGATGGAGATCAGATAGAAGAAATCCAAGTATCCTATCACAAATGAAATGATTCTATACCTAAATGACCCTAAAGATCTCCATCAAGGAAAAAAAAAATCCTATTAGCTAAGGAAACACATTCAACAATTTCAACTCACGACATACCCAAAAATTTAACATACAAAATTATATTGAAATAATCTTATTCAAAAAAAGTAGAAAACCTATACAATGAGAACTATAAAACATTAATGAAAGAAGCTGAAGACACTATAAGACAGAGAGACCTCCCAGTCATGACTGCAAGAATACTGAGAAAATCTCCATCTTACCAAAAGCAATCTATAAATTCAATCATCATAAAACTTCCAACACAATTCTTACAAAATTGAAAAGACTAATATTAAACTTCCTTTGGAAACATATACAAACACACACAACAGAATAAACAATAATAAATGATTCTTAAAATACTGCTATGTATAGATATCACCATCCAAGATTACCAGTTACACGGCATGTACTACTTACATGGAATGCTGCTAGCATAAAATACACATTGACTAAAGGAGTAGAATGGAGAAGTAGTATAAAAAGAGACATCTACAACCTGCACACTGCAAAAGCAGACTGACTTCAAATGGTGCTGAAATTAATAATTATATAGGAAGAAACACTAGTCAAAGGCACAGAAAATATTTTCAATAAAAATCATAAATGAAAATCCAAAATGTAATGAGATGCCTATTAGGGTACAAGAGGCATACAGAACACCAGACCAGAAAATATATCGACATCAGATGCAAAGAAGGCTTCTGACAAAAAATCTAACAATCCTTCATGACAAAAGTCCTAGAGAACCTTAGAATACAGAGGATATCTCAACATAATAAATGAAAAACAGAAGAAATTCCTGCAAACGTGTTAAATTAAAAATAAATAAAATTAAATAAATAACAAATTAAAAAACCCTCAGAATATTCATACTAAAATTTGGAACAAGAAAAGCTCATTCACTTTTGCTATTCCAGGTCAATATAGGGCTTGAAGTGTTAAAACTAAAGAAAATACCAGTAGGGAAAGAGGTCAAATTATCTTTATTTACAGTAAAATGGTTCTATAAGAAAATAAATCTGTAAGTAACAGACTATAAGAATCCACCAAAAAACTCCTACAGCTGATAAACATTCAGAGAAGTAACAAGATACAAAATGAAGACACACAAAACTCCTTTCTATAGGCAAATAATAGACACAAGGACAAATAAATCACGGAAACCATCCCAGTCACAATAACTCAAAAATTACTTGAATAAATCTAAGGAAGTAAAACAGTTATATAATTAAAACTTTTAAGAAATTAAAGAAAATATGTTAAAAAGAAACCAGAAGATGGAAAAACCACCCATGCTCAGAATGGTATTATTAATGTTGTAAAAACAATTAATAGAATCAACACAAAATCATAGCTTGAGTTTTCATAGAAAGTAAAAATTATTAAAATTTATTTGATAATATACATGAGAGAAAAACAATTCTGAACAGTAAAAGAAATGCTAGAAGTATCATCATCTACAATTTTAAGTTATACTACAGAGCTTTTGTAATAAAAACAGCAAGATACTGCCATAAAAATATACACATTAATTAATGAAATATAAGTGAAGACTCCTTGATTATAAGATCAGATTGCTATAGACACCAACCACTTCCTTAAATCACAGAGCATGGAGACATCATGCTGGTACTCATTCAATGGCAAACTTTATCCCAACTGGCTATAATCCACTATGCTGACAGGTGTTATACAAACTCTCTTAAGAAGAAAGGCCTCAATTTCATCCAGTCATGAACCCTGAAGGCTAAAAGTGGCCTGACAAGATGGGATTACTAATAATGGCATAGGTGTTTTAGGAGTAACTCACGACTACATGATTGCATCAAAGGTCTACTCCATAAGGTAAAGCCCATACCAGGTACTATTAAAGGAGCCAAGAACCTGTGGATAGTAAGGTCATAGGCCCGAGGGTAGACCACATACCATTACCCTGCTAAACACATATATTAAAATGACTCCTAATGATTTATTGCTATACCCAGAGAAAAGCGCATTTCTTAGCTTTCACTAGAGAAACTCTGCTCTATAACATATTGCAAGTAACAGAGATAATCCTACCTCAAAACTGGTAAGCATGGCAAGAAAAGAAAAACTGTGATGGCCTCAATCCCAAATCAGACATTCATCTCACTGCAAAGGGCTGGAAAGATGGTCACTCAAAGGTGGTAGACAACTTCAAGGAAATATTCTTTTCCAAGAGACAACAGACTGGATGCATATATGAACTTATGTTATATAACCCATTACAATAATACACCCAAGCTACAGCCAGCCAAAATCCCAGCATGGTGGGCATGTAGGGTACAGAGATAGAGATGTCATCCCACCACAAGTATCTTTCTTATGAACCCCTGGCAGGCTAGACTTCACACTAAAGCAGGCCCCAATTCCAAGACTAGCTTGACAACACAAAACTAGATTCAATGAGGAATGAAGGAGAAAAATATTTGAAAAAAGTATAATCTTAAAATAACGGATGTGTTAAGAGGGCTGTAAGGGGAGGAGTTGAAGTAATTATATTCAATTAGAGAACTGGATGAAATTCTCAAGAATTTTTTAAAGGAAAAAAGAATTTTGTAAAAGAAAAAGTTAAACTTCAACCTCTTTGGAGTTGTTGACAAGTGACATCCCAGTGATCACTCTCTTCCATTGTTGGCTATTTATTACCACAATTTTTGGTTATCCTCCAGAAACTGATGGTAAGACACTATTGCTGAAGACATAACGTAACCTTAGTAAAGAATGGAAGAATTAAGCAAAAACTCACCTTGAAACTTGATTACTACTGACTAGGATCTGTAGAACTTGACAGTGCTATGCAGACTGCCAGAGGAGAAAAGCAATCAGGAGATATTCAACTTATAACCCACTTCCATGACATGGTGTTCGATGATCAACTGTGCCTTTCTATTTTTAATTACATGTTTCATACTCTCTCATCACCTTATCTCTGGATTCCACTAAGTCTATGCAGAGTCTAGTGGACTTACCGGTAGTTATAGTTATCTTCCTGATGAGAACACTATGGTCCTTAGTTATCACAGTTCATTCCCAAAGTTTCCGTATCATTTCTGTGCTCCAATAGCAATTACTGACTCCACCACTCCCCATTAACTATATGCAACACACACACACACACACACACACACACACACACACACACACACATCATATAATAGCAAAAACATGACTCTATTCTTGTATCTTCCAAAGTACCAAATTACAGACTCAATAATCTGTAATTTCTCCTTTGTTATTGCTTACTTTTTTTTAAGTAGGTGTTTCTCTAGTTATTTGACTCTGAAGAAAATCATGTCAGACTACATAAATTTCTTCTCCATACTGGAAGGTTAATCTTAGGTTAAAGAATCTTCAAAGGTTCAATCTGACCAACATGCTCAAAAAACCCAGAAAGTAAATTTTTGAAAATAGAACCACCTATAATTAGAGTTTAGTTTCACACAGAACCTAAAAGCATCCGACCTTATAACCAGAGATCACTCTGATTAAAAGGCTTAGCTCTCACCAAACAAAACCTGAAAAAGCATTCAAGCATTCAAGGATCATGGAGTACAACAGGGAAAGAGACTTGTCAAGAGACAAGTTCTAAAGATGTTATGTATTATTCCTCATAATCACAGGATGAGAATATATAATAGTTATTTAGCAATAAACTGATACCACAATCTTTGAGACACTCAATATTTTTCATACATTTAATGATTTATCATTCACACATAGTAAGCATTTACTGACTATTCCTTATATACTTCAGTAAGTATTCAAGGTAGCTTTAGTTGTGAACTTGACACAGCCTCGTATGAACTAATAAAGGAATCTCAATTGAGGGACTACCTAGATTAAACTGGCCCATGGGTGTGACTAAGGGGATTGTCTTGATTGATATGGGCCCAGTCTACTGTGAAAAATAGCATTCCCTGGGCAGGTGGTCTAGGACTGCATAAGTGGTGTTAGCTAAGCTTAGGTCTGAAAGCTGAGTCAGCAACAGTTACTACTCTCTATATAAGTTACTGCTCTGACTACTTTCAATGATGGCCTATAACATGCAGGCTGAAATAAACCCTTTACTCCCCTAAGTTGCTTTTGGTTAGACTGTTAAATATCAACAGAACAAACAGAAAATTAGGTTCCCATTCTACTGAGACCTTAAAAAAAAATGAAGTGATATTAAATCTTAGAAAGAAAAATAGTAAGAACTGAGAAGATGGGACATGATCAGATTTTGACAAAGATACTCAGAAAAGACACCTATGACAGGCATTATCTAAAAATTATGAAACAAGATGAAAAACATGTATGTGAACTCAAGAGGGAAAAGTCAGTAGGTGCCAGGCTTAAAACCTCAAAAGTTGTAGGTTAAGAACATAAAGCTAATACAGGATGTCACATAAATGGAAGAGCCAGTTCACATAAGGCCATATCAATTTCTAACCAAAGTTTAATAAACAGGAAAGCTTTGAAGTTTTGAGTATAGAAAATCAGAAAAGCCCATTGAGTTGTTGGTAGTAAGTAGAGGTAGGAACAAAAGTGCTGAGAAACAATGATGTCCCTTCTCAAAAGATGGTAGTGGTACTACATATGCTTTTTAAAGTGGCTGAAATGTATTCTGAAGATAAATCCAACAAAACATGCACAGTTCCAATATGTGAAACAAAGAGAAACTAAGGATGCTTTCTAGAATTTGGTTAAAAGTCATGGAAAAAAACCTCCTACTAAATAAGATGCAAAGGTCTATCAGACTTCAAGGGATCAATAGCATACAAATAACAGTTCTATTTGGGATGAATCAATTTCTGGTTTCCTTTTTTTAGGATGATTGTATACATGTGTTGTTTATACAAACGTGCAGGCATGCATGACTATGTATGTGCATTTGGAGGCCAGAAATCAATGGCAGTCATCAGTTTCTAATGCTCCTCACCCAACTTTTTAAGACAGGGTCTCTCACTAAACCTGACACTTGAACTATCTAGACTGACTGAATGCATTTCCACCATCATTCTTACCCTCCACCAAGGCTGGGGTGAAAAGGCCATGCCACACTTTTTACATAGGTTCTGAAAATCTAGTCCACATAGTTGGAAAGCAGAATACTAAGCCAATTCTTTAGGCCCTGCTTTTAGGTTTCTTTGGGTTTTTTTAAAGTCATGGTCTCATGTAACTTAGACTGGCTTTACTGTATGGGTGAAGCTGTCCCTGAATAAGCTCCCAAGTACTGGGATTATAGGAGCAGAGCAAAGCCAACATGCCTAGCCAAATATCAAGATTCTTAATACCTTTATATGCACAAACTCCTAATATGAAATTTTCATATAATCCACCTGGATACCTCTGGTTTTCTTTTCTCTTCTATTAAACTCATGGGCTAAAGGGCATCAATGTCAGTGTGCATGTTATATCCCAGTATAAGAGTCTCCAAACTTATTTGTATTTCTTAATATAAAAGAACTTTACGATCTCTTTATTTCTAACAATTACTCCTTTATCTTAAGCATATTAAACACCACACTTAGAATTATTAAAATGTTACTGATCTGTTAAAAACTTTCATTCATGCAATAATTTTAATATATGAAGACACAGGTGTTTTTCCAAAGTTTTTATTTATTAACAAATAAGAACTACATATATTATATGCAACATGATGCATCAAATGATTTTATAAATTCTAACATACATAGCATTTTTGCACAAATGATTAAATGTTGACTTTTAGTGATATTCAAGGAAAAAATACAATAAAAAGTCACCATGCTGTACAACAGGTTTCCTGAACTACATTCTATTCATTTTCCATTTTCTTATTTTACGTCCATCATCTATTCTACTCTAAAAAAAAAAAAAACAATGTTTTTACATTCTACGTACAGTGAGATCATGTACCAGCTGTTTGTGCTGATTATTTAATTGAAAATATGGAGCATCATTTTCATCCATCTTGTCACAGACATAAGATTTCAGAAAAATTTTTAACGGCTAAATATTACATCATCATATATACCAATTTTTATTTATTTATCCACTGACAAACACTGGTTTATTTCTACATTTTGTTTACTATAATTAATGCTGTAATCAACATCAAACTGCAAGTAACAATTTCAATACACTATATATTTCTATAATATAATTGTTAGGTCATGGCAATATTATTTTTAAAATTTTAGGAACCATAATTTTCCATAATTGATCATTCCAAACAACTGTGAGCACGATTTCTGTTTTCTTACAATATCATCTGATTCTGGCAGGTATGATGTGGTATCTCACTGTAGTTTCATTTCTTAGATGATGAGAAAGGTAAAGAATTTTTTTCTCATGAATTTGATGCTGGTCAATGTAGTACACACCTTTAATCCTGCACTCAGGAAGCAGAGGCAGGATATCTGAGTTTGAAGCCAGCCTAGTCTACAGAGCAAGTTTCAAGACACTCAAGGCTACACAGAGAAAAACCTGCCTCAAAAATAGATAGATAGATAGATAGATAGATAGATAGATAGATAGATAGATAGATGGATGATAGGTAGGTAGGTAGGTAGAGCTAAAGAGATAGATAGACAGATAGATAGGTTTTTCCTCCATATAGAAAAAGCAAGGATCGATATATGTGAGATTCTGCAGAGAATAGAGGAAAAGAAGAAATATTATAATCTCAAAATAACTTTTAAAAACTCATTTAACCACTTTGCCATTTGTACTTCATTTTTCCCATGTGTAGGCCATAGTACAACTTTACTTGTCATCCTCTATACTTTTTGTGTGTACACTATCACACACTGCATTTTTATGTTGTTTCGAAAGTTATCAAATCAAGTCCTTATGCTCTGTAGGCAAGCACTTTCCCTACTGAGCTATCTTCCTACTAGAATTACTTATTCAGAAGCACCTATTTAGGGTCCCCTATCCACTTCTTCAATGAGTTGCCCAACTTACACATTTTATGTATTAACTATTCAGCATGTGAATGCTTTCATTCATCACACAGGGTAGTTATCTGTTAATTACATCTTTTGTGTTGAAAGCTAATGTTTTATATAATCCTATTAGTCTATTGTTTATAGTCATGTTTTTAAAACAAAAATCACAAACACTAATAATAAAAAGCTTTTCCTGTTTTAATATATTAGCTGACAGTTAATAAAGGATATTAACTAAGGAAACAACTTTGTCCTTCTATTTAACATACTGTTTTTTTCTTCCCTAAGAGTAGTCAGTGCTCTTAACAGCTGAGCTATCTTGCAGCCTTAAGAATCCTTGAATCAGAGATTAAGGCAATATGGTCCTGTAGTTAGACAGACTTGGGTTTTGATTTTAGTTGACGTTGTTTCTTTTGGGGATTTCAAGACAGTGTTTCTCTGTGTAGCTCTAGCTATCCTGGAACTGCCTCCTGACTGCCTCTGCCTCCCAAGGACCCAGATTAAAGGCATGCAACTCCACCATACTGGGCTAAGATAAATTCCACTTAATCATAATGAATAGTAATTATGTATTGTTTAATTCAGTTTGCTTTTACTTCCTGAAGAACTTTTATTACTAGCCTATAGTACTAAACTTTTTTGTATTCATATAAGAGTGATGATTTGACTTATAAAAAGTATGGAAACCAATGTTTTTTTGGCTGACTTTGAAAAATATTAGCATTAGTTATTCAAGGTTTAGTGAATTTCATCAGTGATGTCATTAGGTTCTGGGCTTTATGTGACAAGAAGCTTAATTCCTGATTTTCCATCTTCTGATGGCATAACATTCTCAATCATGCCCATCAATAGCATGTAAATTTAAAATGCTCTAATGCTAACAGTGTTCTATGCAAACCACTATCAATGGTTTTTCCTATCTATTCTGCTGATAGTCAATCTAAAATATAATCTATTAGAGACTACTGATGCAGCAGTATAACTGCAAGCACCATGAGGTTTCTAAACTCAGTGGGCCATTCAGTGCATGAAACTTTCAACATTTGGTCTGTTTCTTTAAAAATTCCAAGCCCTTCATATCTTTGTAGGTTTTCAGAATACTCAATCTCAACTTAATTATTCTAATTGTAACATTCCACAAAACATCATTAAACCTTTTTCATTAAGAAGGGGGAAAAAAAAGTACATGGAGCCAGGCAGTGGTGGCACACACTTTAATCTCATGGTCAGAGGCAGAAGCAGGCGATCTCTGAATTTTGAGGCCAACCTGGTCTACAGAGCCAGTTTCAGGACAGCCAGGGCTAAACACAGAAACCCTATCTCAAGGGGAGGGAAAAAAAGATACATGGGGAAGGTGGTTCTTCAGTTTCTGCTACACCTGCAGCTACCTAGGTATATAAAATAAACTTCTTTTCTTTTAAACTAAACTACAATAAAATACCACCTCACATCCATTAGGATGACTATCACTACCCAAAAAAATTTTAATACACTGGTCAAGTTATAAAAAAATAAATTATAATGCTTTTATGGTAATGAATGTAAGTAAAAATGGCATAGCTATTGTTTAAAATAGCATGATACATTCCCAAAATATTAAAAACACAATTATCATAATATGCTATAGGCCCAAAAGAATTTTGGACAAGCTCTCGGGAGAATAGACCCATGCTAATTACAACATTATTCACAATTGCTAAAGCGCAGAAATAATCTATTAACAGATGAATAGCATATATAAACAAATGAGTGTTAGGGCATTGTGTTATATAAAGTAAGCCAATAATCAAAACCACAACAAAAAAAAAAGCTGTGTGACTTCACTTACTTGAGGTAGTTAGAAGCACCAAACCCACAGACAACAAGAATTGTAATTGCCAGCCACAGTGGAAAAAACAAGTTACTATTTAATGCATACAAGTTTCAGTAGTGCAAAATGCAAACAGTTCTGATGACAAATGTTCAAAAATATTAATATTTACAATACTACTGGTTTATATACTTTAAAACAGTAAAGAGTAAATTTTATACATTTTCTAAGTATTCAAAGTTATTAGAGAATTTACCTGGTCTCACAAATTTAAATGATTATTTTAGAGCTATTTCTTAGATTCATAATGTACATATGCATTTAAAGGGATGTAATCTGGTTTTAGTAAGGAAAACCTTGACTTTTCAACACACCTTAAACATAGCTCCACATAGCTATCTTTACTTCCTCCTAATTTCTTAAGACAGGAGTGTGTGTGTGTGTGTGTGTGTACATGCGTTTGTACATTAGCATATGTGGTGTAGGTAGATTTATACATGTGGAGGGGTGTGTTTAGAAGTCAGAGGCTTGTTTACACTGTACTCAAAGCTTGTCACTTCCGCTATCCTAGCAGCCAGCTTGCCTCCTACTCCAGTCTTCTTCATACTTACGTGGCAAGTATTATATTCACCAAGTCACTGTTATAGTTCCTTTCTATTTACTCTTATTTTCATTCTTCATTCCTCATTGTCTCCCTGCACAAGCGTCCGGCTTCAGAACCTTGACAATGTCGCAGCCTAGAACATTGCTCAAACATCCAACTGCTTAATCCCTGGTAACATTTCAGGATTCAACCTAGTTTTACTCAGTTATACCAATTTTCCTACTATGAACTAGATTTCTTTTGCATAATTGTACTCCTCTGTATTCCCATTGTATCCCAAATATAATTCTATCTCAATAATTTAAAAAAATCTGATTCTGTTCCTTCTGAAGGTAGGAATTAAGTTTCAAACATCTTTATACCCAAAACACAGGACCTGATGAGTAATATTTAGAGAGTAAACAGCGGTCATATTTAAACAATCTTGCTTTTAGGAGTAATAAATGAATAACAGGCACTAAGATGGTTGAGTCTTCCAATTTCCCTATTTACTCACAACTGCTAAGGGGACAAAAACATTAAGAATTCAGAATCATGTATGTTATTATTTACTTACCATTAGACATCTAATGGTTTACAGAGGCTTAGAAGTATTTGGTAAGGGAACAAATAGGTATGTTCCAATCTCTAGATATAAGGTTGTTCCTTCTCTTTTTTTTAATTCAATTTTACGTATTTTTATTTTAAGCCTGAAAGGTATTTTTAAATAAAACAGTGTAGGGCAACGTAAGACACAGAATAACCTGAACCAAGTTATACTTACATTCGGCTAGCTTCAATGTCCTCAGACTGGGGTTCTCCTGGTGATCTGTAAAATGTAATTAAAAAGAAACATTAGTAAATTCCAAAAAAGGCATAGAAATATAAGTAAGGAAGATAAATTTGAAAGCAAGACTTAAATTTTAATGAAAGGGTTTTTAAAAGATTTAAAACTAAGAAAAAAAAGCAGATCAGATTGTCATAACACGTTTAACAACAAACTTTAGAAACCTCAATGTTTGTTTGAAAATAAAATTACAAACATTATACTTAGATATCAAATTAGTATAAGCCATAATTACTTACAAAGTCAAACATGTATTAAAAAACAAAACTGTTACTTTCTATTAAGTTGGGTTGCCAGCATTAACCAAGTGATCTTCATAGTCTTGAAATTAAATGACGTGTCCTCAAACTGCAACCTGAGCAAACACACTAAGGTGTAGGATAATCACCTTTATTTTAAAGTTATATTATACTGAGAGAGTTGTATTCATTTAAACACTGTCTATGTATACAGAAGAAGCAAGGATAAGTACTTGCAGGAAAGATCATATTTCCCTCAAAACCTAATACATTATTAAAAAAATCCCTTGAAAATTATCTGTCAGTTTCTGCAATAGACAATTTAAACTTAAATATAATAGTGTTCATAAATCTTTATGAATATTTAAATGCTATGCACCATTCTAATCATAATTCCTGTGGTTCAATAAGAAAATTATATTTTCCTAAAAAACACTATTGTCAGCATGTATATGGAGTATTATATTTGCTAGATAATTGATAATTGTAAGCTAGTTTTAGTTTTAATAGCTGCTGACTTAGTTATTTTTAATATATTAGCTAATATAGAAAATATATACATCTGAAACACCAAAAAGAATCCTATTTTTATTGGGTGGAACATAAACCAATTTTCCCTATTCTAATCATCTGGTTAAAGAACGAACTCCAGAGCTGGACACAGCAATACTTTCCTATAATTCCTGTCACCAAAATGCTAAACCAGGATGTATCCTAAGGACAAACTGACTGCTCTACATACTGAGACACTGCCTCACAAAAAGAAAAGAAAAATTTGTTATCCTATATATCTTTACTGTGAGAGAGTCAATGTTCTAAGATGAAATAATTTTAATACCTATGTCTAATGCTATAAATTCCCAAAATAGGTTAAGAAAAAGATTAAATTTAAATTTTCAAGTTTGTATACAGAGACGATCTGTGAATTTTTTACTGACTTTAGACTTTCAAGTTAAAGATTTGTAAATTTATCACTGACTTCAGACTTTCAATTTCAACAAACAAAAAGTTTATAAAAGGCTTATTTTGGCTCATGGGTATAGAAGTTTTTTTTTTTTTTTTTTACAATGATCCTTAAGTTAGGGGATGAAGAAGTGGCTCACTGGTTAAGAGCACTTGCTGCTCCCTGAGAAATCAAAGTTTGCCTCTCAGCACCCACACAGATGCTCACAACCATCCAGTTCCAGATCTGATGCCCACTTCTGGCCTCTGTGAGCATCAGGTACACATGTGCATCTGGTACACATATACATACTTGCAAACAAATCACTCATACATAAAATTTAAAAAGAAAAAAAGAATTAAAAATCAATGTATTCATTTCCTTAGAGTCAAATAAATTTCACTTCTTTGCTTAGACTTTCAAAATAACATTCACTGCAATTCATTTATATTACAAGTCAGTAACACACACAGAGGAAAAGGAAAAAAGATATGATTACAAACAGACCCCAACAGCTCAGATACTTTACATTTTCTTCGTGGTTTATTTATATATTCTGCTTGTCACAAAATTACATAAGAACTGAAAATTGTAGATTGGCAGTGATAACAAATACAAATTTCTCCACCCTCTTCCCCCAGGGAACAAGCAAATATCTCAGAAATAATGGTCTCCACCAGCCTTAAGAAACCACTCCAAGACTTCTTCCAAACGTGTATCTCACATAAAATGTCTAGAAGAGCCAAAACATGATGGTAATCCATACACTAGCTAACGCATTTTGGAATGTGTCTTTCCAACATCTGATATATTATTAAACTGTGAAATAAAACTGCCTTGCAAAACAACAACAAAAACCTGTTAGCAATGAGGAAGCTAAATCAGAAGCTTCTAAACATGCAGGAAGCAAAATGTTCTAAATGAACTGGCAAGAGAAAAGAAAATGTAAGATAAGAGAAAAACAGAACCATTTCAAAAGAATATTATAGAACTGCACAGTTTCAAGACTCTAAAATGAATTATAGAACAAACATATTGCTAAATGGCCAACTACAGCTATTTTCCCAATTTCGGATTGCTACTAAGAGTAAGTATGTGAATGCCAGTATCATAATGCCAATCAAGTATTGTATATATACTACACTTCTATTTAATATTTACATATATTAGAATGAGTTATTAAACACCATTTAGCCAAACTACAAATTTAAGAAACTCCAGGAAGATCAGAGTAAAAATAATCCAAAAATTATTATTCTTAAATTATTCTCTTCTTGGTCTTTTAGACATAGTATAGCAGAGGCTGCTTCCATTTAAACAGTTTTATTTTAGTCAAGAGAAAAATGTATAAATACAGCAGACACATGTTTTTGACCATAGCGTACATCTGAGTGTCTACTCACAAACTATTTTAATTATATTCTAATTAGATTACCAAAATATATCCTAAAACTAGAGTTAGCCTTCAAACCTCAAAGTATATGTAACACCTACTAATAGTTCCAAAACTGTTCTTTGGCTATTAAAGAGCTTACTGTTTCTTTACTGCCAATATATTTAAAATAAGAATTCAGTACATGCTCCTAATTTTACCAAATTCAAAATATAAAATACCAACCAAAAGTTAATAAAGAAAAAGCCACTACCAACGCAAGACCAGCCCAAGTTAACCTAAAGTTTGCCAGAATATTAATAAATGAATAAATAAAATCTGAAAACTGAAACATACCTAGTAACACTGGTGAGAAAAAAGTCTTTTAAAAGTATCAATTTTAGGTATTAATTTAAACACAGAAAATGTAATCACAAAACACCAACTAATCCGAACACTGAAACATGAGCTACCAAATCCATTTTTTAAGGACGTAAAGCTGCACTTTTAACTCCACTGTAACTCTCTAGAAAAAAAGAGTAAACTAGTTTTACTAAAGGTGCAACATTTCTAGAGAAACATTTAAACTTCTGCCACATAAAATATTAAAAATACTACTTAAGATATTTTCCATATATCTCTTAAAATGTCCATACTGCAATTTTCAAATTTCTTAAGAAATATTTTCTTATTTATCTTTATAAACAGGTCTTTGGTGATTACTTATCTTCATGAATGGAAGGGCAAGTAAGAAAGGCACTATAAATATCTGAGAAAGGAGGTTAAATGAAGAAATGGCTCTGTTCTTAGGTCCTCTATTCTTAGCAATATTCCTGCTATCTATACATTTTTGTCATTTTTATAGCACATAATTCATTTTACAATGACAGCCTTTTAAAAGACTGTAAAATAACATTCAAAATTACCTTTTACAAGCTGTGGCCATTCGGTGACATCAGGGTGATAACAGCTTTGAATCACTGATTAAAAACAGGTTGTCACATCAGTCTAGCTGCTAACTTGATCTGAACGTAGGCTTAATAATTCTAATAAATTAAACAAACCTGTAGTTAGAACACTAGCAAAAACCCAATTCATTGTTCATATCATAATCTTCAAAGCTTTAAATCAGTAATCAATATAAATTTTATTAGAAAAAGAATTATCACAGGAAAACATTTATGAACTATTTTCCAGTATATTGGTTTTTTTAATGATCTCTTCATTTGAGAAAATGGAGTATATTCTCTATCCAAAATTCAGAACTACTCAAAATCCACAAAGTTTTAAATAATCATGGCAGCAACTCAAAAGGAGTTGGGTTTAGGAGTATTTCCGATTTTGAATTAAATATGTTCGACCAGTAAAATCTAAAGGAACATGCCAAAATCTGAAAAAACTCTTGAATCTGAAACATAATCTGGTCCCAGGCATTCCTGATAGAGATAATTATCCCTACTTTTCAATGTAATAGTGTATGGTTCACAAAATACTACAATCAACAGCACCCTTATGCTCCACTAACTTTAGTTCTACATAATCAAAATAGAAACTAAGGATAACAATAAGTTGCCTCAAAGTGATTAACTGACTTGCCCAAGATTTTGCAAATAATGTTGAAATTAAGACCAAGAAACCCAGATCAGCTAACTTCCTAAGTATTAGAATTCTGCTATAGTTTAGTTTTGCTTTATAGTGTTTTATGATTTAAATACACACAAATGGGCAAAAATTTAAACTATGGATTGTGGTAATAATTAGAATGAGACTGATTTAGTATCAAGAGTTTTTAACTTATGGGAGAAATCAGCTACCAAAGAGGCAAAATCTTGATGAAAGTTACACACACACACACACACACACACACACACACACACACACACACACACAGAGAGAGAGAGAGAGAGAGAGAGAGAGAGAGAGAGAATAGAGAGAATAGAGAGAAACAGAGAGAAAGAGACAGTATTTAAATAGTATAATCTAACAATAACTTTTAGACCTGTGGAATCTATAAGAATGTATTCATTCCCAATCCCATTCAGACTCAATTCTAGAAAATAATACAGCAAAATGTAAATGTATAGCCTATTATTCACATATCTTTTATGATTTTAAACAAATCTGATTTGTTTCACAGCCCTCCTCATCACACTGTAATCTTGACAAAAAGTGCCAATACTAAGTTAAGAGTTTTTCCCAATTCTCTTCTACTGATCTATACACATAGAACAAATTTGAATGAGCTTAAAACAAAAAAAGGAGGAGGATGAGGAAGAGGAGGAAGAGGAAGAGGAAGAGGAGGAAGAGGAAGAAGAGGAGGAGGAGAAGAATAATTAGTATAAGATTAGGAAGAGGAAAGCCCCTTCATAATTAATACCCTCAAACTGACAGCACAGACAAACAAGATGGCTGAAAGCATGAAATTAGAACCCAACGTAAAATAGGAAGGTACATGAAAATCCCAAAGGAATTATTAAAACATCAATGTTTGAGCCCATATTATTGCTAGAGTTGGCCCGAGTATATATATAAACAAATTTAGGGGCTACCAATAAATAGGATTTATAATTCCTATTAAAAAAAAACCAATTTCTCAAATTTTCCTATCTTAACTATATATCTCCCACTAAGAACCTAGGCATCACTGATGTAGCAAGGGAGAAATGAAACATCCTTGAAATAATGTGGTCCATGAAATAGTTCCCTTAGTTTTTCATGAAAATAATAGCTTATGTGGAATTGTGTGAATATTGAAATGAATCTAACTTCTAACTTACAAACAAAGAAAAATAACACAGTTTAAATAAGCTCAACTAATTCATTAAAGAAACACTTAGGATTACTAAGTCAAGTACTATCTGCTAGTCTCTTCTTTATTAAGTTCAGTGTTGAACAGTTTCCAAAGACATTCTAAGATTCCACTCTCTGCTTGATCACTTACTATCTGGGAAATCTTGGACAAGTTACATAACCTCTCTAAACCTCAGTTACCTTAAAGTAGAACTAAAACCCTAATCTGCGTTATCATACGAGTGCCTTGTATATAATATGCTTGCCAATAAAAGAGATTTTTTTATACTCACAGCCTAACAGCCAAGTCTAGGTCCTTGATCTTCTTGTTCATATTACTCATAATACAGTAAACTCTCACAAATTCTTCCAGAATCCCACTTATATCCCTCACAGTCTACCTGGTAGCATACTCAGCACCTAGTATGATCCTTTAAAAATGACAGGCGCCCAAATCTATTGAACGCATTTGTCATTATGCTAGCCGTGATACTAAAATAATTCATGCAATATGAATTTCAAAAAATAAAACAGAAACATACCATATTTCGCCAAACTTCTGAGGAGCTGGTGAATTCTAAAATCAGGCTCTTACAGATTTTTAACCTAAAATATAAAACACCTCACTCAATTCTTTTAACATAAACAACTGAATAGTCCTTCAGAAAAAAATTACTGAAATTATAAAATAAAAGCAAATTTATCTTCAATAATACTTATAAAGATCTAAAAATACACTGAAAGACAAATTGCTCTACTCCTATTGCCAAGAGAAGTAACAGGGTAGCTATGTAGGCTGTGATCTGAATATTTTCCAACTAGGAAAGCCATGTTTCCCATCTTCGTGTACAAAGAGTATCGCTCCTCAATCCCTTAGCCTCCTTACAAATGAGCTGAAAATATATTAAAATTGTTCACCTATCTCAAATCCCTTTAGTAATTCCACTATCAGTTAATCTCTATATGCAAAACTTCTGTATAAAACCTTCTGGAGTTGCAACCATGGCTAAGTCCATTAACCTTTCAGTCTCTCCGGTGTGTTAAGTTGTTGAATTAGAGGAAATGTACTAAAAATATATATATATATACTTTCCTGACACATAACAGGGCCCTATTACTCAATTAAATCATTCCATGTCTATCACAACTCTTTACAAATAAACAATAACAACAAACTTACTACAAAGCTTAAAAACAAGCTCTCCAATGGTTTTAAACTTGGGTTCATAGTTCATTTATAATTTGAGTATTTTTTAGCCTTTAATGTCTTTTAATCTTATTTTGTCATAATGAGAAAACCTAATCCCATAGATTAAGTAACTACAAAATAAATATAACTGCATACTATTTATAGGTAAGTAAGTGGGTAGGTGATTGGGTAAGAAGGAAAGATAGGCAAATGGACAGATTGATAAATGATGGATGGATAGATTGATGGATGGACAGATGGACAGACAAACAGATTAATAAGTTGATAGATGGACTGATTTGAGGTGATCTCACTACATAAACTTGGCTAAGCAGGAACTTGCAACGTAGTCTAGGCCAGCCTTGAATTCATAGGAATTGCCTGACTCTGTCTCCTAAATGCTAGGATCAAAGGTGTGCACAACACACCCAGCCTTGCATTAACTATTTTAAATAAAACCAACAAAACTGTGAGTTTAGAGAACTGAGTTTTAATCTACAAAATCACTTGAGGAAATCTATTAAAATATACCTACTATGCAAGTATGGTGAAGTACAACCGTAATGTCACTACTGGGAAGGTAGAAGCAAAAGGACCAGAAATTCAAAAACACACTTGGCTGTGTATTAAATTCTAGAATAGCCTAAACAATCTGAGAACTTATCTAAAAAAAAAAAAAAAAAAGACAGAAAAAAGACAGATAGATAGATGCAGACTTCTCTGCAGTGATTCTGATTCAGGTCAAATTGAAGTACATGAATTTGCATTTTGAGCACACTTCAAGTGATGCATACATTCCATTTTACCTCTGTATTTTATATCACAAACACACTTATTTTTAAGACTTTATCTTTCGCATTATAACTCCCAGCTCCCAATTATCAAAGGTATAATAACACTATTTGAATATATCAGCATCTAAAGTAATTTTAAAAAATCTTTTTAAATCTCAATTATCCTCACACACTCACATACGCATACCCAAAACATTCTATTCTATATATTTGTATGTCACCAATCTCACTGTTCTAACAGAGAGAAAAATCTTGTGTCATCTTCTTCCCCTATTTCCATTTAACCTAACCACTAGTTGCAAGTCTTCAAATTCTTCATTCAACAAACATCAATTTGATTTTGAGTGTACACTGGTAGCTAAAAACACCATGGTCTCCACAGAGATAAGATTTATCATATACTAGTAAATCCTGTAGCGTAATAGTAGGATTCTCATTCCAATAACTCAAATCAGAAAAGTTCAATTAATATTGTAGACTCTCTCCTACCAACTTACTCACTGCTACTAATTCTACCTCAGGAATCTCCCCACAATCCAACACTATCCCTAATAATTCTTTAGTGGCCTTTATCTGCCACTAAATAAAACTTAATCTCTCCATCACAACATATAAAACTATGTAACCAAACCCTGCTAGTATACCCTTTCTTCCAGACTAGACAAAACATTAAGAAAATATGTCATTAATTTTATACTAAATGCTTTAAACGGTTTATAGAGTAAAACAGCTCATAAAAGAAAAAACTTGGATGGTTATGTAAATACAAGGCAAAGAAACTTCAATTTGTTTCAAAAGACTATCCATGTCCATTTCCTTACAAACTATTCTAGCTCAAAGTCAGGCCTAGAAATTTTAGCTTGAAAATTCTTTTTTGTAATATTTCATCTTTAAAGAAAGAATCCATTGCTTCTTTTCCTGACATGGTTACTAAGATTGTTGTGATACAGAGCCTAGTTATTTTACCTAGTTTCTCTTATATAATTTGACAGAACTATCCTCCTAGAAATTAGAATTTGATCATATCTCTCTCATATTTAAAAAAAAAATCCCTATGCTTTCTCAACGATGACAACATAAATTTCTTTTTTTTTTTTAACCTTATTAATTGATGTCCTTGTCCTATGGTCACCATCCAGTCATCCAAATATTGCCTACATCCAAATATCCTGAAGCACCTATCAATCTCCCTAGGTTATTGTACTCTATCATATTTCTGGTCTTAATAATTTGCTTCTCAAGACATTCCACTAGAAATGTTTTCCTGTACCCTACAATTTTTATCCTCTCTTTATTTATGAAGCCTATTTAAAAAAACAAACAAACAAGCAAACAAAATGACTCTTCCTAATACTTTAGAGCACCCCAAATGAACAATGATAATTAAAAGGACTGAGAATGACAGAGTAATACTAACAATGAGAAAAATCAGAACGTTCACATACTACTAATAAAATTATTTCAAAAAATATACATATATAGCCACTTTGAGAAAAGTTTAAAAATGCCTCTAGTTTTAAATAGTTACCATGTCCCAGTCAACTCATACACCTTGATATATAATCAAGAGAATGCTGTATATTCACAAAAAAAGCTGCAAACACACACACACACACACACACACACACACACACACACACACATACATACACATATATAGTATTATATATACACACACACACACACAAAATACTATAACAACCCAAACTAAAAGCATACCAAAGCCCATATACTGACGACTGGACAAATAATCAGCCATAAAAATAAATAAATAAATAAATAAATAAATAAATAAATAAATATTTGAAAAGAGATAGTTTTCAAGGTCCTTGTCAACAAAAACCTTGTACAATTTCTTTTCTTTTACATTTTTTTCTGTAAATTATAAAACACACATAAAATTGCTTAGCATACAGCAGGCCCTGGATTTCAAGCACCAGTACTTAAAAAAAAAAATAATTAAATTTGTTAAATTGAAATGTGCAGAAAATAAATCATAAAACTCATTATCATTTTACCAACCACTCAGAATTAAAGCAAACATAAAATGCCATTTGATATCATTATTTAAAAATCTAACTATTCCAAGTACTAGTAAAAGATGCTAGAAACAAAAATGTTCATTCACTGTTGATATAGTATGTGTTGGCAAATCTAATATATAAAATTTGCCATATCTAATCAAGTTAAAGATATCCTATTCTCTAACAACTTCATTTTTTTAATTTTCTTAAAGAAAACCTTTTAAGAAGGAAGTATAAAAATGATCTTTATAGCATTACTCATAAGAGCAATATAGAAAGCAATCCAAAATATTCATAAGCAGTGGGATACAATAAGATTAGTTATCTATATACTGTAATACCACAAAGATCCAAATATGTTAACATACACATCTCAAAAACAAAACAGAGAAAACACATATAATAAAAATTTAAAAAACACATAAACTGATGGCATGTAGGTATGAAAAATAGCTATAAATTCTTAAGCATGATACTCACTTATGAGCAAAGGTCATATTTAAGTACAAAACAGAAGATATTCAAGAACCTCAAGAAACCTCTTACATGGGTAAGAAGAGAGGGTATTAGGACTTGGAGGAAGGGATTAAGTTTCCAAAACAAAATCAAAATGGGCATCATTTACATTCCTGGGTGGTAGGTAAGTAGTTATTGGTGTATTATTAAATGTTTTAAGTATTTTATAAAATGTGTTAATAAGCAAGCAATCTGAATATACAATGTCTAAGCTAAAAACAAAACCCTGAGACTATGTAGAATTCTGTGACACAATCTTCCCAATTTATGAAAAATATCCTAATAAGATGCCCTCTTAAATTCAGCACAGGCACATTAACAATGAAAAGGAGGCTTCAGAAGGTCTTTGTTCTTTGTCCAGGCTGATTTAGTACTGCTTAATTCTGCTTATCTTTAAATTCTCAAGCCTGGAGAATGATGCATTATAATACATATATCCTAACCCAGACTTGAACAATCTAGAAGGAAGTACTTCATTCATTCCAGCATTTACAAATGTCTGTATCTGCAGAAGGGAAGAGGACGAAGGGGAGAGAACAGCAAGAGAGAAAAGAATTGGGAGCCAAGAGGGTGGAGAGAGGGGAAAAAAAGAGAAGAGGAGGGAAAGATGGAAAAAGGGAGCAGACAAAGGATACAGAATACAAAATGTGTACACAAATGAACATTTACTCTTCTCCCAGGTTCTTCAGTATAGGAGTAGACATCTGATTTCAATTGGTTATCTGCATATTCTACTACAAAAATTTATCTGTTTTTAAGTTCACCTCTTCCCTGTGTTTTATTTAACTGAAAAAATGGAGTAAGAGAATTTTTCAGAATGGGGTAGAAAGATGATCCATACAAAGTTAAATTCGGCCAGGTGGTGGTGGCGCATTTAATCCCAGCACTTGAGAGGCAGAGGCAGGCGGATTTCTGAGTTCGAGGCCAGCCTGGTCTACAGAGTGAGTTCCAGGACAGCAAGGGCTACACAGAGAAACCCTGTCTCGAAAAAAAAAAAAAAAAAAAAAAAAAAAAAAACCCAAAAACAAAAACAAAAAAAAAGGTGACTATGCGACTATGCATTTCATATTTTCCTTTCCAAAAAACAGCAGCATGATTCACATCTGATACTATGTAGAGTGATGTAACTATAATGAGAAGAAATGCTTACAATGGTATCTACTAAAGAAAACAGAAAATGAGTTTCAGAAAAGATAAGAATTCAAGGAAATAACAAAATATAAAGTTTGTTCATACTAAATGGTACATTACGTGGTTGGCTTGTTATATTATCCTGTATATTGTCCATGTCCTCTATATTTAACTAGAGGTATCAGCATTTATTTTATATCACAGATTATAAAACTAAATGAATTATGGCCATGGTTTAATCCACAATGGCATCTCTAAGACCACTCTCCCACATCAGAAAGTCCATTAAAAATTTGAAGTAAATAAATATCTCTTTTTTTAAAATAAAAAAAAAAGGCTTTAAAAAAAAAAACTTTTTAATCACATTAAAACACTGTTCTGAAAAGTACAACACTGACAGACATGTCACAGCTATGTAATTTAAAGCAAGTGCCAAACTGCTTGCTTTAAATGTCCAGAACATTTTGAATTGAACATGTATGCACTGGACACAAAAAATAATGGTTCACACCCATAGTCCCAGCACTAGAACAGTACAGTCCAAAGGATAAGTATGTGAGGTCATCTTCAACTACAAAAAAAATTAAGACCAGCACAGACTACATGACCCTGTCTATATATATGTAAGGTTCCATATTTTTTTTCAATGCGTTTTTTTTTTTTTCCCAACCTGGGGATTTAGCTCACTGTTAGGTAGCAAGGCCTAGTATTCTATCTGCAACAAAGAAAAACTAAAATTGAAAGTGTTTTTTAAAATGTCTGATTTCTGTCAAATTAATGAGATCTGTGCTATAGTGCTCAAATGATGCTGACAGGTAAAGAAGACCAACTTCTGAAATGCACTGAGCTGCTAAGAGTAACAATATATTCACACAAGAGAGACAACGAATATGTAAGGAAAATTTTATTGTGCTCATGTACAAAATGTTCAGGACCTACACACTACTTCTCTGGTTTCACTTTAAATAAAGATGCCAGCTTCAGCAAGATTTACATAGGATTCTCTTTCATAAACCTGATGCAATTTCTTAGTGAGGCTCCTACTCAGATTTGCTACAACTGACCTGCAAGAATAAGCCTAAGTATGGTACTATGGCCCCTAAAGCCTGCCCTATAAGTCCTTCTTGTAACTGATTCACTTGCAATTCATTTAATTAATAAACAGGTCAAGTAGAGCAAATGACAAGAAATTCAGCTTTGCAAATAACTTATCACTAACAATTAAGAGCTATTATTCATGTTAAATGTACAATACTTATTTCTAGGTCTTATTTGAAGCCATAGAATAAGTGCTTCAGAATTTCAGTGGTTTAGGAAACAAACAACCTAGGCTTATTGAAATGGAGTTATCAAATACTAAACAAATTCATATACTGTAAATGCAGCTGTAAAGGAGATACACACCTGCAATGTGTATATCCCAGCATGCAAAAGAGGTAGAAAGACCAGGAGTTCAAGTTTATTCTTCCAGTCTGTTCCAAGCTAAAATGAACTGAGGAACCTTTGTCTCAAATAAACAAAAATAAAATAAAATATTCCCAGATAATGTTTCTGTATAAGGCTTAGTAGCCATGTTAACAGAAAACAATAAAACTGTATTACATCATCCTTTCTCCTACAAATTTCCTGGGCAAGTTACTTTCTTTATACAGTATCAATCAATGTTCAAGAAGTATCACATATGCACAGCATTCTTCTGTAACAAGAAGGCAGTACTTCTTTAATATGATTAACAAGGCCTTAGAAAGATAAATGGCCTGCTCCTTTTTAGTTCACTCTGGTTCAAGACAGAAGTCAGGAGAGCAACAACTTCTGGCAATAAAAGTAGTACATTCTTTACTCCATTTCAATAATCCTAATTTTGTTTCCTAAATCACTGAAATTCTGAACCACTTATTTATTCCATGGCTTCAGGTAAAACCTAGAAATAAGTTAATTATTTCATTTATAGACAGGCCCAATACTTATAACCTTGCCAAATTCCTATTCAGTTAATTTAGTTGTTATAGACAACTGAAATCAAGAAACTATAACTAGTATTTTGAAATTAAATGAAAACATAAAAAATTTGATTTATTATTAAGAAGGAATAAAATGTCTTCATGTATTTCAAACATTTCATGTTTGGAAAAAGTTGAGAAAAATAATAGTATTTCTACTTAATAAAACTTATTTCACATCTTTTATTCAAAAGAATAAAATCCTGTGCTATCTTATAATCTTTCATTAATAGTATAAAAATACATAATTCCATAAAAGTGAATTGATATTTGCAAAATAAGTGTAGCTATTCTGAACAAATAGGGCCGAATATCTGCCAATAAAATAGAACCTTGACCTAGGAGCCAGAGACTCCAGACTAATTCTGGCTTTATATGAACTTAAGAAAACCATTTTAAAACTTAAATTTCTTCATGTATTAAAAAAAAAAAATGAATACAGTAGCTGATCTCAAATAGAGGAGTATTTAGTTGTATAACATCTCTGACTCTAATTATTAAAAGTCAGAATGGTAACCAACAAATGAGTCTCCAAACAGGCTGAGTGGTATACCAGACTAAATCTATTTTATTTTATATATACCACACGTGCATGTGTACTATAAATAGGATATTGATGGGCTGCATGACAGACATGAACACATATACTTGGATTGTTACCAATGCTCCGAAAAAATGATACCAACAGTACCCTTTACAATTATAGCTGAGGAGTTAAGGGGTACTAAGTTTACAGAACTGTACTAAAACTGGAAGAGCATAGACAATTAAGCTCTATAACAGGATATCACATTAAAAAATAGAAGTGTTATGTGCAATAAATAACTAACCTATCAGTTTCCAAATGATAGATATTTTCTTGGGTTTTTTTTTTTTTTAACCCTTATAACCCAGGCCAGCTCACAGAATTCAAAGCAGCATCAGAAATGTTAGCTGATACCAATAACTATTTCAAACATACTCCACTATATGATCTGAATCTTTGCACCCCCCTAAAACTTCTCTAAAAGCCTAAAATCTGAGGTGCTGAAATTACAAGTGGGACTTTTAGGAGAATCTACATTGATGAAAGAGAACCATGTTCTTATTTTAAAAGACCCTAAGTCTTAATCTTATCACAGACAGGTGGATCTTTGAGTTGGAGGCCAACTTTGCCTATTTAGCTAGCTTCAGAGGCTAATTAGAGACCCTGTCATAAGGGAAGAGGGAAGGGAAATGGAGGGAGGGCTGGAGAGATGACTGAAAAGTTAAATTAAAAGCACTTGCTGCTCTTCCAGGACCTGCGTTCAACTTCCAGAGCCCACATGAATACTAAAAACTGTCTGTAATCCCAGTCACAGCAGTACCAACACGCTCTCCTCACCCCAGACACCACACCATGTGCATTTTCATACAAAATCATCTTAAAACAAACAAACAAAACTAATAAACAAAGACAGATACACAGAGACACAAGTCAACCCAAACATGGTGATACAGGCCTGCAATCACAGCTACTATGGAAGGAGTCAGGACTCCCAGTTCAAGGTCTGCCTGAGCTAGAGTGAGTACAGAGGACTAAGAAGTGGTGGAGCAGTTCCTAGAACTTGAGAGGCCCTAGGTTCAGCCCCTAGTCCTTCTAACACTACTCAAATTTACAATAAAAATTAGCTTTGATCTTAAGACTTTTCTCAGTGTCCATAACTGTGACATGCATTTTCTTGGAGAGGGGTGGGAGAGTGTAGACCAGTACTTTGGTATTTTATAAATAGGCTGAACAGAATGTAAGGCTTCTGGAAAAGGTTTCTGATTAAACAATATAAACCCTTGCACTGAATTCATAATGAGAAAGAAAACAACAGAACAGATTATGGGCTATAAACCTTTATATACAAGGTGCTATAAGATTTTCAGAAAAACTGGGTAAGAATTTTATCTTCTAAGATAAAACTGAAAGACTACTAGGCACTTTACAGTCTTTAATTCTCAAAATCTGGGCTATCTTCACCACCCATGTCTTATCGAAAATGAAATCAAGTTCTAACTACAAAGCTATTTACAGGCTGTGTGGTGGTAGTCACAGCTGTAATCCCAGCACTGGGGAGGCAAAAGCAGGTGGATCTTTGTGAATCTGAGGCCAGCCTGGTCAATACAGCTAGCTCCAGGACAGCCATGGCTACACAATGAAACCATGCCTCCAAAAAATATAATAATAATAAGGCTTTTTAATAATACACCCTATCACATCTTTGATAACTTTTTCGAGAAGTTCTCACATCTTAGTCTAGGCTGGCCTAGACCTTGCCACAATCCTTCCTCAAACTCTCAACTGTTGGGTTTACAGATATTAGACATCATGCCTAACATAACATTGTCTTCATTGTAATCAGTAAGAAAGAAAAAAACTGTCAAAACCAAAACTCTATTATCCTAAACCTTTATGAAGAGAACATCAAAGACTTTAAAGAATATTTTTATATGACTCTCTGCTCTGGCACATGTTCTTCATATCTGAAAGTACTTAAAAGACCACCTCTTAAAACTCATCTCCAGTTACAAAAATCAGAACACTGATGTTTTTAATACCTGCATATACATGTAATATAAATCCATTAACAGTAATGTTATCATTAATAGCAAACATAAACCTAAGTAGAATGAATGATAATTTTTGAAAGGACATTTGAAAACATCATCTTAAGCTCTTGAACAGAAAAAAAAAAATAGCTATGGCCAATTAAAAAGAAAATGTTCATAAAAATTGAGAGAAATAATTGTTACAGAATTATTAAAGGAAAAACAAATTAACATAAATGTTTAAGAAATATAACTGAATAAAATTTACATGTCAGAGACATTATAGATACCTAATGAATGCAATGTTAAAAAACTAATCAAATAGAATGAGTTTTGTCTCAGGTAGAAATCACATTTTCTATTTAAAGCCATAAAAAGGGCAAGTAGCCAGTCCTGGTGGTATACATTTTTAATCACAGAACCTTGGAGACAAAGCCAGGTGGTGAGTAACAGCAGTATACCATAAGACCATTTCTCAAAAAAAAAAAAAAAAAAAAAAAAAAAAAGGGTGGGGGGGGTGATGGTGGTTATTTCAGGGATAAAAAAGCCACCTACAAAACCTACATGCAAAAGGAATTTTCTAAACTCAAAATTTAAGCTCCTCAGATATAAGAGGAGCAACATTCAAAGAAGTATGTGTACACCACTCCACAATACACCAATGCAAGGTAAATATTGACACAAATATTTCAAAGCTTACATTCTGATTTTGAAAACAAAGCTACGTCATCTCATCTTTATTATCTGCTTTATTATTTCTTAAAATATAGACTGCAAATTGTTGAAGTTCTCATTTTTATTACAGATTTTTATACATAGCTTCTTGTAATGCTAATTACTTATGGATTTACAGTCATCCTTAGGCTTATCAGCAATACAGATGCAGTATTCATTTCCTTAAAAATAGAATAAGCAGATTCTATTTAAAAGGAGAATTTAATACTAAAGTAGTTTCTGTCATACAAAACAAGTCAAATTTTTCCTTTTATCTCTCCTAAATTCTAAATTTACATGATTTACCATAAAGATAAGAGTCGTCACTAATCTGAGGTGTGGGGGAAAAAAAACACTTGTCATGTCGCGCCTCCAATTTATTCAACAACATTTACTGGATCTTTGATATTTAGCTTTTTAACAGCTGTATTTCTTAAAGTTCAGGCCATCTTTATTTCAAACGCACTTCCCTCTCCAAAACATTTTAACATAATCTGCTGCTTCCCCAAAACCATGGGTTATACAAATATCCTTCACGACTTAAGATAATAGTGGATCACACATTCCATATACTATTTAGTTAACATTTGCAACAGTACACTAGCTACTTAATACAATCCCAAAGAGATAGCGTACTGTTCTATTTTAGCATGCTCAAAAGACATAAAAAAAAAAAAAACTGACGTAAAATTGTCTTTACAAGATTGTAGGGCTGAAAAAGTCTTATTAAAATTATATTTCTATTTTTAAGGCTAACGCAATTACAGCACATTCAACTCTGATTCTTCCAACAAAAAGCCTCCGCATCAAAATGGGGAAAACGTCCTTTTCATTTTCTCAACTGAAAAGGGGGAGGGGAGAAGAGAAGGAGGCCAACTGCTTACAGGTTTGCATTTAAAATTAACACAGCAGTTTCTGAGAAATCCAGTAACTCACGTTCAACTACTGAATCCTACCAGAAGCAGCACACGAATAAAACCAGACCGCAATCCTTGGGCTTGAGGTGCCGCTTCATCCGTCTTCCTTCCAATCCACCCCCAATACCCCAACCCACTAAGCAAACATCTAAATATGTCTTCCCCACCAGAGCGCCCCTTTGGAGGAAAAGGCCTGCCTTTCGCAGCCTGAAGCCACGGCTGGCTCTCCGATCCCTGCTTTGCTGAGGCCCCAATCTCGACGCCTTGCACGTCCGCCCCACCCCGGGCCCACTCGGGTCCCCGCGGGTGACAAAACCCTCCCTCCTGCGCTCAGCCAGCACTGACAGTTAAGGCTGCAGCAGCGGCAGCCACCAGGGCCTAGTCCTGGCACCGGCCCCTCCAGACCACGCGCCCCAAGCACTCGCTCACGGAGGCGGGTGAGGGCCCGGGCGCCTACCCTGTCAGCGCGGCCCGGAGGGTGACGAGGGGACCGGCGGTACAGACCAGAGGGAGCGCGCCGGGCAGGCCGCGGCCGCAGCAGCACTGACCTGTCCTCGCCCCCGCGCGTGGGCTGCGGCCCTCCCAGCTGCGGCTGCCTCACTGGTCCTTGTTGCCCTCGTCCACCGCCGCCGCCCGCCACCGCCTCGTTCCCTTTCGCTGGCGCCACCGCCGGGTCTCATGCGGGACCCGCGCTTCCCCTCAGGAAACCGAGGCCAGGAGGCCAGGCGCCTGGGCAACCGTGAAGTCGCTGCTGAACGGCTACTGCCGCGATCTATCCACAGTGGGGGGCGAGGGCGGCGAGCAACTCCGAAGAGAAGCAGAAGGAGGCGCCACCGTCTGCGACAGGTCGACAGAGGAGGGGCGTGATGAGGCAGTGAAAAGCTGCGTGGCCGGGTGCGCGAGCGAGCGCAGGAGGGGCGGTGAGGTGCTGGCGAAGACAAGAGGCCCTGTCGTCTCCTGTAGTCACCCAGAGAGAAGAGCCACCATCTTGGGAGAAACACAGATCTCGCGAACGCCGCTCTAGACGAGATGACTAGGTGGGCGGACCGAGTATCCCGACAGGCAGCGCGCGCCTCCCTGCCATGAGAGGGCTCCAATTCGGGAGGCGGGACGCGAGGCGGGGTCGCGCGTGCGTGGGATGGCGATGGGCTCTGCCCCGCCCGGATCGCAGCTCTGTAGGGCCCTCCTCTAGTTCGCATTCGCCAGCGGCGCGGGGACCTTTGGGAAGGGGAGATGGCCTTGGGCTGGGTGGAAGCTGGCCAGCACCGTCGCCATCTTGAGACAGGGCTGAGAGATTCTTGGTGTTTTTAGCCTCTGCTCCTTTTACCCAATCTATAGACCAGTGTGCTTCGGTGTATTCGAGAGAGCGAACAGGACTAGCCAGCCGAGGGAAGCCTCGGAGTCAGAGGGACGAATAGGCTGAGAGGGTGTAGCCTACAGGCGGCACGAGGGGGCGTATGTAAGTGTTTAGTTGCTAGGGCTGACCCCTAGGACTTTTCATCCGAACTGTCTTTGTAAACGTTGCAGGGGTTACAGGGGTTACCGAGAGTGGGCAACCTTTCAGCAAACAAGCTTAGGCCTCTGCCACAGCATGAAATGTCACTGGTTTACCAGACTAGTAGGTAAAAGCCCAGCCCCTCCTGTGTTGTCTTCCAGTTGATTCTCAATTGAGAAGTAACCACCTTGCTTGATCCCACATGGATAGAAGCTAATTTTGATGTACAGAACACCTGAACCCTGTTAGAGCCATGTGACTTTTTGGTACCAGAGTGACGATTTACTTAGCTTTGCTGTTAATGGTTTTGACAGTCGACACTAAATTATTATAAAGACTGGCTGACAAGTTATTTTCTGGCTTGCAACTTTGTAAGCCTTAATCATCTACTGCTCAAAATGTAACAATAACATGTAGCAATGTGCTTTTCTATTTCTTACAACTCCTATAAGTGTGTGTGTGTGTGTGTGTGTGTGTGTGTGTGTGTATGTGTGTACCAGATCTCCCCACGATAAACAACTATTTTTGTTACTGTTTTGTTTTTTCAAGTTAGAACTTTTCTGTGAAGCCCTATCCTGGAACCCACTCTGTAGACCAATCTGGCCTTGAATTCAGAGATTCACCTGCCTGTGCTTTCTGAATGCTGGGATTAAAGGCTTGCTATTTTTTAAAACTGAAAAATAAGCAGGGGATGGGGGAGGAGTAAACTATTACAGGATAAATAATAACTGCAAGTGTTATGTCAGATCTCAAGATATTTTAAATTGTTTCTATTCTTTTTTTTCATCTCTACCTCCATTAAGAATCCTCATTTGGAATACCACTGTATTATATGAAAAGAGCCAGTAACAAGTATAAACCTTTAAAAAGTTATCTTTGCAAATTATTAAGATACAAAACCAAAAATAAAGATCATTAGACTTAGAAAAGTGAACTGCATGTGAAGTTGCTTTCAGCTATCCACTCCTAAATAGACGTTCTCTGAAAATGAGAGGTAATTTTCTAGTAATGTTAATTATCAAAATATAGCCAACATCCCAGAATTCTAAAAGAGCTTAAAATTTTAAAGGAAATAGACATCCAAATGCCAGTCAACTTCTATATGGAAATCATGGAGAATTTCAATTTCTCTTAACAATCTGAAGAAATTATTTACTTAATGTTCAATATGTATCCTTATATAGGTCTCTGATGTTCAAGACTGCATGTATTTTGATTTAACATTTTTAAAATTTAGAAACATTATTGATTAACATGAAGGTGCTTGCCTGAAACCCACATAGGCAAGGAAATCTAAAGTTTTATGGCAGGCCTCACTATAAAGAGAAACTATCTCAAAGAGAAGTGGAGAAATTAATGTTTATGCTAAAAATTATTACCATGAATGATTCCTGACAACATATTTGCATACTTTTCATGAGAAGTATTTTTTCCATTATCAGGCTTGTATTTTTGTTTTTCAGACATGTTTTCTAGGAAAAGCTTCTTGGTATCTAGGTGTGCAATAAAGTCTAAGTGAGATTCAATACTTTGAAATATTTTCTCATTTCAAATGTAAAAGAACCATGTAACTGTATAAGCATATTCATGTTAAAACAAGCTTAGTGTCTACTATTTACTCAGAACAACCTGGGCCTTGTGAAACAATAGAAGATAATCTCCATACATATCATCAGTAAATCAGTGCCAGAGGAAATCAGACCTGTAAAAGTTTTTTAGAGCTTGTCTGAGGACTTGTCTGGTTTTCAGGGTATCAACTGATATTTATCTGCTACTCCTGTGGAAGAATAAAATCATCAAGAAATGGTATAAATCCCCAACACACACACACACACACACACACACACACACACACACAAAATGGTCAGGGGAAAATTTCCTGAACAGAACACCAATGGCTCAGGCTCTAAGATCAAATATTGACAAATGAAATCTCAAAAAATTGAAAAGCTTCGTAAAGCAAAAGATATGTTTAACAAGACAGAATGGCAACCTACACATTGGGAAAAGATCTTTACCAACCCTATATCCGATAGAGGGCTAATATCCAATATATACAAAGAACTAAAGAAGTTAAACTCCAGACAACCAAATAACCATATATAAAGATGGGGTACAAAGCCAAACAAAGAATTCTCAACTAAAGAATATTGAATGGCCAAGAAGCACCTAAAGAAATGTTCAACATTCTTAGTAATTAGAGAAATACAAATCAAAATGACCCTGACATTCCACCTCACACCACTCAGAATGGCTAAGATCAAAAAGTCAGGTGATAGCAGATGCTGACAAGGATATGGAGAAAGAGGAACACTCCTCCCTTCTCTGTTCCTGGATTGCAAACTAGTACAACCACTCTGGAAATCAGTCTGGCAGTTTCTCAAAAATTGGAAATAGTTCTACCTGAGGACCCAGCTATTCCACTCCTGGGCATATACCCAGAAGATGTTCCAACATATAACAAGGACATATGATCCACTATGTTTATAGCAGCATTATTTATAATAACCAGACGCTGGAAACAACCCAGATGTCCCTCAACAGAGGAGTGGATACAAAAAAAATGTGGTTCATTTACACAATAGAGTACTATTCAGCTATTAAAAATAATGATTTTATGAAATTTGCAGGCAAATGGATGAAACTAGAAAATATCATGCTGAGTGAGGTAACCCAATTACAAAAGAACACCAATGATATATACTCACTAATAAGTGAATATTAGCCCAAAAGCTCGGAATACCCACAATGGAACTCACAGACTATATGAAGTTCAAGAAGAAGGAAGACCAAAGTGTGGATGCTTCAGTCCTACTTAGAAGGGGGAACAAAATAATTACAGGAGATAAAGGAAGGGAGGGACCTGGGAGGAAGAGAGGAAGAAGAGGGAAAGGGCGCCAGGATCAGGTGTGGGAGGAGACTGGGGAGACGTACAGAAGGTCAGGAAATGGAATGGAGGTGTGTAGCAGTGGGGAGTGGGGATTTGGGGTTGGCCACTAGAAAATTCAAAATTCCAGGGATGCAAGAGATTCCCAGGACCCAGTGGGGATGACATTAGCAGAAATACCTGACAAAGAAGAGGGAGAACCTGTAGAGAGCATATTCAGTGGATAGGCACAGCCCCCAGTTGAGGGATAGGGCTACTCACCCATCTCAAAAATTTTAACCCAAAATTGTTCCTGTCTAAAGGAAATGCAGGGAAAAAGAGTGAAGCAGAGAGTGAAGGAAAGACCATGTAGAGACCTCCTACCTAAGGATCCATCCCATCTGCAGACACCAAACCTATACACTATAGCTGATGCCACAAAGCGCTTCCTAACAGGAGACTGGTATAGCTCTGCCAGAGCCTTACCAATACAGATACAGATGCTTGCAGCCAACTTTTGGACTGAGCACAGGGACCCCAATGGAGGAGTTAGGTTAAGGACTGAAGGAGCTGAAGGGAATTATAACCCCATAGAAAGAACAACAGTATCAACTAACCTGACCACCCAAAGCTCTCAAGGACTAAACCACCAACCAAAGAGTACACATAAAGGGACCCATAGCTCCATCTACATATGTAGCAGAGGATGGCCTTATCTGGCATCAACGAGAGAGTAGGCACTTGGTCCTGTGGAGGTTAGATGCCCCAGAATAGGAGGATGCTAGGGCCATGAGGCAGGAAAGGATGGGTGGGTGGGAGGGGGAACACACTTATAAAGGTAGGGGGAGGGAGGATAGGATGGGGGTGTTTGCAGAGGGAAAACTGGGAAGGGAAGACAACATTTGAAATGTAAATAAATAAAAAAACAAACAAAAAAGGTAACATATTTTGGTGTTGATCGCACACAGCTTTTTGGTTTCTGGTTTTTTGTTTGTTTTTCATGATCACATTTTTATTTTTTTTATAAATAGTGATTCACCATGGGTTTCTAATATGAACGTAAAGTCTGAGAACAAGACCTATTTGACATATTCCCTTCTTTCACATCTGTCTTCCTATATGCGACATAAAACTATTGCTTAAGCAGTACTTAAGTATTTGCAGTTGTTTAGAGCCCTTAAGCATGTATTTTCTTCCCTTTTCTAGACAAGTCCAAGAAACTCTCTAACAGCCTTTCTGATCATCCCAAGACTCATTGTTTCTGCCTCTGCAGTATTTCTTTCTATCCTGCCACTTGTCACATGTTGTTTATGTATGACTGACTTTCTCTCTCTACACTTTTTGAAAGAGGAGTGTTCTTGGCTTTTCCTCTTCCCTCATATTAACACCTATCTAAAACAGAGCAATTCCTCAAAAAATGAATGATTTAATCAGCTATTGTTAATGTGAAAATAGTTAAGAACTATGGTCAGTGTGTCTGTGGGAATTCTCCTTTACTTAGACAATGTAATATAGTAGTTGGTTTGTGTCATTATTCTATTCAAATTATGTAAAACTATACAATATACAGGTCTGCTTATACAATTCAATGGGGACAGAAGAATCAGGTAATTTACCTAAGAAATATGAATTTCAAAAATTAAAAAGGTAGTAATAAAATATTTTAGAAGCTTAGTGTGTGGTATATCAACTTTAGGTTCTGATCATAATAGTCTATAAAGTCCTCTTAAATTCATGACTCATTCAACACTAATCCTACTAACTATACAGATAGCCAAGAATGCACAAGAAGTTTGGAAGGTCATAGTAAGATGACTTGTGGAGGTAAAGACCCTTGCTAGAGACCTAAGTTTGGAGGTAAAGACCAAGCCTAGAGACCTAAGTTTCAATGCCTGAAATCCACATGATAGAAGGAGAGAACCCAATTACAAAAATGCCTGATGCACAGATATGCCATGGCATGAATGTTCATGTATATACACACTCAAATTCATACAAAAATGTTTTTTAAACTTAATTGAGCAAAAGCCTACAAATTGTATCAAACTGTGTATTGACCATGGTCATTTTACTCTCTTTGTGCTTATGTTAATTCGTCTGAGAAATAGGTGGAAAAGAGAAGTATTTGACTAAACACCACGTCCTCCCCTCCTCTTCTTCCTCCTCCTCCTGCTGCTGTCGCTGCTGCCTCCAATAATACTACTATAAAGATAATCCAAACTGTTCTGGATAAAGCAGTTCCATTCAAATCAATTAACGATTCACATTGCATCCGTATGTTTAATCTCTTAATACATTTATTGGTTCTGGGCTCTTAAATTTTTTTAATCCAAATACATTGATTAAATAAAATTTTAGTATTAGAGATGGTACACTTACTATGTTTCTTCAAGCTTGCAAGAATATGTCGAGGGGCTGGAGAGATGGCTTAGTGGTTAAAAGCACTGACTGCTCTTCCAGAGATCCTGAATCAAGAGGTCAATTCCTAGCAACCATATGTTGGCTCACAACCATTTGTAATGAAATCTCATGCCCTGTTCTGGTTTGACTGAAGAGAGCAGCAGTGAACGTGTATACATAAAATAAATAAATAAATCTTTAAAAAGAAGACATCTGGTTAATCAATAATTATGAATATTATATGTAATTTAAAGATAGTATTTAAATTTTAAGTTTTACTTGACACTGATATATGAAGAATACAAAATTCTATTGCTGAAATGATCTTTTACTCTGTAAATTCTTACCATTGATGCAGAACTGTTATTAAAGCTTATTTTTTGCTTTGTAGTATTAATCTAGCCTATTAGCATTCAAAGACCAAGCATTTTATTTTTTATTTATTTATTTTTTTTTTGGATATTTTATTTACATTTCAGATGGCAATCCCTTTCCCCATTTCCCCTCCCTAGAAAACCCCTATCCCGTGCCCCCCCTTTTCCATTTGGCTTTTATACAATTTTTTTAAAATGTTAATCAAGGGCTTTATAAGTATGGTAATGCTCAATCAGAAGTGTAACCTAATACCCAACCTAGCTATGTAAACTATCTTTGACTAGTGGAGACATGTGAACTTCTGCCTCCATGCCCCCTCTCTCTTTCTCTCTCTTTTTCTCTCTCATTACCTAGTTTCTCATCTACTCCATCTTCTCCTCTCCTTACTCCATCTTTTCCTCTTGGTGTTCCTTCCCTCTTAGCTCCTCCTACATATTACCCTTCCTGTTAAAATAAAGCTTTCCTCTCAGAATACAATTAGGGCATAATTATTCCTATTTGTACCAGTGAGGTACAAAATAGTCTTAATACCCAGTCCATCCTTTTGTTGACTAGCCAGAACCTCTGTCGTCTCTCTTGACTAGAATACTTAGTTTTGAGCCTGGCTTTTTCTTGGCTTTAGAATGAATGTCAGCTGAAAACCCTCCACTCAGATCTTTTCTCTCAAGGTAAATAGCCAGGATTGGCTATGAGTCTATAGGTCTTCAATGCCGTTAGAAATCCAGAATGACTAAATTAACTGAAGTTATGGGAAGCACTAAGCATAGCTTCTAAAACTTAGCCAATTTATAGAGACCGCTGAACACCTGGACAACACCTATACTACCGAATGTTGGAGCATCAAATCTTCAGCCTTCTGGCCCAAACTCATCTGACAGACTTTAGTGTTGCAGAATTATTAAGGGCTGGTTACTCTGTCTAGGCAGATATAATCAGTCGACTATTCTGCAAGTGTGTCCTTTTCTGGACAGTAATTTGTCTGTAGATGGAGAGAGGTAATTCTTACCTAGACCAAGCATTTTAACTGTAGTAAAACAAATATCGTAAATATTTCCTGTTGCTTTTATTTATTTTTTAGCATACGAATCACATCTATATAAATTTGAGTAGTTAACAGCAAGTTTCTGAAGTGGTGATATGCTATGTGTATATTTTCCTACCCGGTCTAAGGTCCTAGAACAGGACATGCTACCAGCCCCAATGCAGTTTCCCTTGAGTCCATGGATAAAACACACACACACACACACACACATACAAAGTTGTTCAAGTTCAACTTGCCTTCTGACACAATTGCTGGGCAACAGACTTGGCAAGTATACATTTTTTATATTAGTAAATTGAATTTATAGTAAGAGGTAAGCAAGTGGCCCATGTTTCATATATAAAATCTAATAAAATTACAATTTAAACAAAAGAATGTGTGTGCATGTGCATGTGCATGTGCATGTGTGTGCGCGCGCGCATGTGCACGCACACGCTTGTGCTTTTGTTGTGATTTTTTCTTCTTAAGGTAAAACAGTTTAACTGGATTTCTGTTCTGGTAATACAGTTGATTAAATTGGGATCTCATTCACACTAGACCAAGGGCTCTACCACTGGACCATAGCACAAGCATCATTGCATGTTTTCTTAATCATGCAATAATACACACTTTTCCGTCCTATCCAGTTCAGATATTGGCATATGAGACACACACACCCATAGCCAGCCTGAATCTAGAAATAATATTGGCATGCAGTGCAGGCTGAGATCCAGGTTGCCAAAGCAGGCAGTATGTAAGCATAAATGAGGAAAACACACTGTTTATATGTACCTCTAGCTCTCACGATTACAGGCTTTAAAATCTGTTTAAATCCAGCCCATCAACAAATTCCATGTTTCTGTAGCTCTTCAGTTGGATCTCGGCTCTACATCTCTGCACTTTAACCGGTCGTGGTTCTTGGTAATGATTTCCATCTGTAGTAAAGAGAAGTCTCTTTAATTAAGGATGAAGAAAGACATAATTATGAAAATAAGATATTTAGAATTATAGTTAAGAATTGTGCTAATTTAGTAAATAGCAGTTGTAAGTTCTGCTCTTAGGTCCATAACTTCACTAATCCTGGATAGTTAACTAGGTTTCCAGTCTGAGGTATGGCTTCCCTCTTGCTGAGTGGCTATTAAGTCTAATTAGAGGACTGCTGGTTACCACCAAGGTATGCCTGCCACTACTGCACCCTTAGGTTATCCTGCAATGCTTGTTACTGTGGTTCATAAGTACTCATACCTGGGTAGAAGTGTTCATTGCTATCATCTTTTGGAAATTGTCATGGTGCCTTCAGGTACCATGAAAGTTAGCCCACATGAATGAGGTTTTTAGACGAGTTCCTTATCAGAGTCTGTTATGCCCAGTTTCTGAAGTACATGGTGTACAATGAAGGGCCAATGTAATATACTATACTGCTTGGAAAGTCTCTTGGTTAACACTGACCAGCAACTAAAAGGAGTGCTTCTCATGCCCAGTGTTGAGATTTTGTTAAAGTGGTAACGGCTCTTAGAGGGAGTACTGTCATCTCAGATAGAAATTTCCAGTTAAACTGCAAATGTATATTTGTATACTAACTTAAATATATTAAAGATACTTAGATAGGTAATTAATATGATACCTTATGACTTTTTATACATCTGTATTGGTGTTTTACCCTTTTCCCTCCATCTTTTCTATGTATCTTCACCTGTCACTAATTAGAGCCTTTCTATCCTTTCTTCCCATTTTCCTGTTCACTTCATTTATAGCCTACCATTGTCCTCTCTATTGCTTCCCAACCCTTCACAATGGTACCATTTTACTTTACTCGCTTCTGAAGAAGTTACTCTGGCTTATATACTCAGATCTGAAAATTTAGAACTAGGAATCTAAGATGAGAGAGAACATGTGGTATTTTTCTTTCTAGGTATGGATTCCTTCACTCAATACAATCTTTTGTACATGCAAATTTCATTTTTTTTTTTTTGGTTCAGATAATCTGGCTTTTGGAAAAAGTAGGATCACCTAATATTGATTCATTGATGTTGCTCTGTATTTTTAAGTCCAATAGAATCTTTTCTATAAAATTGGCCATACCATATTTTGCTGCATATATAATTAGGATAATGAGCACTTTTTGATTAACTGTTTAATTAACTAGTTTAATTAATTACTTAATTAATTAATCTAATTTGCATGTCGTGTTTATCTTTTTGGATTAATTTCATTTTGAAGTCTGTTTTGTTAGATGGAAGAGTACCAACATGTACTTGCTTTCTATCCCCATTTGATTGGAATATATTTTCTTATCCTTTTATTCTAAGGTAATGCCATACTTTAAGCTATGTTATTTTATAGACTACAGATAATAGATTTTGTTTCTTGATCCAATCAGCTGTTATCCTGAAGGGTTTACCTTTGTTTGTGACTTTTTTTTTTTTTTTTTTTTTTTGCTTTTCAGTTTTCAATACACTTTATTTGTACACTTAGTGTTTTAACTATGGTATGCCATGCATATTTTTAATAGTATTGTCTGTTTGTTGTGCTGTGAGGTTATTCTATCTGTATGACCTCTCTTTCCTGAGTTTGGAGAAGTTTTCTTCTGTAATCTTATTGAAGATCTGTTCTATATCACAGGCTTAGGATTGTTCTCCCACACTTCTTCCTATAAGTCTAAGGTTTGGTCTTCTTATGGTGTACAACAATTCTTTGTACATTCCTTTTCTATGTTTTTTTTTTCATTTTCTTTGCTTATTTAATCTAGATCCCCTATTGTATCTTCCAGACCTGATATTCCATATTCTGCTGGATTCTTTTTCTACTTATAAGGCATTCCTTTGAGTTTTATAGTTGGGTTAAATTTTTCAGTTCTAGCTTAGCGGCTTAAGGCCCCTTCAATGTTTCTATCTCTTTATTGAATTCCTTTTTGAAATCCTGGATTGTTTTAATCATTTGATCACCCTTGTGTTTGTATTTTCTTGGTCATCACACCATTTTTCTTTAACTTATTACCTTTAAGTTGACTGAGCTGATTTTATATGTCTTCTTTAAACTCTTGAATGCTTTGGTAAAGTGTATGATTTTTTCATTTAAATTCTGTTTCATGAGGCCCATATAGATGATTCCCATTGGCAAACACTTCTAGCTGACTGCAGAGTTTTTGTTTGTTTGTTTCAGGGATGCAGATACAATTCAGCCTTTTGTTGATACATGAATTGATGACGATTTGTTAAAACTTTTGACAAGCTTACAGGCATAGGAGATAAAATGAACCAGAGTCTGTCAGGGATAGAATTTTTGTCAAAGTTTCATGGTGTGAGATGAGACCCTAAGGAGTTATTCCTTACAAATAAGGAAAATTTAAGGAAATCAAGGTGTTCCACAAAATTACAAAAAATGAAAATTAAATAACAGATTGTTCAAAGTCACATGAGAAAATCAAATACAATGCAAATATAACCTAAAGATAAATTATGAAAAAGTGAATCAGCACTATTAAGTTAGAGTTTTCAGAATATATATGGAATTAAAATACATGCTAATAGTTACCTGTGACTTTGGGGAGTTAATATAATTAAAATTGTCCATAATGCTTATATCATCCCAGAGAATAACAAAAAATTCTCAAAGTTACCAGTCACATAGTCAAAGTAATTTTTACTACAACTGTAGAATAATTTTTAAAATTCTTTCAAATTTGTAGAATGAAAACTGCAATCTAAATTAATAAATTTACAACAATACAGGAAAATACATGATCAAAGCAGAAAATATGGTGAAACAATATGAACATAACAAGAACAAAAATAATTTCATTATTAAAAACAGTGAACCAAATGAACCAAATGCTACAGAAAAGGAAAAATATTCAGAAAATAAAATTCAACTGTATGCTATTAAAAGAAAACAGGGAAGTAGAAAGGACAAAAACATAAAAAATGAAAACCCATATGCACTAATAAAAAGGTATTACCATATTAATATTTTACAAAACAAACTGAGAGTGGCAGATATTACATGGTACACAATACTTTACTGTCTTAGTCAGGGTTACTATGTAAAGGTCTGAAATTCACTGAAGGAAGACACCAGACACAAATAGTAAGCAAAGAAAGAATGTTTATTCTCCAGAAACTACTAGCATGCTAGGGTCACCATCATTTCAGAATGACAACACAGATAAAGACACTTTTATAACAGAACTGCTTAATTGCTTCTGAGATAACAACAGACTTTTAAAACCTAGGACACATTCCAAGGAGTTATAAAAATCATTAACTGAAGGTCATAAAGAAGATATACTGAGTTTATCTATACAAAACTTCAAGAACAACTTAGTTATGGTCTTTAACTTTTCATGAACCTGTAAACTAGAAACAAATGAAGAATGTTTAGCCAGATAATTACTCCTAGTGGATAAGCATGTAGACATTCTCTACTATAAACCTCTCATTCAATTTATGACCTGAATTTATGTGCCAACTCATAGTGTACTTTTTACCATGTGAACACACACTCTGAAAGTGCTTAGAACAAAGGAAAGCTTCTCTCCCTTTCTCTTCTGGAGACATAGAGAAGCTCAATCCCTGCTGAGATAGAACAAAGTTCACTTTACCTAGCTTCCTGATGTTTTACTATGAGGTACTAACCAGAGACTGCAGTTTCTCCACTCAGAGCACCCAAACAGGCCAATTAGCTGTAGAAGCAAAGTATCTTACACTTAGAATGGATACCAAATGGGCTATGTTCTAGTTTCTGAGTGGAGACAAAATGGGATAAAAAGAACTCTTCAGTTATTGCTATGATGTTATTGACACCATGACCAAAGCAATTTCAGGAGGAAAGTGTTTATTTAGCTTATGCTTTCATGTCAGCATTAATCATGAAAAGGAGGCAGGACAGGAACTCAAAAGGACAGGAAACTAGGCCCAAAACCTGATGCAGAGGCCATGGAGTAGTGTTGCTTACTGGTTTGTTTGCTTCCCCTGGCTTTCTCTACCTGTTTAATCATAGAACCAGAACACCTGTGAATAGCACCAGTCACAATAGGGATAGTTCCTCCTCCATTGATTACTAATTAAAAACATGCTTTCATAGGCTATATTATAGCCTAAAATGAGATCTGGTTTTTGTTGTTGCTGTATTCTTTGGGGTTTTTCTATTTGGAGTGGGAGTAGGAGCGGGGGTTGAAACAAGATTTCTCTGAGTAACAGCCCTGGCTCTCTTACAATAGCAGGTTGGCCTTGAACTTGTGCTACCATGCCTGGCTAACCTAACAGCTTGATCTTATGAAGGTAGATTTTTAATTGATGTTCCCCACTCTCATATGACATTAGCATGTGTCAAGTTGACATAAAACTATCCAGTACACTTACATATTAATAACATGTAGTAATGTATGTATAACACAAACTCTACAAAGTAAATTCCAAGGCATCATCCTAAGTAGAGATAAAAAAAAGTAAATAGTGACATCAAAAATTTTAATTCAGCCAGGAGATAGAATTATTCTAAATTCATGTGTGCCTATTAATGTACCTTCAAAATATAGGAAGCATTTGCTTTTTGTCCTCACCATGGCTGGTAAGTTCAATCTTTAATTGACATGGAGCTTGCTTCAAGATTCAGAGGTATAATACAAACAATCACCTTATAGACTGAACAACTCCTGGGTTCTTGAACTTTTGTGGATAGGCAGCCAATGTTGGACTAGTTGGACAAGCCTGTCAACCACTCGAATAAATCCTGTGTGTGTGTTCTGTTCCTCTGGAGAACCCTGACTAATACATGCCTTGATAGTTTAGCAGTTGTAACAACAACAACAACAAAAAAAAAAAACACACACAAATAAAACCAAACAAACCTGAAACTATAAAAAAATTTCAACAGAAACCTGAAACTAAAATGTAATTAAATGGATAGTGTGGAAATAAAAACTTCCATGCCTCAATTAAGAATTAAATGGACATGTGTGGTATATGCTCACTGATAAGTGGATATTAGGCCAAAAGTACAGAATATTCATGATACAACCCATAGAACATAAGCTTAACAAGAAGGAAGGCCTAAGTGAGGATGCTTCAATTCCACTTAGAAGGGGAAACAAAATAATCACTGGAGGCAGAGGGAGGGACAGACCTGGTAGGAGGGAGAGGAGGAGGGGAAAAGGGTGCAGGATCAAGTATTGGGGGCAGGATGACAGGAGAGAAGCACAGAGGGACATGAAAATGAATGGAAATATGCAGCTGCTGGTGCAGGGGGAAGAGGGGAATGTGCAAACTCTACAAAGTCCCAGAAACCTGGGATGTGAGAGGCTTCTAGGACTCAATGACCTTAGCCAAAATGCTCAACAGTGGGGAGATGGAACCAGAAATAACCACCTCCAGTAGATAGATAGGGCCCCCAGTAGAGAGATGGTGTCACCAACCCACCTTCAAAACCTTTGACCCAAAGTTGTTCCTGTCTAAAAGAAATACAGGGACAAAAATGGAGCAGAAATTGAAGAAAAGGCCAACCAATGACTGACCCAATTTGGGATCCATCCCATGCCCGGGAAACAAACACTAACAGAATTACTGACGCTATATTGTGCTTGCAGACAGGAGCCTATCATGGCTGTTCTCTGAAAGACTCTACCAGAAGCTGACTGAGATTGATGCAGAAACTTACTGCCAGCCATTGGACTGAGATTGGGCACCCCTATGGAAGAGTTGGGAGAAGAATTGAAAGAACTGAAGGGGATGACAACTCCATAGGAAAACCAACAGTGTCAACTAATGTGGACTCATGGAGCAACCAAAGAACATACATGGACTGGTCCTTGGCCCCTGGCACATATGAAGCAGAAAACTGCCTTTCTGGCCTCTATGAAAGAGGATGCACCTAATGCTATAAAGACTTGATGCCCCAGAGAGGTGGGATGCCCTGGGATGGGGCAATGGGGTGAAGTGTGGAGAAATGGGGGTGGGTGGGTGGGTTGGTGTGTGGGGGGGAACTCCCTTTCAGAGGCAAAAGGGAAGGGAGGTGTGGTGAAGAACTCTGGGAGAGGGACCACGAGGAGGGACAAGATTTGGAATGTAAACAAAATAAAAATTTTAAAAAGATTTAAATGAATTTAACAGCATATCAGTATATAACAAAAAGGAAGAATAAAATTTAAAATAAAGTATTAAATAACCTAACACTAGTGGGATGTGAGTTCCAGTAGAATGTCATAGAAATATGGGCAGAAGGATTGTTGTGAAATAGTATGAAAAAATGTCTTCAAAGCAATGAAAGCTATGAAGTTACAAATTAAAGAGTAGCAAACATGGGGGGGGGGATGATGTAAAGAGAACTCAACCTAAATACATCATCATCCAGTTGTTAAAAAGCCAAATAGAGTTAGATTCCTCTAAAAGTCACCACGAAAATGAGACAAGTAATCTTTAAAGTATGGATAATAAGAATGACAACTGCGATTATATTAGAAATTATGGTTACAACACGACAATGGAATGAAATGTTCAAGAATAGGATAGAAGAAAAGCAGCCATCCTAGTGTTCCAAACTCAGAAGAAATAATAATTTTTATTTTATGTATATGGGTGTTTTGCCTGTATGTATATCTGTGTACAAAATGTGTGCTAGATGCCCTCTACACCCAGAAGAAAATATTAGAGCCCTGGAACAGGAATTACAGATGGTTGTGAGCCACTCTACTGTGAACTGAAGTAGGTCCTCTGGAAGAGCTCCTATTGCTCTTAATCACTAAGCCATCTTTCTATTCTTCAAAATGCATTCTTTATAAATAAACATAAAAGAAGAATAAATTAGAGAATAAAGCTTGCAATATCCATGTCAGCAAGTCTTTTCTAAAATAAATTTTTCATGGTGCAAGAAAATCATTCCAGAAAGCATAAAACTGTAAGAAGGAAGAAAAAAACTGAAAGAATAACTTTGTAAAAATATATATATAAGCAAGTAACAACTGCTAGAAATAATTGTAATGTACTATAAGGTTTATTATAGAAAATTGAGGGCCGGAGAGATGGCTCAGAAGTTAAGAGCACTGACTGCTCTTCCAAAGGTCCTGAGTTCAGTTCCCAGCAACCAAATGGTGGTTCACACCACATGGCTCACAACCATCTGTAATAGGATCTGATGCCCTCTTCTGGTGTGTCTGGAAGCAGCTACAGTGTACTCACATAAATACAATAAATCTTGTAAAAAAATTGAAATATATGCTAGCAAGAACACAGAAAATGAAACCATTAAGTGGATAAACTAGGTTTTAATGCATTTTTTCAGAGGTAGTAAAAGTAAATAAGATAATTAAGAACTGAGAAATTAATACTGAGCATTTATTTAACCATCAGTATATTGAAGAATAGCTAACAGGTTGGTAAAATTGTTCATCATTAAAAGCAAGTGTTTTTCTTCCAGAGAACTAGATTGAATTCCCAGTTACAGGTCACGTCTGTAACTCCAACTCCAGAGCCTCTGACACCTTTGGCCTCAACAAGCACCTAAAATTATGTACATATACTCACATCCTGACACACATACATACACACACCTAGACAACAAAACTATTGCTAGATAGAGGTCATCAGGCTTAACTTACTACTGACATGAATCTAAATAAATATATAGCCAAATCGCCTTATAAATATTTATAGTTTACACTCAGTCTAGTACTACTATCTATCTTTACCAGAGATGCTTATTTTTGCAGCAGTCAGAAAATTCATAACTGTCAAAAGTGCTAAAAATAAATGACTAGTGAATACTCATTCCTGAACAGACTTCTATAACATCCACTCCATGACTCAGATTATATTATCAAAAGGGGTACAGAATAATTGTAAAACCTAGATGAGGAGAACTCATATAAAATACTGTCTTCTGGAAATGACATGGCTGAAATAATGTATATATACATATATGCATATATAGCAGGTCTGGCTACCTGCACAAGACATGACCAGGGGCAAAAAAAGACATGAGGGTCCATATGGTGAAAGAAGACAATGGACTCCTGCAGGTTGTTCTCTGATATCCATATGCATCCCTCTCCCTCTCCTCCTCCTCCTCTTCTCCTTCCTCTCCTCTCCCCCCTCTGGGTGTGTGTGTGTGTGTGTGTGTGTGTGTGTTTATGTAGAATAAAAATATCAAGGTAGAAGGCAGAGTATTGGGGGGAAGTGTATTAGTCAGAGCTATCTAGAGAAACAGAGCTGATAAAATATATGGGATTCATTAGTGTGGATTATTATTTCCACAATAGCTGTGTGGACAGAAAATCCAGGAATTCAATAGTTGTCCAGTCTATGAGACCAAATTTCTCAGCAGGTCATCAGAATATATGTCAGAATCCTGAAAAAGTAGGTTCTAATTCCAGTGAGGAAATGAACTTGTCACTAAAAGTAAGACCAAACAGACCAGGAGGAAGTATTTTCTTTTTCGATGTCCTTTATATAAGCTGCCAACAGAAAGTGTAGCCCAGATTTTAGATGAGTCTTCCTACTACAAATGATCTAAATTTAGGTTGGTCTTTTCACCTGAAATGATCTGAAGAAAAATTCTTCATGGGTATACCCAGCTACTTAGGTTTTAGTTTAATTCCAAACGTAGCCAATTTAATAACTGAGACTAACCTTCAGAAACAGCAGCTATAGAAGTGGGATTGTGATATCATCATCATCGTTCAGAAAACAGTGGCTGACAAAAATACTCATAATTATTGTCATGTATGTAAATATGTGATATGGAAGAGAGCTTAAAACTGGATCTCTCTAAATCCCAAAAGTAGCATTAGGTGCAAGAAAAGTTGCCCATTATCACATTACAGAATCTGTGAGAACAGTTTCAGAGGTGGAGTGGTGTATTATTTAGGTTTCTATTGCTGTGATAGACATGACCAGAAGCATTTTAGGGAGTAAAGGGTTTATTTGGCTTCCATATCCCAGGTCACAGATGACATAGGGAAGCTAAAACAGAAACTGAAGAGAGGAAGGAACCTGTAGTCAGGAACTGAAGCAAAAGCGGTAGTGGAATGCTGCTTACTGTCTTGTTCAACCTGCTTTGTTATCAAACCCAAGGCCATGTTCCCAGGGCTGGTATTATTCACCATGGCTGAACCCTTCCACCTGAATTGTTCATCGAGAAAATTCACAGACCAATTTGGTAAAGTCATTTTCTCAATTGAATTCTCAAAAGAGTTTTTTCCTAAATGACCCTAGCTTATGCCAAACCAGCCAGCATCGGCAAATCTATGCTCATTTGTTGGTTTGTTGATTTAAACCAGGCCCTTTTAGCCCTGGTTACTTTCAAACAAAATCTTTCTGCTTCAGGCTCCCAAGTACACTACCAGATGTGGAGAGGCCATACAGTTTACTTTATACAAAAAGAAAGGAAGGAAGGAAGGAAGGAGGGAGGGAGGGAGGGAGGGAGGGAGGAAGGAAGGAAGGAAGGAAGGAAGGAAGGAAGGAAGGAAGGAGAGAAAGAGGGAAACGAAAAAGGAAGGGAAAAGGCCAAGCCCAAATTGACTTTCTAAAGAATTGTCCACACAACCTAAACACAGTTCCTTAGCTCCCTTTTGATACAAAGTCACAATTTCTGGTCATGAAGTGTTAAAATGGAAAGATAGGCACATTCTATGTTCTCTGTCTTTCTCTCCATCCCTCTCTCCAAAAGAAAGAAAGAAAGAAAGAAAAGAAAGTAGGAAGAAAGAAAGGAAGGAAGGAAGGAAGGAAGAAAGAAAGAAAGAAAGAAAGAAAGAAAGAAAGAAAGAAAGAAAGAAGATTTATGGAAATCATTTCAAGGCATCTATTTACATTTTTGTCATTTGTTTGAATTTCTAATCACTGTATTTCAGCATACTTTCCCTACTTTTTGAACTTTATATGACTAAAATTGTATAACATGTTCCTTTACATTTCACAAACACACCAAAAAAACAAAAAAGAAAAAGAAAAAAGAAAAGAAGGAAAGAAAGAAAAGAAAAGAAATGCTGTTCCAAGCAATGCCTGTAAGATTTGTCTGGATTCACCTTTCTTAGTTTTGAACACAAACTAAATCAGTTGACTCAAAAGTAAAGTACAAACAAAGCAAAACTATCAAAGAGTTACCCATGATGTAATATGTATCTGAAGTTAGCAATGCTAATATACTATAAATTGTTTATTCATTCTACTGCTGACAGGCATTTGGATTTTTTCCTATTTTGGGATATGATGAGTAATACTGCTAGGAAAATTCTTGAATGTTGCCAGCCTGCTGCTTTCAGAGCTGTGACCAGCAGAATCTTCCGCAAAAGCAGAACCTTAGGCTTTCAGGATTTCTTATTACATTTCAATTTTATGACCTTCAATAGCTATTTACTAAGCTTGGCATGGTGACACAACTTGTGATCCCTGCACTCAGAAGGTAGGAGCAAGAGGATCACTATGGATTTGAGTGCAGCCTAGTGTACATAGTGTGTAAGCTATCCTAGCATGGGAAGCCTCCTTTCAAGTTGTTGATCAGGGCAATCCAACCAACTCTGAAAGCAATATAGGTTATTGCTATTGCCCTTGGTTGTCTCCCATCTCTTGAAACTGTGAGCCTATTCCTGAAGCTACTGCATATTTCAGACACAGGACTTGGAAGAATAGAGCTAGAACCAACCTAGAAGTCTCCTCCCCAGGGATTAGTTCTCCCCGTATTGCAAAGACCTATGCAAGCTGCCTGTAATGAAAAGCAATCATTAGTTCTATCCATTTGTAAAGCCTATAAAACACAGCAATAACCATCATGGCAAAATATCTTTAATAGTACAGAAATAGCACTTACATATTGTGGGCAACCAACAACTGTCTAATTGAGTTTAAGTTCTACTAAACAGGAAGAAACTTATGCCTAGTATTGTAAGTCTACCCTACTGGTGGGATCATGGACTCTAGAAGAGAGCCTACTATTACCAGTTTCCTAAACCAAAATAATTTCTCATTGTATTCTAAATACTTATCTTATATCTACAGGTAAGGGCTGCTCTTTCTCCCAGTATCAAAGAAATTTCTTTTTGCAGTAGATAAAGACCATCACAGAAATCTTCTGTGGTCAAAATGCAAAGAATAACCAAATGATGGTGAGATTCCTGGTCCCAATTGGTATCTCTTTAATGCATCCCATATACTCAAACCTCAGTAAATATATTACCCATGTATAAAATTTGCAAATAAACAAACAAATGTTAGACACACATACAGACTCATATATGCACCTAAAGCAACATTTTTATGGTAATAACTTTGGGAGAAAGTGGGGAGAATGGAAAGAGTTGCCGTAAATACAATACTTTGGTATGAAATGTCACAAACATTAAAACACAAGAAAATAGGCTGTTTAACTTGACTTCACTGTCTTTGATCAGACAGTATAATTCATCAAAGCTAAATAATCTTTGCTTTTTTTAATTGTTCTATTAACATATTAAACATATCTTAGGATTCATGAATCTACAAATTATTTATTGTTGTTGTTGTGTTTTGGGGTTGTTTTGAGACAAGGCTATGCATTGCCACACCACTTTGACCATGCTCCTCTGTCTCATACTTTTGTCTCAAACTCAAGATCTTTCTTCTGCTTTCCTTGTGATGGAAATTCAGGTATGAACTGTTGCGAATAATTTTAAAACATGCTACCGCCTTTTTCAGGACTGCAGCATTCGCTCCCAACTTAGCTCTGAGGTTGGTTGTCACTGGCCCTACTCCCAACTTGACAGTTCCTCCCAGCTTAGCTCTGCCAGTGGCCAGCTACTGCCTTTCCTGGGTGCTGTAACTGTGCTCCCAGCCCCTCCCTTCTTAGCTTCTCAAAACTGCCATCAGGGACCCAGCTTCTCTCAATTTCTGTCTACTTTTGCTCCAGGGGAGAAAAAACATTCAGAAAGCTTTATTATCTTAGGACTTATCAGATAGCACAATTGCTCAGTGAGGAATCTCCTTCCCTAAACTTGTCAGCTTACCTGTATCAGCTAGCCTATGTGAGCCAGCCTCCATCAGTGATGGAGACCACTGGTTCTAGCTACCCCAAAATCTTACATGGTTATTCTGTGCTTCTCATTCCAAAGCCTGTACTAAAAGCTTCTTCTCGTTCCTCTGTCTCTTTTTCCTTCTGGGACAAGGAAGTCTCACCTTTACCCTTTGCTCAGCAAGACCAAATTCAGAGCAAATTAGAAAACCAGATTTTAGTATCAGCCTCTCCCCCTACAATGGTGAAGAGAGAAAATGGTGGGACCACCATTTTCCACTGATATAAAACAACGTTCTTTGAGCCCCTTGGATAAGTGCACTAGACTTATTCCATGTGTATTTTTCGTAATGGAATCTAGAAATATCACAGATCTGTATTATCAAAAACAAATTAAAATCATGCAATTTAATCTCCTCCAATTTAATAAAACTGCTTGAAAATAGGAAAAATAAAACTAGTAATGATTTTGAAAGATTAATATCTCTAACCAACTCTTAGAAAGGTTTTTTAACATCCAATTTTCTGAAATCCAGTCAGAGAGCAGTGATCCATTCAACTGAGCCAGCGTCATGGAAGCTACATTTCGTATGATAAAAGAAGACTTTGGCATGGGAGTTTTTTGAACCATACACTGTAGTGAAACTACCAAGAAACAATGCTGAGAGAGAGAGAGAGAAGGAGGAGGAAGAGGAGGAGGAGGAGGAGGAGGAGGGGGAGGAGGAAGAGGGGGAGGAAGAGGAAGATGATGATGAGGAGGAAGATGAGGAGGAAAGGAGAGGAGGGGAGGGAAGGAGAAGAAAAGAGAAGAGAAGAGAAGAGAAGGGAAGGGAAGGGAAGGGAAGGGAAGGGAAGGGAAGGGAAGGGAAGGGAAGAGAAGAGAAGAGAAGAGGAGAGAAAGGAGGGAGGGAGAGAAGGAGGGAGGAAGAAAAAGAGAGAAGAAAGGTAATATGTTTTGGAAGTGAAGAAAAAGACAAATACATGAAAAGTTTAGAAAAAACTAGATCATGAATCCATGCAAAAAACAAATTATCATTATATGCAGATAATATGTCCTCCATTACAGAGCTATAATAATTACTTACATATTGATCTATTAATTTACAATACTTTTAACTAAATGTTTAAAAGATATATCATATAGCTTGTAATGATTGTATTGGAAGAGTCAATGCTTCGAAACACACATTTCTTGAAAGAAAATTTATACTAGTAATTGTAAGAATTTCCTTTTAAAAAAGAGTAACTCAGTAGTTGTGTTGTACACAGATAGAACCATAAACACCAAACAATTAGAACTAGATCTCCCAAATATTTAGCCTTTTGGATATGAAAAGCTGGGCAATTATCAAAAGCAGACTAAAGATGATCCTGAAAACTAATTATCTAAATAAGTGTGTTTCTCTATTCTATTTAAATGAAAGATTTTAAATATAAGTAGAACTTCAAAACTCACATAGAAAATGTAGGCAAGTGTTTTCTACACTGAATTACTTAAACAAGACACAAAATTTTAGCTAAACTGCAGTCTTAATAGTGTAAGTTAAAGTAGAGATGTTTATTTATCAAAATATGCTGTATAGGAAAGTTCACAAACTGTGAATTGTTTATGATCAGAAACACAAATATTATGTGTGCTTATATGTGGATATCCTTTAAGTCAATAACTGAGCTACAATCTGTAGTAGCTCAGATTGTATATAGAAAAAAAAAGTTGCATATAGAGTAAGAAAGAGATTGTAAGGGGGTGGTAGCAGAAAGATCTCCTTAGGAAAGAGAGGTAGAATTGATAATGACAGATGAGTGATGGAACAGCAGGATCACGTAGAGAGGGGAGGGAACCTCTTAACTTGTTGTTGGCAAAAGAAGTCCTAGGGCATTCCCCAAACAACTCAGACTGTGTCCAAGACTACAGGTTGCTCTCTGCAAACTGACAGCTAGGCCCATTGCTAAAGACAACACCTACACAACTTATAGGAGAAGTCAAGCTGGTGGCTAAGTAGAGCCTTCACCCCTACATTCTAATATCTTTGATACAGGAAAGTACTCTGTACACTATCAAAAGAGAAATGTAAATGTCACGGTAGCCACAAAACTTTTGATCTACAATGGTGTTCTGCCTGCAAGATATATACTAGGGCAGTGGAGGCACAAAGGATTTGGATATAACCAACCAAAATCTTATTTCAGTTAAGGCCCACTCCATGAGATGTAACCCAATTCTTCTTGTGACCAAAAACCTAAGACTAGATAGCCTAGGAACCAACGGGAAAACCAAATACTACTTAAAAAAAAAAAAAAAGAACAATAAAATGACTTCTACATTCTGCTATACTCATAGATCAGTCCCTGGTTCAGCCATCATTAGAGAAGGTTCGTCCTACAGCAATGGTAATAAATACAGATACTTACAGTCAGACATTATGCAACGAATGACCCCTGATCTTAGGGGTCAGGTACCCTACCCAAAAAGAAGGCAGAAACTGTTTTAGAGTCAAAGGGATGTAGACACCAAGAAAAGAAAGCCCTCTAATCAACATGATCAAGAATCATTGGAACTCAGACTCAGGCAGCATACACAGAGTCTCTACCAGGTCTTCTGCATATATATTTTGGCTTTCAGTTTAGTGTTTATATGGTGTTCTTGAGTGTATGAGTGAGTTGGTTTCTGAATCTTGTGCCTTCTCTTGGGCTCTTTTCTTTCTGTTTTTCTCTATAATTCCTGTATGCTAGTTTTTGTTATATTTTACATAATATAAATTCCTGTCATTAAAAATGGTCTGTATTCAGACGCTGGTACCTTTCCTCAAAGACCTGACCTACGAGCAATGAGAAATTACAAATAGCAGAAGTATTTAAGAAAATCTTTGGGTGACTGTAGCATCAGCAGAGCTGCTGGAGTGGCATGGGGTCTTAAGGTGCAGAGTTGTAAGGTGCTACTTCTTGCCACATAGAAACAATGAATTCACTATCACCAGAAGCATCCAAAAACTGCAGTCTAGGCATAGGCATGATTGCTACATGATAGGCAAGATGGGGTAAAAATGTCCCTGTGAGGGCTATTGAACAGGTGACTATTTGATCAGGCGTCTTGGGAGCTATGTCTGAGGACAAAAACATGTGGTAATTTAATCTTAATTGATCAAAGGCTGAGGCAGACTCAGTGTGAGGTTAATAGTACTAGAATCAGAAAGGAGATATATTTATTAGTAAATGATATCTTTTAGAAGGCCAGGCATGATGGCACATGCCTGTAATTCTAACACTCAAGAGACAGACACAACTAAATCTGAGTTTGAGACTAACCTCGTCTATGTAGTGCGTAATGGGCCATCCAAGGCTATACAGAGAGATCCTGTCTCAAATAAATAAAACAAAAAACAATAATTTTTACAACCAGGTGGATTCCGTTCAAATTTTGGATCAGTGATTACTTAGTATTGTGATCTTAGTAATCCATTAAAATGCAGCTGGAGGTTGCTATGATCTGGATGAAGGGCAGTGGCAGGTGTGCTGACTGCCACATTGTTGCCAGTCCCTATGGGGATTTAGGAGAGGTAGGCTGTATTAGGGTTCTTTAGAGTAACCAAACTAATGGCCTTGATCATCATTCAGGTGACACAGTGATCTGCTACAGCTCAAGCACATAAAGGTCACACTGCAAAAAAATGAATGAATATTTGATTGATTTAAACATTTGCTCATGTAAGAAAGAACTTGTCTACATTATTGGTGAAACCCAAATGGACTTTATGCATACTGGGCCAGAGGTAAGTAGAAAACTAATGGATTTAATGAGGGTCATATATTATCATTATGGGCCCACAGACAAGAGACCTTCTGAGACATTTTCCCCTCCTCCTCCTTCTCTTCCTCCTCTTCCTCCTCTTCCTCCTCTTCCTTCTCTTCTTCCTCCTCTTCCTCTTCCTCCTCCTCCTCATCTTTCTTCTCTTCTTCCTCCTCCTCTTCCTCCTTCCCTTCCTCCTCCTCTTCCTCCTCCTCTTCCTCCTTCCCTTCCTCCTCCTCTTTCTCCTTCTTTTTCTTGATATTTTCTAACATACCTGATGAGCAAGACTATGACCTTAAATCCTACCTCCTGAAGATGATAGAGGTCATTAAAAGAAAAAAGAAATAAATACTTTAATAAATAGAGGAAAACACAGTCAAAGAGCCAGAAGCCCTTAAAGAGAAAACTAATAAATTTCTTTTTTAAAATACAGGAAAATTCAATCAAGTAGATGAAGGCAGTGAATAAAACAGCCGAAGACCTAAATATGGAAATAGAGGCAATTAAATACACACACACACACACACACACACACACACAAATAGAGGTAACCTTGGAAATGGAAAACCTAGATAACGGGAACTACAGAAACGAGCATCACCAACAGAATACAAGAGATGGAAGAAAATTTCAGGTGTAGTATATACTATAGAAGTAAGTGATACATCCATCAAAGACAATGCCAAATGTAAAACATTCCTAAAGGAAAACATCCAGGAACTTTGGGACACTGTAAAAAGACCAAACCTAAAAGTTATCAAAAGACATGTGGAAGGACACTTCATATTAAATCAAGGGAAAAAATCAACCAAATATCTGACGAATATTGATATAAAAATACTCAATAAAATTCTCACAGATTCCAAAAACACATTAAAAACATCATTCACCATGATTAAATAGACTTCATCCCAGGAATGCAGGAATGATCCAATATCTGATAATCCATCAGTATGAACCACTATATAAACAAACTCAAAGGAAAAAAAAGTCATATGATCATCTCATTAGACATTAAAAAAGCCTTTGACAAAATCCAACACATCTTTTTGTTAAAATTAAAAGTCTTGGAGAAACTAGAGATTCAAGGCATATACCTAAACATAATAAACCTACAATCACCAAGCAAGTGAATTGAAGTAATTCCACTAATATCAGGGACAAGATAAGGCTGCCCACACTCTCCTTAAATATTAAATATAATATTGAAGTTTTAGTTAGAGCAATAAGATAATGAAAGGAGAACTAGGGGATACACATTGGAAAGGAAAAAGTCAAGGTATCACTGCTGGTGGCTGATAGATACTACACATAAGGGATCCCCAAAATTCTGTGAGAAAACTCCTACAGCTGCTGATAAACAACTTCAGCAATGTGGCTGGATAGAAAATTAATTCAACCAAATCAGTAGCCTTTCTTTGTACAAATAATAAATGAGCATAGAAAGTAATAAGCCAAACAACATCCTCCACAGTAGCCGCAAATAACATGAAATACTTTGGTATAACTTTAGCCAAGTTAAAGATGTATATAACAAGAACTTCAAGTCCCTGAAGAAAGAAATAGAAGAAAATATGAGAAGATGGAAAGATCTCCCATACTCATGAATATGTAGGCTTAACATAGTAAAAATGGTCATCTTGCCAAAAGCAACCTACAGATTCAATGCAATCCCCATCAAAATTTCAATACAAGTTTTTATAGACCTTGAAAGAGCAATTCTCAACTTCATATGGAAAAACAAAAACCCAGGAGAGCCAAAATAATCCTGAACAATAAAAGAACTTCTGGAAGAGTCACCAACCCTGAGATCAACCTGTACTGTAGAACAATATTGATAAAAATTAAATTGTATTGGTACAGAAACAAGTTGATCAGTGGAATAGAATCAAGGATCCAGAAATAAACCTATAAACCTATGGACACTTGATTTATTGATAAAGAAGCCAAAACCATGCAATGAAAAAAATAAGCATCTTCAACACACAATACTGCTCTAACTGGATAACTGCATGGAGAAAAATGCAAATAGATCCATATTTATCACCCTGCACAAAACTGAAGTCCAAGTGGATCAAGGACCTCAACATTAAACTGGATACCCTAAATCTCATAGAAGAGAAAATGGGAAATAGCCTTGAGCACACTGGTACAGGGGACAATTTCCTGAACAGAATGCCAGTGTCTCAGGCTTTAAGATCAACAATTGATAAATAGGACCTTATGAAACTGAAAAGTTCTATAAGGCAACAGACACTGTCAATAAGACAACACAACAGCCTACAGACTGGGGAAAGATCTTTACTACCTACATCTGACAGAAGGCCAACATCCAAAATATATAATGAATTCAAGAAGTTAGACATGAACAACCCAGAAAAACCAATTAATATGGGGTACAGAGTTAAACAAAGTAATCTCAACAGAGGAAACTCAAATTGCTGAGACGCACTTAAAGAAATGTTCAACATCCTTAGTTATGAGGGAAATACAAATCAAAAATACTCCAAGATTCTACCTTACACCAATCAGGATGGCTAGGATAAAAAACTCAAGTGACAGCACATGCTTCTGAGGATGTCAAGAACAAAGAACACTCCTCAACTGCTGGTGGAATTGCAAACTTGTACAACCGCTTTGGAAATCAATCTGATGCTTTCTCAGAAAATTGGAAATAGTTCTACCTGAAGATACAACTATGCCATTCCTGGTCATATTCCCAAAAGATGCTCCACCATACCACAAGGACACATGTTTCACTATGTTCATAGAAGCTTTATTTGTAATATGTAGAAACTAAAAACAATCTAGATGTTCCTGAACAAAGAATGGATATAGAAAATATGGTTCACATAATGGAATACTGTTCAGCAGTACACGCAGTGGAGGGATAAGGACACCAACCCACCCACAAAATTTTCTACCCAAAATGGGTCTTTTCTAAAAGAAATGCAGGGACAAAGATGGAACAGAAAACTGACCCAACTTGAAACCCACCCCATGGGCAAGCACCAGTCTCTGACATTATTAATGATACCATTATGCTTGCAGACAGGAGCATATCTGTTCTCTGAGTAGCTCTATCTACCAACAGACTGAAACAGACTCAAATACCCACAGTCAGACTTTGGACAGAGGTCAGAGACTCTTATGGAAGAGTTAGGAGAAGGATTGAAGGCCCTGAAGGAGATGGGAGCGCAACAGGATGACCAATAGAGTCAACTAACTTTAACCTCAGGGAGCTCTCAGAAACTGAGCCACCAACCAAAGAACACACATGGGCTGGAATGAGGCCCCTGGCACATATGCAGCAAATATGTAGTTCAATCTCTATGTGGGCCCCTCAATAGCAGGAGCAGAAGTTCTCCCTAAAGCTATAGCCTCACTCTGGTATCCAACAGGGCTGCTTTGTTTGGCCTCAGTGGGGGAGGATGCTCCTAATCTGTCAGAGACTTGATATGCCAGAATGGGGAACCCAGGTGAGGCCCATCCTCTCAGAAGTGAGGAGAGGGAGTGGAGGGAGGGTCTCAGTGAGGGGGCAGCACTTGGGATATACATTAATTAATTAATAAATTAAGAAAAAGGAAATATTCACTCACACACAAAAAAAAAACCCAACAAAATACTGTCATTCTCATCCAAATTTATAGAGCTGTAAAGTATTACATAAATAGAAGTAAGTCAGACACAAACAAACACATACATTTCCACACATAGGTGCAGCCTAAAAGAGCTGATTCAATGCAAAGAGCTGAACAGTGACTATTAGAAGCATTGAAGGGTATGAGAATGTGGGTTGAGGGAAGCTGGATAACAAGTACCAAAATAGTAGGTGACAATAGTTTATAAAAATCTACTACTATGTAGTTTACAATATATTAGAATAAAGGAGCTTGGTTACTCCAGACACAATGAAATGATAAGAAAATGGAAATCTCAATCTATTTGATCAGTGCAACTTCTATACATGTGTTTAATCATAAAACTGTATTCCATATGCATGGTAATTATTTGCTGGTAAACAAAATAAAGCCTGATAGGGTAGTTTATGCCTCCAATCTAGACACCAGAGGCAAAGGCAGAAGACTTGCTACTAAACTCAGTATGAGAAGGACTACTGTGTAAGATCCTGTTTCCAAAAAGCAAAATCTCAAATCAGAGAAACAAAGCCTTTGTGGGCCTTGGGCTCATGGAGAAGTTGATTGCAGCTGTTTCCAGAGGCTGACTCTTGATTCTTTGGACAACAATAACTGCCTAATGATCTCAGTAACTACACTGTTTTAGGTGATCATGTAAGGAGATACGGCATCTTCTCTGCGAGCTTCATCCTACTGAAGAAAGTTGACTATCAAATATGGAAAATTGGTGTGTTCTTTAGTATGACTAGCAAAATAAAACCAATACAATGATTAAGTTCTTCTCTCTAGAAATATTTGGAGAATGGAAACAAAATTTGGTATCTCATGACAACACAAAGGCCAGAAATCAATCATACACATGTGGTGACTCAATCCAGAGCAATCAATGACATATGTAACCTTCGTTATTTTAAAAAATGAAAAAGTATTTATTCTTTCTGTAGAAGCTTTCAGCTCTTGGAATTAAGTTTTAATTTTCATGCAGGCCTGTCCAAGTCCTAAGAAAACCCACACCTATATTCTATGGCTAAATAAACAGGCCTTTCACCAGTTACCTATGTCTGAAACCAGACTTTTGATCCAGAGTCCTATGGAGGCAGGAAAGAGGGACCTTCAGTCTAGCCTGCCTATTTCAGCTTCTGCTATATTATGTCTAGTACCTATGCTATGGACCCATAAAACTCCAGAGGAATGGCTGCCATAAATACTGATATTCTAGCTGCTGTTTATCAACTTATACACTAAGAATTGCCTGAGAGAATCCAATTGTGTGAAGCTGAGCTGTCAGAAGAAGGAGTTCAGAAACAGGGCATTCTATTAGGACTGTTGGAAAATGTGGCTGTTTTGCTTTCTGTATATTATTGGCATCAGCTTCTGCCTCACCTCCATGCTGACAATTTGCCATTTCTTGTACTTCCATCTATCATCATTCTTGAGATCAAAGGTTGAAGTGCTCTTCTCCCAGGCTGTTCAGCTTATAGTAGACTCAAGAACACAAGATTCTTGAGCCTTACTAGCATCAAGTAGATGCTGGGTGTTGTCTGTGGAATTTTATTTAAAAAATCAACATAAATGTAAATTTTAAAATAAATAAAAATAAAACTTCCAGCTCCAGGGGAGCACCACACAGTATTTGGAACATCTCTTTTGAGAAGTAGTCCTTGTCCCAGAGAAAGAAAATACTCCCATGATCACCTTATTTTTACTGACTCATCCATTAGTGTGTAAATATGTTTAAATATATTTCATAAAAAAGGAATCCTGAGGCAAGGAGATATTCTACCTTGTAAACAGAAGGACTCAAATTCAATTCTTAGAACTAAAATTAAAAATAAAATGCCAGGCATTTAAAATTTAATTTAATTTAATTTAATTTTTTTTACCTATTCACTTTATATCCTGCTCACTGTCTGCCTCTCAGTCACTCCCTCTCACAAGCCTTCCCTCCTCTCTCCTCCCCTTCTCCTCTGGGAAGGTGGGGCCCCATAGGTATTTCCACCCCACTCTAATGCCAGGTATTTAAACAGAGGCTTGTGCAGTGCTGTTGTCTGGAGCTGTGCACCTTCTTCTGCAAAAGTTACTTCGTAATCTTGACATTAAAACTTCATAACAGAGAAGCCTTGCCTGCCCAGCAGATGTAAGGTAGAGACTCAATTTTCTTCTTGTACTCCTATTCAGTTTTCTTCTTGGACTCCTATTATTTTCTTTCAGAGTGCATTTTCTAATTTACCTATTTTTTTTTCCTCATTTGTACCCAGGCTCACTAGACTGTAAATTTCAGAAGGCTTCATAATTGTAGTTTATCACTGTATTAAACCCAGTTCCTGAACAGAGCAAATGTTGATTTATGAAAGCAGTGAACTGATGAAACTCTTCTTAGGGATCACTCATGTACCCCCTGGCTTCCTGATTCTGCACTTGAATGCAGGCCTGAGTGAATGAATAACAATGCTAAAGACCAAGTCCCTTCATGAAAAAAGCCAGTGCTTTTCTTTGTGGCTCATCCTGTCTCTAGAATAGGCACCAGAGAGCTTTGTATTTTAATGATTTCAGTCTAAAGAGAGCAAAAAGATTGTTTTTTCCTTGGTACAGAAGGATGGTGTGACTGATGCTAATCTTCATAAATCTTCTGAGGCCTTTCCTTTGTTAGCTATTGCAGAGTGAATGAAATAAAAGAGAAGTCTGACTCATCAACCTCCTGCGTAGCACTGTGATACTCAGTGTTCGTTTCCTTAGAAACCAAGGTTTCAGAGCTCTTTCAGCATCTCTGATTCACCTTCCTCATTCTTAGTTCAGGGTCCACAATGTTCTCTTGTAGCTGCACTCCACTTTCCTTTTGGGGGACATATATTTGCAAGCAATGAAAATATACAGCTGGGTTATAATTTATATATGCACATTGTAAGTGTTTCTGATTTTTGTTAAGTGGTGGTAATACTTAATTTATGTTTTGAATAAAGAGCTTAAAAAATCTTCTGACTGCAGCAAAGCCAGAGGAGGTTAAAAACCTAAGCATATACATACATACACAAATACTGAAAATTTCCACAGATCATTATATCATCTTCAAGAAATGTTCTAAACATGCATTCTGGGTGAGAATCTGTATTTTCTCACTTTATTATTTACATTTAAGAATGTCTTGAAACATAATCCAAATGAAATGGAATTAAAGACAATTACTGGGGTTGGCGGTAGTGTTCTGTGGCACATGTCCTTAATCCCAGCACTCCAGAGTTCTCTGTGATTTCAAGGCCAACCTGCTCTACAAAGCTAGATCTAGGACAACCAAGGCTACACAAAGAAACACTGTATCAAAAAAACAATAATAATAATAATAATAATAATAATAATAATAATAAAAAAGAACAGTTACCAAAGAGGAGGAACGTCAGCGCTAGCTGTAGATTTCTGAACAGGGGATGGCTTCTGGGAAAAAAAGAGTTCATTTTCTTAAGAATGTGATCCCTGGTAGGTCGACATTCCAGAAGAACCCAATACACCTAGGAATATATAGGCAGCACAAACTGGGCATGGTGGGTCATTAAAAAAAAAAAAGACAGGAAGTAGGGTAGAAAGGCTAGACAAGGATGATTCTGGGAGAAGTTGTAGGAGAATTTGGGTGAATATGATCAAAATATGTTGCATGGAATTGTCAAAGAATTAATAAAACATAATTTTAAACAGCCAGAAAAGGTCAGAGTTAAGACCCCCACAAAAGTTACTTGCTTAGAATTAGCATAGACACCAAAAAAGTTTAAAAATCAAGATAATACTGCTCATTTATGATACATTTCTCTGTGTGTGTGGGTGTATAGGATTCTGCAATGTTGAACAGGTAGATGGGTTTCAGATTCACACTAATTAACTCTTATTGTGCCCCTTTAGCCCCTTGTAATGTCTAACATCAATGCTGAGTATTGGCCCTTCAGAGAATATTTTCTCCTCCTGTAAGATGTTTTCCTTAACTTTCATAAGCTCCTTTCATAGATTTCATGACCTACAAATGCATATATGATCTTGTTCAAATATACATACACACAATATATATATATGTGTGTGTGTGTGTGTGTGTGTGTGTATGTGTATGTATATGTATATATATATATATATAAAATTTTAAATCTAAATTCCTCATATAAAAGAAATATACAATATCTATTGTGTTTATAAAAAGATAAAGGAGAGAAGAAGTATGTTTGGTGGATGTGTAGTCAGGTATCAGGGAAGCGGGTCCCTCCTTGGGCCCATGTTGTGGCATTCCTTCTCTCTGAGGGACCAGCCACACAGCAGTATAGTATAGAATACGGTTTATTTAGGGCATGGAAAGGGGTGTTGAGGAGTAGCAGAGATAGAGAAAGGCAGAGAGAGAGAGAGAGAGTAGAGGAATAGACAAGTAGAAGCTGGCCATGAGCACATGGAGAGAGAGAATGGCGAGGGGAATGGGGAGATAAGAGGAAGGAGCAAGAGGACAGAGCAGGAGCAGGAAGACAAGAGCAAGAGAGAGGAGGGTGCAAGCAGCCCCATTTACAGTGAGTCAGGCATACCTGACTGTTGCTAGGCAACTGTGAGGCAGAGCGTAGATAAAATGCTAACATTCCCTTATTTTGGTTTAATTAAAAACGGAAAAAAAAATAGAAAGAAGTGATGGTGGAGCGAGAATAGGGCTGTTGTGATATTCAGCTACTTCCTGTTGACTTTGGAGCAATGTGTCTCTAAAAAACCTAGGAGAGTGAATATGGGGATGTTGGTCCAGTCTTAGGAAAATTGGCTGCTTCCTTGCTGTCCAGGGTCTGTGGATCCATCTGTGGATATATCAGAAAGAAAAAGTCCAGTAAAAGCATCTGTGTCTGTGAGAGGAGATTGTAGCATCTGAAGGTTGCTTCTCTGGAGCTGTCCTGGATGCTGTAAGCACCTGGACTTGACAATATGCTGAAACACACACATATATATTTTAGGTAAAGAATAAGATTAAATACATTTTGGAGAAAAAAAAATTTTCTTAGATGTATATTTGAAACCCAGAGGAATCCCAACCTCTGGAATAGGTCGTAAGTGGGAACTTTAGGCTATTGATTAGATGTACTTATCTGGATGGAGTCTATTTGGTCCATGAGAGGTTGATCTGAGTGAGTTCCCTGTAGTTCATAAGGTTACCAAAGAGATAATAGCATGAGTTAACAACATGAACATTCTTTAAGATGAGCCTTTTGTGCATGGAGCAGAAGGAACAAGGGCTTTTTTCTTCTGTCTAGAAGACTGAATATGTATAATGAGAAACAATTTTAAGTTTAGTTAAAATACAATCAAAGAAAACTTAAAATTTGAATTTGTGATTATATAGTTGGATCGTATAGTGGAATGTTTCATTAGAGTTAAGCAAATTTATAAGAACTCGAATAATGTTAGGACAGTGGCACAGCAAGAAGAGGAAATATGAAGCATTTAGTTGATGAAAACCCTTGTTTAGGTAAGGAAATAACAGGTCACATCTGTGAAAGGTTGTATCTGAACTAGTATATCATTTATTTATTATGAAGTCTGTAAGGAATCTTAGCTAGTTAATGAATTTATTAATGAGAAAATATAACAGGGTAAGGAGCTAGGTCTGTTTTTCTAGCTGTGAAGCTACATTTATCTTAGCTGTCAATGTAGTCAGAAATCTGGGGAGGAATAAATTGTAAACTAGGAGTCGTGTATTAATTTAAAAATGACAGAGTCCATCTATAGTCCAAACAGTTCTCAGGTCCCTGTGGTCTCCATGGTAACATGGGCATAGTCAGTTTGGCTTTCAATCCCAGAGGATGGAATGCTTTTTCTCTTGGGTAATAGATAAAGCGTGAAATGAGAAATGACCCACCTTGGGTTCAGGCAATGTGAGGCATTAGACTCTCTCCAGTTTGTCCATATTGTAGACCAAGCCTATGCAGAACAATGGCAGTGCTTCTCAGTGGTTTTCATACTACAATCCAGGCAGGCCCTTGTAGCTATGTCCATTATCTTTTGAGACCTTGAGAGGGTAAGCTGTTAGGCTCTGGGAGTCTCTGTCTGTCATATATATATATATGCAAACTTCTGACAAGATTGAGAGCTATATCAATTGTCCATATCTGAATTAAACAACTTGTGTTTGTTATATTATTTATTTGAGAATGTATATAGTAAATATAGCACACTATAATTTAGTAGTAGTAGCAAAAATCATTTACCAAGGCAGGATAGGAACAAAAATCTTAATTGTTAAGTGACTTTGATAGGTTGCATAGTATAGAAAAACACATTTTGCATTAGTGGAGAAACATTGGGTTAGAGTTGGTGTGGACCAGAATAAGAGAGCTGGCAGCAGTGGTATGAGATTGTGGTGACAGACAGTTAGTGTGTCCAGGATAGTTCAGGCCTGTGACATGAAATGAGCAGGCAGGCAGGCAGGCCGTGGGAACATGGGTACAGGCCTGGAAGTGTTGACCACTTTTGTTTCCAACCTGGGTCAATCCACTGAGCAAGAGACAGGCACGTGCATGTGCAGTTGAGACACCAGGCATACTCCTGGGCTGTGGTTGTGGGACCACACAGCCTGAAGAGCACATATCTTGAGGAACCATAATAATGGCATCTGCCTCCAGGGAGTGCAGGGCCATGGCACCCCTGAAGGGCGGCAGCAGTAGCAGCAGCAGCAGCAGCAGCAGCAGCAGCAGCAGCAGCAGCAGCAGCAGCAGCAGCAGCAGCAGCAGCAGCGGTGGTGGTGGAGATAACTACAGTGTCAAGGGTAGAGGCAGTTCTGTGGTGTGCATGACTCAGATGCAGGCAAGTACTGCAGGGCTTCCTCCTGACAGCTGCAAGTCCCAGCACAGTGGGGCTTGTGCTCACTTCACGAGGCCTGGGCAGAGAGAGTGCTCAAGCACTTGAGAGAGCACAAGTAGAGACACCAGAGTAAAAATGTGCATTCCTGGAGGGAGACGAAAGTGTGCCTCTCGCAGTCGCAGGCAGGACTCAGGTGGCCAGAGAAGGCACTGGCGACTGCAGTATGAGCAGAAAGGGTGGGGCAGGGCCAAGGCTGCTTTTCTCGAGGTGAACAGGGAGCAGAGCAAGTAGCAAGAGAATGAAAGCTGTTACTGGCTGGCAGAGCAGCAGCTGCTGCTGCTGCAAGGCCAGGAGCAAATGAGGAAGTGGGAGGGGGAATCCTATTATACGAATCTGATTCCTAGCGAGAAAATTGTTTTAAAGTACCAGTTTAGCGGCCATGTAGAGATAGACTGAGAAATCCCAGTAAGTAGGGACAAGGTGACAAAGACCAAACCATAAATGAGAATAGGGTTATTAACTACCCATACCAGCATCCTGAAGATATTATTAGTGACCAGAGAGAGTTCTAGCTAGGGCTGACCACCAGGTAGTCATGTAATGGACTGGGGTCTAAATTCTGGGAAGGTGCCCTGAGCTACAGAGAGCAGTTAACCCAGGCATGAGATTTCTCAGCAAGGAGAAAGGGACTGTCTCAGAGAAGAGACGAAAATCTACCAAAGGGGAAAAGTCTTAGAATGAGGGTCAGTGAAAAGAATGAATGTCTCCATCCTCAAGGGCAGCACAGAGGTAGCTCCGAGCTCAAGAACTCTCCCCTGGCACCATGGAGATATTTACTGACCAGTAGGGGAATGGGGCTTACCAGTTCTCTGAAGTTTGGGCTAGCAAGTGTTTCCTCTTCATGTGGTAGCAGAGGTGATGCAAACCTGTGGAGTTTCTAAATCTGAATCTCGGCACCAAATGTTGTGTTTATAAAAAGGTAAAAGAGAGAAAGAATATATTTTGTGGATGTATAGTTAGGTATGGGGGAAGGGGGTGCCTTTGCCGGCCCAGTCAGGAACACCTGGCTGTTGCCAGGCAACAGTAGGGTACAGCTTAGACAAAATGTTAACATCTGTCTTTCTGCATATGTCTTAATTTCATTAAGTTGATGATTTCCACCTCCGTTCATTTTTCTCATTTTTACTTATAACTTCAGAAAATTCCATTATGTATGTGTACTACATTTTCTTTACTCAGTTATCTGTTGATGCATATCTAGGTGGGTTAGTTTCCTTGGGTATTGTAAATAAATCAAAAAGAAACATGATTGCGTACATATTGTATAATATGTTGACTTGGAATCATTTGGATATATACTGAATAATGGTACAGGTAGATCACGTGGTAGTTGTTTTTTAATTTTCTTGGAGAAACTGCCATACTGATTTCCATTATAGTTATACAAGTTTACATGCTCAAAGGGAGTAAATAAGCACTCCTCCTTTTCCATATATTTACCACATTTTGTTGTCATTTGTTTCCTTGGTATTCACCATTATTTCTGGGACAATATAGAACCTCAAAGCAACTTTAATGTTCATTGCTTTGATGGCTAGGGATATAGCATATGTTTACAAATATTTATTTCCTATTTGCATTTCTTCTTTTTGGAAATGTCTATTCAGTTCATTAGCCCACTCATTGATAGAATATTTTGGCATTTAAATGTCTGAGTATTTTCTGTTTTCTAGATATTGTTTCCTTGTGTGATGTGCAGTTGGTAGAGATTTTCTTTTCCATTTAAGGCCATTTTCAGGCTGTTGGTTGTTCCCATAGCTGTGCTAGAGTTTACTAATTTCATGCAAATCCAGTTTTTAGTTCTGAGTGAGTTATTTTTTGTGTTGTTGGAGGACTTTACAGAGAATCTTTGCCTTAAAGTGTTTTACCTATGTGTTTTTCCAGTAGTTTCAAAGTTTTAGGCCATATAGTATTGAGGTCTATGATTAAATTTGAATTGATTTGTGTAGAGACTGAAATATATGGATTTTGTTTCATTCTTTTACACATAGAAATCTAGTTTTCCTCATGCCATTTGTTTAAAAGGTTGTCTTTTCTCCAGTGTACATTTTGATCTCTTTGTAAAAAAATTAGGTAGCTGTAGTAGTTTTGTCCTATTTCTGAGTCTATATTCATGGATAACATGTCTACTTTTGTGACAGTACTATGCTGGTTTTGTAATATGTAAGCTATGGCTTTGCAATATAATGTGAGATCAAGTACTATAAAACCTTTGTTTTTCTGGTTAAGATTAGATTGTATTATTTAGGTGTTTATTGCTTTAATATAAATTTTCATTTTTTCCCTAGATCTGTGAAGAATGACATTAAAATTTTTATAAGGATTACCTTGGCTTACCTTTTGTATATTCTATATGTTCTCTATATAGGCTTTACTGTGCAAGGTATGTCCTATCTATTCCTTAAGAGTTTTAATCATGAAAGGATATTAAATTTCAGTGAATACTTTTTCAGAATCTATTGAGATTATCACATGATTTCTGCCCCATGTGCTGTGTCACACATGTATATTTATGTACATTAAAGCTATCTTGTATCCCGGAATGAAACCAGCATGGTCACGGTATAATGATCATCACAATGTGATTTTTTTCAAGAATTTTCCTGAGAACTTTTTTTCATGTATGTTCATTGCACAAACTTATTTTATTTTTATTTCTTTCTTATTATATTTTTCTTATGTCTTCTTTTCTAATTATTTCTTATATGGTTTTGCTATCAGGGTAAAGCTGACTCCTTAGTATCCGAGTGAGAGCCTTCCTTTCCTCTCTCCCTTTATGAGAATGTTTGATGAGCATTGTTACTAATTCTTCTTTAAAAGTGTAGTAAAATTTGGCTATGAATTTTTTTGTTTCTGAGTTTTCTTCATTGATAGATTTATTTCTATAATCTCCATAATCTGCTTAGTTGTCATATGTTTGTTCAGATTATTTATATGTTCTTGACTTAATTTTGGTAACTTTATATTTCTGGGAATTCATCTATTTGTTCTAGTTTTTAATGTTTATTTGTTTGTTAGTTTATTTTTAAATATAAATATTCCCTAGTGATTCTTTGAATTTCATTGGAATCTGTGTTACTTCTCTCTTTTTCCCTTGGTCTCATCATTTTGTGTCTTCTTTTCACTTTGAATGTGTCTAGGTTAGGATTTTACTGCTGCGAACAGACACCATGACCAAAACAACTATATAAGGACAGCATTTAATTAAAGCTGGCTTACAGGTTCAGAGGTTCAGAGGTTCAGTCTATTGTCACCAAGACAGGAGCATGGCATTGTCCAGTCAGGCATGATTTAGGCTAAGCTAGGAGTTCTATATCTTGTTACAAAGGAAAACAGGAGAAGATTGGCTCCTACATGGTTAGGAGGAGGGTCTTAGAGCCCATGCCAAATATGACACACTTTCTCCAACAAGGCCATACCTCCAAATAGTGCCACTCTCTGGCCAATCATACTCTAACTACCACAGGATGCATTGACTAAGAGTTTGGTAGTTTTGTATAGTTTTCCAAAGAGCCAATTCTGATCAGTACTATACATTTCTTTCCATTTCATTAATTTTGTCCCTAATGTTCAGTACTTCTTACTCTATACTATTTTGATATACTCTTGTTTTTCTAAGAACTTGATATGCATTAGGTTAGTCATTTGACATCTTTCAGATTTTTAACAGAAGCACTCAGAGCCATTAAAGTCTCCTCTTGTGGAACCTGGATCTCATGAACTGTACTTTCATTTTCATTGGATTCTAGAAAATTTAAGGCTTCCTTCATATTTTTTTTCAAATAGTGACTGATAATGCAAAAGTGAATCTTGGGACTGGAGGGACAGCTCAGCAGACAATGGCACTTGCTGCTTTTATACAGAACCCAGGTTTGTTTCCCAGCTTCTGCATGGTGGTTTATAACTCCTGTTCCAGAAGGTCTAACACTCTTTTCTGTACTCTGTGGGCACCATGCACATAAGGATTGTACATACGTATTTGCAGAGAAAATACTTAAACACATAACTGTTGAAGTGTTTTTTCTGTTTTTCTGCTTACAATTTCTAATTTTATTGAACTCTAATCTGGTCAGTTATAAAAAATTATTTTGATTCCTTTGTAGTTGGTAAAATTTGATTTTTGGACTAGAGTATGGTCTTGTTTAGAGACAGTTCCATAGACTGATAAGAACAATGTATGCTCTTCACTGGTTGGATGAACATTCTGTAGTTATTGGGACCACGGTATAGTTTAAACTTGTGTTTTGGTTTTTGGATTTGGCTGTTGTTGATTTTCAGTTTAAATGAAGTCTTCATCCACCTATCTGACCTTTTATGTTTATTGTCGTTTTAAATGAAATTGAGCTTCACAACTTTGATGCATTTGTATTGATTGTTATATATTTGATGAATTGTGCTCCTTATTCATTAGGTAGTAGTGTTACTTATCTATCTATCTATCTATCTATCTATCTATCTATCTATCTATCTATCTATCTATCCATCTATTCTTGTTTTCTGACTAATTAGATTTGAAGTCTACTTTATCAGAATGGCTATGCCAACTTGTTTTCAACTCTTATTCTTCTGATAGACTGTCTTTTATCCTTTAAGTTTCTATGTGTGTCTTTGTCTTAGAAACAACACATAGCTGACTCCTTTTGTTTCATTTTTAAATACAGTCAACCAATCTGTGTCTCTATTTGGTTTAACTGAGGCTATTACACTTAAGGTTTTATTGCTGAAAGATGATAGCTTATTCATGTAATTTTGTTGACTGATTTTCTGATAGCTTGGATTGTTTTCTCCTTTCTTTCCTGTTTGCTGGACTAGTGTTCTAGATATGGATTCATTCCTTGCTCTCCTTGTTTTTCTGTTTCTAATGTACTCTTTTTTTTTTTTTTTTTTTTTTTGCTGTGACCAAAACTGTCATTTGTCCTGTTTTGTGTATAACATTCCTTTAAGTGTCTTCAGCAGTTCTAGTTTAAAGAATATAAATGCACTTAGTTTGTGCTTGTCTTGATATTTATTTACTTGTCCTTTTAAATATATTCATATATGAGGTCATTCTGATGCTAAGATCCTGTTCCCCAATTGGTTCTTGATTAACCCAATTCTTGATTAACCCAATTGGTTCTGAGGGAACCTGGGCTGGGCTAGTAGCATGGTCTGCCCAGAGCTTAAAGCAAAACTACACCAAACACACACACACACACACACACACACACACACACACACACACAAACACGTAACATTTTGGTTGATCATATTTACATTGGGGCCTTGAAATACATCATTTTTTGCTTTTCTGGTTTTAGGGTTGGTATGAAGAGAATTGTTATTCTGCTATGTTTGCCTTTGTAGCACAGTAAAGTGTTTTTTCCTACAGCTTTTAATATTGTTTCTTTACTTCTTATTTTTAATATTTTGACTATAATTTGTCATGAAGAATATACTGACTAATTTTGTGTGTCAATTTGACATAAGTTAGAGTCTTCAGAGAGAAAGGAGCCTCATTGGAAAATGCCTCCATAAGATCCAGCGGTAAGGCATTTTTTCAATTAGCGATAAATTGGGGAGGGTCCAGCCCATGCTGTGTGGTGTCATTCCTGGACTGGAGGTTCTTGGTTCTATAAGGAAGCAGGATGGGCAAGCCATGGGAAGCAAGCCAGTAAGCAGCACCTCTACAAGGCCTCTGCATCAGCTCCTGCTTTCAGGTTCTAGCCCTGCTTCAGTTCCTATACTGACTTCTTCCAGTATTGGACTATGATCTGGAAGTATAAGCCAAATAAACCCCTTTTCTCCCCAACTTTCTTTTTGGTCATAGTGCTTTGTCACAGCAATAGAAACACTAAGACAAAGACTTTGGGCTTTTTTGGTTTTTTCAATCTGTGGCTCTAAATTCTTCCTATGTTTGAATATGATTTTCTTCCTGTAGATTTTTAGAAATTAATGAGTATAATTTCATTGAGTAGATTCTCTATACTTTTTAATTTTTCTACCCCATGAATTATTAGATTTGATCTCTTGATCATATCTAAGTTCCTGGAAATGTCAGACATGCTTATCTCCTTGTTGATGTATGAATTCAGTATTTCCTCAAGCATGCCTCTGTATTTGACATTTTTCTATTGATTGATCAGGTTTATTTATAAAGCATCTATTTGTTTCCTGCATTTCTCTATAAAATTTCTCAATTTTTAGTATCTTGTTTGAACTTTTCTTCTATGTTGGTGACTTCTTGTTCATACTGATGATTTTCTCAAACATTTTGATAGCTTTCTTCTATATGTTGCTGAATTTCATTTACTGGTCTTGGACAGGATTAATCTTATTTGTATCATCTTCCACATCATTTATTATATTTACCTGTATACTTTTCAAATCTTCATCTATTTTGCTTATTTCAGTATTGTTTAGCCCATTGGTTGAGGAATTGTAATATTTTAGAGGGATCACATTGCCTTATTTTTTTCAGGAAAGAAATTAAGTGAAGAGGGCTAGAACCTGGAGGTAGGAGCTGATGCAAAGGTGATAAAGGAGTTCTGCTTACTGGCTTGTGTACCATGGCTTGTCAAAGAATAAATGCAAGTTTACCTTAAAAATTAAATAAATTTTATGGACAATACATATTTGGAACTTTTCTTTCGGCAACGCTCAAGATTATCGATATAAACAAAGTTGCCTATAATCACTTCAAGGACTAGATTATACTTTGTATTAATACAGAAAATTAAAACAGCAAACTTTCTCCAGAAATTCTTTGAAAAGGAAAGGAAAAGTAAAAATTTGAAAAGCAGCAATGTCTGCTTTGAAACTCAGTAAAATCTAAATTAAGGCCCAAATCTCCCTCTCCTTAGAAAGATAGCCTATCCAAAGACCAGTGATGCTTTCTGCCCCTGCTAATTTGCTTGCTCTTTCATCATGGGACTGATGATTGTTCCTTATGATGGATTATCTGAAATGCTTGAATCTTCCTCAACCTAAACTGGTGTCAAGATTACAGAAGTGTTGTCTTTATTGCAGGGCAGAATTGCATACACCATGATATAATGTGTGTCAATGCCAACATGTATAGGACCAAATGTGGCTAATAAATGTGTTACCAATGATCACAATACTACCTTGCTGAATATATATTCCTTGCACCCTTATTCCATATTCCAAGGCACTGTCATAACCTGGTTACAGTCTTAGAAATTTAAGTGGTCCATGGTTTGGGCTGTTGTTTTTCGTGTTCTACTGCCTAGTGTTTAATAAAGATTAGTACTAATAATAAAGACAAAGGTTAATGTACAGGGACCTTCCTTCTGTTGTTTCATTTGCAAGAAAGAAGCAAGTGACTTTTCAAAGACCTGAAGAACAGCAATGGCTTCAAATCCCTATATCTGAATCTCTCTCACTGCAGTCTTGGCTTCCCCCCCTCCCCTTTATATTGCCAAGTTTTGGTTTAGTCAGTGCTATAGAATTAACATTGAAGCTCATAATGAGCCAAGTTACATTGACTCAGAACCAAAGAGCAGGAGCAGAACTGCATCCAGAAACAGAGATACAAGCAGGGCCAGACACAGAGTCTAGTTTCCCTCTAGGAGTGCATCTCTTCATTCAAACACCTTAGAGAGGAATTCAACACCTTAAGGGAATAAGAAAGGTGATGAAATCTGGGGAGTTGGGGGATGGTTGAAATGATGTTTCAATAAAGAGGTACATCTACTTTGTTTTAAAATGTCTGTAAACATAAAAATTATTTTATCTTTTCATTGCATTTCACATTTTAATTTTAGAGTCACATGCAGTTATAAAAACCAGATACAAGAGAACCTTGACTGTGATTGTGCAGCTTTCTTTAAAAGTAATATTTACAAGGATATTATTATAACTGAGACTTTGACATTGATACAATCTATTATTGATTTAAGCTTTCTGTTTGCTTGTACCTATATGTGTTTTATTTCTCTATATTATTTTAAATTAAAATATTACATCATGTCCCTGCTCTCTTTTATCTCTCCAAACTGTTTCATATTTTCTCTCCTGCTCTCTCACAAACTCATGGCTATATCTATATGTATATGTACATGTATATGTGAATATATACACATACATACATATGAATAAGTGTCTAAATATAACCTGATATGTGAATTTAGTGTTGTTTGTATGCATGTATTTTTAGGGTTGGTAATTAGGTGGTTCATCATTAAAAAGATGGATAACCCTCCCCCCAAACACACATACCAGTGATTAACTGCTTGTACTCTTTCATCTAGGGGCAGGGCCCCTTAAGATTTCTCACATTCATGATGGTATGGCAATTGGTTGTCATTGTTAAGGTCTTATTTAGGCAGCTGTGTAGTTGAGGTTTCATGGATGCATTTTTCCTACCATATCTTGAAAACATAATCTCACAGCAGACTTCTTGATTCTCTCCCTCTTATAATCTCTCCATTTTCTCATCTGAAATGTTTCCTGAGCCTTAGGTGTAGGTATTATTTTGCAGCTATATCAATGAAATCTGGGTACCCCATAATATGTCCTCCAAATTTTGACAAGTCATGAACTTCTGTAATAGCTTTTGTCTGCTGCACATAGCAACTTCTTTGAGAAGTCTACACTTCTCTGTGGGTGTAAGGTTAAGTATTTAGAATATAGTTAGGAATTATACTGGTTTAGGAAAGTGGCAATAGTAGGTTTTTCTCCAATATTCTTAACCTCACTAGCTCTGATTAGTTAGCTACGTTTACAATACCAGGCATGACTTCTCTTCTATTAAATAGTTCTTAAGTCCAGTTAGACCATTGATAGTTATCACAAAGATATGAGTGCCACTGCTATAGTTATAGGCATCACAGCTGGATATTGATTTCTTTACTCCCTTGCCAGCTTGTATATCAGTTGCCATCAGTACTATGAGAGTAAGATCTCAGGGGAAAGGCTTTTGTTTCTGATCCAGGATGAATCTTCCAATTCTTATATAGAAAGTTTATGATGTCCTTAGCAACAGAGATTTAAATTCAACTTCTGGGAGGCTACCAGGTGCAATACCAATAGTCTATATTGCTTTTATAGTTATTTTGGAATCCCCTGACCAACAACTTAAAAGAAGGTTTCTCATACTTGGCACTGGGATTTTTATTAGATATTTATGATTTTTTTAATAAAATAAAGAAATATTTTATTTTCTCAGGTACAAAGTCCAAGGAAATACACATTTGTAGAAATTTAAAACACCAAAACAGGGATATGTTGCAGGAGGTCCTTTTATTAAAAAGGACAGCAGTTCTCTCGCTATGCCCAGCACTAGTGGGCCTAGTACACACGGCACTGGAGGGCCACATGGCACCAGAATGTCTCCACCCAGCTTGCTAAGTTCTCACCGGTGGTTCACTACCAGCCATTCTCGTGCTCCAAACCCCCACGGCCTTTGAAGGGCACATCACGCAAACCCAGGCTTTGCCACAGTACTTGGTCAGGTTGCTGGGAGAAGAAAAACACCACACAGAGTTTAGGAACAATGGTAACTCAATCTCTGGACACAAGTAAAACCTAATCTTGTAAACCTTAATAAATCTAATCCTCCAGTGGTATCATGGATCCCTCATGATACCAAAAAAACTCTTGGAGCTATATCTTGGCCTTCCTAAACCTGATCCAAAAAGCCCTCTAACTCTGTCTTCCTTCTCCTCTTCCTCTGTCCAACCCGGAAGTCCTGCTTCCTCCTCGCCCAGTGATTGGCTACTTTATTCGTTAAGGGATGGTTTACAGGAAGTCTATTCCTTGTCTGAAGCCCCTCCCAGGAGAACAGAATTAACATCAGAATACAAAATACCAGGACAATCCACAACAGAAATAATATTAGAAGACCTGCGGAATCTGCAGAGTATAACTTGGAGTGATTTTGGGTCTTCTCGGTTTGTCAATACAGGTCTAGCCCATGTAACAATTTCTTTGGTATCTGTCCAGAAAAGAGTCGTCACAGAATCATGAAGCCCACACAACTGGAACAGATTGGAAACGAGTTCACAAAGCAAAACGGACAACATTACTTTACTAATTGGCACAGACTGTCGACATTAGAATAACTGTGAACTAGAGTAAATAAACCCCTTAGCACCTCAAACATCTCTAATCATTTCTTGAATTGTTCATTCATTTATGCTTGCATACATTCAATGAATATGTATTAAGCACGTATCGTGTGCCAGAAAGCACTGTGTTCCACTCTGGATAAAGGTACGTGTGGGGTCTCCAGGGGAGGCAAAGAGAGCCACGTGCATTCCGGGAAAGCATCAACAATGTTCCTGCTCAAAGCTGAAAACAGCATGGATTCAGTCCACCGTAGCTTCCACAGGAAATGTGTCGGCTTCTCTTTCTCATCAGAATGACAGCTAGTGTCTTTCTGTTTCAAGATTACAATGGGGATGTTCGGTACTGTGAAAAGTTGCAGGGGACTCAGAAATGGGTGTTGGTTGCCACCACTGCACACTGGAGAAGACACAGGATGTCATGGTGGAAGTGGCTGCTGAGCCGCACCCATCTCTTAGCAGCCAAAGGAGGCACTGCTGCATGCTGCTGGATTTCCGGGTGCCCCTTCACCAAGGCTGTCTGAATGGGTTGCTCTGCCAGTGGCAAGTCTTCTCAGGGCAGCTCCAACTTACCCAGACTTAGAAATGGAACTGTGGGTCCCTGGGAGAAGCAAATGAGGAGGCTGACTTTTCAAACAGAGGTCTTCCACATTCGCTAGTTAATGTACATTTGTAAATGGGTTTGAGGCCTTAACTATAAAAGCATTTGCTTAGTGCATTGAAAATTCAGAGTGCTTTCAGTGTTAATTTTTTTGCTAAATCTATACCATTAGGGTATATAATCACTATGAATTGAACTGTATAAATACTCTTGTGATGAAAATGTATGTAGATCACTGTATTTAAAAAATGAAATTTTAAAGTAAATGTCCCCTGATTTGGTTTCTTTAATAAAAAGTTAACATTTTTTCTCGTAGTGTTTTTTCATAAATCATTCTTAAATAAAAAGCCTAAAGAATCTATACAAGAATAATCCTCCAATCTCTGTAATGCCTCGTCTTCTCTGCAATATGAATTTGTTCATAAAAGATTGTCTTAGAAAATATAAAAATATTACTACAGTGTCGTCAATGCTACACATTCTCCAGGGAAACATATCTTTGTAAATTGAACAACTACTAGGAATTCGTAATGAAATTCAAGTCCTGGATGTGCCACAGGATACATTGGATATATCTTGATCAGGGTGACATCCAAGCCCATCCGTCCTCTGTCCACTTCCAGAAACTGTGACACTTCCTGAATGAGACAGGCATCTCGCTCTTTCAAAAGTCATCATTGATTTCTGTGGAGATCCTTAGGGCAAAATCTGAAAATCTTGGCTGAATGTTAGGAAATAGAAAATAAAACCAAAAGCCATGGTCCACTCATAGATAGTGCTTACCATGTGATACATATATGTATATGAGTATATTCATGTATGTATTATATGTAATTTTAGGTAAATATAAAATAATGTGATTCTTTATATCTCTTTCAAATATCGGCAGTGTTATCTATTCTCTCTGTCTTTCTCTGTCTCTGTCTCTCTCTCTCTCTCTCTCTCTCTCTCTCTCTCTCTCTCTCTCTCTCTCTCCTTCCTTCTCTCTAGTTCTTCCTCCCCAATTAAAGCCCACTCTATTTTTTCTATTTCTTTCTTTGTATCACATGTATCTTTGTTTTTGTTTTGTTTTGTTTTGATTTTTGAGACAGGGTTTCTCTGTGTAGTCCTGGTTGTCCTGGAACTCACTCTGTAGACCAGGTTGGCCTCGAACTCAGAAATCTGCCTGCCTCTGCCTCCCAAGTGGTGAGATTAAAGGGGTGTGCCATCACTGCCTGGATTATCACCTGTATCTTACTACTCTCCTTTCTAGCATACCCCACAGTGCCTTTTTAAACTTTTCTTGTTTTCTGCAATTACTCTGACTACATACAAATCTAAAGATTTGGAGCTGGAGGACTCTAATGAGAGTCAATAATGGCAGTTATTTGTGCCTGGGTTACTTAATATAATACTTTAGAATTCCAAACTTTTATCTGAAAACTTCATAATTTTTTTTATACCTCAATAGTATTCCACAGTGTGTATGAACCATGTTTTCATTATCTCATCATCTGTTGAAAGACATTAAGATTGTTTTTATTTCTTAGCTATTGAGGATAAAACAGCAGTGAACAGTTAAACAAGCATCTGAGGCTAAGATGCAAAGTGCTCTCAACACAAGATGAAAGGTATAGCTGGTTTACATGGCAGATATATTTTCAGCTTTCTGAAAACATCCACACTGATTACAAGAGTGGCCACTGCAGTTTGCATACAAGTAATAATTTTGCTCTGTTTACCACATCCTTGCCTACATTTGTGGTTTAGGTCACCTTCCTTTTGAAGATATTGTAGTACTGAAATTATTCAGTATTAATAGCTTGATTTTAATCTGTGTTTTTAAATACAATATTATATTCTTTATGAGACTGGGTTACCAGAGGTTGGTTTATGTAGGTTTAGGACAGTAATGTCTTTTTGGTTAGTTTTTCTGTTGATTAAAATGAAGTGGCTTTCTTTACATTTTTCAGTTCATTTTTGTTTGAAGTCTATTTTATCAGATACTAAGATAATGAGCAGATCCTGGGTGGCAGCTTTGCTCCCAATCTCACAGAACCCAGAGGAAGCAGGACTTCCAGGATCTCTAAATCAGGCAGTAGCTCAGGTAAGGAAACAGCAACACCCACCCCCAAACAGGTAGTAACTGGGATCCACTAGGACTCAGGAAGTCACTCCTGGCTTGGAGCACTGGTTCTTTCCTGTCTGTGCCTGAGTACTGAGCAGGTCTTGGACCCTAGCTCTAACCCCAGTAGTAACACCCACCCCACACAGTTCTGACACAACCAAGATAATAGGAAAGACAGACTCCAGTCAGAGACAGGGCAGGTAGCATTAAGGAGATCCAGATGGTGAAAGGCTAACTCAAGAACATAAGCATCAGCAACCCAGGGTACTTGGCATCATTAAAACCTGGTTCTCCAACGCAAGAAAGTCCTGAATTCCCTATATCATTAGGAAAGCAAGATTCAGATTTAAAATAACTTCTGATGATGATAATAGAGGACTTTAAGAAGTACATAAATAACACTCTCAAAGAATTTGAGAACACAGGTAAGCAAGTAAAAGTCCTTAAAGAGGAAACACAAAAATCTCTTAAAGAATTACAAGAGAATACAACCAAACAGGTGAAAGAATTGAACAAAACCATCCAGGACATAAAAATAAAAGTTGAAACAATAAAGAAATCACAACGGGAGACTACCCTGGAGATAGAAAACCTAGGAAAGAAATCAGGAATCGTACACGCAAGCATCACTAACAGAATACAAGATATAGAAAAGAGAATCTCAGGTGCAGAAGATACCATAGAAAACATTGACACAACTGTCAAAGAAAATGCAAAATGCAAAAGGTTATTAACACAAAACATCCAGGAAATCCAGGACACAACGAGAAGACCAAACCTAAGGATAATAGGTATAGAAGAAAGTGAAGATTTTCAACTTAAAGGGCCAATAATTATCTTCAATAAAATTATAGACAAAAACTTCCCTAATCTAAAGAACAAGATGCCCATAAACATACAAGAAGCCTATAGAATGCCAAATAGACTAGACCAGAAAAAAAATACCTCCTGTCACATAATAATCAAAACACCAAATACACAAAACAAAGAAAGAATATTAAATGCAGTAAGGGAAAAAGGCCAAGTAACATATAAAGGCAGACCTATCAGAATTACACAAGACTTCTCACCAGATACTATAAAAGCTAGAAAATGCTGGACAGATGTCATACAGACCCTAAGAGATCAAAATGCCAGCCCAAGTTACTATACCCAGCAAAATTCTCAATTACCATAGATGGAAAAAACAAGATATTCCATGACAAAACCAAATTTATACAATATCTTTCCACAAACCCAGCATTACAAAGGATAATACTGGGAATGCTCCAATACAAGGAGGGAAATTATACCCTAGAAAGAGCAAGAAAGTAATCCTCTTCCAACAAATCCAAAAGAAGATAGCCACACAAAGATAATTTCATCTCTAATAACAAATATAACAGGAAGCAACAATTCTTGTTCTTTAATATCTCTTAACTTTGGTGGACTCAATTCCCCAATTAAAAGACATAGGCTAATGGACTGGATACATAAACAGGACCCAGCATTTTGCTGCATATAGGAAACCCACCTCAGTGACAAAGACAAACTCCACCTTAGAATAAAAGGCTGGAAACAATTTTTCAAGCAAATGGTCCTAAGAAACAAGCTGGAGTAGCCATTCTAAAATCTCCAGCCTGAGAACACAAAGGGAGGGACTCATGGCTCCACCTGCATATGTAGTTGAAGGGGGCCTTGCCACGCATCATTGGAAGTGGTGGGCCTTGGTGCCTGAAAGTTTGGATTCTCTAGTGTTGGAGAATTTCAAGAGCAGGGAGGCAGCAATGGGAGGATGATGGGAGCAAACCTTTATAGTAATTGGAGGAGAGGGGATGCGGTAAGGGGTTAGGCATCAGTGGAAGTGGAGGGTCTTGGTGCCTGAAAGTTTGAATTCCTTAGTGTTGGGGAATTTGAGAGCATGGAGGCAGGAATGGGAGGATAGTAGGAGCACACCCTCATAGAAACTTCCAGAATTATATGGATTAGACATGACAGAGGCAGACTACCAAAAGACTAAATTCCAGAATTCAAATAAAATATGTTCTTGATAATATAATTTGTTTTGAGAATTGTATATTGCAGAATACACAGCCTTGGTGTATCTACTCATCAAGCAAGCTGAGCAGACCTGCTCGAACCTCTGATGTCCTGGAATTTCAGCTGGACGCAGTGAATACACATCGCCAGAGGCTTATCAATTTAGTCTTCCGCCTGCCCCTCATCTAATATCTCAACGCCCATAATCAGCTTGAAGAAGTTAACGAAGAGTCGGTGCCCCTATTCCCTGGGCTTTGGGACTGAGGTGGTTAATATTGGGCTGTCTTTCTAGGGAAAAGTAGTGGTTTTGTTGGAACAGAGGGGATTAGCTAGGATTTATTTCATAACCGTAACCTATTGGTATAATTCAGTATAATTGTTATTAAGATGCAGTTATAATTTCTTAAATGGTATAAAATTTACTTTGATTTCAAATTTAAGTTATTCATTGGTATGAGCTTCTTATTTATATAAAAATGAGATTAATATTGTTACTCTCATAGGTATTGTACCTATATAACACATTTAGGAATACAATGCTTAGACCCAGTCCTTCTTTAACTTTTCTAACTAATTTGGGACTGGGACGGTTAGCTTGTGAGTTAAAGGCCTATAGCAAATTCATGGCTCTGAGTTTATTGTTAGGGTGTTTTCTATATTTTATTTAGCAATAGCTGAGAAGAGTTAACAGACTGTCCAGATTGCCTTCCATGGATAGTCGGTCTTCAAAACGTCAGAAGTCCACAGAATAGACGTAACAAACATTTCTATAGTAATGTTCAGTTTGATTAGAGACCTGTCTGCTCCTGAAAGCTTTCTGTCTTGGATTCTAAGAAGAAATTGAGCACCTTTACTCCAGTTTGTGGTGAGACAGCCACTAGTCAAGAATTGCCTCTTTTCATCTACAGACAAATTACTGTCCAGAAAAGGACACACTTGTGGAATAGTTGACTGATTATATCTGCCAAGACAGAGTAATCAGCCCTTAATAATTCTGCATCACTAAGTCTGTCAGATGATCCTGGGCCAGAAGGCTGAAGATCAGATGCCCCAATGTTTTGTAGTATAGAGACTGTCCAGGTGTTCAGCGGTCTCTATAAATTGGCTAAGTTTTAGAAGCTATGCTTTGTGTTTCCCATAATTTTAGTTAACTCAGTCATTCTGGATTTCTCATGGGTCTGAAGCCTTATAGTCTCATAACCAATCCCGGGTATTTACTTTCAGAGAAAAGATTTGAGAGGATGATTTTCAACTGACATTTATTCTAAAACCAAGAAAAAAAAAATCCAGGTTCAGAACTAAATCTTTTAGTTAGGAGAGATGACAGAGGTTCTGTTTAGTCAACAAAATGATGGACTGGGTATTAGGTCTATCTTGTTCCTTATTGACACAAATTGGTATAGTTATGTACTTTGAGAGAAAAGTTTTATTTTAACAGGAAGGGTGATATGTAGGAGGAGCTAAGGTGGGAGGAGTAAGGAGAGGAAGAGGAAGAGTAAGTAGAAGAGGAGCTAGGTGATGAAAGAGGGGGTGTTTGGAGGGGGAACATGGAGGCGGATGTTCAAGTGTCTCCACCAGTCAAAGATAGTTGATATATCTAGGTTGGGAATTGGGTTACACTTATGATTGTTTGGACATCTTGTTATTAAGCATTACCAAACTTATAAAGCCTTTGATTAACATTAAAAAAATTGTATAAAAGCATAAAGGAGACCAGGGGATAGAATAGGGGTTTTCTAGAGAGAGGAAATGGGGAAAGGGGATGGCATCTGAAATATAAATAAAATATCCAATAAAAATAAATTTAAAAAAACTAAAAAAAAGATAACAATTCCTTATTGCTTCCTACTCTCATTTCCTTACAACAAATTTTCCCATCTTTTCACTCTAAAGTGGTCCCTATCTTTAAGGCTAATATGTGCTCCTTGCAGATAATAGAAAGGTGGGATTTTTGTATCTTTACCCATTCAGCTAGACTATACTGTTTGATTGAAGAGCTGTGGGTGTTATTATTTAAAGTTATTATTAAAAGATGTGTGTTGACTGCCATCAGTTTTTCCTGTTTGTAATCCTATTCAGATTTTGTGTTTTAGTAATTACAGGTTCATATGTTTTCTTTCTCAAGTATCTTGATTATTCTTATTCATCTCTTCAGTCTGAATTATTGTCTCCAGGCTCTTTGTTGGACCGATTTAGTGGATATGAATAATTTTGACCTGTTTATATCATGTATCTCTATTTTTTCTCTTTCAACAGTGAAAGACAGAATTATTTCTGGGTTCAGAAGTCTAGATTGCTATCTGTGTTCAATGTTCCATGCTCTTCCAGCTTTCAAAGTTAACACTGAGAATTGAAGCTTTATTCTGATGCATTTTCTTTTATATGTGACTTGGGGTTTTTCTCCTGAAGCTTTTAATATTCTTTCTTTGTTCTGTATATTTGGTGTTTTTAACTTGATAAATCCTTGGGATTTCCTTTCTGGTCTTACCTATTTGGTATTCTGTGTGCTTCTTATATTTGTATAGATGTGTCTTTCCTTAGCTGTAGGAAATTCTCTTCTACAATCATTTGAAGATCTAGTATATGCCTTTGACCTGAGATTCTTCTCCTTCATTACTGCCTATAATGTGAAGACTTGGTTTTTTCATGGTGTTCTACAGTGTTCACATGTTCCTTTCTTGTGTTTAAAAAAATTTCATATTTAAAAAAATTATATGGGAAGTAATCTTTTTCTAGCTAACGTCTAAAGTTATTTTTATCCACCCTGTCAATCCCTGATATAAAAACATAATTTTCTATTTTGGTACTCTTGTCTACCTTTTCAACAATTTTTACTTATATTTGCTTCTCCTGACTGCCCTCCAATTTCTTTCCTTCTTTGAGTAACTGGGTAATTTTATAAAATTTTACCATAATTTGTTTGTGGTGGTCTTAATGTTTTCTTTTTCTTTCTTTAACTTATCTTTGTGTGTCTGAATGTGGGTGTACATTAGCCACAGTATTGTCATGAAGGTCAGAAGACAATTTTCACCAGCCAGTTCTCTTTGCACCTTGTAGATAATCTCTTTTGTTGTTTCTGCCACTTAGCTACCTTCTATATCCAGGGTAGCTTCTGGATTATTCTCATGTCTTTATAGTGAGCCAACAGATATGTACTACTCTATTTACATATATGTTAATATGGGTTTTAGTAATCTGAAACCTGGCCATCAGGTGTGTGAGGAAAGTACTTTGACCTACTGAGATATCTCTTAAGGATATTTTTCTTTAATGTTATCTCAGACTTTATTCTGGGTATCACAATATAAATGTATGCCTTATAGTCTACTACAAGCAATATTTTATTACTGTATCCTAAGTTTTTGTTTCTTTTAAATTTCATTGACCTGAAATCAGACAGTGCTCATGTGATTATCTCAATCATGAAATATATTTATAAAACACATGAAGAAGATTTGTTTTCTGTGTACATACTTTATTTATTTCACTTGTTCCTTACACTTCTTTTCTTCCTTCCTGCTTGCTGTCAGAAATGTTTTGGATCTTTAAGATAGGATCCTGTAATCTAGGCTGACTTACCATGTTTTAGAGTCTAAACTGAAGTTCTAGGGGAGAAAGAAAGAAAGAAAGAAAGACTACACTTATATTGATGATCCTAAATTCCTACAAAGCAGAATGACTGAACTTTGATTTTAGAGCACTAAAGTATTACAGAACAGAGACAAACTGTCCTTAGCCTATTTTTATTTACATTTCATATGAATGACGTTATAACAAATCTTATATGTTAGCTTGATTGGATCTAGAATCAACTAAAATGGAAACTACTGCATGCTCTTGTGAGGGATTTTCTTGAGCAGGTTACTGGAAGCAGGAAGTACCACTGTAAATGGTTGTGACAACTTCTGGTGCCAGTCCACATAAAAAAGACATGGAACAGAAGGCTTTGCTTTTGTTTGATTGTCCTCACTCTCATTTGCAGTCTCATCTATTCTATCACTATGGCATTCATTCATAAATGTGAGTCCAATTTCTTCAGGTTTCCAACATAGACTGAACATAAAGTTCTACAGGAATCTTCCAAACCTTCAACATCAGATTGAGACTGCTGAGATTTTTCTGCCTTGTGAACTAAGCAGCTATCATATTTTCAACCTCTCCAGTGTAAGGAAGTCATTGTTGGAGAACTTCAACTTTATCTTGTAAGACTTTCTAATAAATCCCAAGGTAATATACATAAGTGTGTCTATATGTATACACATGTACATGTATGCAAGTCTACCAGTTCTGTTCCTTTGGAAAACCCTGACCAATATAGCTCTATTAGACACTCATTGTCTTCAATGCCTAATCTAACATCCCTTTAACTAGCACATATTCTTAGCACACTGGTGGTTTCCACCAATCTATAAGCTAAGAATGTAACCAGATCACATCTAAGAGTTACAGCAGAATTGTCTTTGCTTATCTGTAATCCACCTACTTACTCCTAGTACTTCACCAATAAATTTTGTAGATCTCATAATTTTTAACTTTTTTGTTTGGTAACAAATGAAATATAACCGTTTCCACTATTTTGAAGGATTTTTTTTTTTTTTTTTTTACTGCTTAGCTGTTTTTACACTGTTGTGTAAAAAAATGCAAACTCAAAAAGTAAACAAAACTTACATGGGCCCCATAATAAACAACTTATAAGATTCAGGAGATTTTCCCCATGGTTATATAGCAGTATATATTTTGCTATGGAGAGGAGACTTATAACAAGTCAAACTTCCTGTAAGTCATTCAGGTCACTTCAGGGATGCAACTTGTGTGAGTCATCACTCATGCTGGGGTGGGCTTTTTGGTGATGCAGCTGTCTTTGAGTCATCTCTGCACCTGTAAGTAACTCCTTGTCCATATACCTGGATACAGTTTTAATAAAAATCCTGGTTCACAGTAAGGGGGACTTGGATGGTGTCTTTGGTCTCTTGTTAGTACCCTATATGGGCTAAATAGATGTTTGTTTACATTTCTCCAGGAAAAGATAATATACCCCCAAAGCAGTCTAAATTCATGTTATCAGACTATACTTATGTTTTGCTCAAGAATAAACTATTTCTTATTTCCCTTAGGTGTGAGCTCTATTTTACCTTGGACCCCATTCTTCCAGCTAGCCATCTGAAGAGCTGGGGTTTAGAGTGTAATCCACCACCTGGCTCCCTTTTCTTTTCTATGTTTCAAGATACCATTTATTATCAGCTCACTTTTGTTTGATAAATTATTTTAGCCAGTCTTAAAAGAGTGGTTTAGACAGAGATGCATTCTTTTCACATGAGAATGTCTATTTTTCTTTCAATCCTGAAGCATAATGTTCCCAGACACAAAATTCATGGCTGGAATTTTGCCTTTCAAGTGCTTGAATAACACTGTGCTATTTTCCTTTATTTTCTGTTATTTCAGATGTGCAATCTACTGTCATTTGATTCATTTTCCTCCTACAGGAAATGTGTCATTCGCCTCTAGTTTCTTTCAAGATGATTTTTCTTCATCTTTGACAAGGATTTCTTTGGTTTGATCCAATTTGAATCTATAGTTCTGTGTATTACCAAATTTGTTAGTTTTATATTTATATTCTTAAATACCCTTTCAGCCTCACTGTCTCTATAGTAAAAGTTCTATAACTTCCTGATCCAGACATGAATTTCCAGCTACTGAGAAGACTGAGGCAGTAGGATTTAAGGGGACATTTATGGCAAGTATCAATAACTTACTGAGACGCTGTCGCAAACTTGAAATATTTAACACAAGGGTGGGAATATAGCTTTTAGTACTACCTAGCATATACAAGGTCCTGACTTCAATCTCCTGTATCACCCTGAAAAAATCTCTCACTACCTTTCTACCTCTCAATCACTTCTCAGATTGGTGACTGAGTCTTTAGAATGTGGGTATTTGTTAGAAGAACATTCCACGTCCAAACTATCATAAGACCTATGGAAATAAAACTCAATTTATCAGCTGATGATCCAGTGCACACAATCAAATGTATAATGGAGTGTATGAGGCAAGCTAAGCTAGCTGTGCTATTTTTATCCAACACCCAGGGCCCTTTGAAATGTGCTTTATCTGTGTGACTCATCTGACTAATGAAATACAGGAAGAAGTGATGAATATCATTTACAGGTGTCGGCTCTGAGAGCCCAGAGGACATTTGCTTTGTTCTCTTCCATCATGATTACAAATGATGTTTTAGTCAGCAGCACTTCAATCAACCCACGCCGCAGAATGAGAATGATGACAGCTCAGAATACAGCCCCTGCAGATTTTTGGAGGGTACATGGTATGAGTAAGGAGGAGTAAATTTGTGTGTGATCTGTAGAACTCTGAGTGTTGAGCTTGTCATCATAGCTTCACTCCTCCTATCTATTCTGGAGTGAATTTTACCTGGTGAATCTCATGCAGAGGCAAATTCTATCATTAGAGAGAATCAGGAATACACAGAAATATGTACATGAAAAATGACATTTATTAAGGAATACAGATAAAATTTGATGTCAGAATGATTGCCTAACACATGCAAAGTGTGGTGTGATCTATATCACCATAAAAAAGGAAAGTACATTCATTATACATCTTATTAATTTGTCTGTGCTCCCTGGTTAAATTGCAATTTTCCTGAATCAAAATTAGAAAGTACACACTTGGTTGTCAGCATCCATCTATGTTAGAGTAATTGAGTTATCTACAAACACATCTAATATAAATAAATGCTTTGTTTTAGCAGAATTTTATGGGGCTGGGTATATTTTCATTAACTTTTTGCCTCTATTGCTGGGATGGATTCTAGAATCTAAGGATAATTAACTTGTTGACTCTGTACTTATCTACAAAGTGTTACTATTTACAGTATTTGCATACCTTTGAGAATTTTTGTTTTTAACTTACAACTTTGTATTAGCATCTTCACAGGCCAGTAATGGTATCTACTTATTTTAAAACAAACCAGAAACATATTCTCTCTGTGTGTGAAAGAAAAAGAACTACATCAAGGAAATGATATATCCATATAAAGAAAAGGAAAACAATCTTCCTCCAAGGGCCCTTGATAAGCATGCACTACTTACACCATTTGCAGATGATGTTTCTTAAATTAAACTGGGCTTACCACTTTCTCAGGTGTTCTTAATATAATTTACTCCAATGGAAAAGGTCATCTATTTATTTAATAAGGGCAAAGAAATATTTTCTTCTAAATTGTGAGAGGGAATTTGAATTTTTAAAAACAATATTGGATTGGTGAAAATGAAATCACTTTAAAATTAAATGAGAATGACTCATGTACCCTTGAATCATAGAACCACCAGGACATCTGGCCAGTTCAGCTCCTGGGCCAAACATGCCTTCTATGACTGTCCCTAAGTGCCCTGTTTTGTTCAAGATACTTCCTCTGTTCAGCCACTTCCTTTTCTTTATCTCTTTTTAGTTTTATTTGAAGTTCATACCACTTATTTTGGTTCTGAAAGATTCCATATTTTCAAAATCTAGAAATGAAATCAAGTTCTTCCTATGGTCTATTTCTAATATTTGGGTCAATATATACTGAAAGCTCTTTTAATTTAAAAATTTTACTGTCACACAGGTGTTTTCAAATCTACTGTACCAGTAGACAGATGGGAATGGCATTAGATTGCATTAAAGTATCATTCAGCCCTATGGTCTTACTCAGTTTTAGCTGTTTCTCTTTAAAAAATAAAATAAACAAGATTCTGAAACAACTAATGTTTCATTTTCCATTGCATTCACTGTTTCAATAGACTATAGAATCTGTTAATTTATGTTTGTACTAGCAAATTTTAAATAAAAAGTTATAGGAGAATGAACCTAGAAAATAATGCATTCTACCAAGTAAAGCTTTCTTGACTGGCCTGTGTTTGATAGACTAGATATCAGGCTGACAATCCAGTGGAAAGCAAATAGAATTTGCTTTACAAACTTTCATCCATGATCTCTTTCTCGATGTATTTGTTGAGGGTGTACAGGAAGACTATTGATACCTCAACAACAAGCACACTGCAAACAAACAAACACTCCCCAAAACAAACAAACAAACAAACAAATAACCATAGACACATTCTTATTTACAATAAAATTACAGACAACAAGATATCTTGGAATAAAATTAATCAAAAAGATGTGAAAAAAATCAACAAAGAAAACTTCAGATCTCTAAGGAGATGAGAAAAATGCCAAAAAATTAAAGGCATCCCTGTTCATTCATCAGTAGAATTAACATTGTGAAAAATGTCCACACTACCAAAACCAATTTACAGATTCAATGCAATCTCAACAAAAATCACAACATTCTTCACAAAAATACAAATTAAAAATATGCTACAATTCTTACAGAACCAGAAAAGATCCCAGATAGTCAAAGCACTCCTGAGCAAAAAGAATACTACAGAGATTGCCATTTCATATTTCAAGACATATTATAGAACTATAGATAAAACTAATATAATAATGAAACAAAAACAGATATACAGACCAATGAAATAAGATAGAGGTTCCAAATGTGAGTATTCATAACTACAGACATATGATATTTAGCAAAAAGGAAAAAAACAACAAACATTTTTTAAAAACTATATACATTTTTCCTTTTCAGGTAAAAGTTAATCACCCGTGATGTCTGCTGTTAGGAGTTCTAATCCTGATGCTGGCCTCTGGACTTATACTACTCAGACCTCTGATGTGCTTTTGACAAGGACATTAAACAGCTATAGACTGATATCACTAATCTGAAGAAATCCCTCGTTTCACTGTCTGTTGCAATCCCCAAAAATTGCAAAGGACTTTATTAGACTTGATTTTCTCTTTTACAATAGAAAAGACTGTGTACAGCTCTAGACTGTGTATAGCCCTGAAAGAAGAATGCTGCTTTTACATAGACAAAACAGGGATGATTAAAGAGAGCATGAAAAAGGCCAGAGAAGGTCATGAGAAAAGACAGAGAGAGAAAGAGAAAAATGAGAGCTTGTACAAGAATTGGTCTTCAACCTCTCCATTATTGTTAACCCTACTTCCTTCCATCTTGGGACCATTAATTAGGTTATTTTTGCTTATTTCCTTTGGTCCCTAGGCCTTAAATAGGCTGACTAACTTTGTGAAACAACAGATAAATAATCTGATAGCAAAATCTATTCAGATACATTATCATAAGTTAGATATGGAGGACCACGAGACTCTAGATGAGGATGTTACTCTATCCAGGGTGCTTCCAAGTTCCATCTCCACCCATCCTAAAACAGGGGACTTCTGCTCCTATACCAAGCAGAGAGGGGCCACACAGAACCCCCTCTGTCTGTCGATCTGAATTCTTGCTTAGGCTTCAAGGCTAAGCACTGCAAGGGAATATAAATAAAAGTTAAAAATATGTTTCTGGGTTCCCTGAGGGACAAGCCTGACTACATAGGGGTTGATCTCAAAAGTATCCCCTCTGCAGGAAAAAGACATGGGGACCCGTATGGCCCTCATGCCTCACTGGACAACGACAGGAGGATTGGAGCCATTACAAGGTCCCCTTTAATTACTGGAGGTCAGGCCTCTATCCCTGCCTTGGCAAGATTAGAATCGCCACAGCCCTTCTGTACTTGGAGAAGAGAGGGGATGTCAGGGGCAGCCCTGCTTATACATTGAAGGCCTAAAATCAGCCATAAGCCTAAAATCTGCAATAGGCCTGACATACATGCCTGATAACACAAAGTCTTGGATCTCTATGAAAAAACACTGACACAATTGTCTATAAACTATTGTAAATAGGCAGCTTTTGTGGAAATTTATCAGCTTGAGTAGTAGTAGACCTTGTAAATAGGCAGCCTTGGCAGATAGTACCAAATTAGATAAGGACAAGTAAATCATAGGCAGAGTTATATTGACCTGACCCCTGAACCTTCACCTAGCTGATACCCTGTTCTGAAAGATATCTGTACTTCCCCTGAACACCTATGCTCCTGTGTCATCCCCTTCCCCACATCCTGCATTTTCGTGTTTATAACCCCTGTGTTAAAAAGTAAAAATTATGATTTGATAATAATAATAAAAAAAGAAAAGAAAAAAACTATATACAGAGGGAGAAAAATAGTTAATAGTTAATAAAAATCATTAACAAATGGCACTAAAGAACTGGATGTCTACATGTAGAATAGTAAAATTAGAGCCATATAGATCACCACAAGAATTAGAACCAAGTGGATCAAAAACCACAATTTGAAACTTGAAACACTGAAATTTCTAGGAAAAAAATATTGGTATCATCCTACATAATATAGGTGTAAGAGTGGACTTTCTGAACAGAAGTTCATTAGCCAAAAAAATACAGTTAACAATTGACAACTGGGATCTCATAAAAGGAAAGTTTTTATACAACTAATAAAACAATAACTAAAGATGTAGTCCCTGAGCTGCTGACAAGTGGCATCACCTATCCAGCAACCCTGGACAGCTCTGTGGGTGTCTTGATTCTGTGACCTATTTCCTCCCTTAGGGTATTCAGGCCCCATTGCATTCTCACTGGGGAAGGATAGATTGGAGTCTTGAATGAGTGGGTCGTCAGGATCTTGTTTTGGCAGTGAATGCTGTGAATAAAAGGCCTTCATCAAGGATTTTAGTGTTACAGCTCTCTTAGATGTTATTCATTGAAACAGTTCTCTTAGACAATATTCAGTGAAACAGCTTGTGCACTTTATTCAGAGTAAACATGAATACGGGAGAGTGGGTAGGGGTTTTCAGGGTAGATGTAACTCATTGGCTGGAGCATAACATATTGGAAATGATTCTTTTTCATGAAGAAGAATTCCAGAAATTCCAAGTGTTTGATGAGTAGTTTTATATCTGGAGAGAGGAAATTGAACCTGTAATTTTGCCAAGGACTATATGGCATTCCTCAGATAGAAGATGTAGGGGTTGAGCTCCCCAGACCAAGCAGAGAAGAGGAAACCCTACTAAGAAAAAGAAGTCTTCCATTTTGCACTGAGCTCAGAAAAGCTATCCAGACACAGTAGATTATAACTTTAATAAAGGGTTCAATATAAGCCAAAGCCAACAGTGTTCAGAAATGTCTTCCTGTCCTGACCCATGGGCCTAATGTAGAAAAAAAAATGGGGAAAGATACCAATTCCTGAGCTTGAATACCCTGGACAGCAGAACCCACCAGTCTCTGAGATTGCTACAGAAACCCTTCAATCCCTGAGCATAAAAACCTACAAATGTTTGAACAGGAAAATCCACCAATCTCTGAGACCCCTATGCTCTAGACTTAAAATCCCATCAATTCTCACCCTGGAAATATCTTCCCTAAAAGAAATCCTTTATAACCCTGACTACTTGTCAGTTCCCCATTGGTTTTCACCTGAGCAGAAGCAGCTATTCTCCTGGGTTTTTCCCTGCAAGTAAATCTCTTGTGTGAGATTTGTTGTATAGTGTGACTTTGTGGTATTCCTTGGCTTCCAACTGGATACCTCACACTTCAGAGCTACAACATTTACAGAAGAACCCCATGGAATTGGAAGTAATCTTGACAGTTGTACATCTGTCAGAGGATTAATATTCAGAATATACAAAGAAAGAAAAAAGAGACAAGGAAACAAGTGACTTAATTTAAGGTGTGTGTGTGTGTGTGTGTGTGTGTGTGTGTGTGTGTGTGTGTGTTGGGGGGATACCTATTGAAATAGAGATTTCTCCCAAGAAGATATAAAAATTGCTAAGAAATACATCAATTAGCAAAGAAACAGATGCATATTAAAACAAAATTGAGATTTTATCTAATCTTAGTCAGAATTGCTAAATCAACAGAACAACTGACTCCAAATGCTGGTGAGGTTGTGGAGAAAGAGCAAACTTCTTTCACTGCTGATAAGAATGCCAATTGGTATAGCCAGCTTGGAAATAAGTATATAGAATACTCAGGAAACTAAAATCCAATCTACTGTATGATCCAAGAACACAATACATTAGCATATGACCAAAGAATGTGACATCCTGTTGGGGATTGGTTCTAATGCTTTGTCTTAATTCAGCTCCCAAAATCACATGAGAAACTGCATGTCCAGATGGTGAGGGTTCCTGTCCCCAAATGGGTTTTGATTAATCAATAAAGAGTCAATGGCCAGAGGCTGGGCAGAATGAAAGAGGCAAAACTTTTAGATTTCCTGTACAAGGGACAAATGGAGGAGGAAGGAAAGGAGTCACCATAAAGTAGAAGCAGAGAGATCAGATTTATGAGCTGCAGGAGAGAAATCATTCAGCAATGTAGGTGCAAAGGGAAGGCAGCTCCATGGGAAGGCTTCCCAGAAGGAAACAGCGCAGCTAAAGATAAAATCTGTATTCGAAAGTGTTAACACAGGAATACCAGAGGGGAGGGTGTGCTAGCCATGAGGAGGTTTAGAAAGTGCTCAGCCATTAAGATAATAAGGCATATTCAAAACAAAGCTCTCTCTCTCTCTCTCTCTCTCTCTGTGTGTGTGTGTGTGTGTGTGTGTGTGTGTGTGTGTGTGTGTGTGT
>JANHMN010000003.1:53651264-53665326 GCA_030674055.1 Rhabdomys pumilio | reverse complement strand
TGTGTGTGTGTGTGTGTGTGTGTGTGTGTGTGTGTGTGTGTGTGTGTCTTTCATTCAGGAACCCAAAGAGCTGTGGCTAGAAACTTAGTCATCTGCCAGAAGCCATAGAGGATTGTTGATTCACTGATACAACATCCTACTCCACAGATACTTACTCAGTAACAGTCATAGCCACTACATTTATATAAGACAGGAAATGGAAACTTCAATGACCTTCAATAAATGAATGAATACTCAAAATGTGAAAATGTGGTATATACATAATGTAATACTATTCCACTATAAAGAAAACTAAACTTATCACATGTTACATAAGTGGATGTACCTAGAAAAGATTATGTTGAGTGAAATAAACCAGATTCAGAAAGACAAATGCCGAATGTTCTCTTTCCTATGTAATTCCTATCTCCAAATCTTTAGGTGTAAGTATACAATATGGAGTAGCCATAGAAACCAGGAAAATATAGCGACTCTGGTGGGAAGGCAGCCATGAGAGGGAAATAGAAGGAAATGAGTAATTTTAAGTGGGAGAAAGAATAATAGGGAGGGAGCTCCAATGGAAGAGAAGAAAAGAGGTCAATATAGAAGGACAATGAAGGATTAAAGACAAATACTACCAAGGTTGTTTCAGAAAACATTAAGGAATCATATTTTATATATTTACAGAACATTACACACAATAAAGAGAAGATACCCGTGTATGTGTGTGTGTGTGTGTGTGTGTGTGTATGTATGTGTGTGTGTGTGTGTAAAGCTGCCAAAACCTGAGCTGAAAAAACATACCAACCCATAAGCTTCTGACAAAATCCAGTTCCTCACACAAGAACTCACCAGTTCTTGAACAATAAAACCTACCAATTCCTGACTTCTCTAAGCTCAGGATTTAAAATCCCACCAATCCTCCATTTGGAAATATCTGCCCTGAAAAGCTGGTTCCTCTTAAGAAATTATATATAAGCCCTGCCCTGTCCTAACTCAGAGCTGTGTTGTCTCTAGACTCCTTCCTGTGTCTGAGGAAGCCCTTTCTTATCTCAGAGCTGTGTAGTTTCTGGGCTTCTGAGTCCCAGGTTATTCTTCTATCTGAGCAGAAACACAATAGAATTTTAACATAATAATAGAAAAGTGACTAAGACACAACTGAGGCTAGCCTCTCCTAATTTGTTGCTTTCTGCATTATGCCCAGTTGTGCTTTTCCCTGATAGTCTCTACTTGTTCTGACAAGAGGCTTCTTTGGCAAGGCTTGGCAAGAACAATAATCTGTGGGTATAAGGATAAAATTTAGAATGTGGTAAGGAATTGTTTTGGGCTATCAAAGAGGCAGTAGTAGAGTTTTTTCTAAGGCTCATGACCGATTTAGCTTCAGGAATCTGGCTAGGTTTCCAGTATTATATGCATGCTTTTACTCTGACTGAATGAGCTTTAAGTCCAGTCAGTCAGCTGTTTGTTGCCACAGACATGTGGGTGCCACTTACTCTACCATTAAGCATATTCTGCTATGCTGTGTGATTGTCATCGCTCAAAGTAATACAGCTCTATAGAACTGTTTAACTGCTTCCTTCTCTTGACAACTTGCATAGTATTTTCTGGGACCATGGAAGGTAACCTGCAAGAAAGATACTTTCAGGTCAGACTTACTAGAATTACCTGAGTTCTATGTCCAGTGTGTGCATTCATTAGCAATTGAGACTCACACACAACCCCTGAGAGGCAGTCATGGGTTATATCTAAAAATCTATAATATTATAAGATTGTTTACCTTAGTCAACAATACAAAAGGAGGTTTTTCATGCCTGGTACTGGGCTTTTGTTAGTTTATCTTTCTTGTGGAAAGTACTATCAACCCATATATATATATCTGTGTATGTATGTATGTATATATATGTGTATATATGAGAGAGAAAGAGAGAGGGAGAGGTAGATAGATAGATAGATAGATGATAGATAGATAGATAGATAGATAGATAGATAGATAGATAGACACACACACTCACACACATTGGGTCTGTGGGTTAGGAAGAGAAGTCCTTCCTGGCCATAGGTAGTTTTGGCTGAGGCACCATCTTGTTGAGCTGCTCTGGCAGGCTGGAAAGGAGGTGTTGCCACTGTGGACAGCTCCTGTGGTACAACTCCTGTAGTGGTATTTCACTCGAAGGCCTGTAGGCTGAGGTGGATAAGAAGATGTGCTACATGGACAACTCCTGTGACAGCTGCAAGGTGAGAAGCTGTCATGGTACCACCATCTTGACATGAACCACAATTTTGACAGCTCCTGTTGGGGCATCTTATGATAGCTATAGGCTGGGATGGAAAGGACAGACAGGCTACCACTTTGACAGCTTTTGTGGCATGCTGCTTAGGGAGTACAACTCTGAGCAAGTCATATTATAGAAGAATGAGTTTATTGGACTTATAGTTTCTGAGGGTGGGTCCATAACCGCCATGATGAAGAGCTTGGCAGTATGAGGGCAGCATGGTGCTATAAATGTGGCTGAAATATTACATGCTGAGACAATAACCACAAAGCAGAGAAAGAGCTAACTGGGAATGGCACAGATTTTTGAAACTTCAAATGTCTCCAATGACACACCTCCTCCAACAAAGCTATACCACCTAATCCTTTGCTAATAATTCAGCAGCTGGGAACAGACATTCAAATATATGAGCCAATGGAATGATTCTCAGTTAAATTACCATACAATGGATAAATATCCACCAAAACTCCTGCATCTATGACTGAAGGAAAACCACAGAATAGGAAATGAAAGATTTTTATGAATATTAGGGAGCCTTCTTTGAAACTGTCTCATCTAGAAATGGCTGTATAAATAAGGCCCGAGGAATAGTAATATTAATGAATATGTTGACATGGAAGAAAATTTGTCACGGGGTCCCATCCCTAAACAAAGATCTATAGGCAACTAATGATTGCTGGGTAGAGGATTATTAGTCTCTAATATGGATGAGCTCCACAATCATAGTGGTCAACCTTGAAGCTATATACACACAAACAATAAGACAGACTCAAGAGGTTGTAATGATGTATACTTGTGAATATACGTTGTCTTAGTATATTACTGCAGTGAAGAGACACTATGACAACAGCAACTCATAAAAGAGAACATTTAAATGGCTTGAGCTTCTATGACATCAAAGCCCACTCCCAGGTGATATACATCCAATAAAACCTACTCCAACATGGCCATACTTTGTAATAATGCCACTCCCATTGGGCCTATGAAGGCCATTTTTTTATTCAAACCACATTTCACTCTCTGGTCCCTATAGACTTGTAGCTATATCATAATGCAACATGAATTTAGCCCAACTTCAAATATTCCCATAGTCTACACCAGTCTAAACACTTTTTTAAAAGTTTGAGTTTGAAAGTACAAAGTACAAGGACTCATCTGAGATCCCTGAAATCTCTATAATTCCCTTGTAAAATCAAGAAGCAGATTTCATACTTCCATCATAAAATGGCACATGATATATGTTACCATTTCAAAAAAGAATGTAGTAAGGAAATACTGGATGTAAGCAAAACTAAAAGCCAGCTGGGCAACTTGATACTCTTCAGCTACATGTCTGATGTCAAAGTGTTCCTCAAATTTCCAACTCCTTTCAGCTTTGTTGACTGTAAGATATCTGTCTCTCACTGAGACCTCCAAAATCTCAGGGTCTTTAGGGAAGTCAAAGCTTCACCTACACAACTTCACATAGTGGTTTCTCTAGGCCTCTATACAGAAACACCCTGACAGAGGTGGGCTAGAATATAGCCTCTTCATTCAACTACATCCTAATCAGCTTTCTGTTTTCAATGTTTTCCTTCACTGCCTAAGCTTAGATGTCCTGAAACTCGATCTGTAGAACAGCATGGTCTGAAATTTAGAGGTCTTATTGCCTCTGCTTTTGCCACTGAAATGCTGGAATTAAAGCTATGCAGCACCACATCCAGCTCTGAGTTTTTCTTTTGTAAACTCTTTTTGAAAATTGGAAGATTTGTTGGGTGGGATTTTACCCTGAGGTCACCACTTCTTTTATTCCATTTGACATCCATATTTTCTTTAATTTGCTTATCTCCTTGAACACAGGATTTAGCTCTGTTGCATTTACTGGTGTTCCTTTTCTTTTTGAACTGTATAGTTTATAATTTTACTTACTCAACTTGCTCCTTCTTATTATAGATCTCCATAAAAGTAAACACTGATACCCAGTTAACAGACTCAATAGTCTGTTTTGAAATTTCCTGACAGTGCAACTAATCCAAAACTTTTTAACTTAGCCTCAGGCAGTCTTTTTTGGACAAGGGCAAAAAAGCAGCCACATTCTTCAACAAAATATCACAAGTAATATTTTTAGATCATATATTAGTATGTTTCTGTGATAAAATACCACAACAAAAGCAACTTAGGGAAGAAAGATGTTTTGTTCCCAGATCCAGGGTATAATTAATCATGACAGGGATCATTGGGAGCTTAAGGCAGCAGGTCACATTGTATCTACAGTTAGAAGAAAGAACATGGTGAATGCTTGTGCTCACCTTTTTCTCCAATGGTACAGGAACTTATCCAAGGGAATAATGCTGCCCCCAATCTGCTGCTCTTTCCACATCAGTTAATGTAATCAAGATAATCCCCAACAGGAATTCCTAGAAACCTTTCTTCAAGATAATCATCTATTTTATCAAGTTGACAATTGAGATTAACCATCACACCTACTGATTCATGATAAGGACTCATCAATGAGAGGAAAGAAAAAATAGAGAGGAATAGTTCAAATATCAATGGCCCAAAATATCAAATGTGTGAGGAAATGCGTATATGTACGTATTCAAGAATGTAAAATTAGGTAAACTGGAGGAAACTCACACACAATTTTTAAACACATTACTTAGACAAATCTCAGAAGTATACAGAGTAAAAGAACCTAGTCATAGAAGGCTACATGAAAACAAATATGAAGGGCATAAAATGATGAAAGGATACTTGACAGGTGAGAGGTAGCCAATTGCAAAGATCTTGTGTTTGACTGAGAAATATAGGTACATTTATTAGCTAAAACTCACTAAACTCTACACACAAACAGTATATTTTTGTGTGTAGAAGGGAAGAGTTCTTGCAGTACCTGAGGAAGCACTATTGTACATATGGATCACAGTCCAGAGCATACGTACTGGAATTTTCAGGTTCATGTGTCCCAGAACAAAGAGCAAAGGACATATAGTGAAAGAGCCAGAGACAGTTTATTAAAAAAGAGAAAGACACTATCCAGGAAGAGAGCCAGAGGTCTAGAACAAGACTAAAAGCCCTGGATCTCCAGCATCAAATCCCAATGTAGGTAATTTACATAACACTGCTCTTTCCTACATTTGTACTTGGTAGGCTTTTCTCTTTTGTACTCTGCCCCTTACTTGTAGCTCTGGTGGGGAAGAGCTTATTAAGGGAGGGAGGTGTCTTTGCCAGCTGACTTTTTATTTTTATTTCTCTTCCTCCTCTTTCTTCTTCATCTTTGCTTCTTCTCTTCTCCTTCCTCTTCTTCCTCTAGCATTTTTATAGATATCTTATTTTATCCTATGTTAACCTTGAAGATTTGACATGAATATATTATTTTTCCACTAATATTAGTGATTTTAAGTGTTCTCATCCCAAATAAGTGCATGAAGCAAAGCATACACTAGATTGATTTAACCATTACACAATGGACATACAACCAGCACTCTCCAAAGCAGCCAGGCAGAGTGTTATTCAGTAGCTACTATGCAGACAGCACCATGCTGATTTGTCTCATTGCAGGACCAATAAGAGTAATTTCTAAGTTTCTGCCTACGTTGACTACGTTTTCTACGTTGGTCATGGAAAAAAAACAAAGGAATAGAGGTTAAGTCCCGGTGAGTGAAAGATGGATAAAGAAGTTGTAGGGGACTGAGTCAGTCTTTGACAACCTAATATATAGAAATCGCCTGTATTCTAAGGTATTTAGGGCATTATTAGGAAAAGATGTTGGTTAGAGGTAGAATTCTCTTGGACATTGAACTATCACAGACAGGTATAGATAGGAAGAAATACAAGAGAAGCGAGCTAGTTTTGATATAAACGATTTTTGTCATATGCGAGGCAGAACCAGGATGAATAGGATTCATGATCCAGTCGGAAATGTCAAAAGTGTGACAGCTCTTAGAATATAAGTGAGGAGGTTTGGGCAGCCTGCACAGGGCAGGTAACCAAGGTCCTGTGTCTCTCCTCAGCTACTGTGGCAGTGACAGCACCAGTGGCAGGAGTCAGCCAAGTGGGTCCAAGGTCCAATGATGGTTCAAGAGAGAGAACTTTTCCCCAAGTGTTACACCTCAGTAAAAGCAGCCACTCCTAGATGATTATCAGTGAAAAAACTTGTGTGCTTTATTCTAAGTGGACAGGGGACTTTATAAACTCTGAAAGGTAGGGTAGGACTTAGGCATACATCCCTATTGGCTCAATTTGGAATGTTAGTGATGCTTTATTTGCTTGGGAAGGACTTCGGCTCTTTTTCTTACATGACTGATTGCCATGGTCCTCTCAGTGGGGTGTTATGGTTACATGTTCCAGAGCAGGTAGAAAAATGGAGTGTTGAACTTAAGTCTCTGAGATTCCCAGGATCTGAGGTCACTCAATCTTACCAGTTCTTATGCCTTTCTTGTAACAAGGTGCCATAATGTGGTGGTTTGCATGTGCTTGGCCCAGGGAGTGACATTAGAAGGTGTGGCCTTGTTGGAAGAAATGTGTGGCTCTGGGAGATGGGCATTGAGACACTCCTCCTAACTACTTGGGAGCCAGTCTTTTTCTATCATCTTCAGATGAAGATGTAGAACCTTTAGTTTCACCTGAACCATGCCTGCTGCCATTCCCCTATTTTGATGATAATTGACTGTACCTCTGAACCTAGTTCTCTGCTGGTTGAAGTTTTATGCCATGGCTGGTTGAAGGCAGTCTTTTCCTGAAGAGAAATAAAGAAGTGGAGGGTGGGAAGAAAGGGTGGGAGGAGCAACAAGGAACTGGAAGGAGAGGATAGAAACAGAAAACTGCAGTTGGAATGTAAAAAATAAATAGAATTAAAAATATTCACATATTACATGTTTTAGCTGCAGAATCTGGCTACGGGTCTGGGAAGCTTATAAATGCAGATGAGGATGCTCAATGACACTCTGTGTCATGTATGGGGAAATTCCCAAGTCTGGAGTTGATAATAATAATTCTTCTCAATTTGCAGTATTTCTACTAATGGCAATTACTATTGCAAGTTCATTTTTGTAAATGACCTTGAGCTGTCATTTAAACAGACAACAAATTATCAATTCTGGAATGAAAATTAATAATTTTGAGCATTGTCTCTACTACTCCACTTCAACCCAGATTTTCCACATCTTCTTCCTCATGAGGGTCTAGCCTCACAAGTTTCCCCAACTACCTGTTCTTCATTTTCCTGTAACCTGCTGGATCAAACCTGGGTTATATAGCCAGTGCTCCAGACTAGTATGGAACTTTTCCCAAAATTGTCCACATATTTGTTGTGGTTGTTTGACTAAAAATGCCCCCCCCAACTCATATATTGAAATGCTTGTTCACAAGGAAGTGGTACTATTAGGAGTTTCCATGGTCATGGAGTCTCTTCATATCAATAGAACTTTAACTGACATGCTTGGCACAAAGTCTCAATAGATACAGGAAAACTGAGATAACACACCGAATCCTATCTGGCTAACATGAATTAAAGCTGGATATCAACAACAGAAAATATGCAAACTCATGGAAACTTAATAATTCACACTCAATGAAAAATTTTTCAAAATAGATATCAAAAATAGAATTAAAAACTTTTAAACCCTGATCTTGACCATAGCCCAATCACCAACTCATGAAACTCATTCAAACTTTAGATTTCTGCTAGGACCTGCCTCACCTACAACTACTCAAAGGTTTCTTTAATGCCTCTACCACTTTGCTAGATACTCATACTTCCCAGGTCTGCCTCTGAAGAAGTACTCTGTTTGAGTACTCCTGACCTCTTCATCTATGCCTTTTACTCGAATCTTCATGTTTAGCCTGGGTCCCACAAACAGTGTACTAGCTTAGTCTGCCCTTCTCTGTCATCACTAAAAACATGGCTATAGTCTTGGACAAGAATCTTCTACATCTATTCTCAAACCATAGTACTTTCCCATATCATAACTAACCTTTCCACCCAGACAGACCTACATTCACACAGCACTTTTGGAACAATATACCTGTATACCAACCCATTCCCCTCGGTCCAGCTGACATCATTCCACCCAAGAAACTTCCACCCTCTAGATCCTGTGCATCCTCACATCATTGCTCCTTCACCAAACTGCTCTGTCTATAACAAACTCAGAACTAAGCAAGGAAATTCACATGCCCAAATCTCATCCCCCAAATACCAATCATTTAAAGGATCAAGTCGGTATCTTCTCTCAAAAACTTACCAGTCCAATAGAAATGCATACTAATGAAAATTACAGAGATGAGTTCTAGAACACAGAATTTAAAATAATGACTATAAACCACATCAGAGAATTCAAGAAGTTTAAAGAGGATACAACAAAATAGCTAAATAAAATCAAGAAAAAAGAGCTGAAGGAAAATGAATGTCTACGTGATGCCCAAGAAAATACAAAAATAAGGTTGATGAAAATTCAAACTGAAATTAATATGGAATTGGAAAGCCCAATAACTCATCTAGAAAACTCCAAGGACAGTGATAAAAGCAGAATGAATCCAGCAGATATTATGAGGTCTATAATAAAAAAATAAGGGATCTAGACCAAATAAGGAAGGAACATAAAATGAAAAAGGAAAGGAAAATACTACATATCTAAGATATAATATAAATACCAAACCATTGAATTATTGACATAGATGATGGAGTAGAGTCCCAAGTCAATGGCATAGACCAGATTTTCAACAAGATCCTAGAAAAATTTTTTTAAAACTAAGACAATAGAGGACCATTCAAATACAACAAGAAAAGAACACCAAATAGACAAAAAGAGAAAAAGAAAATCCTCACAGCATGCCATAGTTTAAAAACTAAGAAGAATACATAATGAATAAGGAGTGCTGAAAGTTGAAGGAATAAAAATACAAGTCATACACAATGGTTAATCCTTCAGAATTATAGCTGATCTCTCAGCGGAAACTTGGAAAGCCAGAAGAGCCTAGGGCAATGCATTCCAAGTCCTGAAAGATTAAGGTAGACTTATGTACCCACCAAAACTCCCTACTGTGTTCACAAAAAAAACTTTTCCATAATATAAGCAACCTAAAATATTATATACAACAAACCAAGCTTAAGGAAAATACAAGATACATTATTTTTATCTGAAGAGAGGAATTAGAATATCACAGAGACTGTAAATGTATATAAAGCTATAATTATTAAAACAAAAATAGAACTGAGAGCAAACAACAGCAAAAACCAACAGCATAATGACCACAATTAATATACTTCAACGAAAACTTTAAATATCAGTGGCCTCAATTTCCCAATCACAATACACAAACTGACTGAACAGATTAAAAAAAAATGTTCATCTATCGGTTTGATATAAGAATCACATCATAATCTTAAAGATGGGCTACCACCTTAGAGTTAAAGGATAGACAAAAGTGCTCTAATCAAATGAGGCCAGAAAGAAAACTGGTATAACTATACTAGTTTTTGACAAAATAGACTTCAATTTAAAACTAATCAGATGCAATAGAGAGAGAGATTTCATTACAACCAAGAGAAACATTAAGCAAGAAAATTATGAGTATCCTAAACATGTATGCACCAAACTCTGAGGTTTCAGAAAAAAAACCTACTACTTTTTTAATGATAGATTTAAAAACAGATTAATATCACTACAATAAACATTCCACTTTATTCTGGACAAAAATTAAACAGAAAAATATCAGAATTAGTTGAATATCATTCATCAAATGTGTTATCATTTCTTCTAGGGTTTGCCCTACAGTTACTTAGCAACAACCAAGTATGCCTGACTCAGTATAAAAGGGGCCATTTGTCCCCTCCTCATTTTCTTACTTTCTTGCTCTCTTATTCTCTTATACTCTTACCCTCTTCCCTTTCTGCCCCTTCTCTCCCCATTCCCCCTCACCTCTCTCTCCCTGAGTGTTTATGACTGTCCCTCTCCCTTCCTCCCTCCCCCCTCTCCTCACTCCCCAACTTCCCTTTCCATGCTCTAAATAAACTCTATCTTGTACTGTATCAGACTTGTCTTTGGTACCTTGGGAGAAAGAGATGGCTCAGCGTGGGCTCATAGAGGCACCCTTTTCCACCTCATCATACCGTGCCTCTATCAAACATTTACTTAGATTCCCTTTTCTTTTTATAAAACACAAAATTAGTGCTTTGTGACTTGGATTTAGAAACTCGTGAATTCACATCTCCCACTGCCATATTGAATTACAGCCACCAGATTGATCGCTAAACTATCAACCCAAACTTCAGCAAATTGGTAAGCCCCCTTACACCCACTGGTCAGCATAAATGCCCCAAGGAAGGGTTGTTAAGTTCACAGTCACCTTGTGGTGTCCTTGAGGATGGAGACATCCAACCCTTATGACTAGTCTTCCCACTGAGCCTTTGTTCTAGGACTTCTGACCATTGGGTGAGCCCCCTCCCACTCAGAAATGGCTTTCTTTTGCTGCTGAAGAAAAATCCTAAGCTTAGGTAAGCCATTCTCTCATGGGCCCAGGGCCCATTGAGACAGTAGGTATTACTTGATGACCTGGTAAGCCTAGACTTGGTTGCTCACTCTCATTATTATTTTGCTCTCGGTATGCTGGTAGGAATTTTTTAATAATATATGATAATATGTAATAATAATAATAATAATAATAATAATAATAATACCATCCCTCACCCAAAGAGACCAAGATACTGAATCCCTTTCTTTTTATCTTTTAATCTTCAATCATGCAGAAATATTGTGTGACAGTCTTGCTTTGGCTTCTTTAATGCTCTATTCAGTCAGTATAGCCTTTCCTATCTTTCCTACAAACAATCCACATACGTATCTCTCATTCGTCCCTTTTCTCCTTTTTCTCCCTTCCTTATCCCTTTTCTTTTGTGTGCGTTGATTTAGAAACAAAAATCCCAACCATGTGATTTACCAAATGAAGATTCAGGAGCTTGATGCTGTGTTGAAAACCTGCTAACTTAGAAGGGCAGAGAAAGTACCCAGCTGACCTTCCTACTCCACTGACCTTCCAGAAGCCAAAAGCTCCTTCTCCTTCTCGATGCTATCTTAAATACTCTTGAATTCAATGTCCCTCCGTTCTACTTCTTTATGTTTACTCCTAGGTGCTTACTCTGCCTCTTGACCTATTGTTGACTTTATTTAGCTCTTGCTTATTTAGCTCTTTGGTTAAAGGTGTGTGTTAGGGCTAACTACATCACAACTACTTGTTTACTTGTTTACAGTAAACAGAAAGCTCTTGGATAAAAAGTGTATACAAGGCCACAGCAAGCTTTTTCTAGTTACAATCTTGAGGTTCCCATTGTGATCACATGTCTTGCAACATTTTCCCCTTTGTCTAAAATAAAAAATTCATTCTCCAACATTAATAAACTATATACTATTTGGTAAGATTTACATTCACAATATCTAGTTCAGTTATATTTGACAACCTTGGAGAAAGCACTCGACTATCTTGCCTAACAGCCCAAAGTTCTGTATCTAAATCACATTCTGTCATAACTTGTATTTATCAACCTAAAAACATCTTTTTGGACTTTAAAACATTTTTCCTTTTATTTTAAAGATTTATTTATTTATTCTATGAATATCAGTACACTGTAGCTGTCTTGAGACACATGAGAAGAAGGTATCAGATGAAATTGCAGATGCTTGTGAACTACCATGTGGTTGCTGAAAATTGAACTCTGGACCTCTAGAAGAGTGGTTAGTGCTCTTAACCACTGAGCCATCTTGCCAGCCCCTTAATATGTTTTCTTAAATTCGAAACAACTTAAGCTTATGTGTGACTATAACCATCTAGCCTTAACCTCAACAGAGACTTGAGAAAAATAAATATTACCTGGATAAACAGGAAGGGCAAAGCCAGCTGCTTTCAAAACTATAGAAATTAGAGAAACTGGTGGCCACATTAACAGTCACCCAAGATTCCTCTGCAAGACTGGAGCATCCATCTCTTGAAGCTACTGGCACAGAATATCTGACAGATTTTTCTGCAAAACAAAATATCATGAAGGCCTTCTCTATATTGTCGTAGCATAGTTTGGCAGTTAATTTCTTTGCATCTGTTGGGATTCAGAAATTACCACACAAACCATATGAACACAGATCTCAGTTAAGCAAGAATAGTTTATTGAACATACACTCTAATACTGATTGATCAGGACCACACAAAAAGGACTCAGGAGCCTAATTGTGGTATCAGTCTCCTTTTGGGGCAGGCTTTTTATAGGAAAAAGCAAATTCAAAAGGCAAGGGTAGAAGCAGAACTGCATTTGGGTTAACTAGACAAAGTATTATCAGCTAACCTTTAAACTGATTGGCCCTGAGTGGAATAAGAGGGGTAGTGGACATGTGTGAACAGGAGAGTTTCAGAGCATCAAGAGAACAAAGCATAAGTGACACAACAATAGCATTATGACCTTTTAGGAGGAGTTTTCAATGTCAGCTATGGATAATTACTTCTTGGAAGCAGAGTCTGAGAACCTGAACTTAATTTCACCTTATGAGCAAAATAAACAAAATGGCCACAGTACAACATGGCTACAGTTATGGTAAAAGAAGCAGGCCTCAAAAGGGTCCTGCATGAACACAATTTGGACAGCATACTGTCAGCAGATGAGGCAAAAACAGTTTCTTGCTCAAAGGCAGCTTGCCACATTTGAAGCAAACTCAATAATGCTCATCGTCTTTGAAGTAGAATGAGGGTGCGAGCAGGAGTTGAAATTTCTCATTGTCAGTAAAGGCTTGCATTAATAAAACATCTCTAAATGCTATATTCTACAGATGTTTGATGTTTTTGAAGACCAAGAGCAACTGTCTCAGTATATATGAATAGCCAAATGTTGCTCATCTCTAGTTATTTACTTAGATTAACTTAGAAAACTTAGATTTACTTAGATTAATGTAGAAGACACTTGTTAGTACCTAACAAAATCACACTTTTGACTGACTATTAACTTGCACTTTTTAATTATTGTAAACAATGTGTAATAGTAACTTTCAAAAGGACTAGAACTTCATATTGTATTTTAAACAATTACATAGGTACAACACCTTAAAAAGAGTTGATACATAGTATGTTGTAATCAAAATATAACCTTTTTGTGTCAGCATACAAAGATCTATGCCAATGTAACCAATGTAACATTATTTTTGTATTAATATACAAATATCTGTATCATTGTGACCAAATATAACCTTAAATTTCTTTTCAATATACAGTGATATGTCAGAGTAGATTCAATTAGCTACTCTTTTTTCTATTATTCTTATATTCCTGCATTAGTCTTTAATCCCCCTTTTTGTCTAAATCAAAAGGAAAAATGTAACTAACATAGTAAATTAATTACAATAATAAAAATCAATTACAAGCTTTCCACAATGTCCACCTTGGTTGTATTTGGCTGTCTTAGGATTAAGTGTTTTTGAGTCCAAAGTTCAATGTCTGTATTAGTTTCATATAAACTCAGCAATTTGAATATCCTGAGCAGTTTGTAGTCAGAAGTTGATCTCTAGATGGTGTTTCTCAACTTAGTGTCAATCCAGGCTAAGTAGAACACAAGAGTCAACCCAAAAGTGTTCACTGTTTGCACAGAATCTGTCAACAGAGTAGACATGTATGTGTAGTTTTAAGCTACCATCGTTTGTTCCCTGAGGTGTCTGTGCACCTGCTTCCCTTTTGCTCTACCCATGTTTAGCTCTGGGAGGTGTCTATGCTATCAGCCTCCTCCCAGCTTCCCTTGAATCAGCCTATAAAACACACACACACACACACACACACACACACACACACACACACACACA
>JANHMN010000003.1:53627118-53651254 GCA_030674055.1 Rhabdomys pumilio | reverse complement strand
ACACACACACACACACACACACACACACACACACACACACACACACACAGTTTGTTCTTGTTCCACTTGCCTTTGGACACAATTGCTAGGCGCTACTAGAAAAGCATGCCCTTAATCATATTTTTATCTCCACTCCTCCCACCTGCCCTATAAACATTAGTGGCTAGTCTCACTTAACCCCTGCCAAACATCCATGGCCACCCACCTGTAGCAGTGGCCACAGATCTCAGCTCCTCTTGGCTTCTTCTTCCTTCAAAGCATGGCAGAATCTCTATCTCCTTCCTCGCATCTGCCTTTTTCTCCTGGGACCCAGAAATTCTGCCTGTATCGTCCACCCAGCTTTCTCCCTATTGGTCTCTAGCTTTCTTTACCTACCTACAAATCAAAAGTCAGTTGGGGAACAGGACCTCAGCATCAGAACTGCCCCCTTCAGACATGGGGAAATTTTGCTCAGTGGCCAGCTTACTACAATACAGGTGGATTCATCATTGTGGGTGGCAGTTTTGCCTAGTGGTAGTATTACCACAATCCAGGAAGATTCCTCAAGGAAGGGCCCCAAAATACTTTTTGAAACATAAAAGGTTACTGTTAAGGATGGTAGAAAACCTAAATATTTTAAATATCATACTTAGCGGATCTCAGAAAGGCTTGAGTCACACAATCTATTAAGTAAATCTGAGGACTGCTTCAGACTTAAACCTGAAAACACATACAGGAAGCTAAATAAAGCTTAATTCTAGAATAAGTTAATATTCTGTATGAATACTAGTATCATGACAGTTTATATAAACATAATAATCTTAATATATTTTGAAATAATATTTATACCTTAAGGGAAGTTTTAGAGAGTCAAATGAAAATCAAAACATTATGAGAGTAGTGGCAGTATAATTGTTCCTTATTTTTAGTTTTTCTCGATGTCATAACAGGTGGCTTTTGTGATATGAGATGGAGATTTTGGATTTTCCTTTAATAAGTATGCATGGGCTTAGAGAAGGAGAGAGGCACAGTCCAACCACAAAGCCAGTTTTAATTTTTTCTTTTCTGTTTTTATTTATTTATTTATTTTTACTGGATATTTTCTTTCTTTACATTTCGAATGTTATCCTCTTTCCTGGTCCCACCCACCCACTAGACCTTCTATCCTCTCCCCCTCCCCTGCTTCTATGAGGGTATTCCCCCACCCACTCCCAACTCCCAGCCCTCCAATTCCCCTACACTGGGCCATCTATCCTTCACAGGACCAAGGTCCTCTCCTCCCATTGATGCCTGGCAAGGCCATCCTCTGCTACATATACAGCTGGACCCTTGAGTCTCTTCCTCAGTTGGTGGTTTAGTTCATGGGAGCTCTGAGGGATGTGGTTGGTTGATAATATTGTTCTTCCTATGGGGTTGTAAACCTCTTCAGCTCCTTCAGTCCTTTCTCTAACTTCTCCATTGAAGACCCCATTGAGAACCGCATGCTCAATCTAAGGGTTGGTTGTGTGCATCCGCCTTTGTATTTGTCAGGCTCTGACAGAGCCTCTCAGGAGACAGCTATATCAGGCTCCTGTCAACATGCACTTCTTGATATCTACAATAGTGTCTGGGTTTGGTGACTGTATATGGGATGTATCCCCAGTTGGAACAGTCTTTGGATGGCCTTTTCTTCAGTCTCTGCTCCACATTTTGTCTCTGTACTTGCTGCCATGAGTATTTTGCTTCCCTTTCTAAGAAGCACTGAAGCATCCACAATTTGGTCTTCCTTCTTCTTGAGCTTCATGTGGTCTGTGAATTGTATTTTGGGTTTACCGAGTATTTGGGCTAATAGTCACTTAACAGTGAGTGCATACCATATATATTCTTTTGTGATTGGGTTACCTCACTCAGGACCATATTTTCTAGTTCCATCCATTTGCCTAAGAATTTTATTAATTCAGTTTTAATTTTTAATTGAATTGGGACAACATAAATCCCATTTGCCACTTCTGTCTGTAGATAGCAGCAATAGCATTTGACCAATTTACTCTTTTTCTTGGGACATTTTCTCTTGATGTTCCATCTTGTTTTCTAGATGTTTCATTTGTCCAGAGGTCTCTGGTTTCCTTAGTTCAATGTTTTATTCTCCTGAAAAGATAAAAACAAAACCGTGCCCCAACACTACCTGGGGGGGGGGGCTTCCCTTTTTTGATAGGTTACATCTTTCCTAGGGCTAAATGGTTTTTTTTTTTTTTTGAAAATGTCTTATTTTTAAATTAAATATATCTTTTAAATCCTTTGAAAATTTGAAACTAAATACACCTTGGTGGATAAATATACCTACATTTCCCTGTTACTTTATAAATAGATCCAATGTTTAAGTGTATTTATTTTTAGATCACAATGGACATTCACTATGAATTTCAGTGTACCTTTTGCAAGCAGGTTTTAAATTCAGATCATTGTAATTATTATATGCCTGCCTCTGCCTCCCAAGTGTTAGGATCAAAGGCATGTGCCTCTCTAGTGCTGGAATTAAAGGTGTGAACAACCACCACCTTGTTCATCATAACTTTAGAATTTAGAAACAAACTGACTTATACAGCTCTGTAGCAGAATATTTTCCCTACTACATTTTACAATAAACTTGGTAATTTGGGAAGAGCTAATGTGGGAGGAGTAAGGAGAGGAAGAGGTGAAGAAAGAGGAGAAGCTAGAAGAGGAGAGATCTAGGAGCCATGGAGAACCACAGGTTCAGGACAATTCTGGGTAATAATTTATATCATAAGGTTAGATATTGAGAAACAACTCTAATTGTGTGGGTAAATTGTTTATTGTGCATTTTTAAATATATAAAGCCTTTGAATAATAATTAAGCATTAGAGTCTCATTTCTCCTGGGTACCATGTGGATGGTGGGTATTATCTAAGGTTTAGCCAACCTTTGTGAAGACAATGTGGTGAATTGGGAGAGCCGGCTGCCACGATGGCATCTCTTGTGCCAGGGCAGGTGTTTCTGGCCAGACTGAGTTGTGGCATCGGCAACAGCACACCTCAGCTCGTGGCCTCAGGCCTTGTCTAGTCAGGAACACGGCGGCCCCATAAGAACAAGCAAGATTGGGTGCTACCGTTTTAAATATTAATTGCCACAAGATATGCCTCTCTCTGTTAAGATTAAAGACATGGGCTACCACTCTCCTGCTCAAATATTTTACCTTAGCTTTAAATCACTCCAACCCTTAGAGGTTTAGAAAACAAGTTTGAATTGTAGTAACCCTTTGAATTTACTGATAACATTTTATATCTTTACCTGTGATTTTAATACTAAACAACAAATATATAATTTTTATTTAAGAAGAAAACTTAAAAGCTAATGTCTAACAGGCCTGTCAGTTAACCATTTTAAACGTAGAGCAGTTGGTACTTTTAAAAGACCAATATCTGTCATGTCTTGCTTATGGATAACCTGGACAATCTGTAACTGTTCTTGATAAAACCTTTTAATATTTTTCTCAGAAGCATTCTTTATTTTATGGTTTGTTTCTGAGATTGGAAAAATGTTAATCTGTGTTTTTCATTGCTGCAACAAAGTCACATCTTTATAAATTCATGCCTATATTAGCCACATATGACTTTAACTTTCCTGTTTGTCCTTCTGGCCCTATCTATTTTGAGCCATCTAGCACTTTGTTTAATCAGAGAAAAGTTCTAATCCCTAGAACATAAATATTTATCTCCTGAATAGGCTAATTCAGATATCAAGATTTTGGTGAAATTATTATTATATTTCCTCTGGTGTCTATTAAACCTTCAATTTCAATGCGATTTATTTGTATTTTCAGCTTCAGTCTCTGATCATTTAAATCAGTTTGTCAAAATACTTGATTTCTGGTATCTACTACATTTTGTTTTGTTTGGCTTTTGTTCTAAGATTTTTTTGTATGTATGAGTACATGGTAACTGTCTTCAGACACACCAGAAGAGGGCACTGGATTCAATTATAGATAGTTATGAGCCACCATCTGGTTGGTGGGAATTGAACTCAGGACCTCTAGAAGAGCAGTCAGTGCTCTTAACCACTGAGCCATCTCTTCACTGCCCCCAACCCCCCATTTTTAGTTTTATCTGTTGAAGCTGCTCTGACCTTGATTATATCAGAAGTACCTTTGTTTTAAACAAAAGGCATTACATCTTTTAATTGTTCTGTGGTTGCATTTCTCCTATGATGACAGTGAACAATTGATTCAAATTTGATATCAGGGTTTGTGTGATGCCCCTTAGGGTCATTTCTAATGGGAAAGGGTTACCTTGCCTATTCTTTGTTGAACTGCATTTATTAGTTCAATGCTGGCTTTTGCCACACCTTCTGCACACTTCAGAATGTTGAGACCTTCTTTTCTACTATTTATAGAAAAAAAAAACATGGTTTTTAAATGACCGTCCTTACCACAATTAAAACATTTGCCATTTTGATTTTTTCTAAGGATTTTAGCATTGCTTCTTTTAACAGATTAGCATCTGATTACATAACAATATCAACTGTATCTCTAATCTGTTCCTCTATTAGTGCTGATCTCCCCTTTAAAGGTCTAATCATTCTTTAGCCTTCTGAATTATCATTTTTAGCAGTCAAAATTTCAATCAGTATTTTTCTGACTTCTGAATCTGATATTAGTTTATTTACAGTGGAAGTCGATCTTTGCAAACAAACAAACAATCCAACAAAAAACAAAACAAAACAAAAACAGTGAAGGTTTTTTGGGGACCTTGAACAGTTATACTAAGCAACTCAGTTTACTTTCCTGAGTCTTCATCCTTATCCCAAATATTTAAATCTACTAAAAGACATAGAATAAAGATATAATCATTAAATTTAAGCTGCCTTTGTAATTGCATACTGATCTTCACCTAACAACTGATCCTGGGAAACATCAATACCTCTAGTCTGATTTTGCTTTTCTATAACCCTCCTTTCCTCTTTCCACCATGTTCAGCATTGTAACTGAGAATCAGTTCCCAATTTTTTGGGAAAGATTTGTTGCCAAATCTTTCCAGTCTTGAGTGATAATTCTGTTCTGAATTGCCCATAAATTTAATATCTGTTTCATATGGGGTAAATGGAAACTATAGGAAAGAATTGCTTCCTTAAACCTTCTCAAACTTAATATATCTATAGGATTCCCTTCAAATTGTTCATAACCTTGGGCTTGTCTCTCATGTGCTGCTATGTCTTGTATAGTAACTGGAATAAGTAAGATTGTTTTTCTTTTTTCTTTTCTTTTCTTTCTTTTTTTTTTTTTCAAGACAGGGTTTCTCTGTGTAGTTTTGGCTGTCCTGAAACTCACTCGGTAGACTAGGCTGGCCTCGAACTCAGAAATCTGCCTGCCTCTGCCTGCCTGCCTCTGCCTCCCAAGTGCTGGGATTAAAGGCGTGCACCACCACTGCCCAGCAAGATTGTTTTTCTAAGAACATTGTGCTGCCCTTTTTAGTTCATTATGCAGTAGCATTGATAGGCTCTTGTTAAAATTCCTTTGTCTGTGTCTAAGTACATTTCTTAGGTTTTTCTAAGGCTTGTCTAAATACCTCTGTCTGTATCTGATTATTTTTCTTAGGTCTTTCTAAGGCATGTATAAATTCCTCTGTCTGTATATGACTTTTTAAATTCTTATTTATAAGTCTCTCTAATTTTCCTTCTAATGAGTCTTAGCAATCCACTTTTTCTTTGAAAGCCATTAGGACTATTAAAAATAAAGCATAAAATACTAAAATGATAATAATTATAAATGTTATTGAAGAATTTCTGTTATCTACCTTTTTATTTTCTGCTTCTTTTTTCAAGTCATATAAAGTAGCACTATATACGTTCCAAAACCTTCTAATATGGTACTTCCCATTCTTAACTCCCTCCTTGAGAACTTTCCATGTGACTTACCAAATTGGTTTGTTTGCAGCCAGAGTGATTATTGTAGCTATCCTTGGTTTTCCATATGAAGTTGAGAATTGCTCTTTCAAGATCTGTAAATAATTGTTCTGAAATTTTTGTGGTAATTGCACTGACTCTGGCTTTTGTTAAGATGACAATTTTTACTGTTAATCCTACCAACCTATAAGCATGAGAGATCTTTCCATTGTTTGATATCTTTCTCAATTTCTTTTTTCAGAGATTTGAAGTTCTTGTCATACAGGTCTTTCACTCACGTAGTTAGAGTAGTTAGAGCTACACCAAGATATTTTATATTGTTTGTGGATGTTGTAAAGGAAGATGTTTCTCTAATTTCTTTCTTAGACCTTTTATCATTTGTATAAAAAGGGGCCACTGATTTTTTTTTAATTTAATTTTGCATCCAGTCACTTTGCTGAAGGTGTTTATTAGCTGTAGGATTTCTCTGGTAGAACTTTTGGGTCACTTATATATACTATCATATTATCTGTGACTAGCAATACTTTGACTTCTTCTTTTCTAATTTGCATTCCATGATCTCCTTTAGTTGCTTCATTGCTCTAGCTAGAACTTCAAGCCTTACGCTGAATAGATATGGAGAGAGTAGAGAAGCTTTGTCTTGTCTCAGAATTTAATAAAATTTCTTTACATTTATCTCCATTTAATTTGATATTGGCTGTTAATTTGCAGTATATTGCTTTCATTATGTTTAGGTATGTGCCTTGTATCCCTGATCTCTCCAAAACTGTTAACATGAAGAGATGTCGTATTTTGTTAAAGACTTGTTCAGCATCTAATGAAATGATCATGTGTTTTTTTTTTCTTTCAGTTTTCCTCTATTGTGGATTTTATTAATGGATTTTTGTATATTTAACCATCCCTGTATCCTTTAGATGATGCCTACTTGATCAAGCAGGATGATATTCTTGACTTCAGTTATCAAGTATTTTATTGAGTATTTTTGCATCAATGTTCATAGGAGAAATTGGTCGTAAATTCCGTTTCTTTGTCAAGTCATGTAGTTTAGGTATCAGGGTGACTGTGGTCTCATAGAATGAGTTTGACAATGTTCTATTTGTATTTTGTGGAATAATTTAAGGATTATTGGTATTTGCTCTTCTTTCAAAGTCTGATAGAATTCTGTGCTAATACCATATGCCCTTGGGCTTTTTTTGGTTAGAAGACTTCATAAAAAAGTTAGAGAGATCTCATACTAGAAATTTTAATAATATACCTGAAAGCTCTAGCACCAAAAGAGCCAAACATACCCAAGAGGAGTATTAAATTAGAAATGACGAGAAAAATACAAAGATTCAACAAAAGAAAGAGCTGATTCTTTCAGAAAAATCAACAAGATAGACAAAACCTTAACCAAACTAACTGAAAGACAGAAAGACACTATCTAAAGTAACAAAATCAGAAATGAAAGTGGAGATATCACAACAGACACTGAGGAAATTCAAAGAATAATTAGATTTTATTTCAAAAGTTTGTGCACCTCAAAATCTAAATGAAATGGATGATTTTCTAGATAGATACCACTTATCAAAGTAAAATCAAGATCATGTAAACTATTTAAATATTCCTAAAGATATTTTATTAATGTGATTCTTTTTAAAATGAGATATATCAGCTCCCAGCAGCACCTATTCTATTTCAAAAAAGATGATGGACATCAAAAATCCTCCTTGTGGAGACTGCTTCAAATGTGGCAAGCTGTCACTTGTCAAGAAGTTCATATTTCCTGAAATGTAAATAAAATATCCAATAAAAAATAAAAAAATAAAATAAAATTTAAAAAAAGCTCATATTTCCCTTAAGATCTATGATCATTTTTTTAAAATTCCTATTAGATCTTACCATAATTGCTTGACTTTTAGGACTGTAAGATATATATGTAATATTCTTTATGCTATAATGTCTAAAAATTGTTGTATTCTAATGGATACATATGTTGAACCATCATCAACTTGAAGCTGCAAAGACATTTCCAAGATAGTCACCTACTCTAATGAATGTGCAATCACACAAACAACCTTTTCAGAATTTAATCCAGAAGTCTATCAGAATTCTGAGTATGTATCATGAGTATGGTGTATCAACATGTGTATATATCTTAATTCTTCATATTCTACAAAATGAAACATATAATCTATGGTATGACATTGCTCTGAGGTAGCATTAAATATAACTTGTACTCTTAATTGTATATATTACTCCTCTTTCAGTTGTCATTCTAAGTCCTCAAGCTTTTGTAGATTTTTTTTTATCAGAAAGTACCCATTTTGTTGATATTGTATGTTCCAAATTTGATTCTTCAAAATTCTGATTTAAAGGATCCTCTAAACTCTGTTCTATTGCCTCCAAACTAGCATTTAAGTTTTTGGTGTTTTCTTTCTTTAAGTCTGATTTATTTGGATCTGTCTTAAAGAGAATATACAAAATTATAATTTTTACTTAAAAAACAATTATTTGTTTGCTGATTAGCGAAACAAAATCATATCGGATAGAGATGCATTGTGCCATTGAATTTTTAATTTAAACATAGAAAATATATTTCTTTTGAATCTCTAATTCTCTCTTTAAAGACTTTATTTTCTTATTTTCAAATTAAATATTTCTTCCTATAATTTTTATACACAATTTATTTTGTCTTGTATTGTTTTCAAACTAAATATCCTTTCTGTTCAGATGTTTGGGGCTTTTTTGTCCCTCTGCAGCTCCAGGAAAATCTGCTAGCTCCTCAGGCCAGCACATGTGTATGGAGGTTTACTTCACCTATTAGCTCAGTCCAGCAGGCAGCGGGCTTTTGGCTCTCCTCTCTTCCAGTTGGTCCCTTTCTCTGGCCAGTTGTAGGCTTTTCTCACATGGACCCAAATTGAACCACCCAGCTCTCTGTAGCTGATTTTTGACCTTTGTCTTGAACCATGCTGTGAGTGGGAGAAGCTACAGCTCTGTACCCAGAGAGACCTCACAGCAGCTCTGGCACCCACCAGCTAGATTAACTCATGGGCCTCCTCTCATTCTGTCTTAAAGGGATGTAACTTCTCTCCTAGCTAGGACATTGTTCTGGGAAGTGTTTATTCATGCTTTTTATCTGGATGGGACTTTTCTAATATTAAATTGTATGCCCAACAGTGAATGTCATTTGTAACCACAGGCTTTTCCACCTGCATCTATGTTCCTAAAATGGCTTGTTTCTCATAGCTCACAACCCAATATTCTGTTTATTCTATTCTAAGTTCCTCCATGGTTAGTTATTTCTCCTCAGGCTCATGCGACCATCTTCCTCAGAGTTTGGGGAGAATCTCTTCTTGCCTGACTTTATCCCAGAATCCTCTCTCCCTACAAGAACTCATACCTCCTATTCCTTGACTCAGCTCATTGTCCATGTTCATTTTTATTGACAGATGATGCAGATAATGTTTCCATAAGAGATTATTTCTATGGTATCATAATCCTTCCATCCTGGCTATTTTACTCACTTGACGTTTTTCTCTTCTAAGTTTATATAATACTTACTCCTTATCATTTGTCATCTTACTTCCCTCAAAGTTCTAATGTTATTGATTAAAATACAACTATATTCCATACCATTATTGTTTGTTAATCTTCCAATCATTACTGAAAGAGAAGAGATCACTATTATTAATTGGCTTCTATGACAATTACATCATGGTTGTGACATCAAACAGCTATGACTATTCTACAAGTAAATATCATGGAATATTGTAGAGATTATGCTAAGCTCCTCGAGCTCCTGTTCTGAATAATTATTTTATAAATTGCATACTCAATGCTGCCACATTTATGTTCCACCATAACATTTCAAATCCCTTAATAGAAATTACATAGCTATTAAAAATAAGCAAACAATCTGCACCTGGAGCTGATCCTGTGCCACACTGTTCCATACCCAAATAATACCAGGTCTCCCAGGCATGTCAACACATCTGTGAGCACAGTTAAGACCACCACTTCTGATCAAAATCCTGGCCCAAGAGGGACCCACCCAGAGCCATAAGGACACAGGAATCAAGGAACAACCAGGGACATAATTTTTCCAATTTCCATCTGTACCCCAGAGCTGAACTTATGCCACAGCTCTCCATATCCAAATTTATCCTGAAAAGAACTGGTCTCCCAGGAGTACTGACACACAGGCTTGCAGGAGATACATGCCACAGAGACAGCAAGACAAGCTAACACTAGAGATAACCAAATGGAGGGAGGCAAAGGGAAGAACATAAGCAACAGAAACTGAGGCTCCTTGGCATCATCAGAACCCAGTTCTCCTGCCAAAATGAGCCCGAGATACAACAACACACTGGAAAAGCAAGACTCTGATTTAAAATTACATCTCATAATGATAATAGAGGACTTTAAGAAGTCCTCTATCATCATGAATAATTCCCTTAAAGAAATATAGGAGGACATAGATAAACAGGTAAAAGCCCTTAAAGAGGAAACAAAATCCCTTAAAGAATTATAGAAAAACACATCCAAACAGGTGAAAGAATTGAACAAGAACATCATGGATCTAAAAATTCAAATAGAAACAATAAAGAAATCAGAAAGGGAGACAACCCTGGAGATAAAAAAAAAACTATAAAACTATAAAAAAGATCAGGAGTCATAGATGCAAGCATCACCAACAGAATACAAGAGATAGGAGAAAGAATCTCAGATGCAGAAGATACCATTGAAAACATTGACATAAAGTCAAAGAAAATTCAAAATGCAAAAAGCTCCTAACCAGGAAATCCAGGATAAAATGAGAAGACCAAACTTAAGGATAATAGGTATAGAAAAGAGTGAAGATTTCCAACATAAAGGGCCAGTAAATATCTTCAACAAAATTATAAAAGATAACTTTCTTAACCTAAAGAAAGAAATGCCCATAAACATACAAGAAGCCCACAGAACTTCAAATAAATTGGACCAGAAAAGAAATTCATCCCATCACATACTAGTCAAAACACCAAATGCACAAAACAAAGAAAGAATATTAAAAGCAGTAAGGGGGAAAATGTCAAGTGATATATAAAGACAGACCTATCAGAATTACCCCAAACTTCTCACCAGTGACTATGAAAGCTAGAAGATCCTGAGCAGATGTCATACAAACCTTAAGAGAACACAAATGCCAGCCCAGGCTACTATACCCAGGTCAATTACAATAGATGGAGAAACCAAGATATTCCATGAGAAAACCAAATTTACACAATATCTTTCCACAAATCCATCCCTACAAATGATAATAGATGGAAAACTTCAACACAAGGAGGGAAACTACACCCTACAAAAAGCAAGTAGGTAATCTTCTTTCAACAAACTCAAAAGAAAATAAATAGCCACACAAATATAAAAATAACATAAAAAATAACAGGAAGCAACAATTACTTTTCCTTAATATCTCTTAACATTAGTGGACTCACTTCCCCAATAAAAAAAAATATACTAACAGACTGGATAATTCTATGGCTCCAGGTAGAGAGCACAACAGTTAGATGGTATAAAAAGATGGCTGCTCTAGGCAGAAAGCTTAACAAGTAAAAAGTACCTGCTTCCTATAGGCAGATATTAGTGAAAGTTTGAATTAATTTCTTTAAAGATGGTACAAAGATATAATGCTCTAATAAGCCTTAAAGAATACTCATATTCTTTCTAACATGGGCTCCATGGGAATTTTGGGTTAAAATCCTGGTTTGACAAGCTCCCTGCTTATATGCAGGTGTAGATAGAAGTGTGAATCAATTGTTTTAAAGCTGGCATAATAAGGTGCATAGGATAACTAACTCATATTCTTGAACGGGGGCTCTACCTGGATTTTGGGTTGAGTATCCTGACATGATAGATTAGGAAAAAGAACTAAGAATAGATTTTTACAATAAGCAAAAGGGTGTTTTTTCTTTTCTTTTCTTTTCTTTTCTTTTCTTTCTTTTCTTTTTTTTTTTTTTTTTTTTTTTTTTTGAATAGCAGGGAGATTGTATGAAAACAATTGTTTTAGGGAAGATTTGAAGTCCTGCAGGATAAGTCATATTCTTTGAACATGGACTCCAAAGTAATTTTGGGTTAATTTCCTGGCATGGCAAAATAGAAAAAGCCTAAGAATAGGCACATATGGCATTTTAGTTTACTTCATTTGTTTTAGATTGTTTTGATTTTCAAAATGAGTGTTAATTTGAGTTTTGTGGTTATATTATTCCTTTGAGAGGGAGGTCAAAATAAAGATTTTTCTGGTTACTGGCCCAAGGATATGTTGATTTGGAAGAAAGGTTTTGTCTTTGTGTTTTTAGATAAGGTGATTAGTGTCTATACACCTTCCAGAGTTATATGTATCAGATATGATGAAGGGAGACCCTCAGAGGACCAGATTCTAGAGAATCAAACAAAAAAGATACCTTGATGATTCTAAAACTTTGTTTTGAGATTTGTATATTACAGAATATACAGCCTTGGTGAGTCTCATCATCACACATGCTGAACTGACCTGCTTTGAACTCCTGATCTCTTTGACTTTCAGCTGGATCCAGTCATGACACAGACATCAGAGACTAAAAAACATCATTGTGATTATTACTAAGATAACATTAATTCTACCTAAAAGTATTAACCCGTCAGCAGTACCATCTTATGATGGTGAGTTAGATGAAGGCCAACAAACTCCCCCATTTTCCTCCCATTTGAAAGATATCTCAATGCCCATATTCAGCTTAAAGAAGTTAATGAAGATTTGTCACCCCAGTTCTCTGGACTTTGGAGACTAAAGGTAGATATTCTAGTTGTCTTTCTGGGGAATGTTGAAATGGTCATAATTGGAACAGGGAAGAAATAGCTAGAATTGGTTGTGTAACCGTAATCGTGTTTGGTAGTAATCTTTACAATAGTTACTAAGTTGAAGTCATAATTTCTTATTTTGGTACAGAATTTATTTTGATACTGAATCAAGGTTATTATTGGTATAAATTTCTTTCATTGATTCAAAAAAATTAAAAGTACAAGTCTTGGACCCAGTTTTTCTGTAATGTCATTACAAACTAATCAAGATGTTTAAGCCTGTGAGTTAAGGGCCAAATAGCAAACTCATGGTTCTGAGTTTATTGTTAGTGTGTTTTCAGATAATTTAATTAGAAATAGCTGAGAGTAGTTAACAGACAACAGTCCAGATTACTTTACATAGATAGTTGGCTTTCAAAAACATCAGAAATCCACAGAATGTGACATTTAATGTTATTTATTCTTTTCTTGTTGAGAAAATCTGGTCCTAGCAGCATCCCTTTTGTGAATTCAAAGAAGAAATTGAGCATCTCCACCTCCAGTGAGGCTGTTCATTGTGGCTAGGTGGCCACTGGGCAGAAATTGCCTATCTCTCCTGCAGACCTGTACTGTTTTTGAGAGGGCACAAGTAACAGGTTAGGACAACTTAGTCCTGCTGAGACAGAATAAGCTAGCCCTTAATAATTTCTGTTTTACAAAGGTCTGTCAGATGATCCTGGGCCAGAAGGCTGAAGACTGATGCTCCAACTTCCTGACTTACTAGAGTAAGTCAGGGTAGGCAACTGTCTCTACAACTTGTCTCAGTTCTGGAAGCTGTGTTAGGCTTCTTATATTTTCAGAAAATGTTGCCCGTTCTTATATTTCTGATGGGGTTGAAAGACTGACTACTTATAGTCTCATAACCAACTCAGGCTATTTAACATTAAAAATATATATTTGAGAAGATAGTTTACAGATAGCATACAAGCTAAACCAGGACATAACATATAGATTGATAAGTCTTAGAATAGATGACAGAGTGTTCTATGTTAGGTGTATCTTACACTTTATAAATTACAAAATGGTAATAAAAAAAATAACAATAAGCAAACACCAGATGCATGATTTTTAATGTAGTAACATAAAAAACATAAAAAATCAAGACAACATTAATTCCACCTAAAAGTATTAACCCTTCAACAGTACCATTTTATGATGGTGAGTTAGATGAAATCCAACGAAAAAAAAGAGAAGTCAGAGTAATTATTGTATTTTCAAAGCCACAAACAACTCAATAAATTAAAAAAGGTAATGAATAATATAAAAGAGGAATTTAACAAAGGAAAATATTAAAGAAAATTTGACCCAAAATATTGAAAACAAACAAAACAAACAAACAAACATAGTTAATAAAAACATCTCCACAATATAATTGATAATGGGGAGCAAAAATTAGCTGAACTTGAAGACAAGTGAAAGAACTGGGACAGTATAACAAATATAAATTGGGGGCTGGAGAACCAACTATAGAAGAAGAAACTCCAAGAAATAAACTAAATTCTGAAAAGACCAAACTTATGCGTTGTCACAATAGCAGAAGAAAAATCTTATGCTAAACGCATAGAAATTATTTTCAAAATAATTATTAGTTCCAGAGTTAGAAACAGATGCAAATCCTGACACAGAAGCATCTATGACACTAAACAGAAGACCAGAAATGAACCCTGCATTGTTATATTATAGTCAAAATACTAAATATAAAGACAAATAAAATATATTGAAAGTGCAAGAGAAAAGCACCATATATAAGGCAGGTCCATCAGAATGATGGGGTTTTTTTTTCAAACTGGAACTTTAAAATTCGAAAAGGCTTGGAATGATGTATTTCAGGTTCTGAAAAGTTACAACTGCCAACCCAGAGTATGATATGGAGAAAGCTATCTGTTATAATTGAAGGAAAAGTAAAAATATTTCATGATAAAAAGAGACTAATGGTAGTTATGATCACTAAGACAGCTCTACAGAAGATGAAGGTGCTAGAAGAAATCTTTTAACTGAAGAAAAACTCTACCCAGGAGGTCACATAAAGAATAAATTATGTTAAAATAATACTAAATATAAAGGAAGAGGGAAAAAGCCAAACACTACAAAATCAACCAAATGACAAAAATCAATATGTAACTTTCAATAATAACTTTGAATATTAATAGGGTCAATTTCCCTATCAAAACACACATACTGGAGCAATGGAACAAGTACGTACTTCTCATCATTTTAATTTGTCTATTTATTTTTAAACACATCATATTTTCCTTGAATGAGTGTCCTTATGTGGTAGCCACAGCTGAAGCCTGGGTTCTCTGAACAATCTCTCTCCAGATGTCAGGAGTCAAGTAACTGTAGGTATTGGAAATTGCCACCAACATGACCACTGTAGGAGCCAACAGTGACAAAGTTTGCTTTGAACATGATTCACTGCTTCTTCACTAGCGTGAGTTTTTTTGAACTTTATCCTTTAGGGATGCTCCCAGGAAAAAGCCAATGATTTTCAATTCTGTAATGAGCAGGAAAATCAGGTGTTGCAGGAGATATTAAAAAGAAACGTCCGGCTAGCTCTTGGCTAAGGAGCCATGTTCCCGCACTATGCCCAACACCCACAGGAGCTCCAGAGCTCCAGAACTCCAAAATCACACCATCCAGCTCACTAAGTTCCCACTGGCAGATCACCACCATGCCATTCTTGTGCTTCAAACCCCCATGGCCTTTGAGGGGGCACATCACACAAACCCAAACTTTGCCGCAGTACCTTTCTCTCTTGAACTAGGTCTACTGCCCACGAAAAGAAAGACACCACACAGAGTTTAGGAACAATGGTAACTCAATCTCTGGGTGTAACAATTAAAACCAAACCTTTCAAGCCTATCATATCTAATCCTCCAGTGCTGGATCGTTGTGGATCTGTCATGATACTGGGGAAACTACCACTACATCTTGTCCATGCACTCAACCCGTTCAAAAACACCTCTAACTCCTTCTTCCTTTTCCTCTTTCCCCCAAATCTCTCTTCTCCTCCTTGCCCAGTGATTGGCTAATTTATTCATTAGGGGATGGTTCACAAGAAGTCCTTGAGTATGTGACTCATTCCTTGTGTGCACCCCTCCCAGGAGAATGGAATTAACCTCAGAATAAAAATACTAAGGTCAACCAAAACACTTCCCCTTTTCTGTTCACTTAAAAGACTCTTTTTATCTCAGATAAAAATTGAGCACAACTATAACCACTTTGTAATTAATAAGGTATATGATAGACCTAACACCCAGTCTAACATTTTTGACAATAAAATTGAACATTGTCCTCTATCCTAACTTAAAAGTTCTCTACCTGGTTTATGTCCTGGCTTCAGATTAAATGCCATATGAAAACCATCCTCTCAAATCTCTCAAAGTAAATAGCCTGGGTTGGCTATGAGAGTATAAGTCTTCAACCCCATCAGGAATCCAAGAATGAGAGAATTAACTGAAAATATGGGAAGCACAAAGCATAGCTTACAAAACTTAGCCAAATGATAGAGATCACTGTTCACCTGGACAGTCCCTTATACTTCAAAATGTTGGAGTATCTGGGCTTCAGCTTTCTGGTCTAGGAACATCTGACAGACCTTAGACAAACAAATATTATAAAGGACAAGCTTATTCTGTTTCATCAAAACTAAACTGTCCTAACCTGTAATTTGTGTCCTTTTTCCAAACAGTATTTAGTCTGTAGATGAAATGAGGCAATTCTTGCCTAGCGGCTGTCTCACTACTACTGGAGTAGCTCCATAGATGCTCAGTTTCTTCTTTGAATCCAAGACAGGGAAGCTGTGGGGAGCAGACAGGTCTCTAGTCAAATGATCCTTAATAAAGAAATGTCCGTCCATAACGTCATATTCTGTGGACTTCTGATGTTTTTGAAAACCAACTACTTATGTAAAGTAATTGGGACTGTTGTCCATTAATTACTCTCAGTTATTTCTAATTAAAATCTAGAAAACACCCTAACAATAAATTCAGAGCTATGAATTTGCTATTAGTCTCTTAACTCACAGCCTAAACATCTCAGATCAGTTTAGAAAAAGAGTTAAGAAGGACTGGGTCTAAGCCTTGTACTTACAAAATTTTCTGTTAATAGAAGAAATTTATACCAATGAAACCCTTGATTTTGCACCAAAATTAATTTTGTACCAAAATAAGAAATTATGACTTCAGTTTAGTAACAATTATAAAGATTTCAACCAATAGATTATGGCTATGCAATCAATTTTAAGTATTCCTCCCTGTTCTAATAAGACATTTTTAAATTTCTCAGAAAGACAACTTAGTAATAATCCCTCCAGCCCCCAAAACCCAAGGAATTGAGACGCCAACTCCTCATAGCTTCTTCAAGCTGAATATGGGCATTGAGATATTTTGAAGAGGGACGGGGGAAGAGTAAATAGAGGATGTTGTTGGCCTTAAGAAGGCCATACCACTGATTGATTTAGTCTCTGATAGCTCTGTCTTAACTGGATCCAGTTGGAAATCCAAGACATCAGGAGTTCAAACAGGTCATTTCAGCATGTGTTATGAGATTCACCAAGGCTGTATATTCTGTAATATACAAATCTCTAAACAAATTTTAGTATTGTCAATATAATCTTTGTTTGATTCTCTGGAATCTAGTCCTCTGGAGGCCCACTTCTCTCAAATTTTATCGATATTACTCTGGAAGGTGAAAATACTTTAATCATCTTTTCTAAAAACACCAAGATCAAATGTTTTTCCCAAATCAGCATATCTTTGAGTCAGTAACCAGAAAAATCTTTATTTTGACCTCTCTCTCAGAGGAATAATATAACCACAAAAGTACATGCATTTTGAAATTTAAAACAATCTAAAGCAAGGCAGCTCTCCTCCAGAAACTATATCTTCATGTCCTTGACTAGGCAGCCTAGCTTGGTCACTGGGATGTACTTCTTGTTTTTACCCTTACCTCCACAAGCCCCACAGAATCAGTAGTCATCACTCCCTAAGTAGTTCAGCTTCCTAAGCCCAGCTCACGCTTTCTGTGCTCTTCTGCTGTACCAGCATCATCATCTGCCATTTGGTGTTTTCCAAAAAAAAAAAAAAAAAGTATGTTCTTAAAACTAGTTTGAGATCCCATCTCACTTGGGTCAGAAAGGCTATTATCAAGAAAAGAAATGACAGCGAGTGCTGATGAAGATGTGGAGAAAAAGTGTCAACTTTTCATGGGGGTGATTAATTGGTATAGACACTATGGAAGTCATTGTAGAGATATCTCAAAAGGTTAAAAAGAAAAATCATATGATCCAGATGTACCACAATTGGATATATATTCAAAGGACTCAATATTCTTTTACAGGAAAACTTGAATATTTATACTCATTGCTGTTCTGTGCAAAATAGCTAGGAAATAGAATTAACCTAGATATCTACAAACTGATGAATGAATAATGATATAATACATATATGCAATGGAATTTTGCTCAGTTGCAAAGAAAACTTAAAATTATGAAATTTGCAGAAAAATGGATCAAAGTAGAAAACATTATACTAAGTGATGTAGCCCTGGCTCAGAAAGACAAATGCCACATCTTTTCTTTCATACATAAACCATAGCCTTGAACTTTTATATATGTATGTTTAATTTGGGCATTTGTAGAACTAATGAAAAGAGAAAGGACCATGAGAGTGGGCAGGGAAGAAGTCAAAAGGAGTAAGAAGTAGTAAGAGACACATGGAAGTAGACGTGGTTTTTTCCTACCTTCTGGTTGTTAACAGTTTAAGTAAGTTCGGTATGAGTGATAGGAGAAATGAAGGAATAGGGTCTGTTAGCAAAAATAAATATGGATGAATAACCATTACAGAAACACAATATTTTTGTAAGTTAACTTAAATGTATAATTTTTGGAGGAATATGGTAACATTTAGAATTTCTGATCATTTTAAAACAATATTGCAGAATAAATAAAAGAATACACATTTCTATTGTGAAACTTACTAATATTCTTCTAGCCAAGTAAACAAGACAAGAGATTATATTTTTTGCGAAAATAAAATATTAAAAACAAATGGATGAAGAAATAGAGAAAACAAGAACATGTTTATAGCAACTGTATTCACAGTTGCTAAAATCTAAAAATAGCCTAATGCTCAGGAGCAATAGTAAGAATCAATGCATTATAATATATCTAAATAATAAAATAATTTAGAACAAATAAAGTACACTTAGAGGGTCTGCAGAAATAGCTCAGTGGTTAAGAATATTTGCTGTTCTTTAAAGATGACTATAATTTTGAAGTATGGTGTAGTTGGTTGAATAAAAATAGACCTTATAAACTCACATAGAGTGGCACTATGAGGAGATGTGGACTTATTGGAGTAGATGTGTCTTGTTGGATAAAATTTGTCACTGTAAGTGAGCTATATGATTTCTTTTCCTGCTTCCTTCAGATTCAGACATAGACTTCTCAGCTACCTTTCCAGCACCATATCTCCTTGCATCCTTCTTGCTTCCTGCCATGATAACAATAGACTAAACTTCAGACCTATAAGCCATTAAATGTCTGCCTTTGTAATATTTGCTGTGGTCATGGTGTCTCTTCAAAATGATAGAAAATAACTAACTTAGACGATGGCTTATTCCAGCTCCAAAGGGATCTGTCACTTTCTTCTGGCTTGTGTGGACACCTGCATATGTATGGTATACAATCACATAGATACACAGATACACACTAAATACTAATGAAAATAACTCTAAAGAATAAACTCGCTAAGGATGTTAACTCTGGTAGAATACTTACCTAGGATGTAAAAAGATCTGAAGTCATTTTCAGGAAAATGACAGCCATAACGAAGAAGAAAAACACTGACTGATGCAATCACATAATTGAATTTCTCAGATCTGAAAGCCAAAATATCACTACCTTTAGTTGAAATTCAAGGACAAACATACACTCCCTGGTTTATAAATTCTGATTAGTAGAAATAAGCTATGTGGGAGAATATCACATTTCTGCTTTAAAAACCCAATAGTCTCTGTCTTCTACTGGTAGTCCCTATACAGAAATATATTATGTAGCTGTCCTACCTAAAGAATGCACTTTTATATAACAGTAAGACTTCAGCACCCATGTATATTGTGCTGTGTTCACAATAGTCAAGTTATGGAAAGAGCCTGAGTTCCAACAGGTGGATACAATAGAATAAATGAAAAAGAAACATTTCTTTGCAACGAGTGGGGATTATTTCAGAAAAACACAGCAATAAAAATGCAGAATTGTGGATTCCAGTTCAAAAGGATACATTCATAATAAAACACCTATACCCAAGTCTCAAGAATCTTTGAAGAAGAGGGAGCAGGACTATAAGGGCCTTTATTATAAAGGAAAAAGGAACAGAGTTTTCTGTGAGATTGTGTCTCATAGCAACCTGAAAAGAAACACCCATTAAAGTCTCAATGACACGACTACTCAACCATGGTCTGAACAAGGACAACAATGAACTGGGGAAAGTCAAGGAGGCCTCAACCCTGCACAAAGAACTGTTGGCAACTAAAGAATGCTTAGAACAGAGGAAATAGTCTTCCCTAAGAAGACCATGCCCATTGATTATCCAGTACCAAATGGTCAGCCCTGAAAACATATAAATAGTTAAGGTCATACTTAGGAATATGTATGCATATACATATATGCATATAACTATAATTCATGAAAAAGAAGTCAGGAATTTCAAAGAAGAAGAGGAGGAGTATATTAGTACATTTAGATAAAGGAAAGAGAAGGGAGAAATGAGGTAGTTATAGTAGAATCACATACAAAAGAAATTTAAAATGTAAAAAAAATACAAGAAAATTGTAGTTAAAAAGGAGAGATACACAGCTACAGCATAACCTTTCTTCAGTCATAAATTAGAACATCATTATATCACTTGTAAATTGATGAAAATTAAAAATTAATTAAAAAATGCCAGACTGAAAGGCAAACAGATCATGTTTTCTCTCATTTGCAGAACAGAAGTTGGGCAGGACAGATGGGAAGGGAATTGGAAAGTTAAAGAGTGAAAGTTAAAGTATGAATATCTAAAAACACACAGGAACCAGCATAAAGTATGAGGAACAGGGGCGGGCAATGAAGTGGGTAAACGTGACCACAACATGTGAAATCCATTTATGAAATGTCATAATGAAATGCGTTATTTGGTATAATATATCTGCATAAAAGATGAAGAAGAGGAGAAGGTCAAGGAGGAAGAAACGTGTGAATACAATGAAATTTGACAGGGTATTTATGTGATAAATTATTTTCAAGAAGTTTTAACACATCTAATTATAACATAATCTTTACTTTAAAATTATATAACTTCTACTCATTCTCAAAACCAAATATATCCCTTTGTCATTTGTAATTTATTTATTTTTTAAGTTGTTTAAGTTACTATAAATTTACACTGTAATAGTTGATGTATCTAATAACGTAGCTGGTGCACTGGCAATTTCAAGAGGCTACAGAGTGTTAATAAAGATAATTAAAACATGATTTATGTTATCAACATTAAAAATTATTTTTTATTTGTTTGGGATATTAAATATGTTTCCTAGCACATACGTATTTGAATGTAGCGGGTTAAGAAAATAAACTATTAGAAGGCAAATACCTGTAGTTCACCAAATCCAGGGGACCTTTATTTATTCACAGTCTGTTTCTATACAGGTTCACCAAATACAATTGTTATGACCATAAAAATTAGTGAGATTGAAGTTTCTATAAAAAGTCATTCAATAGATATGAATAATTTTTGATAAATTTTTATCAGATTTTAAAAGTAAAAGCTAATTCCAATGCTCTTCACAGTTTTCAATACTACAGGAAAGAAAAGAACCCTTCTAATATCCTATAATAAATGTATAATTTTTAAAAAAAATTTTGAACACAGATACCCTGCACAGATAGACAGTGATTTCACTCAAGATATGGATTATTAAATGAAACTCTTTGCATCAGGAATTGAATTCTATGTTGGTTTGAAAATATATGACCCATATAGGTTCAAGTGTTTGAATGCTTTGCTCATAGGGCATGGCCTTGTTGCAGGTAGTGTGTCACTGCGTGGGTAGGCATTGTGATCTTCTCTGTTCAAGCTCCAAGCAGTGTATAATCCAGTCTCCTCCTGGATGCTTTCAGATGAACATGTAGAACTCTCAGCTCCATTAGCACCATATCTACCTGCATGCCACCATGCTTCTTGCCATGGTATGCTAATTGGCCAAACCTCTAAAATGATAATCCATCCCCAATTAAATATTTGTATTTATAAGATTTCCCTTGTTCATGGTGTCTCTTTACAGCAATAAAATCCTAACTAAGACAAAAATTAGTACCAGGGACTAAGGTGTTGTTGTGATAGTCCTGATTGTGTTTTTGTTTGAAATTATATGGATTTGAGAATTATGGATTAGGGAAGCAGCGGAATGTTTTAAGTGGGGTTTAATAATCCCTTCTAGCAGGTATATGGAAGACAGTGGTCATGAGGGTGATTTCAACTGTGGGGTGCTGGATCAAGAGGTTTCAAAGGAAAAGAATTTTGTATGTTGCCTAGAGAGATCACTCTTGTGATATTTTTGTGAAGAATGTGGTTGTTTTTTGTCTTGTCAAGAGTCTGCCTGAAGCTAAGTCGAAGAGATTTAGATAAATTGCATTGACAACAGAAATCTTAAAACTGCTTAGCATAGACTCTGTCAGGTGGTTCACTCTTAGGAAAAGTGTTTTGATTAAATATAGCATGCAGAGAAAGGAAAAATACAAACATGTGGTTCAAGAATCAAAGTGGCACCAAAAAGTATATCCTGTGTTCAGGGAGATAAAGGGAATAAAGATTTTTTTTAACTGGAATTAAGTTAGTGGTGACTTCAGCTAAGCTTTCATACTGTGAAAAGAATACTCCCAATGGACACTGCCAAATTTACAATGCAGTTACAGTTATATAAGGGATAGTTGTGTTAGGCATTATTATGTTCTGGTTCTTGTTTATGAAATTATAGTTTTACAAGTATAGTTATCTCATGTTAGGTATTATTATGACCTGGTTATTGTTTTTATTTGGATATAAGGAGATATGATTTTTGTGTCAAGTTGACAACGAGTGAATTGTGATGGCTATTCTCGGTTGTCAACTTGACTGTATCTGACATGAACTATGATCCAGAAATGGAGGGCACGACTGATCTGGATCTTGAGGCAGGGTGATAGCATGCCTTTGATCAAAATCTTGAAGATGGAAGACACAGAATTTTAACCTAAATCTTGAGCTGGGATGATACATGCTTTAGATACAGATTGAAGCAATTCTTTAAGGCAATTCTTTAATTCTTTAATTCTTGAGGCACAGTGGCCATGCTTATGAAGTTTTTTTAATGAAAAGGAATTAAAGAAAAACAGGCCCAGGTGTGGTGGTACTTGCTTTTAATCCTAGCAGAAAACACCATTAATCATACTGCTCAGGAGATAGAGGTATGTACTTCTGAGTTTAAGGCCAGTCTTGTCTACAGATCAAGTTCCATGACAGTCAAGCTTAGACAGTAAAGTAAACCACTGAAAACAGAAAGCTAGTGAAGCTGTAATTGAACAAGAGGATCAAGTTCTAGTACCAGAAAGCAGCAGAAATTGGAAGCTTCTACCATATGGCTTTAGAGTCAAAGATAGAATTTTGCATCATGGCTAAGAAAAGCATATGAGACCAGGCATGTGGCAGGGGTGTTCCCGCATGGATGCCTAGAAACATCATTGTATGAAGCTTTGAAGGCAACACCTGGATTCCCTTAGAGACCCTAAGAGGTTAAATACGCCAAAGCTGTGTGATCCCTGCCAAGAAAAGCAGATTAACAGGGAGTGTAAACAGCCTGGAAGAAAGAAATGTGTTGCAGTCAACAAAGCTAAAAAGAGTTGGAAATTTGAGTAGATGTACAATCTTGAGTTTCTACAGATCAAAATTAGATGGTTTTCTGTACTTGTTTTGGTCCAGTATTTTCTACTGTTCTCACTTCCCTATGTTTTGGAATAATAATTCTCATGCCATGATATGTTGAAAATATGTGACTTGCTTTCTGATTATATAAGGTACTATAGAGATTGCATGAATATCAGAAGAGACTTTGGACTTTAAAACATTGTTGAGACTATGATAGACTTATGTGGACTTTTGAAGTTGGATTAAATGCATTTTGCATTATGTTAGGGCTACAAACCTGTGGGGGGGGCATGGAGTGGAATGTGGTGGTTTGAATAGGAATTGCCTTCATAGATCATGTGTTTTGATGTTTAGCCCACAGGGATTGACACTATAAAAAGGTATGACTTTATTGGAGTGGATGTGGCCTTGTTGGAAGAAGAATGTCACTGTGTGTGTGTGTGTGTGTGTGTGTGTGTGTGTGTGTGTGTGTGTGT
>JANHMN010000003.1:53611976-53627108 GCA_030674055.1 Rhabdomys pumilio | reverse complement strand
TGTGTGTGTGTGTGTGTGTGTGTGTGTGTGTGTGTGTGTGTGTGTGTTTGAGGTCTCGTATGCTCAAGCTCCACCTAGTATGGAATTCAAGTTTCCTCCTGGATGCTTTTGAATCAAGATATAAAACTCTCATATCCTTCAGCCACACATCTGTATACCTGTACATTTCCATGTTTTCTGCCATGATGATAGTGGACTAAATCTCTAAAACCCTAAGCCAGCCTAACTTACATGTTTGCATTTATAAGAGTTGTCGTGTTCACGGTGTTTCTTAAAAGCAATAAAATTGCAACTAAGACAAATTACTCCCTATCAGTTATTGTTCAAGGGGTCTACATCAGCTTCCCAAACAACACAGACCACTCTTATTGCTGTTGGTTACCCACTGTTACTAGATATTAAAACCATGTTACTGACAATTCCACTCTCTGTTTGTAGAACCGAGAAGTCAGTCTGAAACTGACTTTTAAATTTCCTTTCTGCTGGCTAGCTTTCATGGCTCTGATAGATTTGGCAAATGCTTCATGAAAAAAAGGTCACTAAGAGTATTATCAGGCAGCAAACCTTATTTGCTATGATATTAACCTTCCAGATAAAATGTATCCCCTGCTGCAATAGTATCATGCACATTTTTATGATTATAACCACTTCTATTTTAAATCTAAGTTCTGGTTTGCACCAGAGAATTATTGCCTGGACTGTAAAACTAGTCAAAACTCCATGGATAAGAATTCATAGGCCTTACCGGGGGAATTTACTCCTGTTGTCTTGATAAATAGACAGTTTGTTAAAGTGCCTTCTAAATATTTGTGTTTCCAACACTCTTAGATTAGAACTACCCTCAACCTTCTCTTTGCAGTGGCTAGCAATTAATGCAGAGACTCATAGTGGTGCTAGGCATAAATGACAATTGTGTGCCCAAACCAAAATAAAACACCTATATCCATCCTTTGGCAACCCTAACGCTCTGAGAACATTATGAAAGAATAGATGGAATAGTTTTGTGAAATGCTGACTTCTAGACATGACATCACCGTTATACCCATGACTTCACTTTGGTTATGTCTACGTGCACAACAAGTGCACAAGACCAGTCAGCATCTGACCAGACAACAGAAATTGGATTCAATAGTTTGCCAAAGATGGAAAGACATGAACAGAGAATGGGAATGTGTTGAGTGTACATGGAAGAGTAAAAGAGAGAGAATCTGAATGTAGAAATTATTTACATATATTGTTTACATGTATGCCATTGTCAAATAACTAATACATAGTTTTAAAATTTATTCTTTGATCTTGTGAACCCATGTGGATATGGAAGGAGAGAGAAGATGAAACACAAAGCAATGGTCAGTAGTAATCTGTAATCATAATCATGTTTTTAGTTGATTTTCTCTAGATGTGTTAACTTAGGTTTTCTTTTCCTGCCTCTTACTTCAAGGGGATGGATGGCTTTGATTTTGAAAGGGGGATCTTACTAAAAGATAAGATATCTCATCTTACTGTTTTTTTTTTCCTCTGAACATCTGTCTTCAATGTGCTCATTAAAAAAAAGATAGACAAAGAAAAAAGTAGCTACGGCTATTTGCTGGATGGGGTGAGCCTTCATCAGATCACGAACCTTGAAGACCTGATCTTTGATATTTAAAGATACAGCTTGCATACTAAAAGCTAAAATTTTGTCTTTGATGTATATGCATGGAACATGTCTTCCATTCTCAGAATTTAATCTATTTAAGGAGTGTTTTTATCATGACAGTGTGCTTTCTTTTTGGCAGTTTAAATTTTTTCTTCTAAAGAGAAAGTTTGTAATTTCTTACATTGAGGCAGACATGCATGGTAGGATGATAGTCACTGTGTGCTTTTAGGAACAAATGTGCTTTGAAATTTTCACTGTATTAAGGGGCAGTACAACATTACTAAATATTGGTGTATTTTGGGACCAGTGATCTTGTTTCTCTGGGCTTCAGTTTTCTCATCTTTGAAGGGAAGATATTGAAACCGTATTGGATGTTGTCAGAATGGGAGCCTAGAGATAGGACCATGTTTTGTTCAATGCTCTCTCTAGGGTGTGACTCCTGTTGCTGTCATATTCTCCTACCCACATTCTCCCTGAGATATGGTGTGATAAAGGGCCATGGGTAGAGAAAGGACAACCAGTCTGCTGGTGTTTAAACTTTCAAGGAAATAAAACGTAGTCTCTCTTAAAAACAAAAACCAAAAAACCTAAGAATATTATTAGACTTTTCAGTTTTCGGAAGGAAGACTTGGAAGGTGATAAGATGAAGACAATGTTGCAAGAAAATATGCTGGAAAAAATCCTCTATATCACTGCTGGAGAGAAATGTAGCTGGTTATAAGATTCATTTCCTCTGTCAAAGTTTGGGAAGATATTAGTTGGAATCTGAGTCATTGCTACATCTGGCAAGTGAGGAAATCTGAATGATCATCAAGTACTATTTGGAATTTGAACACATTTGATAATTTCAATGCTATAGTCACCTTGGACTTCAAGAAAAATACCATAGATGGCCAGCTCAGAAGAAGAGACATTGTTCTTACATTTCTGGAGTCCACAAATCTAAAATGCCAGTCTGATGGATTCTCATAAGTCCACCTTCTATGTTTTATACAGCTAATGTTTTTAACTTTATCCTCACATAAGGGAAACAAAAAGCAATTCTCCAAGCCCACATTCATAAATGCACAGTTCTATTTTTGTTTAATACTAATTCCTTTTGCATTGTTGTGACAAAAATACTTATAAGAAACAAGGTAAGGGAATAAAAACTTAGTTTGGTGCATAGCTTCTGAAAGATTCCATTCCATCATTGTGGGGAAGGCGAGACGAAGTATGAAGCATATGGTAGCAGAAGCATATTGCAAAGACTAAGCTGTTGACATCATGATGGACAAAGGATGGGAAGGTACCCAAGTACTATGTTGTAATATAAAACTCCCCCAGCAAACTGCTTCTTTGAGGTAGGCTAGATCTTCTGAAAGTTCCATAGCCTTCTACAATAGCACAATCAGGTAGGAACCAAACATTCAAATTATGAACTTTCAGGGCACGTTTCAAACCACTATAGTGGAGTTTATCCTGATGACCTAGTGCTTCCCCGACCCAAGCACTTTCCCCAAGGCTTCCCCTTCCCCTTGGAAGTTAGAATTTTAATACATAAATTTTGTAGTAATATGCTTCAGAGCTGTAATCAATAGCATTATTTGAGAAAACTGTAAAATGGAACTGTGATATTAAAAAATAAGTTACCTAAGCAAATGTCTTTGTTGCTATAATAAGTCCTACAAACACTAATATCCTAAGAGTAAATATTAGGCAGTAAATATATAAACATGTAGTGTACATTCAAGAAGTACATGTTTAAATGTGTATCTCATTATTTTGCTGAGTACGTATGTCAAGGATTGGTATTGAGGACTAAATTTAGGATCTTGATCATGCTAACCACAACTTCTACCACTGAACTACATGCCTACTCCAAGCATTCATACTCAAAGATGTAATAACACCATTATTAGTGTTCACATTTCCAGCTTAGCTTGTATTTTTCTAAGCACTGGTTCCTTGTAGAGAAAATTATCAAAATACTTAATACATAAATTTCCTCCACAGATTTGCTTCAAATGTGGTGAACACTATATGAACCATTTGCTAGTATAAAAAAGCAAACCTTTCAAGAATAAAGTCCATTCACGTATCATTACTTTACTTTTGCTGGTACTAAGAAATTCTGTGGGTCAGAATTTTAAGAGCAGAGAAGTCACCGCTATTACAAATGCTGACCTGAGTCTTAGGAACATGCAGTTGTAATTCATAGCTTCTAGTCCAGAGGGTACATAACTTCCATAATATCTATTCTATATCTTCTGCTTTAGAGAAGCCATTGTTGAGGACTGTTCAGTTCCTGAACTTAGCCAACACTTAGGATACCTTAGACATTGGATCATAAACTATCACTAAATCCTAAAGTCTGCATTCTCCTCTATCTGTCTATAGGTTGTGTGTCATGAAAAAAAGAGACAAAAAAATCAAGTGTCTGGCATTAGTATTTTCTGACTTGGTGACCCTGACTTGCTAAATATCATTGGGAGACAGAACCACCTTTCTGTACATCAGATTCTTCTATTATGGTGTATCTGGAAAGAGATAGGGGGCAATCTGATGTATGCAGGCATGGCAATGCCAAACTCACATTTTGTGACTCAGGTTCATTATTCCCAGAGGCAGGAAATCTCAAGTTCAAATTCTGTTTAGTTTACACAATGAACTTAAAGCTATCCTATACTAACCGTGTGAAACCCTGTCTCAAATAGTAGAAAATAAAAACAGTAAAAGAGAGGAGTGAGGGTATAGCTTTGTGGCAGAACATGTGTCCAGCATGCCAAAGACTGAGGCTGGAGGGAAAGCAAAGGTGGAAAATGGAGGTATGGGCTTCAAGGATGAAATGGGGGATTTGACACTTTACAGAAAGTCATTAGAATATCTTAGTGTAGATTTGTGTGTGTGTGTGTGGAAAGAAGAAAGAAAGAGATGGAAACTGAACTCAGGACCTTATGAATGCATTCATGCTAGCTTTCCTTTTTTAAAAAATTCAATGAGTTGGATTTTCTACTGAAGGTGCTTATCAGTTGACTTCAAGTTAATCAGATATTCAATTTTCCAATTTTGATATCTCGTGGCTACTGGTAAGAACTTTGGGTTTTAGTAGCTCTTACTTGACCATCAAGTGAAATGATTCTGTATGCTCTTGGTTGACAGTGACTGATGCACTCATAAAAGCAATTATTTTCACTAAGGGAACCCTTTCCATGGATCATGCCTTGTGTTGAGGACATCGTGTGGGTTACCACATTTATTCCCTTGTGTGGCCCTGGAATTACTTCCTTAGTTTCAGAGAAGATACTGAAATTAAGAAGCCTCTATAGCAGTATAAAAATTGTGCTTAGGATCCACAATCAGTTTAGCTTATTATATGGAGATCTTTGTTTGTTTTTAGGCATTCTAGTAAATGATTCGTTTGTGATTTTCTCCTATAATGAGTGAGAATTTCTATTTAATGGAAACAAGCCATGGAGGGAATTTACATTCATTTTGCAGCTAGAAATATGAATCTCCTTTACCACTATGAAATGTATAGACTTAAAAACCCAATGATAATGTACAATGATGATATAAATTTTTTTAAAAATTATTAGTTATTATTCCAGAATGATACCAATTTATATGCTAGTAGTATAAGTAGATTATAAATCTACTCTTTAAATCAAATATAGTTTACATCTCAAGAAACAAAAAACTTAGATTACGTCACTAATTCAACCATTATTTACCCATCCATCCATCCATCCATCTACCCACCCACCCATCTACGTATGCTGAAGATCCAAACTCTAGTCCTCAGATGTACACTGCAAGAGCTTTTTTACATTTTACATTTAAACAGTCCATATAAACAGAGAATACTTGACCCCAACCACTGAACAGACCACAATGATAGTTCTTATCAAGTAGCTGGGACTGAACAAGGGGATGATGATGATAGAAATAGCACAAAAAATGGGAGGCAAGAATGAATGGATGAACCCAAAGTTCAATAAGAAGTGAGGTTATAGAGTGATAGGGCTGAAGAGAGAAATGCAAATAGGAGTAGTTCTGAGTTTGTATGTTGCAGTGCCAAGCCCTGAGATACAGGTTCTGTGGGTACCTGAACCTGGGGCAGTCCTTTCTTGGAGCTAGGTCTTTTGAGGGTTCTAACTGCATAGCCCAAGTTGGCAATAAAAGTTCCTTTTGTGATAGGAGGGCCATCAGCTGGTGGTATTTGGCATTTACTTTTCAGTGGGTTCCTAGTTTCACCTCTGACCCCAGTGATAGGGTGTGGATGGAAAGTGGGGAGACCTCACCAACCTTCATTCTCTGTACATTTGGTCATTAATTCTCAGCTTCTGTTTTGAATATAATTTTTTATCTCTGATGGCCTTTTTAAAAAACAGCATTGCAAGAAAAACAGAACTATAGAACAAGATGTACTCAATGTTGCTTAACTATGAAAAGATTGTTATTTCAAGTACATTACCACTGAAGGAAACCAAGCAATAATCTACCAAGCAAAAAATGTATCTCAAGGGGAGACAATTAAAGTTGGAAGAGGCATTAATGAATCTGATAAATGAAGAACTTTTAATAGTTAATACATCATACTTTTAGTTTTAAGCATGCATGTCTTTGTGGGCATAAGTGCTCATGAATATTCATTCCTTCAAGACCAGAGAAGATATGAAATACCTTGATATGAGATTGATTGAACAGGCCAGTCCCAGAGTTATTAATCAATCACTGGTTCTTTGCAGGAACCATATGATGTCTTAACTACTAAGCCATCTCTCCAGCCCACATTTCATTGTTTTAATCAAATGTATGATTTTTCCTAGAATACTATGTCTATATTCATTATCTTAACTTTGTTTTCCTTGCTGTGATAGAGCACAATCACAAAAGCAACCTACGAAGGAAAGAGTTTATTTTACCTTATAGCTTACAGCACCTCAGGAGGCAAGTCAAGGCAGGAAGTCAAGCATGACAGGAACCTAAAAAAAGGAACTGAAGCTGAGACTTTGGAAGACGTCTATTTATTATCTTGCTTCTTGTAGTTTGTTGAGTTTTCTTTCTCACAGGATCTCTTTCCCAGTGGTGACACCACCTCCAGTGGTTGGGCCCTCCTGTATCAACCACTTTTCAAGAAAATGTCCTACAGGTTTGCCTACAGGCAGAAAAGGTATTTTCTCTATTGAGGTACCCTCTTCTCAGATGAGTCTATTTGTGTCAAGTTGACAAAAAACATAACCAACAAAACTAATAACAAAACAAACACATCAAATGTGAGTCCTATCTCCGGGTGTCAGGCAAGCTGTTCAGTGTCTCTCTGAAGGGAACCCCCGTGAAATCTCAGTTCCGAACCCGGAATCTGGTTGACATGGACTGTAACGGCTCTCTGTTGTTACCAGCAGATGTCACTGTTTACATGTAAAACTCCAGCAGCCCCTCAATGTTCTTACATTAGTTTAATTTGCATTTTCTTATTCTAAAACAAGACAAGCTCACTTGCAGTTTCTTGTAAAGCCGTATCATGTCATAATTTTTCTTCTGGAAAAGAACAGTGTGTCCTCTTAGAAAGAATTATACATATGAAGGGAGACACACTTTTTCTATATTTAACTATACTATGAAGGCCCATCAGAAAAATAAATATCGTGAGTGGGGTAGCACTTACCATCAATTCCAGCACTGAAAGGCCCTGGCAAGAGGATCAAGAGTTTGAGGTCATCTCAGGCTATATAGCAAGGATTTGTCTCAGTAGTAAAGATGATAATAACTGTAGAACACCTACTGATCACCTAAGGTTAGTTTCTGTGATTAGAAGCATCCCAAACCAGAAGAAAAGCTCTCCTCTAGGATTTCAAAACCCGAAGAGGTTAGACTCAAACACTGCAATAACTTAAAATGTTAGTAGTCAAGTGGTGAAATAAAAAATGAGTATTATTTTATCTTAGGAAGATTGGAGGTTATCAGGGGTAGGAGTAGGTGGAAGGATTTAAAAGTGGATGCGAAATCTAAAGGGTGTGTTCATCTGATTCACAATGAAAAAGTACTATTTTGTTGTGTTATGTTTTTGCCAAGAAATAAAAAATATATTTGATTGATCTATGTAATGCACCTGTGAGAAAAGAAATGGATTTGGAGGTGCTGTTATAGGATCTGGGAGTAAGAACAGAAATGTCATTGGGGATCAGCCAGGTGAGCTTGTAATCCTTCTGCTTGGGAAGTTGAGTCAGGGTGATTCCCTTAATCCCAAACTCAGTCTAGACTTCATAGTGAGCTACAATGTGAGAACACATCTTACAGCAAACTGAACTAAACCAAAACTGAACCAAACAACAGCAAAACAATAATGAAAGCAAACACACAAAAGGAAGTGAAGATTAGATCCACCGGGGATACAAGGAAAGAACCAACTATGTCAGCCTTTTGTCTAGGTACAGTTATTCTGTCTTCTTGTCTTTTCAACCCATCATCTGATCACAAGGTGAAATAACACCACCTTTCAATTCTGGGACATTTCAAGAAACTCTTGGATATGTGAATGTTATAGGTATACAAAAAGGAGAGTGACTTAAAGTTCATGAGCTAGGGTGACAGAGACATAGAATGACTTGGATAGAGGCATGTTTAGTCAATGCGAACCATCTTAATTGAAACTGATCTGGGCCAGTCTGCCGGATCTGGGGACCTCTAGGGTTTGAAGCTGGAATCTTTTCCAGAACTATATTCAGTATTCATGAACCTAGAAGCAGAAACATAAACAGGGAGGACAGAGAGAAGACCCCAAGTTGTAATGTTGAGACTGATGTCTTTAGGAGCCACTTCATGTTACTAAATCACACACATTATGTATTGAATAAGGTTTGTCCAAAACTCATATTGAAGTTTGACACAGGTAGGACCTGTGGCAGATGACTGAGTCATTAAGAGGAGACTGGATATAGTTGCCAGAAGAGGTAAGTATAAAGCAGCTTCATTCATCTTGGTTGTGTCTCTTCTACCATAACTGATTATTCTGCCATCTTAAAAATCTCCACTACTTTGCCAGGCAGAGACACTCAATCTTGGCTTTCCAACTTTGACAACCAAGGACTTGTAAATTACTCAGGTTCTTGTATATCAACAGAAAATTTAGAAAAACAATAAATACACTCAGCAAAGAAAATAGCTAGGCACCTCTCCTTGGAGAGATATGATCTTAAGTTCTCAAATTCCTCTTGATTCCCAAGCCATGTTGCATTCATATAATTGGAAACTCATGGCCAGAAGTCTTGAATCTGCATTTCTTCACTCATCCCATGGTGCTCTAATTTGGATGTAGAATGTCTCTGAAAGGTTCTGTATTCTGAAGCTACTCTTACTATTGGAATAAAGGCATTTTAAGGAAGTAGAGTCCAGTGGGAGGAAGTTGCATCATTGGGAGTATGTTCTTGAAGGAGATATTGGGACACTAGCCTTTTCTCTATCTCTTTGCTTTCTATCCCCAAGCAACCTTGCCAAACCCCTCCTATGATGTGGTCCTTCATCATAATTAAGGAAGAGGGACATCTGCCCATAGATTGAAATCTCTGACATACTGAGTCAAAGCAAATTTTTCTTTCTTATAATCTTATCACCCCCGATATTTTATTATAACGATAGAAAGGTGACCAACACCCAGTTTCACCAAAATTATCTGATACCCCAAAATTTTCCTCTCTCAGGGACCACTTTATACTCCCTTTAGGTTCCTGTAACATTGACTTTTCAATATCAAAGACTCTGTTCTCCATATTACAGACTTTCTGAATCTTGAGAGAAAGAGAGGGAGAGAGGGCGTGATATGGCAATGAGTTTAAGAAATACACATTTATTTCCAAAATGTCCTGTTCTTTCTTTCTCACAGGGTTTCTCTCTGACCTTGACAAGCTCTTCAGCATATGTGCTCCTTAGTTTGTTCCCTCAATGATGGGTATGATTCTACTTCTCAAGGTAGAGTGAGATAATAGAAATAATTTATGTCAAGTCCTGTGAGACTGTACAGTTAATAATCATGATTGTACTGCTCAGTGTTGTCCTTTCACTCCTGTATTGGGTGAGTTTGAGAAAGACCTGGTAAGAGAGGGAACAGGATCATGATGATCATGAAGATTTTGTGGTTTACCTGGACTGGGGAGATATCTCAGCAGTTCTTCTAGAGGGCCTGGATTCCTAGGGAAACTGACACCTTCTTCTGACTTCTTCAGGCACCAGGCATGCTGTATATACATAAAATGGAAAAAAATAAAACTATATCCTTTATTTGACTAGAGATATGAAATTGATGGTCATGAATGTCACATCCCTGATTTGTTGGGTGGGTGTTCAGTAAGAGTCAATATTTCTTGTGTTTAAACAACATGTACTTAATTTGCAATCAGAAAAAGCTGGCAGAATTACCTAGACTCACTAAAAATTAGAAAATAGGATGCCAACAAGGTCAATGTTGTAAGAATACAGAGCTATCAATCATAAAGTAGTAAAAGAGGGCACTTTTATTGATAGCAAACTGTTCCTATGCAGAAAAATTTAAAAATCCCTCTCAGAGCTTGCATTTTATTTTTCTTAAAAATAAACAAACAAAACAAAACAAATAAACAAAAAAATCCAAAACCAACCAAGCAAACAAACAAAAACACCTTCGGCTTATGAAGTTCCCCTGCCCAAAATGAAGCAAAAATGTCAAATGTCAGTTTGAGTGCTTGTGAATGTTAAATTAGCATCCTTGAAACAACAACCCCTGTGAGGCTGAAGCTACCATGACAGGTGGAATGGGACTTACTTCTTTACTTGTATAGATCTTAGTTTTAGGAACTTCTGTGTGACTTAAAATAACCTAATGTCCCCAAGGAAGTTCCTGGAGCTCTTATGTCTTGCTGAGGTTTTTGCTTACCTTGTTTTGGGCTGGTAGAGGTCAGTAGTCTGCCTATGTTCATTACTCAACCATATATCTTTTCTCTAGCCTCTTTAGGACAGAGGTTGCCCCCGTGGGAGCACCAAGCTCATTCACAAAGGTTTACTTGTGCTCTTCAAATACTTTTGAAAACTGAAGGCTCAGGTTTATAGAGTTTCTGAATAGGTACTTATCCCATGTCTTGTAAACTCTATACTCCTCCCATCCCATCTCCTGTTCTAGCTCACCCATCCATTCATAACTATCTTTTCTATTTCCTGTTTCTAATGAGATCTATCTGTTCCTTCAGTGCCTTATTCTATGCCTATTCTTTGAGATTCTATGGATTACCTTGTTTATCATTGTCTTAACAGTTAATATTCAGATATAAGTGAATATGTACCATATTTGTCTTTCTGGGTCTGGATACCTCACTCAGGAAGATACTTTTTAGTTGTTTATTTGCCTGCAAATTTCATGATATCATTTTCTTTTAAATTGCTGAGTAATACTCCATTATATTAATGTACCACTTTTTTGTCCATCTACAATTGAGAGACAGCTAGGTTGTTCCCACCCCAATTTCTATCTATTATAAAGCAGAATGAAAATGGTATAACAATTGTCTCAGTGGTATGATGAAATATCCTTTGGTTATATGCCCAAGAGTAATATAGCTAGTTCTTGAAGTAAATGGATTCCCATCTTTCTAAGGAACCTCACACTGATTTCCATTGTGCCTCTACAAGTTTTATACTCCTACCAGCAATGGATGAGTGTTCTCTTTTTTCTGCATCCTCGCCAGAATGAGGTATAACTTGCACTATTGATCTGAGCAATTCTGACAGATGTAAGTTTATATCTTAAAGTAGTTTTGATTTGCATTTTCCTAATAGCCAAGGATATTGAACAGTTCTTTTAAGTGATTCTTTACAATTTGCATTTCTTCTATTCAGAATTCTCTGATCTGTATTCCATTTTTAATTGGGCTATTAGTTTTCTTGATATCTAATTTTTTGAGTTTATATATATATATATATATATATATATATATATATATATATATATTGGATATTCTCCATCTATCTGATATGTACTTGATAAAACATTTTCCTTTTTCTGAATGATGGTGTTCTTTCCCATGCAAAAACTTCTCAGTTTCATAAGGTCCCATTTTGTAAAATGCTGATTGTAGTGCTTGTGCTAATAGTATCTTGTTCAGAAAGTTTATTCATGTATCAACAAGTTCAAGACTATTACCCCACTTTCTCTTGTATCAAATTCAATGTACCTGTTGAGGTTTTTTTTGTTTGTGTATTTTTGTTTTTTGTTTTGTTTTCATTTTGGTTTTGTGGTTTCTAAAGTCTTTCATTCATTTGAAGTTTTATGCAGGATGATCAGTATATATTTGTCTGGATTCTTCTACATATTGCCATCAAGTTCGACCAACACCATTTGTAGAAGATTCTTTTTTACCAGTGTGTGTTTGTAGCTTCTCTATTGAAAATCCATGTATCTTATGGTTTTATGGCAACTCTTATAAAGGAAAACATTTAAGTGGTCTGGCTTACAGTTCATAGGTTTAGTCTATTATCATCATGGAAAGTATGGAAACAACACAGACAGACATAGTCCTTTAGAGTAGCTGAGAGTTCTATATCCCAATTAGCAGGCATCAGAGAAACAGTGTGAGTCATTGAGCCTGGTTTGAGGTTTTGGGCTTCAGAAACCTCAATGCCTACCCCAAGACACACATCCTTTAATAAGGTCACACCTACTCTGACAAGGCCACATGTTTGTTTGGTTGGTTTTTTAAATTATTTATTTAGTTTAGTTTAGTTTAGTTTAGTTTAGTTTAGTTTTTTTGGGAGCCACGTATCTTAATACTTTCAAATAATTCCACTCCTTGTGAGCCTATGGGGTTGTTTCCAGACAAATTATAAATACATAATTATGAATACATAAAAATGTAAATTTAGTTTTGTTTTTGCAATTTGATTCTATCAAACAATGTGTCTGTTTTTATACCAATATGGGTTAAACACTATTGCTAAAGGTGTATATGATGATATGTGATCTGCCAAAACAAGAAGATGAATGAAAAAACATCCAATGGGAGGCCTCCTAAACAAAAACTCTTTTCAAGTATCCTTCCAGGTAGATTTCATGGAAATGCTCAGACATAGTCAATTAAAATGTTTTCTGGTTATTATTGACCACCTTAGTAATTGGGCATGATCTTTCCCTTCTCCAGTGCTACAGCTAACCACATAACAAAGATACTCCAGCAAATAGTCCCAAGATTTGTGTTAATAGGACACCATTTTACTGTCACTATTCTAAAATATTGCTTGAAGGCATTAGACTTCAACTGGGCTCCCAAATTGCTTAGAACACCCGTCTTCAGATAAGGCTGAAAGAAAAACTAATACTCTCAAAGAGCAGGAGGTGCACGACAATACCTTTATTTAGAAGATACATAGTCCCTTAAAAGGACATAAGATTATCACCTGAGGCAATTCTGTATGAATTTCCATAGCAGGGAAGGGATGTAAATCTTTCTACCAGGGATACTGAAAATTAACTTCTCAGAAAATATATGCTCAGACTTCTTTGGTTACAAAGACTTCTCGCTGCCCCCCCCACACACACCCTTCTACTAGAATTGCAAACCTACCATTTTCCAGAAAGAGACAGAATCCTGCTCAAAAGATCTAAAGAGAATAAGTGGGAACCAATGTAGTGGCAGCCTTTTCTGTGGTTTCAACAGCTGAAAGTGGTTGGAAATGAAGGTTACAGTGCCCAGAAAAATGGACAATTTTATCACAAGTAGACCCTTTTAAATTGAGACTAAGAATTCTTTTTTAATGAGTTTATTATGGGAAAAGATAATAGGAATCTTACTGAGTAATGTACATAAAATTCTCTTAACTTTTTTGTTTGATAAATGTCTAGTCTTCCCACATTCAGCCCATGGAAACTGAAAACCAGAAAGAACTTTCTTGAATTGACCAATATATGTGTTCCAAATTTCTCCATCATCAATGGGTCTTCTACTCTATACAGTACTATAATAATGTATAGAGTAGATGGTGGAATTTTCTTTTGTATGAAGTGAGGATATGGTTGATATATCCCCAGCCTTCTGTCATTTTGCTTAAAGAGTGTGAGAGAAAAAAGAATCCAAATAATATAGGGAGATGCTCCAGGTGTGTGTGTGTGTGTGTGTGTGTGTGTGTGTGTGTGTGTGTGTGTAAATTGCTTTGGGGAAACTGTGAGAGAGGCTCCAAGAAAAAAGGCAGAAGCCTTTTACCTCATGTTCATTTTGTTTCTTGAACTGTTTTACATTTGATTTGTAAGACATATTTGTTCTGCTGGATGTTAGAACATGAAAAGATATGTTGAATGCTGTCTTTAAGGCACCTTGAATCTGGATATGGACTTCTGTCTTTCTTTTGTGCTTTTCCAGATATAATCTATATTATGGCCAGATATTGTGTTAAAGTTAGTCTGTCCTGAGAACAGCCAGGAAACAGCTGCTCTGCAAATATTTAGTATGTGGTTACTTGCATTATGTACAGGTTTTTCTGATTATGTTTTTCTGAACTCAAAAAACCTTCCTTGAATCATGACTTTCTTTGTTAAATTCATGTAAAAATAAATAAAAAGCACATAAACTTAAGATTGTCCACAGACTGTAGTCTGACCCATTTTTCCAGATCCTCAGATCCCATGTGCAGCACACAAGATCTGCATAGGTCCACCAAAAAGCATATATATATATATATATATATATATATATATATATATATATATAATATAATGTCATACATATATATGATATTAATGTATATATGCAAAATATACATATATATATACACACACATATAATACACACACATGTAGGAGGAACTAGGATGGGAGGAGAAGTAAGGAAGTAAAGAAGGAAGAAAGAGGAAAAAGAAGAGGAGGAGCTAGAGAGAGCAGAGATGTAGGAGGATGGAGAACCACACAGGTACGGATGGCTATTAGGGAAATAACTCTAATTGCATGGGCATATTGTTATTGAGCATTACTAAATATATAAAGCCTTTGATTAATATTTAAACATTAGAGTCTCATTTTTCTATTGGGCCCGCGTATATGGCATCATGGCCTGGGCAATGTCCAGCCTTGCAGAGACAGCATGGAAGACTGGCAGAGCCATCTCCCATGCTGACCTCTCATGGGCAGCAGGGCTGGTATTTCTGGCTGGCTGTTTCTAACTGCATCATACTCTGGGCACGGAACATGGTGGCTGAGCTAGGCAGAACCGCTGCAGCTTAGATTGTTGGCTTATCAGCGACCATTTTAAAAATATCTCCCAGAAAACACACACACACACACACACACACACACACACACACACACGCACACACGCACACACGCACAAACGGTTGTTTAGTCTATGATCCTGGATGTCTTAGCTGGTCTTCAATTTGGTATTTTATATTCATATGAAGTTCTTAGAGGAAGTTATCATTTGAACCCATAATAAATAGCCATGTACTCTTTACATACATTCCCCTGTTCTCATTCTCTTAGGTATATCAGGGCTAATGTA
>JANHMN010000003.1:53574626-53611966 GCA_030674055.1 Rhabdomys pumilio | reverse complement strand
AAATAAAAGAAGAGGATGAGAGATGATCTCTATCTCTTCTTTTATTTCCAGTACCCACAAAGATAACATGTTCCTACTCTGCTGGATACCAAAGAAAGACAATCCTATTTTCATCTCTGTCCCACAGTTCATCTTTTGCTCAGAAACGAACTGATCCAAGGGTCTGGAACACACACACACACACACACACACACACACACACACACACACACAAGAAAACACAGCAAACAAAAACAACCTTGGGTCTTTGCTCACATATCCTGGAGCCAGTTTATCCTCACAAGCAATCTTCTACTTCTATCTACATACCAGTGGTAATTCAAATGAGTTCTTCACAAACCTGTGTTTTAGTCTACACACTGGAAGTAATATAAACTCTATCTATGACACTTTTATCTTCTCTAACAGATTTCCATACACATGTTCAATTATCTAAAATGGAATATGTTCTCAAATATTTCCACTACAGTAGTCCCCAACCTCTAAGTCCTTTGTCATGTAAACTTGACTTTACCGGATCAAAAAATTGTTTGACCAGTTGTGTCTCATAAATCTGACTTGGCCTTTTGGTTGCTTTGTCTGAAGGGAAATTCTTGTTTGTTTGTTTTTTTATGTTCCAAGATCATGAAGGAATTAGTTTCTCTTTGTATTATGAAGAAAACCAGTTACCTTATAAGTAAGTCATCTTACTGAGTCATATGACATGCTTACACTATAAGGAAGTTCTAACTGATCACACAAAAAGGAGAAAGATTTCCAAACATGCCCTCTGATTAAAGTACTCAAGAAAGGCACAGACTGCACACTATATACAAGTCCATCTAGGAAATTCCTTGTTAAACAGAAATTAAATAAGGAAATACATACTATCTTTACCAAGATATAAGCAAATTTCAGCATCATGAGCAAATAAGTGATTGCTGCTACTTCAAACTATCAAGTTTTCAGTAGTCTTGTGATGCAGTAATGGAGAGCTGAAGAATTTGCTTTTATCATGAAGGAGTATGGCTAGACTGATATATCAGATGGGCACTGACCAGCACTGCCATTTCATAAATGACTGGACCACTCTACTTTTCCTCTGATTCTTGCCATAACAAGAATAAAAGTGAAACCACAACACATGTAAACTATTTCTGGAGCAGCACCTGTCTAGAATCAGATCGCAGTCTGTGTTGGTTGCAACTCAACTAGTAAGGACTTTGACAGTAAGCTCTTGAGAGGTGTGGTCCTTTCTATTATTCCTCAGTGTTGCTTGGAGAATGTCAAGCACAGTTCACGAACATACAAGGCTCTAAAATCTGTTGATTAGATGAGGGAACATGTCACTCCTGTGTGTGGAGCGGCAGACTATAGGAGCTAAATAAGGGTACTTGAAAGATGCCAGAATTTCTCTCCAAGTTCACAGTTCTGATCAAGAACCTAAACCTATTTAATTTTTCTAATTTTAAAAGACAATCTATCATACTGCTTTGGAATAATTTAGGGCAAGAAAATATTGTTATAAATATGTTTACACAAGAGATATTCTCTTTTTCAAAAGGAAAATGTGTTTTACTTTAGCTTATTAACTTATTACTTAGGGGATAGTTAAACAAACTAGGAAATGTTAGAAAATAGGAGGGAAACATCTACATATTAATAAGCAAAAATAAAGATGAGCTTGATAGCACATATAATCCCTGCTGCAAGGAAACTGCACTGTACTCTGAGGACAGTTGGACCATACAGCAAGACCTGACTCAAAATTATAGATAGATAGATGAGAGATTGATGGATAGATAGATAGGTAGATAGATAGATAGACAGACAAATAGACAGGTAGACAGACAGATGATTAAAAGATCTTCCAAGAGCAATTTTTTAAATGAATAAAAAGAAAACCATATGCAGACATGTGAGGCACAGAGTCATGATTGTTAAAGATGACCTAAGAAACAAGGTGCCTGCTTATGCCTTTTTTTTGTACAGCTGAGCAGTGAAATAGATGTAAATAAAAGAACTCAGATTTCTTTTCCAATTTGGGGGAATTTCTAAAGAAATGTTTTGTTGTAGAAGACAATATCCAGGATAGAGAGGCCAAAAATGTTGAAATCATATAAAAATGGATAAAGCACAATTTGAAGTATGGATAGCAATAAGAGAAGGTACCAATGCCTTCAAAAGACCTCTCATATCTGTCCTCTCATATTCAAATGGTTAAAGCCTAACATAAACATGAATAATTGTCTTGATTAGACATATATTTTTGTTCTTTCAAGACAGTTCTTATAAAAGTTACCACTAGAAACTAGTATTACCTTTGATCATCAGATATATGTCATTCTTAAGTTCCATTTTCCACAAATCCTAAACAGCTTACTCAGACCCTCTTAGATTTAAGATTTCCTATTTTTTCTTTACCATTTATTTTGCATTCTAATGACAAAATGCTATTTTTTCAAAACAAAACACATCCTTTCTAAAGTCTACCTAAAGTATATCCTTTTCTTTTTTAAGACTTTGTACCAAAATTGTAATCCATATCTTTCTTAGCAATTTCTCTCATACCTACTTATTACTTTTTTTCTTTTCCACTTAATCTCTTAAGTTAAGGAAAATCTGCTAGAGCAATAGGCACAATTTCAGGGACTGCATTGCTGAAAAAATATTTTTTTCTTCTCCATCAATTGCCAGTAACTTCTTAATCTTCTTCTCTATCCATACTTTGGCTTCAGATAGCATGACAATGTGCATTTCTAACTTTTTTTAAAAAGTAGCTATAATAGTGTCGACAGTTTAATTCATTTCCTCTAAGGCTAGTCTAAGTAACACAGGCATGAGTAAGAGAATTATAAGAATATTCAACAGAGGACCAAGGCAAACAGAAAGACATATAAGCTATTATGGCCATTCAAAGGTCATTTGAAAGATTTCGTCCATCTCTTTATGCAAATTATTATTTTAATCATCAATAACATGGGAAAATATGACACATTAAAACAGTACAAACCCTCAGAATTGTTAATAGCCAAGATTATACTTAGCTTACTTGACAAAATTACTTTTGGCAAAAAAATCTATAGTAGCTCTATTTTGTAAAAATTTTTTCAGACTTCTGCTTTTATTTCAGTCACTATTTCTGGATATCTAATTAAAAAGCCATTGTGGCTTCAATCATTACAGGATCCATTAGATGCAATAAATCATCACAGTTCTTGGAGATGGCGCTCTTAATTCTATTGACTTATTGCAAAGATTTACTGAGCAAAATGGGTATAATACAGCCTATCCCACATAAACCTTACAGGAAAGGCATTATAAGCAGCATTTTTACAGAAAAAGGTGTATCCCAAAGACAGTTGTTAACCAAAGAAAAGAAAGGTGTTATTAGAGGTGGAATGCAATAACGAGGGATATAGTACATTTAAACCACAAACATTCTGATAAAAATTTACCATTGACAAGAATATCAGAGGAAACTTGATAAATATGTGTGTGGGTGAGTTTTATTTTATCACCTGTTATTTGTGCAAAGTGCTTATGAGTTATTCCTATGCCATACAAATTTTATTTTAAGAATTTGGAAATACATAGGTCTCCTTTGATATAAATACATTGTTCTTGCTGACTATCATGTGCAAAATGAAGCCATAGGTTATTTTCTAAACTACTGGCAAGAGATATTATTATACTAGAAAACATAGTAATCAACTTTGGTAAGCAATCCATCAGGCAGTTGTTCTTTATCATCTGCATACAACTAGAGTGTCCACAATCAGAGCTTTGTAAAAAGTATTTAATTATGTTAAGAACACATATTATTGTGTTTAGACTGATCAATTAGATTAATACATCCAATATATCCATTCATGTGGTAAAAAACACTTGTATATCATCTTATATCCAGACAACTGATCCTAATGGATAAAGACAATCCTTAGCATAAGACAACAATATCATACTGTCTCCTATCACAGACATGCCTTTGACAAAAACTATTTGGATTCTGCATTAGAAAGCTGAGAGTTAATAAGTAATAAACATAACAGTCAATAAACATAACAGCATTACTTTGGAGGTCAGTAGTATAGTGTCCTTGCTGTTTCTGCAAGTCTCAGCTTGATGAGTTAAAGTCTTGATGTCTACTTGATGGAGTCAAGTTGTCTGCTTACCCTTTCTCTTAGGAACTTCTCTTCTTGATGTTTTTTTCATCTGCTCTAAATATTTCATCTGTCGAGCAGTTTCTTGGATGCTATTTTGGCTGGATGAATAGAAATGGGGGCCATCTGGGACTTTGTTCATTCTGGAAAGACACAAGCCTAACCTCACCCTAATGTTAAAAGAATATATGGCTATCTCCATTGATTAGACTTTAGGTCTCTCCATTTAACATATACTTTAGGCTGTGCCACCTTTAGGGAAAAATGCTTTGGAGCAGCAGAAAGGCATTATCTTTTAAAGTGATTTAAAAAAAAATTAAGCTAGCATAATTAAATGTAGCATATTATGTGGAAATAAAGATGGGTGTAACTCTCTATCTCCCTTTTAATACTTTTTTTTAAAAAAATGCCAACTAAGTATTAATTGTGTTTCATAATAACTTTGCCCTATGGATTTTAAGAGATTTTAGTAACAGGATTAATATTAAAATTCCTTAAATTATTTGCTAGCATAAACAGGACCATTATCTGCATTTAGTTGTAACGAGAGTCCCAGGAAATGCAGGCACTAAGATAGCTATTTGACAAAGTTCCATATATGGCACAGTAGTTCTATTCCTGGAAATACCAGAACATGCCATATTTGGGGTTGTGCTCAGTGGCTGATTTTCCGAGAGAGGTACTATATATGCCACTATGTAGTGAAATTTAGCATAGACCCTGATATGAGAGAAAGTCCCATAGACAGACAGTAAATTCAGATATCAAGATGATATCTACTCATTATTTATTATGCATAAGAAGCTTGATATACTGTTTAAAATAATGCCCTGAACAAAAGAAAATAAGCTCTCACACAACCCTTTTAAAATTACCTCCCTTGCCAGAGTTTGATCATTTATCAGACCATGAGCAAGTACAAAACTAAAAACGTACTTAATCGACAGTGGTCATTAACTTTTAAAAATATATACCTAAGATTTTATTAATTTAAGATTTAGGATCTTTAAATTTTAGAACAATTTCAGTTTTGAGCTAAAAAATAACAGACTTTTAAAATAGGTAACAGAATATTTAGAATATCTGAGAAATAATAGAAAATCCTGAGGGCAAAAACAGTTAGATATTTTCATATAAGTATAAAAGATTACATCCAGTCAGTACTATAATTGAAACAAAAATGTGGACAATACTGATGAATAACAGTTTAATGGAGGAAAATACTTGTTGGAAGGCTTTAACTTTTACTACAGTCTGCAGACAAGACAGTATGATGTAACAGACTTTTAGGATGTATCAAAAAATAATTTTAGGTGAAAACTTCCAAATAATTTAACTTTAATGATTCTGTTTTTGTTTTTAACCCCTTTTAGTCTTAACAGGAATTTGAGAAACATGAAATTATGTTTGAGAGTTTAACCACCATATTATCTACAAGAAGTAATATAAAAATGGCTTTATTTCAATTTACCCTTATTTTGCCTTTAAAAATATGTCTTAAGCTTGTTTACAATATCACTATCACATTTTCATTTTGTATAAAAGTATAAAATAAAAAGATTTTAGTAATAAAAGATAAGATGATACATTGTTTCATTAATGCTGTTGTTGCACTAATAAAGTTACAGTTAGCCATCAATATCAACAGAGCTCTAGATCAGGGAGTAAAATCGAAATGGCCTCTATATCAATCATTAAACACTTTAAATGGCATTTTCAACATATTTCTAAGGATGTTGAAGACCATCTAATTAGTATATTTGATTTTAAATAAGCATTATTTGCTTTTCATTATTTGTTTTAGGATCAACCTTGAAAACATATACAGAAGGTTAAATGAAGCTTGTGCTTATGAATGAATGACATTTGTATTTAGCATGATTACAAGTACAGTTTTGAGCACATTAAAATTTTGATCATGTATAAGGTGACTGACCATTAATTTGCATGGCTTAATTATCTTTAATGGTTTACAAGTTAGTAGTTCTTTTTTTTGCGGGGGAGGGGGGTTCAAGACAGGGTTTCTCTGTGTAGTCCTGGCTGTCCTGGAACTCACTCTGTAGACCAGGCTAGCCTCGAACTCAGAAATCCACCTGCCTCTGCCTCCCAAGTGCGGGGATTAAAGGCATGCGCCACCACTGTCCAGGAAGTTAGTAGTTCTTATAAGATTATAATTTTACAATTTTATCCATGCTAAGTTTGAGCTTTAAGAATTTTGACTGGAGGTTTAATTGAGGACTTTTTAGCATAAAATAAAACTTTTAACCACAAATACAGTTGCAAAGACAAAGAGGCTAGATACTTTAAGTCAGATTCCTCAGAAATCTATAGATCTTATTTATTAAACATACCTTATTAAACATGTTCTTTTACTTAAAACATTAGAAGCCTGGTGTTAGCAAAGATATAAATGGGTAGGTATACAGTTAGCAAAGACATAAGTGCTTAGACATATACCTCTAAGTCATTTTGTTAACTGACTTATAAAGATATACTCAATCTTTATAACCTTAGGAATTTATCATCACACAAAAATGTATCTTAATCCAAAATAATTTGGAGATCTACTGTTGCCTCCTTTGTCTAAAAAGGAGATAAAAACATAGGCTGAAGGTCAGTAAAACTAATAAGTTTTGTAGGTACTGCTTTAGTTGTGGTCATCTTAATCAAAATGGTAAAGTTATATGACATGTACTCAATTTAACCTTAAGATGTTAAGATGGCTGCTAGCCACATTGTTGTATTTATCCTAATGAGATTATCAACCAAGAAGAAAGTATGCCATATGGTTGTTATTTAAAAATATGGATTTTCCTAAACAAGAATTAAATTATATATATATATATATATATATATATATATATATATATATATATGCTTTATATACATATACACACATACATACACATACATTTATATACATATACAAGCATTACATATTTTATTGGAACTGGGATCACATATATAACATACCATAGCAAATTAAAATTACCTATGTACAGATTTAACTATCAGCCTTTTGTTTCAAGTTTTATGTTAATTTTTTGTTACAGATTTTACAGTTTTTAACCATAGCCAATGAGTTTCCAAATCTTGGTATAAAGAGTTTATATATCTGATGTAGATTAAACTTTGGTACCTGGTATCTGTCTAGAAAATTGTTCATTTCATCCAGATTTTCCAGATTTGTATAGTATAGGCTTTTGAATTAGGATCTGATGATTTTATGGATTTCCTAGGTTTCTGTTGCTATGTCTTCCTTTTCTTTCTTTTCTTTTCTTTTCTTTTCTTTTCTTTTCTTTCCTTTTCTTTTCTTTCTTCCTTTCTTCCTTTCTTTCTTTCTGTATTTATTTATTTATTGTATATCAGTGCTCTACCTGCATGTACAGCTACATGCCAAAAGAGGGCATCAGATCCGATTATAGATGGCTGTGAGTCACCACATGTTTGCTAGGGATTGAACTCAGGACCTCTGGAAGAGCAGACAGTGCTCTTAACCACTGAGCCATCTCTCCAGCCCATGTCTCCATTTTCATTTCTGATTTTGTCAATTTTGATATTGTCTCTGGGCCCTCTGGTTAGTTTGGCTAAGGGCTTCTTTATCTTGATGATTTTCTCAAAGATCCAGCTTCTGGTTTTGTTCTTTATATAGTTCTTTTTGTTTCCACTTGCTTGATTTCAGCCCTGAGTTTGATCATTTCCTACTGTCTACTCCTCTTGGGTGTATTTGCTTCTTTTTGTTCTAGAGCTTTCAGGTGTGCTGTCAAGCTGCAGGTGTATGTTCTCTCCAATTTGTTGTTTTGGAGGCACTCAGAGGTATCAGTTTCCTCTTAGCACTGCTTTCACTGTGTTCCATAAGTTTGGGTATGTAGTGTCTTCATTTTTATTGAATTCTAAAAAGTCTTTCATTTCTTTCTTTATTTCTTCCTTGACCAAGTTATTATTGAGTAGAGCATTGTTCAGCCTCCATGTGTATGTGGGCTTTCCATTGTTTTTGTTGTTATTGAAAACCAGCCTTAGTCCATGGTGATCTGATAGGATGCATGGGATTATTTCAATGTTTTTTTTTTTTTTTTTTTTAATCTGTTGAGGTCTGTTTTGTGACCAAAATTATATGGTCAATTTTGGAGAAGGTACCATGAGTTACTGAGAAGAAGGTATATTCTTTTGTTTTAGGATGAAATGTTCTATAGATATCTGTTAAATCCATTTGGTTCACAACTTCTGTAATTTTCACTGGTCTATGTTTACTTTCTGTTTCCATGATCTGTCCATTGATGAGAGTGAAGTCTCCCACAACTATTGTGTAAGGTGCAATGTGTGCTTTGAGCTTTAGTAAAGTTTCTTTTATGAATATGAGTGCCCTTGCATTTGGAGCACAGATGTTCAGAATTGAGAGTTTATCTTGGTAGATTTTTCTTTTGATGTGTATGAATGTTGCGGGCCGCTCTACCCCACATTTGGGGCCAAAATGTTGCGGACTGCTGTATCAAAGTTGGAACCTGCACTGCCAAAAGCTATGGGGGCTAAATTGTTAGAGTCCGCACTGCCCCAAGCTGCTCCAGTCCACGGGTTCAGCAAGAGAGAGTGAGGACAGACACAAGGAATGGAGATCAGACAGAGTGTGATTCAATCCCATTTATTCTTCAGTCTCTCTTCTTCTCTCCAAGTCCCTAGTTCCAAGTCCCTAGTTCCTAGCACCTAATCTCAGATCCTAATTTCTCGTTCTATTTGCTAGTCTCTTTCCCAGTTCCAAGTTCTTTCTTCCAAGTGCTAAGTGCCTAATCCCTAGTTGCCTGTTTCAAGTCTCAAGTGCCTACTACCAAATGTCTAATGTCAAGTGTCTAATTCTCTGTTCTTCCTCAAAGTGCCAAGTGCCTAATACCTAATGCCTAATACCTAATAATTTCTTCTGTCTGCCTCTCACCTTTTATGTCTCACTTCTAAGCTACGCCTCTAAGTCATGCCCTTAAGTCATGCCCTTAAGTCACGCCCTTAGTTCTTATCTCTAAATCACACCTTAAGTCACACACCTTTAAGTCTCACACACCCAAGGGAAAATCCTAGGTATCTAAAACGAGATATTAGAGTGTGCTCAGCTGTTGTAGGCTATTGTAATCAAGTCTCTTGTCAGGGTATATGGCTCAAGATGACTTCAAGGATGATAACTGCCTACTGTCGGCTCCCCACATATGAAGTGTCCTTCCTTATCTTTTTTGATAACTTTTGGTTGTAATTCGATTTTATTTGATATTAGAATGGCTACTCCAGCTTATTTCTTGGGATCATTTGCTTGGAAAAAAATTTTTTCAACCTTTGTCACTGAGGTGTATTTCCTATATGCAGCAATATGCTGGGTCCTGTTTATGTATCCAATCTGTTAGTCTATGGCTTTTATTGCATTACTGAGAAGAAGGTATAGTCCATTGATGTTAAGAGATATTAAGGAAAAGTGATAGTTGCTTCTTGTTATTTTTATTGTTAGAGGTAAAATTATGTTTGTGTGGCTACTTTTTTGGGGGTTTGTTGAAAGATGATTACTTTCTTGCTTTTTCTAGGGTGTAGTTTCCCTCCTTATGTTGGAGTTTTCCATCTATTATCCTTTGTAGGGCTGGATTTGAGGAAAGGTATTGTGTAAATCTACTCAGTTATTAAAAACAATGAATTCATGAAATTCTTATGCAAATGGATGGAATTAGAAAATATCATCCTGGGTGAGGTAACTCAGTCACAAAAAATCACACATGGTATATACTCACTGATAAGCGGATATTAGCCCTAAAGCTCGGAATACCCAAGATCCAGTTCACAGACCACATGAAATAAAGCTCAAGAAGAAGGAAAACCAAAGTGTGGATGTTTCAGTCCTTCTTAGAAGGGGTAACAAAAAACTCAAGGAAGGAAATACAGAGAAAAATGTGTTGCAGAGACTGAAGGAAATGGCATCCAGAGACTGTCCCACCCGAGGATCCATCCCATATACCAAAACCCAGACACTGTTGTGGATGCCAAGAAGTGCTTAGTACAAAAGCTTGATATAGCTGTCTCCTGAGAGGCTCTTCCAGAGCCTGACAAATACAGAATCTGATGCTCACAGTCAACCACTCTACTGAGCATTGAATTCCCAAAGGGGTCCCCAATGGAGGAGTTAGAGAAAGGACTGAAGGAGCTGAAGGGGTTTGCAGTCCCGTAGGAAGAACAACAATATCAACCAACCAGACCCCTCAGAGCTTGCAGGAATTAAACTACCAACACAAAAAGTACACATGGAGGAACCCATGGCTCCAGCAGCATATGTAGCAAAGGATGGCCATGTTGGACATCAATGAGAGGAGAGGTCCTTGGTCCTGGGAAAGCTCGATGTCTGAGTATAGGGGAATTTGAGAGTGGGGAGATGGGAGTGGATGGGTGGGTGAGCACTGTCATGGAAGGGGGGTGAGGGAGGATGAGATAGGACATTTCCAGAGGAGAAACTGGGAATGGGGTTAACGTTTGAGATGTAAATACATAAAATATCCAATAAAACAAGGAAAGAAAAAAAGAAAAGGAAAACTGAGTTTATATACTAGTCTTAAAAGGTATTTTAAAGAATAGAGTCAGCTAAAATATTCAGTGGATGGTAAACCTTTAATAAAGCTAATGATAATTGCAAATTTAGACTATTGAGCTGTTCGACCTGAGGTGAGTACAAGTTTTTGTGTATGTAGCATGTGTAATTTGTATATAAAAATATATGCTCCTTGTCCTTTTGAATATCCACCTGTAAATGCATTAAATGCAATCTGTACAGGAGTTTTAGATATTATTTTAGGTATTTACCCAGGGAGTAGCTTTACAAAATGTTAAAAGGGGATCCTGATTATATACAGATCTAAATAAGCATGCTAATACAACCTGACAATTATTATTAATGTGGAACAAAATCAAATAGCCTCTTTACTAGTAAGGAATTAACTCTATGAGCCACCAGAGTAGCAGTAGCATTACTTGGAAAGCTATAACCCATGCCAATTCAGGTGTTTCATTTCTTGTAGAATTTAACTGTAAGTCTTCAAGAAAGTAACTACAGAGTGGAATCAAATCCTTAGTAGTGATAGACAGATTAGAGGTTACTGAATTGACATAATCCAAATTAAAATTTTTCTTACTTATTTACCATGAAAGTTAAGCATTCATTAAAATATTAACTATACAAGCAGGAATAGAGAATATTATCCATATAAAAATGATTAGTACTGTAGGACCATGAAAGGACTGCAGGGTTTCTGGTGGAGCACTGACTAGAAATTGCCAGAGACCTCCAGGTGATCCTAAGGGACAACATACATTTCGCCACGATTCTAGACACCAGGCTCCTGACAGGAGGCTGAAGACCTCCATAGAGTGGGGTCCTCTAGTCATGTAGGACAATGTCCACAACAGCCCTTGGAGCCTCAAGACAAATCTCCATATTAATGAGGTACCTAAAAGCCAGAGGGCCTTAGCCAATTGAACATTTCTCCCAGCCCCTCCTCCTTGCAAAAGGTATTTAACCTCAAGCCCACCCTGAAAATACTGGGGTATAGTTTTCATCCATTTTCCAACATGAAAATAAATATCTTAAGACCATGGAGTGTTTTTCTTTTTCAGGGTCCACTGTGGGGAACAGTGGAGCAGACCTCAATTCACAGAGCTGCTGCCTAATCTCCTGCTGACAACCTCTCTATGTTCTCAGTCATAGAGACCACCAGCCACACAACCCAAGCAAGGAAGCAGAGCCAGCCATGATCCAACCAAGCAAGTTGCCACGACCAAGAACTCTCATCCCCGCCCAGCCAGACAGCCAGAGCTCATCCCTCCCCATCTCGTCTTTGGCTATGGGCCAATCTAGTCCGTATGCCTCCACTTCATTCTTGGCCCTTCAGCTGCCCCCCGCCCAGTGGTGCCCGGCGGCCCAAGGGGCTGAGAAACAGCCAGTTTCTAGACACATTTTGGTCTGGGGACCCCCAAGCCAAGAACTCTGACTCCCCGCAGGACCTCAGGTTGTGCTTCCCATTCCCATTCCCGAGCTGAGTCCCGCTGCTTCACATAGCCAGATGTCCCTGCACCAACGTGGAGTGAACACAGTCAAATTCCTGTGCCTCTGTCCCCACAAAGAGGCCCTAGCCATGTGGCAAGAAGGAGATGGGACCCATACATCAGCCCAACAACAAGACACATGCACACTACAACCCAACACAGTACCTCAGAAAATTTAAACAGCATTGAATTTATGTTCTGGTTGCAATTATTTTTGTACTAGACATTGGGCCTGTTTTAATTGTTGCCCATGAAGAGACCATTGATCAGTCTATACCAAGTTATTACTATTATGAGAGAAAAACAAACAAAAAAGTAAGCTCTGGGGCAGCCAAGAAGCTCATGATTTACAATAGGGCCTGTCTGCCATTCCCTGGAACTCAGGACCAGACCCCAGAGGCTATGAAAAAAGCCAGGCTGGAGGACATTCCATTCCACACAGATTTTGGAGTGCCAAACTGGGGTGGCTAACCCAGAAGCTGAGCAGCTGCCAAGTCCATTCAGCTGCCCTGCTGAGATCTGCTGACACATGTCTGGCAGAACCCTTAATCCTTTTTTCTCCTCTTGAGATAGTTCAAGCAATCTAGTAATACATTACTGCATGCTAGCTTGTAAAATAATAGACAGGGATTTTATCCCTCATTCATTGGCTCTCTTTATGTTATTTCCTATGCATATAAAGTTGTGGAGCTGCTGTTCTGAAGCATTTGTAACTCTGGATCTTAACAAACATCTCATAATTAAACAAAAATACTTTATTTCAAAGGAATGAGAAAACCCCGTGTTAATTTCACTTTCTAACTTGGGGCCATCAAACCTTGCAATAAGAGGCCTAAATTTCCTGCCCCTAATTCTATTATTTTTTTTATTTTTTATTGGATATTATATTTACATTTCAGATTTTATCACCTTACCACATTCCCCCCACCACCCAGGAACCCCTTATCCCATACCCCCTTCCCTTGCTTCTATGAGGATGTGCCCCACCTACCACCCCACTCCCACCTAACCACCTTCAAATTCTGCCCCCCCCCACTTGGTATTCAGCCTTCATGGGACCACAGATCTCCTCTCCCACCTATGCCCAACAAGGGCATCCTCCCCTACATATACAGATGGAGTCATGGGTTCCTCCGTATGTGCTCCGAGGCTGGTAGTTTAGACCCTGGAGAGCTCTGGTTGGTTGGTTATTGTTGCTCTCCTCATGGGACCACAAACCCTTTCAGCTCCTTCAGTCTTCTCTCTCTAACTTCTTCATTGGGAACCCCTTGATCAGATCAATAGTTAGCTGTGAGCATCTGCATCTGAATATATCAGAATCTGGTAGACATCTAAGGAGACAGCTATATCAGGCTCCTATCCGCATGCTCTTCCTGACATCCATATCAGTGTCTACCTTTAGTGACTGCACATGGGATGGATACCACAGTGGAATGGTCTCCAGACGGCCCCTCCTTCAGTTTCTGTCCCACACTTTGTCTCTATATTTGCTTCCTTGAGTATTTTGTTACTCCTTCTAAGTAGGACCATGAGCTTCATGAGCTTCATGTGGTCTGTGAGTTGAGTCTTGGCTATTTCAAGATTTTGGGCTAATATCCATTTATCAGTGAGAAATACCATGTGTGTTCTTTTGTGATTGGTTACCTCACTCAGAATATTTTCTAGTTCCACCCATTTACCTAAGAATTTCTCAAATCCATTGTTTTTAATAGCTGAGTAGTACTCCATTGTGTAAATGTACCACATTTTTTGTATCCATTCCTTTGTTGAAGTACATCTGGGTTTTTTTCCAGCTTCTGGCTATTATAAATAAGGCTGCTATGAACATAGTGGAGCATATGTCCCTGTTATATGTTGGAACATCTTCTGGGTATATGCCCAGGAGTGGTATAGCTGGGTCCTCAGGTAATGGTATGTCCAATTTTCTGAGGAACCGCCAGGCTGATTTCCAGAGTGGTTGTACCAGCTTGCAATCCCACCAACAATGGAGGAGTGTTCCTCTTTCTCCACATCCTTGCCAGCATCTACTTTCTCCTGAGTTTTTGATCTTAGCCATTCTGACTGGTGTGATGGTAAATCTCAGGGTTTTTTTGATTTGCATTTCCCTGATGACTAAGGATGTTGAGCATTTCTTAAGGTGCTTCTTGGCCATTCAAGTTTCCTCAATTGAGAATTCTTTGTTTAGCTCTGTACCCCATTTTTGATGGGGTTATTTGGTTATCTGGAGTATAATTTCTTGAGTTCTTTGTATATATTGGTTATTAGCTCTCTATCAGATGTAGGATTGGTAATGATTTTTTCCCAATCTTTTGATTGTCGTTTTGTCCTACTGACAGTGTCCTTTGCCTTACAGAAGCTTTGTAATTTTATGAGGTCCCATTTGTCAATTCTTGATCTTAGAGCATAAGCCATTGGTGTTCTGTTCAGGAACTTTTCCCCCTTGCCTAGGTATTGGAGGGTCTTACCCACCTTCTTTTCTATTAGTTTCAGTGTATCTGGTTTTATGTGGAGGTCCTTTATCCACTTGGACTTTAGCTTTGTACAAGGGGATAAGAATGGAATGATTTGTGTTCTTCTACATGCTGACCTCCAGTTGAACCAGGACCATTTGTTGAAAATGCTGTCCTTTTTCTACTGAATGGATTTAGCTCCTTTGTCAAAGATCAAGCAACCATAGGTGTGTGGGTTCATTTCTAGATCTTCAATTCTATTCCACTGATCTTCCTGCGTGTCTCTGTACCAATATCACTAATAGTACAGTTTGAGGTCAGGGATGGCTATTACCCCAGAAGTTCTTTTATTGTTGAGAATAATTTTTGCTATCCTGGGTTTTTGGTTATTTCAAATGAATTTGCACATTGCTCTTTGAAGAATTGATTTGGAATTTTGATGGGGATTGCATTGAATCTGTAGATTGCTTTTGACAAGATGGCCATTTATATTAAGTTAATCCTGCCAATCCATGAGTATGGGAGATCTTTCCATCTTCTAAGATCTTCTTTGATTTCTTTCTTCAGAGACTTGAAGTTCTTGTCATACAGATCTTTCACTCACTTGGTTAGATTTACTTCAAGATACTTTATATTATTTGTGACTATTGTGAAGGCTGTCATTTCCCTAATTTTTTTCTCAACCTGTTTATCCTTTGAGTAGAGGAAGGCTACTGATTTGTTTGAGTTGACTTTTATATCCAGCCACTTTGTTGAAGTTGTTTATCAGGTTTAGGAGTTCTCTGGTGGAAGTTTTAGGGTCACTTAAGTATTCTATCATATCATCATCATATCATCTGCAAATAGTGAAATTTTGACTTCTTCCTTTCCTAGTTGTATCCCTTTGACTTCCTTTTGTTGTCTAATTTCTCTGGCTAGGACTTCCTGTACTATATTGAATAGGTAGTGTGAGAGTGGGCAGCCTTGTCTAGTCCCTGATCTTAGTGGGATTGCTTTAGGTTTCTTTCCATTTAGTTTGATGTTGGCTACTGGTTTGCTGTATATTGCTTTTACTATGTTTAGGTATGGGCCTTGAATTCCTGATCTTTCCAAGACTTTTAACATGAAGAGATGTTGAATTTTGTCAAATGCTTTCACAGCATCTAATGAAATGATCATGTGGTGTTTTTCTTTGAGTTTGTTTGTGTAGTGGATTACATTGATGGATTTCCAAATATTGAACCATCCCTGCATTCCTGGGGTAAAGCCTACTATGTTCATGATGGATGATTGTTTTGATGTGTTCTTGGATTCAGTTTGTGAGAATTTTATTGAGTATTTTTTGCATCAATATTCATAAGAGAGATTGCTCTGAAGTTCTCTTTTTTTGTTGGGTCTTTGTGAGGTTTAGGTATGAGCATAATTGTAGCTTCACAGAACAAATTGGGTGGTGTTCCTTCTGTTTCTGTTCTGTGGAATAGTTTGAAGAGAATTTGGTATTAGGTCTTCCTTGAAGGTCTGATAGAATTCTACACTAAAACCATCTGGTCCCAGACCTTTTTTGGTTTGGAGACTTTTAATGACTGCATCTATTTCTTTAGGGGTTATGACACTGTATAAATGATTTATCTGCTCCTGGTTTAATGTTGGTACCTGGTATCTGTCTAGAAAATTATCCATTTCATCCAGATTTTCCAATTTTGTTGAGTATAGGCCTTTGTGGTAGGATCTGATGATTTTTTTTTAATTTCCTCAGTTTCTGTTATTATGTCTTCCTTTTCAGTTCTGATTTTATTAATTTGGATACTGTCTCTGTGACCTTTGGTTATTCTGGCTAAGGGTTTATCTATCTTGTTGATTTTCTCCAGGTACCAGCTCCTGGTTTTGTTGATATTTTGTATCTTTCTTTCTGTTTCTACTTGGTTAATTTCAGTCTGAGTTTGATTATTTCCTGTTGTCTACTTCTCTTGGGTGTAATTGCTTCTTTCTGTTCTAAAGCTTTCAGGTGTGCTGTCAAATTGTTATTGTATGCTCTCTCCAGTTTCTTTTTGTGGGCACTTAGAGCTATGAGTTTTCCTCTTAGTACTGCTTTCATGGAGTCCCACAAATTTTGGTAAGATGTGTCCTCATTTTCATTAAATTCTAAAAAGTCTTTAATTTCTTTCTTTATTTCTTTCTTGACCAAATCATCATTGAGTAGATAGAGCGTTGTTCAGTTTCCACATGTATGTGGGCTTTCGTTGGTTTTGTCATTATTAAATACCAGCCTTAGACCATGGTGATCTGATAGGATGCAAGGGATTATTTCAGTCTTTTTGTATCTTTTGAGGCCTGTTTTGTGACCAATTATATGGTCTGTTTTGGAGAAGGTAACATGAGGTGCTGAGAAAAAGTATATTCTTTTGTTTTAGGATGAAATGTTCTATAGATATCAGTTAATCCATTTGGTTTATAATTTTTGTTACTTTCTTTGTGTCTCTGTTTAGTTTCTGTTTTCATGATCTGTCCATTGCTGAGAGTGGGGTGTTGAAATCCCCCATTACTATTGTGCAAGGTGCAATGGAATGCTTTGAGCTTTAGTAAAGTTTCTTTTATGTATGTGGGTGCCCTTTTATTTGGGGCATAGATGTTCAGAATTGAGAGTTCATCTTGGTACATTTTTCCTTTGATGAGTATGAGGTGTCCTTCCTTATGTTTTCTGATTACTTTTGGTTGAAAGTCGATTTTATTTGATGTTAGAATTGCTACTCCAGCTTGTTTTTTGGGAGCATTTGCTTGGAAGATTGTTTTCCATGCTTTTACTCTGAGGTAGTGTCTATTTTTTTCTCAGAGATGAGTTTTCTGTATGCAGCAAAATTCTGGGTCGTGTTTATGTATCCAGTCTGATACTCTATGTCTTTTTATTGGAGAATTGATTCCATTTATATTAAGAGTTATTAAGAAAAAATGATTGCTTCTTCCTGTTATTTTTGTTATTAGAGGTGGAATTATGTTTGTGTAACCATTTTCTTTTGGGATTGTTGGAAGATTACTTCCTTGCTTTTTCTAGGTTGTAGTTTCTCTCCTTGTGTTGGAGTTTTCCATCTATTATCCTTTGAAATGTTGGATTTGTGGGAAGATATTGTGAAAATTTGTTTTTGTCATAGAATATCTTGGTTTCTCCATCAACAGTGATTGAGAGTTTTGCTGGGTATAGTAGTCTGGGCTGGCATTTGTGTTCTCTTAGGGTCTGTATGATATCAGTCCAGGGTCTTCTGGCTTTTACAGTCTCTGGTGAGAAGTCTGGTATAATTCTTATAGGTCTGCCTTTATATATTACGTGATCTTTTTCCCTTACTGCTTTTTGTATTTTTTCTTTATTTTGTACATTTGATATTTTGATTATTATGTGACGGGAGGTATTTCTTTTCTGGTCCAGTCTATTTGGAGTTCTGCAGGCTTCTTGTATATTTATGGACATCTCTTTCTTTAGGTTAGGGAAGTTTTCCTCTATAATTTTGTTGAAGATATTTACTGGCCCTTTAAATTGGGAGTCTTCACCCTCATTTATACCCATTATCCTTAGGTTTGGCCTTCTCATTGTGTCCTGAATTTCCTAGATATTTTGGGTTAGGCGCTTTTTGCATTTTCTTTGACAGTTGTGTCAATGTTTTCTATGGTATCTTCTGCACATGAGATTCTCTCTTCTATCTCTTTTTCTGTTGGTGATGCTTGCATCTATGACACCTGATCTCTTTCCTAGATTTTCTATCTCCAGGGTAGTCTCCCTTTCAGATTTCTTTATTATTTCTACTTCCATTTTTAGATCCTCGACAGTTTTGTTTAATTCCTTCACCTGTTTGCTTGTGTTTTCTTGCAATTCTTTAAGGGATTTTTGTGTTTCCTCTGTAAGTGTTTCTACCTCTTTTCCTGTGTTCTCCTCAAAATCACTTAAGTTCTCAAACAGAATGAACAGAGGTACAGCTTGTTCTTGGGAATTCAAAGAAAGGAAGCTAGTGGTGGAAAATGTACAGAGTAGAAATTTGGTTTTTTATGTAAGAAGAATTAGAAGTGACACTAGCATCTGAATTTGTAAAAAAAAAAAAAATGTCTATTCTCCATTTTAGCCTTTGCACACTCTGTGACCAATACACCTAACCTGGGACACTAAAACTCAAAACTTCCTGAGGATGGAAGACACTCCTACCTCACTCTGGCATCTCTAAGGCAGCCCCTGGCACTGAATAAATGTTCAGGAAGTTACTTGTTGGGTGAAATTAAATGTTGAAAATAAACTGAAGTGTCCTGGTAGAGAAAGAGATATATTAATTGTGCCTTGGCTCCCAAGTTCCCCTGGAATTTCCCCCCTGTAGATACTACTAGAAAGTTTGGCATGACTCATGATCATTTTTGCCTATTTAAAGTAGAATTTTTCCAGGTCCATTTACCATTATGAACCATAATGAAAAGCCTGCCTTCTATTCTGGTGACTGTGGAGAATAGATACAGAGGACTGTAAAGTCGTCCTTGGCTCTGGGAGTAAAAGAATTCATGCAGAAAAGGAGAAAATATTCAAGGGAAATTAGATAGTCTCTATCTCTGCCTTTAATTAAAAATAATTTAATCCATTTTTTTTCTTTTTTATTTTTTAATCAGGTTTTTTTTTCAGTCCAGCCTTTATCCTCATCCCAGTCTGCTCTTTGACTATTCCACATTCCATACCTCCTCCCCCAACACCATCTCCAAGAGAATATCCCCATTCTCCAGTTCCCAACCCACCAGACCTCCCCACTCCCTGGGGACTCAAGTCCCTCTAGGGTTAGGTGTATTTTCTCTCACTGAGTCAAGACCAGGCAGTCCTCTGCTATATATGTGTTGGGTGCTATATATCAGCTGGTGTATGTTGCCTGGTTGGTGGCTCACTGTCTGAGCAATTTCAGGAGTCCAGGTTAGTTGAAACTGCTGGCCTTCCTATGGGGTCCCTCTTCTCCTCAGCTTTCAGCTTTTTACTAACTCAGTCACAGTGGTCTCCAGCTTTTTTACATTGGTTGGGTGTAAACATGGGCATCTGACTCTTTAGCTGCTTCTTGAGCATTTTGGAGGGCAATCATGCTAGGCTCCTTTTTGTAAGCACACTATAGTATTAGTAATAGTGTCAGGCCTTAGGGCCTCCCCTTGAGCTGGATCCCAATTTGGGCCTGTCACTAGACCTTTTTTCCCTCAGGCTCTTCTCCATTTTTGACCCTGCAGTTCTTTCAGCCAGAAACAATTCTGGGTCAGAGTTTTTGACTGTGGGATGGCAACCCCATCCCTCCACTTAATGTCCTATCTGTCTACTGGAGGTAGAGTCAGTCTACAAGCTCCCTCTCTTCACTGTAGGGCACTTCATTTAAGGTCCCTCCCTTTGAGGCCTGAGAGTCTCTCACCTCCCAGGTCTCTGGTGCATTCTAGAGCCCTCTGCCCCCATGTCCTATCTCTCAAGGTTGCCCATTTCCATTCTTTCTGCTGGCCCTCAGGGCTTCAGTCCAGTTCTCACCCCACCCCACCCCCCTACTTGATCACATTCCCCTCAACCCCTCCATGTCACCTTTCCAACCCAGGTCCCTCCCTTACTTCCCCCACCTCCATGATTGCTTCCTTCCTCCCAAGTGGTAATGAGGCATCCTTACTTGGGTTCTTCAGCTGTTAACCATCTTATCTTGAGTTCTGTGGATTATAACTTGGGTATTCTGTACATTTTTGTCTAATATCCACTTATTAGTGATTACATACCATGCATGTTCTTTTGGGTCTGAGTTACTGCACTTAGGATATTTTCTAGTTCCATCCATTTGCCTGCAAAGCTCAGGATGTCCTCATTCTCATATAGCTGCATAGTATTCCATTGTGAAAATGAACCACATTTTCTGTCTCCATTCTTCTTCTGTGGGGCATCTGGCTTGTTTCCAGCTTCTGGCTATCACAAATAAGGCCACTATGAACATAGTGGAACGTGTGCCCCTGTGGCATGATTGAGCATCTTTTGGGTATATGCCCAAGAGTTATCTAGCTGTGTCTTTAGGTAGGTCTATTTCCAATTTTTTGAGGAACCTCCAGATTAATTTCTGCAGTGCTTGTACCAGTTTACAGTCTCACCAGCAATGGAAGAGTATTCCTCTCTTTCCACATCCTTGCCAATATGTGCTGTCAGCTGATGTTTTGATCTTAGCCATTCTGATTGGTGTAAGATGGAATCTCAAGATGTTTTGATTTGCATTTCCTTGATCACTAAAGACTTTGAATATTTCTTTAAGTGCTTCTCAGCCTCTATACCCCATTTTTGATTAAGTTGTTTGGTTATTTAGTGGTTGTAGAGGGAGGTATTATAAATAGAAGTGTCTCGCTGCCAGCTCTAAATTCCAGCACTAATGCTGGCTACTGGTGGGTTGCCTGGCACTAGTCAGGTGTCTTCCTCTCAGCAGGCTCACCTATAGGCTAGAGCTTCAGAGCTCCCTTTGCAGCCATGCCAACCCCATGCCATGGCTATCTACCCTGCAATCAGCCCATCACCCCACAAAATCAAAATTCTTAAAGCTTATACTTAACCAAACAGATTTATATATCAATAAAATCTCAAGACACAAGATGCCCAAACAATTTAGACATTATCCCAATTATCCTAACCTGTTAATATGCATAACTACCTGAGACTACTAAAGCCACTGGGGTTCATGTCTGCCTCCATATTCTCTTTCCTTGCTCTCTTGCCTTTCTCCCTGCATTTCTGTCTCTTCCACCCTTAGTAGTTCCACCTCCCTTTTTCCTATCCAATCACAGGCCTCCAGATGCAAATAGATTGGACAAGGAAATTTCTGCAACAGCTTCCTGATATATATATATATATATATATATATATATATATATATATATATATATATATATATTCTCTATCAGGTGTGGGGTTAGTGAAGATTTTTTTCCCAATCTGTAGGTCACCAATTTGTCCTATTAACTATGTCCTTTGCCTTACAGAAGCTTTCCAAATTCCTGAGGTCCCATTTATCAGTTCTTGATCTTAGAGCCTGAGCAAATAAAGACGTGTTTAGGAAATTTGCCCTTGTGCCAAAGAGTTTGAGACTGTTTCCCACTTTCTCTTCTATTAAATTCAGTGTATCTGGTTTTATATTGAGGTCCTTGATCCTCTTGGACTTGTGCTTTGTGCAAAGTGACAAATACTGGATCAACTTCATTTTTCTACATACAGACTGCGAGTTAGACTAGTACCGTTTATTGAAGATGCTTTCTTTTTTTCCATTGTATGTTTTTGACTACTTTGTCAAAAATCAAGTGTCCATAAGAGTATGTGATTTTATTTATGGATCTTCAACTTGATTTCATTACCATGCAGTTTTTATCAGTATTGCTCTGTATTATAGCTTGAGGTCAGAGATGGTTATTCCTTCAGAAGTTCTTTTATTAAGAATTGTTTTCACCATTCTGGGTTTTTTCCTTTTCCAGATGAGTTTGAGAATTGCTCTTACCATGTCTTTGAAGAATTGTGTTGGGATTTTGATGGGGATTGCATTAAATCTGTAGATTGCTTTTGGTAGGATGGCCATCTGAACTATGTTAATTCTGCCAATTCATGAGCATGGGAGATCTTTCCATTTACTGAGATCTTTGATTAATTTCTAGATAGACTTGATGTTATTGTCATACAGATCATTTACAGATTTGATTAGAGTTACCCTAAGATATTTTATATTTCTTGTTGCTACTGTGAAGGATGTTGTTGTCCTAATATCTTTCTCAGACCATTTATTATTTGTATAAAGAAAGGCTCCTGAGTTTTTGAGTTAATTTTATGTCAGGCCACCTTGGTGAAGTTGTTTATCATCTGTAGAAGTTCTCTGGTAGAATTTTTGAGATCACTTATGTATACTATCATATCATCTGTAAATAGTAATATCTTTATTTCTTCTTTGCCAATTTGTATCCCCTTCATCTCCTTTTGTTGTCTTATTGTTCTAGCTAGAACTTTGAGTATTATATAGAATAGATATGGAAAGAGTGGATATGCTTGTCTTGTCCCTGATTTTAGTGAGATTGCTTCAAGTATCTCTCCATTTAATTTGATATTGGCGGTGGGTTTTCTGTAAATTGTAATTATTATGTTTAGTATGGGCCTTGAATTTCTGATCTCTCCAATACGTTTAGCATGTAGGGATGTTATATTTTGTCAAATGCTTTTTCAGCATCTAAAGAAAGGATCATGTGATTTTTTTCTTTGAGTTTATTTATATAATAGATTATTGTAATGAATTTTTGAATATTGAACCAATCTTGTATCCCTGGATTGAAGCCTACTTGATCCCAATGAATGATGGTTTTGATGTGCTCATGGATTCACTTTGCAAGAATTTTATTGAGTATTTTTGCATTGATATTCATAAGTGAAATTGGTCCCAAGTTCTCTTTGTTGGTCCTTATGTGGTTTAGGTATCACAGTAATTATGGCTTCATAAAATGAATTAGGTAGTGATTTATGCTGTTTCTATTTTATGGAGTAGTTTGTAAAATATTGGTATTATTTCTTCTTTGAAGATCTGGTAGAATTCTGCACTAAAGACATCTGGCCTGGGCTTTTTTTTTTTTTTTTTTTTTTTTTTTTTTTTTTTTTTTTTTTTTTTGGTTGGGAGGTTTTTAATGACTTCTTCTATTCCTTAGGAGATACAGGCCTGTTTAGATATTATACCTGCTCTTGATTTAACTTTAGTATGTGGTATCCATCTAAAAATTATACATTTCATCTAGATTTTTCAGTTTTGTTGAGTATAGGCTTTTGAACTCTTGGGTATGCTGTTAAGTTGCTAGTGTAGGATCTCTCCAGGTTGCTAGTGCAGGATCTTTATCAGGGCACTTAGTAATATGAACTTTCCTCTTAGCACTGCTTTCATTGTGTCTCATAAGTTTGGGTATGCTGTGTCATCATTTCCATTGAATTCCAGGAAGTCTTTACTTTCTTTCTTTATTTCTTCCCTGGCCAAGTTATCATTGAGCTGTTCAGTTTCCATTGGAATGTGGGTTTTCTGTTGTTTTTGTTGTTACTGAAGACCAGCCTTAGTCCATAGTGATCTGATAATATGCATGGAATTATTTCAAACTTTTTATATCTGTTGAGGCTTGTTTTGTGACCAATTATATGATCAGTTTTAGAGAAGGTACCATGAGGTGCTGAGAAAAAGGTACATTCTTTTGTTTTAGGATGAAATGTTCTATAGATATCTGTTAAATCCACTTGGTTCATAACCTCTATTAGTTTCAATGTATCTGTTTAGTTTCTGTTTCAATTACCAGTCCATTAGTGAGAGTGGAGTGTTTAAGTCTCCCACTATTTTTGTGTGGGGTTCCATATATGTTTTGAGCTTTAGAAAAGTTTCTTTTATTAATATGGGTACCCTTGCATTTGGGGCATAGATGTTCAGAATTGAGACTTGCACTTGTTGGATTTTTCCCTTCAAGAATATGAAGTGTTTTTCCTCATCTTGGTTGAAAACTTTTGGTGAAAGTTTATTTTATTGAATATTAGGATGGCAACTCCAGCTTGTTTTTTGGGACCATTTGCTTGGGACACTTTTTTCCAGCCTTTTTACTCTGAGGTAGTGTCTGTCTTTGTGATTGAGGAATGTTTCTTATATGCAACAAAATGCTGGAACCTGTTTGCATACCTAGTCTGTTAGCTTATGTCTCTTTATATGTGAATTGAGTTCATTAATATTGAGAGATAAATAAATTATTTATTATTTATTTATTTACATTAATAAAGACAGATGATTGTTAGTTCCTGTTATGTTTGTTGTTGCATATGATTCTCTGCTTTTGGCTTTGTTGTGAGATGATTAATATCTTGTTTTTTTTCTTTGGAGTAGGTACACTTCTTGTGTTGGAATTTTCCTTCTAGAATCCTTTGTAGGGCTGGATTTGTAGATAAATATAGTTTGAATTTGGTTTTGTACTGGAATATGTTGATTTCTCCATCCATGCTAATTGATAGTTTTGCTGGGTATAGTAGCCTGGGCTGGCATTTGTTTTCTTGTAGAGTCTGTTAAATCTCTGTCTGTGATCTTCTGGCTCTTAATGTCTCTGTTGAGAAGTGTGGTGTAATTCTGATATGTTTGCTTTTATATGTCACTTGGACTTTTCCCCTTGCAGCTTTCAATATTCTTTCTTTGTTCTGTACATTTAGTGTGTTTTGATTATTGTGTGATGAGAGGACTTTCTTTTCCAGTCTACTTTATTTGGTGTTCTATAGGCTTCTTGTACATTTATGCCATCCCTTTCTTTATGTTGGGGAAGTATTCTTCTATGTTTTTGTTGAAAATGTTTTTGGGTCCTTTGAGCTGGGAATCACTCCCTTTTATTCCTATTATTCTTAAATTTGGTCTTTTCATTGTGTCCTGGATATCCTGGATGCTTTGAATTAGCAGTGTTTTATGTTTTGTATTTTTTTAACAGTTGTGTCAATATCATCTAAGATATTTTCTACACCTGATATCTTGTATTCTGCTGGTGATACTTACATCAATAATTCCTGACCTCTTTCCTAGGTTTTACATTTCAATGGTTGCCTCCATTTGTTTTTTCTTTATTGTTTCTACTTCTACTTTTAGGCCTTGGGCTGCTTTGTTCAATTTCTGCACCTGTGTTTAACTGTATTTCTTTAACGGTTTTATTTGTTTCCTATTTAAGGGCTTCTACCTGTTTACCTGTGTTTTCCTACATTTCTTTCAGTGAGTTATTTATATTCTTCTTAAAGGACTCTATTATTTTCATTAGATAGAATATTAGGTCAGCTTCCTGGTTTTCAGGTGTGTTGGTGTATCCAGGACTTGCTGTGGTGGGAGATTTGGGTTCTGATGATGCCAATGTATGTTGGCTTCTGCTGCTTTATGGTCTTGTGCTTGCCTCTTATCATGTGGTTATTCCTGGTGTTTGCTGGTTTGGGTGTCACTGTCTGGAGCCTGCCTCTTTTGCCCTTGGGTCATTTCAGGTCTCTTGGTATCCCAGTGGCTCTGGCTGTAGCACACCTGTGGGGCCTTCAGCTTGTGGGGTCTTCAGAGGATCATGTACACTGGTGACCTGTTACCCTGTCCACAGTGGATCTTCTGGGATGCCTTCTGGGAGGTTTTCAGACTGTGGGGTCTTCTGAGGGGCAGAGAAGCTGATGATCTATTGCTATGGCCATAGCAAATATCCTGGGAGCCCTTCAGACTGTTGGGTCTTCAGAGGAGCAGTCAAGTTGTTGTCCTGTGTGTAGCTATTTTCCTGGGAGGCTTTCAGATTGTGGGGTCTGTTATCCTGCGTGCAGCAGAATTCCAGGGAGGTTTTCAGACTGTTGGTTCAGTTGCACTGCATGCAGAAGAGCCCATGAGAGATCTTCAGACTGTGGTGTCAATTGCCCAGTTGCCCTGCATACGACAAAACTCCTGGAATAAAATCAGGCTCTGGTGACTTCAGAGGAGCAGACAAGCTGGTGATCTGCCCCAACAGAAGGCACTGGACAGAAGGATTAATCCATTCTTATCAGTTCCACAATATTAATTTTTAAAATATGCTAAGAAATATAGTCTAGACCCACCTAAGTGTGGAACTCTCACGTCACACCAAAGAAACTTTCTTTTATGTCGTGTGGAGACCATTACAGAAAACTATAACTGGTTAAAATACTGAGAACAGGTGGTGGTAGAGTGTTGATTTCCAACTGATACATTTACAACAAACTATACATATAAGTCTCAAGGACCTTTATGGATGAGAAGGGAAGACAGTAAAAACAAGAAAACCAGGATGTCTATATAAGATAGTGTCTTGTATATATGACAGGGTGTCAGAATGCATAAGTCTCTTGCACTTGGTTGCCCTACAAAGATCTGAAAAATGACAGCACTGGTGATATGCCAAGATGCATAGAGAAATCCGACAAGGCTCTGTACCTAGGTGAAGAGCTACAGGAAATTAATGACTGTCTGGAGAGGAAGAATCAGTATTTTCTAGAAATGCACCCATTTATTACTTACCTAATACCATGTTATTAACACACATATATCAGCAACACTAAATACTCAGCAGGTTAAATGTATAAATTGATATATCTGTGCACATGTAACAATAATAGCTAGAGAAAATGGGAAAACGATGCAAATTTCACAAGAGAAACTAACCATACATTTCTAAATAAAACATTAGATAAAAATATATCATCTTATGTATGGCTATACATTAAGAACTAGTGTAAGAATTTAGCCTATGTGCTGTACTGGTGAACCTGAGATATTAAAGAAAACATCTTACCACACAGGAGTTTCTAGATGTAGGCCTTTTGAGCCAAGGGCTAATGACCAGTATCTCTCTACCTTGAACATTAGAAGTATTTTGAACAAAGATCCATTCAGCATATACCTCTATTGACTGGCAAATGCTTTCAATTATTTAAAAGCATATAATATATTTCTTCGCATATTTGTAATGTATTCATGCAGAATGGATCTCAGTATAGAGAGGCTTATAGTTCATACATTTTTGCTATCTTCATTAGCACAAGAAATGGGAAATTACAAGGATCAAGTTAGGAAGGTATAGGAGGAAAGCATTTTCAAAAATGAGAAAACGAATCTCAACAAATCATAACTTTTAAAAAGCCAAACAATGTCATAGATCATGGAAATACATTTTGTTAGATATCTATATCATACTAGCTTCCAACATTTTTCAACTAGACACTCTTTGGCCAGTTTTGTAAAGCCATTTAAATAGAGGTTATTTTTTTATTAGTATAGCCAAAATTAAATGTATAACACTGGTAACAGTTCAGTATATGTATGTGTGCCCTCTGTTTTCAGGAAAATTGAAAGAAGATAACAGATATAGGAATTCCAGTCAATACTGTCATACAACTCTAATCAATGAAGAAAAACATAATACCAAGATTAAGAGATTCCACTTTAACTATTACCTGTGACTGCTTCTTTTTGGGCTTGTGGTTGTCTAGAGTGATAAGTAGTCTGACCTCTCACTACCCACACACCTCATGCTGAGAAAATAAGGACCTATTTCTGTCAGGAATAATATCTGGTTGTGGCTATAACAGTGTCATTCTACTGAGCTAAAATTCCACGCTAAGTCCATACATAGGAATCAGCTCTGAGAAAGCTCTGAGCCAGAACCCATGCCTCATGATACTTGGAAATGCTCAGAAAGAACAGGGCGTATCTCAGCTTTTGTCAGCTCTGATTCACAAGTTCTCAAGGTTTCTCCTGAAGCAAATGATAAAGGCACAAACTCTCTGCTCCAGGCAACACGTTTGGTGTAGAATCTTCCAGGTGACTAGAGTGCTCTGTTAAAATCATTGTAGGAGAATCACTTTGGAGAATTTCTAGGACATCCTGAATCCAAGATGTGCTTTCTTAAGTGCATTGCTTTCAACTTTTTGTCCTCTTGACTTGTCATCAATCTTTTCTATATGTCTCGTTTGGAGCTGGTTGCCTCTCCAGTTGAGTCATTTTAGCTGTTTTCTCTGAGTAGTTTCAGGTTGCTTTCCCTTGCAGGGACAAGAGGTAGATTCTATAAAAAGTACATGTCAGAGGAGAGCTGTCCCATGGATGATCCCAACATGAACACTGCAGACCTTTGAGGACATATGTAAGGACCTTTGCTCCAAGACTCTGTAAAATACATGCCTTTCCATATCCATGGGGCACCTCACTCGGCACAGGTGGTTAAGCTGAAACTCCATCTTTTTCCCTGGGCAGAAGGAACCATGTCAACAGCCTCACAGGGATGTTTTGTTCTTTTTTTTCAGTCATAATTATAGAAAGAAAGAAAGAAAGAAAGAAAGAAAGAAAGAAAGAAAGAGGGAGGGAGGGAGGAAGGGAGGAAGAAAGGAAGGATTTCTGTTGCAGGAATCCTTAGTCACTTTGGCATTAATGTTTTGGAACCTCTGTCTAGATTGTGGGACTGTGAAAAGGATTGCTTGGTTTCTGGTAAAGCACTGGCTAGAAATGGCCAGAGACCTTGCTAAGGACAGCATACATTTCTCCACACTCCCAGACTCCAGGCTCCTGACACGCAGTCTAAGACCTCCATTGAGGCCTTTTAGTCACATAGGGCAATGCTGCTACCAGCACCTCCACAGGAGGGGTTGGCTACAGGCCTCAGAGTCTTGAGAGATTTCCATATTAATGAGATACCTGAAGGCCAGAGGGCATAGCCAACTAAACGTTGTTCCCCAGAACCTCCTCCCTCCCTATTTAACTCAGGTCTGCCCTGAGAATGGGGGGGAGTACAGCCAGATTCATCCACTTTCCACCATGCCAATAAACCCTTTTAAAACCATGGACTTCCTCTTGTCTTTGGGGCCTGCCATGGAGAACCATGGAGGGGGCCTTAAAATATCAAGCCACTGCTTAATCTCTCACTGAGGATGTCTATACATTCTCTATGTTGGAGGCCACCAACTCAAACAAGCTAGCCAACTCAGCCAAGCGAGTCCTTGTAACCAAGAGTCTCAACCCACAGGGCACTCTCCCTCATTCTTCTCGGCTGTGGGCCAGTCCAGCCCATATGACCTCTTATCTCTGTTCTTCCACGGCTCCCAGCAGCCCAAGATCTGGGAGCCCAAGGACATAAACCACCAGCTTCCTGGGTCAGCCGCCTGGGCCAGAGTCCACCGCTCAAAAGCCCTGCCCCCACGGGACTTCAGACCGAGATCTCCCCATGCCCGGTTGGAGCCCCACAGCCTCCACCTGGTACCGTGTGGATTGAACTCAGTCAAAATCCCAAATTTCTGCCTCCCTGAGCCTCGGGATTCACAACTCCACCCAACAGGACCCACGCTCTGCATAGATTGCAAGCATATTTGACAAATTCAATTTCTTTCATTAAAACTAAGAAAAGTCATCAAGGCAGTGATGGCATATGCCTTTATTCCCAGCACTTGGGAAGCAAAGTCAGGCAATCTCTGTGTTGAAGGCCAGTCCGATCTATAAAGCAAGTTTCAGGACAGCCAGGGCTACAAGGAGAAACCCTGTCTCAACAACAACAAGAACAACAACAACAACAACAACAACAACAACAACCACCTAGGAAAATCCTTTACAATTTAACTATACATTGTAGAAACGTAGGTATATCCACTTTTGTTTTTCTTTTGTCAAGAATCTATTAAGTGTTACTGGTCTTGTACCAATGATCTGCATTCTCCTAAAACCCCTAGGAAGTACTTATTCTGTCTTCTCTTTCTCTATTTGCTATTTCGTTGACATACTTGCTAAGGGCTGTGGACTAACCCTTGTTGGTCCATTGTCAGATTTCCATCTATTTCTACCACAATATTAGATAACATTCCTCCCTAACAGGTTTGTGAAATTTGTGCAACACACAACTTACTGAATCGGAGTTTTCATTGAAATTACACAAGGCGAAATGGTTAGGTGGACTGATAATGGTTGTGGAAGTAGTGGCATTACTGTCAGAAATAATGGTGGAATCTGGGGTGTTGATAGTGGTAGACATAGTAGAGGTTGTGAAGGTAGTGGAGGTGATGGGAGTGGATGTAAAGGTGGAGACTGTGGTGGTCTTCAGACTATAGAGCAGATGTAGGAAATCTTGTAGGCACTGCCTTTGCTACCAGGAATAGATTGAAGTTAAACTTACTTTAAGCTGTAGTAGGCAGTACGTTATACGGAGGAAGGTGAGCAGACAGCACAAATAGGAGATTTTTGCATTCCAATACCAAGGTTTGATATCTGACAGAGTTCTTGCAAGCCAAAAAATAGAGATCATTTACAGAGAGCTATTTTAAAGATTATATTTTTAATTATGCATATTTGGGTGGATGTGGCACAGATATGCACATATGAGTCCAGATATCCGTGGGATACAGAAAACAGTGTCAGATCCCCTGAAGCAACAAGTATAAGTCTTTGTGAGCTGCCCAGATGTGGATGCTAGGATCTGAACTAGGAATCTTTGCAAGAGCAGGAAATACTTTTCTACCCTATGCCAAAGACAAATAAAAAGAACTCAAAGCACTCTGTGAAAATTTCTTCATCCTGAGCAGAACAGATGAAAAACAATTTATTCCTAAATATAATGAAATGAAATTTTAGAATATCAAAAAACAAAGAGAAAAACGTAAAGGCCAATGAGAGTGTTGGATAAAGGAGACGGGAGGACAGCTGTTGATCTTCCAAGGACTGCAGCTGGGAGTAGATCAAAATGGGAGTTAATGGAGAAAATGAAGAATCACATTGCACATTACTGAACACATAGCCAGGCACACAGGGATTTTTGAAAGTGTCTACACTAGACACAATTTTCACTGAAACATAAAAACAAAAGCTTGAATTTCAGTAAGAGGAAAATTAACAAGAATGTAAAGAGTGAGCCACAGAAAAGAATAATAAAGAACGACCTCCATAAGTATGCTGTAAATACAAATCAGTATTGTCAATTAAAAGAAAACACAGCTCTCAAAGAAAATAAGAGATAGTTCATTCTAGAGACATTTTGAGTGATCACAGCTCGGGAACACAGACTTAGGTTACCCTAAATTCTATGTTCCACAGTGGAAGCAGTTTCATGAGGTCTTTACATGTTTATAGAACAAAAAAAGTCATAAATCAAGGCAGATTTAAAATATATTGGTGGGTGCCACATCAGAGTGGCAGGTACTGTTCTATAGACGGAAGATGTATCTGTTGACATTCTTAGCTTTTGTATTGAAGAAAATAAACTAGTGTTCTTCTAAATTAATAGATTATAAAAAGTTTAATTTTTATTTATTAATTACCACAAAATGTCAGTTTCAATACAGAGTAGGCTAGTGAATGTCTCTGCCAGAAGGCTAAAAGCAACACAAGATAAGGTAACTAGCCTCTGAACCTGTGAAATTCCCTTTACACAGCACTGAAATTCCAGTTGGTCAGTCTCTCCAGATACAGATTCTTTCCAAGAGTTTTGGTTCGTAGCCCACCACAGCTCCTTTTCAGGAATATTTGTTCATAGTATTAATTTATAGATAACGACGTTAATAGAAGATCTGGGTAGGTTGTAAGTGGTTAAAAGTAAAACACTAAGAATCATCAATATAAACGATAAGAAATTATTTAAAAATATATCCTGAAAAATTCCATAAGCTACAGGGTGAGAATGGAGAGATTGATTAACTCCCAACCTTAAACATTTAAGAATAACCTTCCAGAGAACATTAGTAGGATGTATAGTTTCCAAACAAATTGGAGCCACATGAAAAAAAAAAGAAAACTTTTCAATAATATGTAAGACAGGAAATATGGGGGGAAAGAAGTTAAAAAAAATGCATGAACTGTACAACATGTGAATGGGATGGTAAAAATCAGTTGAAGTGGACTGGGAGAATAACATCTCCTATGTCTAGGTTGGGGGGGACTCTTCTATGATGAAAATTCACTGATAAGCAGAGGGTTGTAGAACTTATAGAATTAGATTTATAGAGCAGTCTAGGAACTCCACTGGCAAAGACAGGAAAATGGAAGTGGTCTGTCTGCCTAAGCACATCCATCCTTTTCCTGACAACCTGTCCTTGTTTTCTAGCTAGTACCTTGTACTGCTGTTGCTAGGCACCCTCATTGTCTGGTATATTGCTAGGTCTACAGTCAGTGTAGATGGATGAAATCATCAGCCAGCTGTGACTCAAGGGTGAGGCACAAATTTGCATTTTTTAAGAGGCAGGAAGCTATACAAAAGATCCATTTATAGTCTGTTCCCTACTAATCTGTGTTCTGGGTGCTTCTCAGTGATTTTTCATCATCCGTGAACTTTCAGAAATAAATGAAATTCCTCTCAATTAACTGTGGTCAGATAGTAAGGAATAATAAAATCTCTGTTGCTTGACAGAAAAGGAGACTCTCCTTTGTTTACATTTTCATGTGGATATAGAATTTTAAATAGGTCCATGAAATACATTAATTCCACATCACAGATGTGACACAGATACTCTTGTTTTAGCAGAGTATTTGAAAACTGTTCTGTCAAAGGGAGAGAATGGGCATGATGGATAAACCTATTCCATCCTGTCCATTTGTAGGCTAAGTGCCTCCTGAGTAGCCACTCTTTTCTTAAGTTTCAAAATATTCTTACTGACTTGGAGTAAAAAAAAAAAAGAAACCTGCAGTTCTTAAGTAGCATGGGCTGGCATCCCAGGGAGAGCCTTGAGCCAGATTTAATGATTCAGTTTGTACAAACTCAGTAAGGTCTCAGAATGCAGGACTAGCTGCATTTAGCACCTTCAAGGTACAGCCCTGTTTACCTGGGAGCTGGCGAGCTGCACATGGCCATTCCAGGCTATATTACCAAGTCTATGTCCATGGAGTTGCTTAAAATGTTGTGGTGTTCTCATCTCATTGACTCTTGCTGTAAAATATTGTCCTTGGTGTTACCACTGATTTTCTTTAGTCTCTCTTATTAAAAGGAGCCTGAAAACCTTACATTTTTCCTTTTGATTTCTACTTTTTCTTCAGGCTATTAGAAGAACACTGGCAGTAGGTGTTTTGCTCACATATTGGCCAATTAGTTTCCCATCCTCTGCATTCTACCAAATTCCCTAAAGTATTCATGCTGTTAGCATCAATACAGTCAACACAATTAAGTGAGGCCTTTAGAAGGGTATGGTCATGAGCACCTCACTTCCCTTGCCTTCATTTCCCTGCAGAAAATACTGTCAATATGCTGGAAAGGCCAAGGCTGAATCTGATAACTCCAGTCAATATCCGTGTAACTGTTCCTTGTATATCCTATCTGAGTATACAGAATATACTAGAGAGAGCATTTTTAAAAATCCCATTAGGACAACTTGAAAGAAAATCCATCAGTTCCATCACTGGGAAGAAAAATACATTTTTCTATGTAGGTACCAGACTGTATAGTCTCCAATTCTCCTTTGAAGATCAAAAATAGAACAGACTAAGTCAAGATGAGAAGATGTCTTACTCTAGGACTGAGAAAAAAACCAAAGCTCTGACAAACAGTCTGTGAGTTTGGTGAACATCTCATCTTGCTTTAGACGGGTTCACAAGGTACAGATGTCCTTCATTTCTGGCAATGTGTGCTCTCCACAAATCTACTTTTAAATTAAAATTTGCAAGTAAACTGTTTTGAAAATGTGATGCTTATTATTGATGGACTCACTTGATACGATCTCTTCTTAAATCAATAAATTATCTGTTTACTTGTGAAATCAATATAACAAGATTAAAGAAAGAAAGAATGATAAAGCAATATCATCATTTTTAGTTGTGAACTTGAATATAAATAATTTAAACCCTTCTCTTTCCTAGATTTTGTGGACAAGGAACATGTGTTTTACTCAATTAAAAACATGGAATTCAAACAGTTCCAGGATTTTCCCCCACCAAACTGTGAGGGCACAGTGAAACTACCAAACTCAAGGTTTATTTAGGAAAATTCAAACTTCCAAGGCTATGTTTTGGGGTGGGTAAAGAGAATAGTAAAAAAGTGGAAAGACTGAGGAGGAGGGTGACCCTGTAAGAGGACCAGCAGTCTCAATTACCTGAACCCCTGAGATTTCTCAAACATTGAACCACCAACCAGGCAGCACATACCAGTTGATATGAGGCCCCCAACACATATAAAGCAGAGAACTGCTGGTTCTGGATTTAGTCAGAGAAGATGCTGTTAACCCTCAAAAGACTGGAGGCACCAGGGAGTTTACAGGTCTGGTGGGGTGAGGTGTGGGGACATTCTTGTGGACACAGGAGCACAGGGAGGTATGAGATGTGAAACAGTCAGAGGGTGGACAGGGAAGGGAATAAAATTTGAAGTTTAAAATTAATTAATTAACTAATTAATTAATTTTTTTAAAAAGTGGAAAGAACCTTGCCAATTTTAAAGAGACAGATTGTGGTGGGAGGGATCCTATGAGCTGGAACAGCCTGGGAGTCAGAGTAGTAGGAGGTGGGCATATGAGCCAGGATAGCCTCGGAGATAGCCTGGGGAGTCTGATTAGCTATGAGCTTGGCTGACTTAATAAAGAACTAGATGTCTCATTGTGGAGGTAGTTGTCTGTAGAGGCAGATAAGGGAAGTAAGAGCTTTTTTGACAAATAGATATACACAGAGCTTCTGAGGAATGCTGAGCATAAATGTTGCTTTATCTTCTAGCGATCCCACTGTTTAACAAATCAGAGTGCAACCTGAGCTAAGTCCAGACTGCCATTTACAATATTATCAGCAGTACTGAAACTTTGCTTTGGCCCCAATACCTACATTGTGATTGCTTAAACATTCTGCACTTTAAAAATTAGTGTGCATGTACCTTGCTCATGAGTATTTACATTGACAGTAAATTAGATAAATATTTTGAAGTTACTACTTCCATCTACCTATATTTAATTCATAGCAGCACCAGTGCAAGGAGAGTATAGATACCCTTGGTTATGGATAAAAAGAACCACTCCTTTCTCTTTGGGCTTCTGTAAAATAATTTTCTTAATGACTTCTCAGGAGCAGACTACTTGAATACAGAATCCTTTGATAGCATAGATAATGTTTACAGTTTTAGTTGTTTTCATCTTGAGTTTACTTCAACAGGACATTCAATATTGACACTATTTCTACAAGTTTCTTTTGTATATGGCTTCTTCTAGTTAATAAAAATGACTAGTTCTTAAACCTCTTAATTCAGTATTATCTTAGTTTCTTTTGTAAGGAAAAAGTTTATTTGGTTTGTAATTTCCAATTATAGTCCACTATTGTGAGAGAATTCAAGGTACCAGGAACTTGAAACAACTGGTCACATCTCATCCATAATCAAGAACAAGAAGAAAGAAATAATGGGTATATATTTGTGGTCAGCATACTCTTTTTTTTTATATACTTCAGGATCCAAACCTAGAGAATGATATTGCCCATGGTGGACAGGTCTTCCTACCACAATTACCTGAATCAATATAATCATCCCTCAGAAATGAACCTAATACCAATGTGATCTAGACAACCCCTTACTGAGTTTCTCTTCCTAAGCTATTCTATGTTTTGTGATGTTCACAATTAAAATTAACCTTCACAGTAATTTTCTGCCACAGAAATCCATAAATCTGGTCAGTTTTACAGAGAAGAGTTTCCTAAAATTAAAGTACAGTATAGTTGAGACATAAAACTTTATACATGCTATGAGTACAGAAAAAGATATCTTTAGTAAAGCAAGGTATGAATGCTGATCACATGTTCTTTAGGATCGTTAAGCAAGATAGGCATTCCTAGTTTCTCACAGTCAACACTGTACCATGTACAATCCTTTACCATGTGTCAAGAACTTCATTAACCCTGTCTGCTGTAGAGAGCAGTGCATCAAGAATGAAGAGACACTGTTTTAGTTATTCTTACAATGTAAGTATTGTGTGCAGATAATGAAAGGAGGCAAATTTTAAAATAAGAAAAGGTTATCTAATCTCATAGTCTTAGAAGTTTTAATGCTGTTTCTTTTGGGTCCTTGACAGTACATCATGAAAGAAGTGACATAAAAGGGAAAACTGCTTACTGGTGGCAGTCAAAAGCTAACAGAATAGTCAGGAAGTGGCAAGAATTAGTGTCACCTTCAAGAACATTTACCTAGCGACCTAACTTTCTCCCACTGGGCTTCACCTCTTAAAGTCTACGTGTCCTACAATAAATAGTACTACTGGCTTTCCAGAGGTTCTAGGGACAATTTAGTTCCTTGTAATTTCTTATTGTATAGAAGCTACCAACATTTCATGAGGCATGCTACCTTCTGTGATTGTATTATTTTTCCTAATACTATGACACAATTCTGGCATTACATTATGGTTTATATTGGCTGAAATTATATTTTATATATTTTTTTAACATCTGACAACCCCACCCCAGAGAATTACCCTGTAAGGCACCATATTATGCCTTACATTATTCTCTAGGTCACTTATTTCCAACCATATGATAATTATCTTCTGAATTCACTGCAATTGATTTTGTACTTTGACTGGATAGACACTTGGGTTGTTCCATATGGGGCTTAGGCATATGATGCTATTGATTACCTTGATGGCTGTTGTCTTAGTATTATTAAGTAAGATTTCTGAGAAAAGAGATGTATCACAATTGTAAGATTATAGGATCTGGTTTTTTAGAAAGAGTTCTGGCTTATGGTGTTTTGTGATGTGGTGAGAATCTTATTCAGTCTCCAAAACATGTTTACACTTGTCATTGTGATTCTTATTTATAGCACCAGTAATAATGTGAAACAATTTTCAGTAATGGGAATTTATGGACTGCTAGCAAGAGTACTCTGAGTCCTGAACACCGCACTGACATCTTTCTCACTTGTTCTTCAGTTTGCCTAGGGACTAGCAAGCCTGGGAGCTTTTCATCTATTCATCATCTCATTTGAGAAACAAACCTATTAGAAAATTTGGATTTTTCAGTGGAGTTCTCTATTGTTTTTCTTATTGGGTTTTTTTTTTTTTTTTTTGTAATACTTTTGATATTCTGGATATTCTGAGAATTTTTTTACATGTTCCCATAGTTTTCTTTCTTTTATTTCTCTATTCCTTTTTCCCCCTCTTATCCCACTCCTCCTCTCTCATTCTCTCTTTATCTTTTCTGTCTGTCTGTCTGTCTGTCTGTCTATCTGTCTCTCTCTCTCTCTCTCTCTCTCTCTCTCTCTCTCTCTCTCTCTCTCT
>JANHMN010000003.1:53549526-53563072 GCA_030674055.1 Rhabdomys pumilio | reverse complement strand
TCCTCTGTGCACTGCATTGTTTTATCAAAGATGACCTACTTCTGAGATCTGGGCTGCAAGCCAAGGCATAAGAAAATGTAACTGAAGAGGAAAGAGTTTCATTTCTTTTCTCAGTTTCATTGAGATCAGACAGTGAATGGCATCTAGAGAAGAAAAGACACATTTTTTCTACTGTTTTAAAGTAAGACTCCAGTGAGCTCTGATCTGCATACTACTTCGTGGGACATGCCTAGAGTTTAATTTACACATGGTCTTTTCCTTATCCTTTCACCTCCTTCCCCACCCTGGTCAGAGTTCTACTTCCCTTTCTAGTCATTGACTATCCTATCATTTTGCTATTCTTCCTCTTCCCTCCAGGCTCCCCCTTCCCTTTCTCTACTGATCTTGTCTTCTTTTTTCATCATCTTTCTCTTTAAATATTATTTTTTTAAAAAATTTTCTTCTTTGATATTTCTCTGCTTGGGTCTTAGTATACCTGCTGTACGATATGTGGATCTTAAAATAAATGTAGACTCTTACTATAGGCAGATTCCTCTAAATCCAGTGAATCCATATCAATCACCCTCTACTTGTTCCTGGGGATCATATTTAATCACTTGGCAAAGTAGTCTAGCAGCATGAAGGCATGAAATATCATGCATGGTGAAAAATTATGATCATGAGACTGGGGCTACATTTTCAGTGGGATATTATTTGAACAGTATATGTGAGGTCCTAAAAACAATCCCCAGAAGTACCCACAGATGTAGACACATTGACATGTACATTCATGCATATATACACACACACTCAATTAGTGGTTGTCATGATCATAAGATACCCACGTGGATACCAGGTGCTGAGGGTACATGTAGAATTGAGTATTCCACTTCTATTGTTAGAATCATACGTTTATATCTGTGGTCTGTCTCCAGAGTTGTTCAATTAGCTTTCATTGTTTCACATAAAGCAAACAACAGGAGTGGGACACAGCATGGATGCAAGTGAGCTAGCTAACAAATGATCTGAACATGACACCAAGCAAAAATTACCATAAGCATAAATGTTTGCAGTTGAATGATGGCAGACAAGATCTAGATAAGATCCCAGTTGAATCATGTTGCCTAGCAGATGATCTAAGACTACCATTAGAAGCCTTCTTTGAATAACATTCTTTGAATGACTTTCTGTGGTCAACTAAACTTGAACGTAAAGCATTGGCCACACTCATGTGATAGGATCTTTATTTTTGGGGGAGTCTGGGTGAAAATAGGGTCTGAAGTGAATGTAGGCTTCCATGGTTGAGACACTCTCAGACAAGACAACTTTGAAACATTTCATTTGTTTTATGAACTGAAACTACCTCTTTACCTGTATTAAGAAGCATATAATATCCTCTGTCAAATTAATGGATTTTCTTAATGAATTCAATATCAGCTCTAAGGACTTTGCACTTTGTCTAGAATATATAGTATTACTAGATTCTTCTAGAAACATGTGATGATAAATCTCCTTCAGCTGTAACCTCCAAGTTTCACACAGCACAAAATTTATCAAAACAGATCTCAAATATCCATGCTCCATGGCAATTCGGTCATATTAAGGCTTGATAAGCTTTGGGATTTATATCTCCCCAGAGTCTATTGTAATGCTTGCTGCCTATTAAACCTGTGACTAATTAATGTTTGAGGATAGTTTACTTAATTTGGTAAATCTAATTCACCAAATGGAATCAATCATTTCCCAGCATTGCTGACACTTCCCTCAACTCCACTCCTACATTCTCTTCCTGCTTGATATTATCCCAGGGTTGCCAGAGTACATCTGTACACCATGCATTGACTCATTAGAAAAGAGACAGAAACTAAAAGAAGGGAGAAGGTAAAGGAAGCACAAAGTTGACCATTTAGAATAATGAGCAGTTAATACTCAAAGCATGCTGCAAATGTCACACGTAACTAAGTGGTAAAGTGTATGTTTGGCAAGAATGAGGGCCTGGATTTGTTTCCCTGCATTATCATAAACCTACAAATAATTCTGTTAAGACAGATGCAAGGTAAGATGGAAAATTAGAAGCCGTATCAGGATGAGTGACTGAAACATTGTTTGGGAAACAACAGGAATAGGAAAAAAAAATATCACTACATCAGCTACTTCTTATGTCCTTGAATGGACTGGATCAACACTCCAAGAAATACCTCAACTTTTGGACTCAGCCAATCAGTCTAGACTGGCTGTAATTGCAACCAGTGACAAAACTGTTTCCATAGATGTATTTTAGCTCAGCAACCTGTGTTGAAAGACTCCAACCAGGAAATCTGCAAAAGCTGGGCCTTTAGTGACTTTATAGTGGGGTTCCCAGAAACTGCTGCCAGGACCATAATAAAAATCCATAATGGTAAGGTGAAGCTGTGGGAGCTAAACACAAGCTCTTAATAAAGCTTTTGGCACTCCACAGACACCAACCATTGCTAATCCTGTAAGAAAGTAGCAACTATGGCTGGGCAGAGTTTGTCTTGGTTAGGCACAGCCCACATGATAGAGACAAGAAAACTGCATACTTGAAAAAATAGGGGATGGGAGCCCATAAGAGAATGGGACTGGTAAAAATCAGCATAAAGTATATCCTAAACCAGAATCAATGAAGCAAAGCAGCAGATCCACCAAGAAGATAACAATTAGAAGAGTAATTTTATTACCTTATATCTCCACCCAGATCTCATCCCATTCCTACAGCTATTTCTTACTAATATCTTAAGGTAGTATATTATAGCAGACAACACTATCCCCTACGGTTTGTACCTATTACTGTTTTACTTTCTTCCTTTCCTTTTCTTTTATCATTTCTATATCTATTCCTCTTATTGTTACATCTTCCAAAGCCCAGAGGCTCAGTTTATTTATAATATCTGGGTGTATATTCTTATCCCCCCCTTTTAGTCTATCATTAATCAAAACCCATACATATTTATTCCATTTCTTCTTTGCCTCAATGATTCCCTCTTTTAGATGTTTTTCTTTCTCTACTTCACATTGAAAACTCTAATATTTATCACTAGTGGTTTTACTCAGATCACTTCTCTCTTCTTTTTTCCCTTCTACTAATAATAACATCCTACTATGTGCAGTAATGCTAAAGACACTTTATACCCTAAACCCAATGATATTTAACAAATGTCTGTATTGTAGTCACCTCTACACATTATTTTCAAAGAGAGTTCCTTACTTGATAGTGACTGTTCCTGCAAATAGTATTCAATCTCAATCTATAGGGGTGAACTGGAGCTAGATGTTGGTACCTAGAACACAAATTGAAAAGACAAAAATATCATCACAACTATACTGTAATCTCCTGAACATCGAAAACATGCCCACTAAAAGAAGACAATTTGAATTAAAAAACTACTACCACTACCAACAAAATCTTAACCAATGATCTAACCCCAGATGGCCAGATTCCAGTACAAAAGCACAAATAAGACAAAAAATCTGAACAACTTGTCTCCCTGAAAAATTATCAATCTCATAGTAATTATTCCTAACCAAAATGGCTCAATGAAATTTCAGATGCAGAGTTCAAAGGAATGATTTAAATATGGTAAAAGATGTTGATGAAGACTTTCCAAGAGGACAGACCACATATTGAAAAATGATGTTGACCAGAAAACCAGGTAGGCTACACTAAGACCTTCTCCTGTCATTCTGATTCCCCAGACCCAATCCTGGAGTCTCATCATATTTAGTGCTGCAACATAATACCAGCTTCAGCTTTTCCTTCCCTCTGCCCACGTCTCCTGTGTATAGGACAGATGATTCCCCTCCTAACTTACCTCTTCTAACTGTACTCAAGAATCCAATTCCAGCAGACTCTCCTCTGCTAATCCATGGGCCTCCCTTCCCAGGGCAATAAGTAGGCTGAAGGCAGACCTAAGCTATTGCTCTTGACAGCCAGTCCCTCAGTCTCATCCCAGTTCTATGGCCGAAAACCTGCTGTGCTCTCCCTGTCTAATCTTATCCCATCCCAATGACCACAAACACCTACTTGTCCAACATTCCTTTCCTCAATTAATCCCAGTTGCTCATCTCCAACACCAGCATGCATTCCCTGTAAACCTAACACCTGAGCAAGCTAGAAAAACAGCCATCACACTTTGTGAAAATCCAGAGAAGAAACAGAAAGTAAGAAACGAAACACTCACCCAACAGGAAAGCAAGAAACAAAAACACTCACTGAACAAACACAATCCAATAAATCAGCACTTAGACCTTTAATCATCCTAAAACTAGATGCCAAGACACCAGCATAAAAACACAGTCACTAATAGCCAGGAAGATATGTTTCCACTGAAATCCAGTATCCTACCATACAAGGCCATGAGTAGTCTAACATAGCAGAAGCACAAGAAAAAGACCGTAAAACCTGTATAAAGACCATAAAAGACCATAAAAGCCTGTATATATATATATATATATATATATATATATATATATCATAGAAATTCTTAAAGAAAAAACGAATAAATCCCTTAAAGAAATTCAGGAAAACATAGTTGAAGAAAATAAATAAAATTATTCTAGAAATAAAACTCAAAAGTAAACCAATTAAAGAAAAAACAAACTGGAGAAATACTGGAAATAAAAAAATGTAGGAAATTAAATAGTAACTACAGAGCTGATCTTCAGTAATAGAATACAAGAGATGGAAGAGAAAATCTCAGATGCTGAAGATATGATAAAAGAAATGGATAGATGGCTGAAGAAAATGTTCAATCTAAAACCCTCTTGGCACAAAACATCCAGGAAATCTGGGTTAGCATGAAAAGACTGAACCTAAGAATAATAGGTACAGAGAAAGGAGAAGAAACCCAGCTCAAAGATCTAGAAAATGTTTTCAACAAAATCATAAAAGAAAAAATTCCTAATGTAAAGAAAGAAATGCCCTTGAAGGTACAAGAATCATCCACAAACTCTGACAGATTGAACAATAAAGTCCCCTCAGAATATAATAATCATCTTATATGGGGAAAACTAGATATTCTGTGATAAAGTCTAATTTAAGCCATATATATCCACAAATCCAACCCTACAGAAGATGCTAGGAGGAAAACTCCAAGATAATGAGACTAACTATATACATGAAAACATAGAAAATAAATTATATCATATCAGCAAAATCAAAAGATGGAAAAGAACCACTACACATACCTACACACCACCACTACTACCAATACCACAGCCAACAACAACAACAATAACAACAAACTAATAGGAATCAATAACCACTGGTTATTAATATCTCTCAATTATCAGTGGTATCGATTCCTCACACACTGATGAGAGACTTCAATATCCAACTGTCACCAGTGGACAGGCCATTCAGATAAAAACTAAACAGAGAAATACTGGAGCTAACAGACATTATAAAGCAAATGAACCAAACAGTTCTTTACAGAACATTTCGCCCAAACACAAGAGAATATACCTTCTTCTCTGCAATTCATGGAAATTTCTCCAAAACTGACCACATACTCAGACACTAATTCTGAAGAGATATAAAAAAATTCAAATAACTGTCTTCATTCTATCAGATCACCACAGATTAAAGTTGGATATGAACAACAACAGAAACAGCAGAAAGGTTACTAACTCATACTGAACAATTCTCTGCTGAATGAAAACTGAATGATGACAGAAATAAGGAAATTACATTTTCTAGAATTCCATGAAAAGGAATACACAGCATACCCAAACTTCTGGGAGGCAATAAATGCAATGCTTAGAAGAAAGTTCATGTGCTAAATGCCTACATAAAAAAATGGAGAGATCTAATACTAGCAGCTTAACAGAATACGCAGAAGCTCTAGAACAAAAAGAATTACCAACACCTAAAAAGAATAGATGGTAGGACTGCAAAAAATAGGAAAACTGGGAGCTGAAATCCATATAATAGAAACAAAGAGAACAATATAAATAATCAATAAAGCAAAAAGATGGTTCTTTGAGAAAAATCAACTGGACACACAAACTCCTATCCAAACAAACAAAAAGGCAGAGAGAGGCTGTCCAAATTAGCAAAATCAAAAATGAGAAGGGAAGAAGGGAGACACAATAATAGACATTGAAGAAATTCAGAGAATCATAAGGACACACTTTAAAAAGCTGTGACCCACTAAATTTGCAAATTTAAAAGAAGTGGACAGTTTTCTTGACAGATACCACTTAAGCCAAGATCAGATTAAATAAACCTATAACCCCTAGTGAAATAGAAATAATCATTAAAATCTCCAAATCAAAAGAAGCCCATGGCCAGATGGTTTTAGTGCATAATTCTAGCAGACTTTCAATGAAGAGTTAATGTTGGCACTCCTCAAATTATTCCACAAAATAGAAACAGAAGGAACATCACCCAATTTATTTTATGAGGCTACAGTTACTCTGATACCAGAACGTCATAAAGACTTAACAAAGAAAGAGAATTATAGATCAATTTCCCATATGAACATACATGCAAAAATATCCAATAAAATATTTGCAAACTGATTCTAAGAACACATCAAAAGGTCATCCACTGTAATCAAGTAGGCTTCATTCCAGAGATACAGGGTTGGTTCAATGTGTAAAAATTAGCAAATGTAATCCATCATAGAAGTAAACTGAAAGAAAAATGAAGCACACAGTCATCACATTAGAAGCACAAAAGCCATTTGACAAAAGTCAACACTCCTTCATAGTAAAAGTCCTAGAGAGATTAGGGATACAAATTCATATGGAAAAACAATAAACCTAGGATAGCTGAAACCGTCCTGAAAAATAAAACAACTGCTAGAATTCTTACTATTCCCTATTTCAAGATGTACTACAGAGATATAGTAATAAAAACCACATTGTATTGACATAAAAACAAACATGTTGATCAATGGAATTGAACTGAAGGCCTAGATATAAATTCACATACATATAGACATCTGATTTTTTCATAAAGATGCCAGAAATACACAGTGAGGGAAAGAAAGCATCTTTAACAAATGGTGATGGTCTAACTGGATGTCTGTATGTAGAAGAATGCCAATAGTTCTTTTTTCATCACTCTGCACAAAATTCTTCTAGTCCAAATGGATCAAAGGCCTCAAAATAAAACCAGGTACTGTGAACCTGACAGAAGAGAACATGGGGAATAGCCTTGAACACATTGACACAGGATATGACTGTCTGAACAGAACACAATAGCACAGGCACTAAGGTCAACATTTAATAAATGGGACCTCATAAAACTGAAAAGTTTCTGTTTGTCAAATGATACTATCAATCAGATAATGTGGCAGCCTATAAAATGGGGAAATTTTTTTTTTGCTATCTCTACATCCCTTAGAGGGCTAATATCCAAAATACATAAACACCTCAAGAAAATAGATATCTAAAAACCAAGACATTTAGTTAGACCATCACCATTTGTTAAAGATGCTTTCTTTCCCCACTGTGTATTTCTGGAATCTTTATGGAAAAAAAACCTCAGATGTCTATATGTGAGGTGATTCCTCAGAAACTTGGGAATTGATCTGCCTAAAAATAAAGTTATAACACTCCTGGGCATATACCCAAAGATATCCCATTATACCACAAGGACACATGATCCACTATGTTCATAGCAGATTTATTCATAGTAGCCAGAAACTGAAAACAACCTAGATGTCCCTCAAAAGAAAAATGCATAAAGAAAATATGATACACTCACACAATGGAGTATTACTCAGCTGTTTAAAAAATTACATAATGAGATTTATGAATAAATGGATGGAACTAGAAAAAAAATCATCCTGATTAAGGTAACTTTTACCCTAAAAGATAAAAATATTATGTATTCACTCATAAGAGGATACTAGTCTTTAAGTAAATGAAAAGGAAGCGTTTATAGCACATACTAGAGAACCATCAGAACATATTGTTAGATGTTATATTCAATGAAGTGGAAACTCTAAAATGAATGAAGTTCCCTAGTGGCCTATAAAAGTTAAGCCAGGGTGAAGCAAATAATTTGACCAGGTCTATAATAATCAATGATATAGAAGGCAGTAACTTAATATCTCCCAACTGAAAATATCTCAGGGAAAGTGTGAAATTTTACCTGGCCTTTGTAGAATTAGTACCAATACTAAAATTATTTCTTAAAATAGAAAAAACAAAGGAAGTTTCTGAATTATTTTTATGAAGACAGTATTACCCTGATACCAAAATGAGATAAAGGCACATACACAAAGCAGATTTTTTTTTTCAGAAAATGTTTTGTGTCTTCCCTTTTATCTCTACTTTTATTAAGTTGGATCTACTCTTTCTTCCATTTGCTTAATTTGACTAAAAGTTTGCCAATCTTTTTTATGTTTTCAAATAATTTTTGTGTCATTGATTCTCTTCTTCTTTCCTTTTCCTCTCTTTCTTTCCCTCTCATTCTCCCTCTCCCTCCCCCTTTTCCATCCCCCTCCCCTCCTTTTCCCCATCTTTCTCTCATTTTTATTTTATTATTTATTTTCTCTGCTCTAGTCTTTTTTGCTTTGTATACTAGACTAGTTAGGGTTTATTTTGATCTTATTTATGCAGTATCTTAAGGGCCATCATCAACTTAATTATCGTGTTGATATATCACCTGTGTTTTCTTCTTTGTTGTTCTTTGTAGGCACTTAGAGCTATAAACTCTTCTTTTAAGGCTGCCAAAATGGCTTTGGGTATGTTGTACTTTATTTAATTCTAGGAACTCTTACATTTTTTCTCAGTTTCCTCAATGACATATTCATCATTCAGCAGTGTGTTGTTTAATCACCATTAGTTTTTACATTTTCTATAGATTCTATTGTTGTTTACTTCTGGCCAGTTTTGCTGATGAACATAAACTGAAAATTTCTCAATAAAATAATGGCAAGAACACAGCCCCCAAAAGTCACTGACCACAATTAAGTTGTCTTTGTTTCAGAGAAGAGATACAGGTGTGACTCTGTATTTGCATATCAATAACCAAACTGCCACATCAGTAGAGTCAAGTAGAGAAATCATATTAATCAAAGCAGGAAAAACCTTCAACAAAATTCAGCCTTTCTTCAAAATAAAAACCTTTAAAATAGAGAGAATAACATGTCCCAACTTATTAAAGGCTGAATATAACAAACCTAAAGTTGCCATGAAATTAAATAGAGAAAAGCTTGAAGCACGAAAAGCTTGAAGCACTTCCTCTAACATCAGGAGCAGGATATTATTGTCCACTTTTGCTTCTCCTATTCAATATATCCTCCTTAAAGTCTTTTCTAGTTAGAGTTTCTATTACCATGATAAAACACAATGACTAAACTGAAGTTGGAAGTGGGTATGTATTCTTGGAATTTACAATCAGTCATCATCCTAGGAAGTCAGGTCAGAAGCATAGAAGCAGGAACTGTTGCTGAGAGCATGAAGGAGTGTTGCTTACTAGCTTACTTCTCATAGCTTGCTGTTCCTCCTTTCTTTTTTACAGTACCCCAGGACCACTGCCTGGATAGGATACCAATCACAATGGTCCCCTCAGCATCAGTCACTAATTAGAAAAGCATGTCACTGGTTTGTCCACAGGCTAATCTAGTGGAAGCATTTTCTCAGTGTATGAAGTTGACATTAAACGAGCCACCACAAAGTCTTGCCTAGAGCAATATGACAAATAAATACAAGCAAAACCAATAGGAACGGAAGTTCACAAACAACATGATGAGAGTTTCTATAGTCCCCACCAGGAAACTTCTAGACCTGAAAAAAGCTTTCAGAGAAAAAACTAAACATACCTAATTCAGAAGCCTACCTATAGACTAAAGATAAAAAAAATCAGGCAAAGAACCCTATTAACCTAGAAACACACATTGTGGTAAACCTAACCAAGGACATCAAAGACATACATAGTGAAAACTTTACACTGATTAAAGAAATTGAAGAAGACACAAGAAGATGGGAAGATTTCCATGCTCATGGATTATTAGGATTCACATTGTGAGAATAGTATTCATATCAAAAGCAATCTACATTTTCATTGTAATCTTCATCAAAATTCTAACATCATTCTTTATAGAAACTAAAGTAACTATATTAAAAATCATACAGAGACCCTTCGGGTCTGCCTGTACCTGTGCCCAGGGCAGTCCTGCCCACAATCCCTCAAAACCCAGAGGAGTCTGGACTCCCAGGAACTCTAACATGCCCAGGGTTAGGTGAGTAGATCATAACCCCCCACCCCTGAAACAGGGAATAATTGGGACTCTCAGGGACCCAGGAACTACATCAAGGCCAGTGGCAGAGAACACTTCTGGTCTGTGCCTGTGCCCAGAGCAATCCTAGAGTGCCAGCTCTGCACCCAATCCCCCCAAACCCAGAGGAGGCTGATCTCCCAGGAGCTCTAACAAGCCCAGGAAAATACTATAATAAAATTACAGGATCTGGAGAAACTTGAGTACACCAGGATTTCAGAATTCTAGAAGCAACCTGACTCCCAGGAGCTATCACAACTAGAATCTCAGGATCACAAGATCAGAAAGACAGCTCAGGAGTTCTGAGACAACCAAGATAACAGGACAGACAGGCTCCAGTCAGAGACAGTGAGTGAAGGTGGCACTAGAAATAACCAGATGGTGAAAGGCAAACTCAAGAGTATAAGCAAAAGAAATCAAGTTTACTTGGCATCTTCAGAACCTAGTTATTCCACCATTAGCAAGTCCTGAATATCCCATGACAACAGGAAAGCAAGATCCAGATTTAAAATAACTTCTCATGATGATGATAGAAGACTTTAAAAAGAACATAACTCCCTCAAAGAAATACAGGAGAACACATGTAAACAAGTAGGAGCCCTTAAAGAGGAAACAAAAAAAATCCCTTAAAGAATTACAAGAAAACATAACCAAACAGCTGAAGAAATTGAACAAAATCATCCAGGACATAAAAATGGAAGCAGAAAAAAAATAAAGGAATCAATAAAGAAAGGGAGACTACCCAGGAGATAGAAAACCTAAGAAAGAGATCGGGAGTTATGGATGCAAGTATCACCAACAGGATACACAAGGTAGAAGAGAGAATCTCAGGTGCAGAAGATACCATAGGAAACATTGACACAACTGTTAAAGAAAATACAAAATGCAAAAAAAAAAAAACCCTCCTAACCCAGGAAATCCAGGACACAACATGAATAACAAACCTAAGGATAATAGGTATAGAAGAAAGCAAAGATTTCCAACTTAAAGGGCCAGTAAATATCTTCAATGAAATTATAGAAGAAAACTTTCCTAATCTAAAGAAAGAGATGCCTATGAACATACAAGAACCCTACAGAACTCTAAATAAATGAGGTCAGTAAAGAAATTCCCCCCATCACATAATAATCAAAACACCAAATGTACAAAACAAAGAAAGAATATTAAAAGCAGTCAGGGAAAAAAATCAAGTAACTTATAAAGGCAGACCTATGAGAATTACACCAGACTTATCATCACAGACTATAAAAGCCAGAAAGTCCTGGACAGATGTCATATAGATCCTAAGAGAACACAAATGCCAGCCCGGGCTACTATACCCAGCAAAACTCTCAATTACTATAGATGGAGAAACCAGGATATTCCATGACAAAACCAAATTTACACAATATCTTTCTACAAATTGAGCCCTACAAAGTATAATAGAAAGAAACCAGCAACACTGGGAGGGAAATTATACACCCACAGAAAGCAAGAAAGTAATCTTCCAACAAACCCAAAAGAAGATAACCACACAAACATAACTCCACCTCTAACAATGAAAATAACAGAAAGCAACATCACTTTTCTCTAATATCTCTTAACATCAATGGACTCAATTCTCCAATAAAAAGACATAGACTGACTGGAAATGTAAAAAGGACCCAACATTTTTGCTTCATACAGGAAACGTGCCACAGTGACAAAAGTAGACACTACCTCAGAATAAAAGGCTGGAAAAAATTTTCCAAGAAAATGATCCCAAGAAACAAACTGGAGTAACCATTCATAAATCTAACAAAATGGACTTTCAACCAGAAGTTATCAAGACAGATAAGAATGGACACTTTATACTTGTCAAAGAAAAACTCAACCAAGATGAAATCTCAACTCTGTCCATCTACGCATTAAATACAAGGGCACCCACATTCATAAAAGAAAATTTATGAAACCTCAAAGCACACATTGTACCACACATAATAATAGTGAAAGACTTCAACAACCCACTCTCATCAATGGACAAATCATGGAAGCAGAAATTAAACAGAGACACAGTGAAACTAAGAGAACTTATAAACCAAATGTATTTAGCAGATATTTATAGAACATTTTATCCACAAACAAGAGAATATATCTTCTTCTCAGCACCTCATGGTACCTTCTTGAAAACTGACCATATAATTGATCACAAAAAAGGCCTCAACAGATCCAAAAAAAATTGAAATAATCCCATGCATCCTATCAGATCACCATGGACAAAGGCTGGTCTTGAATAACAATAAAATAAAAGAAAAGACAATGTACACATGGAAACTGAACAATGCTCTACTCAATGATAATGTTCAGGGAAGAAATAAGGAAACAAATTAAAGACTTGTTAGAATTTAGTGAAAATGAAGGGACATCATACCAAAACTTGTGGAACCCAATGAAAGCAGTGCTAAGAGGAAAACTCATACCTCTAAGTGCCTACAAGAAGAAACTGAAGACAGTACACACTAGCAGCTTGACATCATATCTGGAAGCTCTAGAACAAAAAGATGCAAATGTACACAAAAGGAGTAGAAGACAGGAAATAATCAAACTCAGGGCTGAAATCAACCAAGAAGAAATGAAAAGAACTATACAAAAAATCAACAAAACCAGAAGCTGATTGTTTGAGGAAATCAAGATAGATAAACCCTTAGGGAGACTAACCAGATGGCACAGAGACAGTATCCAAATTAAAAAAATCAGAACTAAAAAGTGAGACATAACAACAGAAATGGAGGAGATTCAAAAATCATCAGATCCTACTACAAAAGCCTATACTCAACAAATCTGGATGAAATGGACAATTTTCTAGACAGATACCAGGTACCAAATTAAATCAGGATCAGATAAACCATCTAAATAGTTCTATAGCCCCTAAAGAAATAGCAGAAGTCATTGAAAGTCTTGCTACCAATAAAAGCTCAGGACTAGATGGTTTTAGTGCAGAATTCTATCAGACCATCCAAAAAGACCTAATACCAATTCTCTATAAACTATTCCACAAAATAGAAACACAAGGAGCATGATCCAGTTCCTTCTATCAAGCAACAATTACACTCATACATAAACCACACAAAGATCCAACAGTGAAAGCAAACTTCAGACCAATCTCCCTTATGAGTGTCGATACTCAATAAAATTCTCACAAACCAAATCCAAGAACACATCAAAACAATCATCCACCATATTCAACTAGGCTTTATTCCAGGAATGCAGAGATGGTTCAATATACATAAATCCTCCAATGTAACCCACTATATATATATATATATATATATATATATATATATATATATATATAT
>JANHMN010000003.1:53536118-53549516 GCA_030674055.1 Rhabdomys pumilio | reverse complement strand
ATATATATATATATATATATATATATATATATATATATATATATATAAACTCAAAGAAAAAACCACATGATTATCTCACTATATATCTATATATATATATAATACACACACACACACACACACACACACACACACACACACACACACACACATATATATATATATATATATATATATATATATATATATATATACTCAAAGAAAAAACCACATGATTATCTCACTAGATGCTGAGAAAGCATTTGACAAAATTGAACACCACTTCATGGTAAAAAGTCTTGGAAAGAACAGGAATTCAAAGCCCATACCTAAACATAGTAAAAGCAACAGCAAACGAGTAGCAAGCATCAAACTAAATGGAGAGAAACTTGAAGAAATCCCACTAAAATCAGAGACTAGACAAGGCTGTCCACTCTCTCACTACCTATTCAATATGGAACTCGAAGTCCTGGCCAGAGCAATTAGACAACAAAAGAAAGTCAAAGGGATACAACTAGGAAAGGAAGAAGTCAAAATTTCACTATTTGCAGATGATATGACAGTATACTTAAGTGACTCAAAATGTTAACCAGAGAACTCCTAAACCTGATGTACAACTTCATCAAAGTAGCTGGGTATAAAATTAACTTAAACAAATCAGTAGCCTTCCTCTACTCAAAGGATAAGCAGGCTGAGGAAGAAATTAGGGAAATGACACCTTTCACAATAGTCAAAAATAGTATAAAATATTTTGGTGTAAATCTAACCAAGCAAGTGAAAGATCTGTATGGCAAAAACTTCAAGTCCCTGAAGAAAGAAATCAAAGATCTCAGAAGACAGAAAGATCTCCCATGCACATGGATTGTCAGGATTAATATTGTAAAAAATGGCCATCTTCCTGAGAGCAATCTACAGATTTAATGAAGTGGAAAAGGTTTATTGAAGTTAATTAAATAAAATATAAATTAAGATTAATTATTTTTGTGCTTTTTTGTAATTTTTTTCTTTTTTCTTTCTTTCTTTCTTTACACTCCAGATTTCATTCCCCACCTTCCACCCTCTCACTGTACCACACCCCATACCTCCAACCACCCCCTGTCTCCATGAGGCTTTCCCTTCTCCTCTCCCCCCACCCCACCTGACCTCCAAACTCCCTGGGGCTTCCAGTCTCTTGAGGGTTAGGTGCATCATCTCTGATTGAGCACATATCCAGCACTCCTCTGCTGTATATGTGTTAGGGGCCTCATATCAGATGCTATATGCTGTCTTTTTGGTGGTCCAGTGTTTGAGAGATCTCGGGGATATAGGATAATTGAGATTGCTGGTCCTCCTACAAGGTTGCCCTACTCCTCATCTTCTTTCAGCCTTTCCTTAATGTTACCACAGGGGTCAGCATCTTCTGTCCATTGGTTGGGTGCAAATACCTGCATCTGACTCTTTCAGCTGCTTGTTGGGTCTTCCAGGGGGCAGTAATGATAGGTCCCTTTCTGTGAGCACTCCATAGCCTCAGTAATAGTGTCAGGTTTTGGGACCTCCACTTTAGCTTGATCCCATTTTGGACCTGTGGCTAGACCTTCTTTTTCTTGGTCTCCTCGTCATTTCCACCCCTGCAGTTCTTTCAAACAGGAACAATTATGGGTCAGAGTTTTGACTATGTGATGGCAACCCCATCTCTCATTTGAGGCTCTGTCTTCCTGCTGGAGGTGGGCTCTATGATATCCCTCTCCCTGCTGTTAAGCATTACATCTAAGGTCCCTCCCTTTGAGTCCTGAGAGTCTCTCCCCTCCCAGGTCTCTGTTCCATTCTGGAGGGTCCCCCCTATCTCCTACCTCTAGAGGTTGCCTGTTTCCATTCTTTCTGTTGGCCCTCAGGGCTTCACTACCTTTCCCTCACCCAATACCAGATCAGGTATACTCTCCTCCTGACCCCTGTCCACTTTGCCTCTTAGGTCCCTCCCTCCCACTTGTGATTGCTTTCTTCTCCCTCTCCAGTGAGACTGGAGCATCCTCACTTGGGCCCTTCAGCTTTTTGACCTTTTGTATTCTGTGGATTATATTTTGGGTATTCTGTTGTTGGTTTTTGTTTGTTTGTTTTTATTTTTGTTTTTGTTTCTTTGCTAATTATTAGTGAGTACATACCATGCATGTCCTATGTCCTTTTGGATCTGAGTTACCTCACTTAAGATGATATTTTCTAGTTCCATCCATTTGTCTGCAAAACTCAGGATTTTCTCATTCTTAATAGCTGAGTAGTATTCCATTGTGTAAATGCACCACATTTTCTGAATCCTTTCTTCTGTCATGGAACATCTGGCTTGTTTCCAGCTTCTGGCTATCACAAATAAGACCACTATGAACATGGCACAACATGTGCCCCTGTGGCATGGTGGGGCATATTTTGGGTATATTCCCAAGAGTGATATTGCTGGATCCTCAGGTAGATCTATTTTCAATTTTCTGAGGAACCTCCAGATTGATTTCCAGAGTGATTGTACCAGTTTGCAATCCCACAAGCAATGGAAGAGTGTTCCTTTGTCTCCACCTCCTCGCCAATAAGGATTGTCACCTGAGACTTTGTTCTTAACCATTCTGATTGGTGTAAGGTGGAATCTCAGGGTCGTTTTGATTTGCATCTCCCTGATCACTAAGGATTTCTTTAGACTTGAAAATATTGTCATACAGATCTTTCACTTGTTTGGTTACAGTTACCCCAAGATATTTTATATTATTTGTGGCTATTGTGAAGGGTGTTGTTTCCCTAATTTCTTTCTCAGCCTGTTTATCATTTGTATAAAGGAAGACTACTGATTTATTTGAGTTAATTTTATATCCGGACACTTTGCTCAAGTTGTTTATCAGCTAGAGAAGTTCTCTGGTAGAATTTTTGGGGTTGCTTATGTATACTATCATATCGTCTCCAAATAGTAATACCTTTATTTCTTATTTAATAATTTGTATTGCCTTGATGTCTTTTTGTTGTCTTATTGTTCTAACTAGCACCTCGAGTACTATAATGAATAGATATGAGGAGAGTGGGCATCCTTGTCTTTTCCCTGATTTTAGTGGGATTGCTTAAAGTATGTCTCCATTTAATTTGATATTGGCCGTTGGTTTGCAGTAAATTGCTTTTATTATGTTTAGATATGGACCTTGAATTCCTGATCTCTCCAATACTTTTAACATGAAGAGGTTTTTATATTTTGTCAAATGCTTTTTTCTGCATCTAAGAAGGTGAACATGTGATTTTTTGAGTTTGTTTATGTAGTGGATTACTTATTGGATTTTTGTGTATTCAATCAACCTTGCATCCCTGGGATTAAGCCTACTTGATTGTGGTGGATGATGGTTTTGATGTGTTCTTGGATTTCGTTTGCAAGAATTTCATTGAGTATTTTTGTGTCTATATTCATAAGAGAGATTGGTCTGAAGTTCTGTTTCTTGGTTGAGTCCTTGTGTGGTTTAGGAATAAGTAACTGTGGCTTCGTAGAATGAGTTAGCTAGTGTTCCTTCTATTTCTACTGTATGGAATAGTTTAAGGAATATTGGTGGCAGATCTTCTTTGAATGTCTAGTAGAATTCTCCACTAAAACCATCTTGGGAGGTTTTTCTTCTATTTCCTGGTATGATATGGGCATGTTTAGATGGTTTATCTGCTCTTGATTTAATTTTGGTATTTTGTATCTGTCTAGATTATCCAGTTTTGTTGAGCATAGGCTTTTATAGTAGGATTTAATGATTTTTTAAAATTTCTTCTACTTCTGTTATGTCTCCTTTTTCATTTCTGATTTTGTAAATTTGGATACTGCCTCTGGGCCCTTTCGTTAGTTTAGTTAGGGGTTTATCTTGTTGATTCAAAAAAAACAGCTTTTGGTTTTGTTGATTCTTTGTATTCTTCTCTTTGTTTCTATTTGGTTGATTTCAGTGATGAGTTTGATTATTTCCTGCTTTCTACTCCTCTTGGGTGCATTTGCTTCTTTTTGTTCTAGACCTCTCAGGTGTGCTGTTAAGTTGTTAATGTAAGGTCTCTCCAGTTTCTTTACAAGGGCACATAGTGCTATGAATTTCCCTCTTAGCACTGCTTTCATTTTATCCCATAAGTTTGGATATGCTCTGTCATCATCTTCATTGAATTTCAGGAAGTCTTTAATTTTTTTCTTTATTTCTTCCCTGACCAAGTTATCACTGAGTAGAAAGTTGTTCAGTTTCCATATGTATGTGGGGTTTCTGTTGTTTTTGCTGTCATTGAAGACCAGCCTTAGGCCATGGTGAGCTAATAGGATACAAGGGATTATTTCAATCTTCTTGTATTGGTTGAGGCTTGTTTTATGAGCAATTATATAGTCAATTTTGGAGAAGGTACCATGAGGTACTGAGAAGAAGGACCATTCTTTTGTTTTAGGATGAAATATTCTATAGATATCTGTTAAATCCATTTGGTTCATAACCTCTATTAGTTTCACTGTGTCTCTGTTTCATTTCTGTTTCAATGTCCTTTCCATTGGTGAGAGTGAGGTGTTGAAGTCTCCCACTATTATTGTGTGGGGTTCAATGTGTGTTTTGAACTTTAGAAAATTTTCTTTTATGAATGTGGGTGCTCTTGTGTTTAGGGCATAGATGTTCACAATTGAGACTTTCTATTGGTGGATTTTCCCTTTGATGAATTTGAAGTATCCTTCCTCATCATGTTTGATAACTTTTGGTTGAAAGTCTATTTTATTGGATATTAGAATGGCAACACCAGCTTGTTTCGTAGAACCATTTGCTTTGAAGACCTTATTCAATTCTTTTACTTTGACATAGTGTCTGTCTTTGTTATTGAAGTGTGTTTCTTATATGCAGCAATTAAGATTAATTGCAAAATTAATTTTTATAAAAATATAATTATAAAACTCTTAATACTTTAACCAAAGTAACTTAAAAAAGAAGAGTTTCTTCTAGTGCATGATTCCAGAGGTTGAATCCATAATGATGAGGAGACATCACAGACTCAAAGGAGCTGCTGAAAGAATGAAAAGAAGTGGGACAAGGCCATAAATTTTCAAAACCACTTTCTATACACTTTCTTTGTTTTGTATATTTAGTTGTTTTACTATACTATGTTTTTCTTTCTAGTCCTATCTATTTAATGTTCTGTATACCTATTGTACCTGAATGAGCATCTTAATTTTCTGACTTTATTAAAAAGATTTTTTATGCCTTCATTATAGAATTTATCTGTGGCCATCATTCATAAATCTGGTGCCCAAAACATTTTGTGTGTTCTATTTATATGATTCTACATTTATTATTGATTAAGACTGAGTCATCTCATCTGTATACCTTGTCTTTAAGTCCTAGTCTTTTGTCTTCCATGTAATCTACTCTGTTAGTGAAGATTTTCAAGTGATATTTTATTTGATTTAGTAAAATATTTGTTTCTAGCATCATTTTAATTTGTTTTTTCTTTAGTATTTCTATCTCATTGTTGAATTCTATTCACATATCCTGAATTAACTTGCTTCATTCTTTCTTGTCTGTGTTTTCTTCAAATTAATTCAGGAGAACATTTCTGTCTTAGATGGGTATTGCTGTGAAGAAACACCATAATCAAAGCAACTTGGAAAAGAAAGGGTTTATTTCGCTTACACTTTGATATCACTGTTTATCAATAGATATCAGGATGGAAACACGAACAGGGAAGGACTTTGTAGGCAGATGATCATGCAGAGGCCATTGATGAGTTCTACTTACTGACTTGCTCTGATGAAACCATCTCACCCTCAGACAGAAATTGGCAAGAGTCAGGCATTGCTGTTACAGACCTGACTATGTGTTTTTGATAGGACTGTGGAAGGACTTAGGAACTTTGAACTGGAAAATCCATTGAGTGTTCAAAGTTTGGTGAGCTCTTCTATGGGAGCTTGAAAGATAAGAGAGAAATGTACACTATGGAGGCCTGGCTTGTGACATTCAGACGGAAGTTTGAGATTCTATCAGGATCATTGAATATTTTGAGTTAAGAATCACGTTCTGATTAGCTAGGGCTGAAGAATCAGCTGTGATTAATAAGAGACCAGCAACATTAAATTGAAATCTTTATTGGTCAGCTGGAGCTGAAAAATTAGCAGTGATTAAGAAGAGACCAGCAACATCAAGGCAATGTTTTATAGGAATTATTTCATAAGAGTTAGCATACTGAAACTGTATTCCAGAGTCAGCCAATGTTGTGCCTTGTGCTGGCAGCTGAACTTGGTCATGTTTATGAATCTCCCAGATGGTACTGGTCCAAAGGCATCAGGGAGTCATGGAGAGCAGTTGAGGCTTGCCACTGTGAGAGACCAGGAGAATCCACTGGTGAAGGTGCAGCCTCAGTAACAGTTGAAGGCACAGAATTAAAGAGGTCATATAGATAAGTTTAGACTTGACACTATGAATACAACTCAGGAGAGGTTGTTGGTAAAAGCACAGCTCAGTTGCAGAAACAGACCACAGCTTGTTGGAGATCCCCAGACAATAGGGTGACTACTAAAGACAACATTAGGTGTGGAGTAAAGCCAGACAGTAAGCAACACCCCTCCATGGATTCTATATCAGTTTTTGCTTCTAGGTTCCTGCCCTGTTTGAGTTCCTGCCTTGATTTCTTTCAATGATGAACTGTCATATGTAAGTGGAAGTCAAGAAACCATTTTCTTCTAAGTCACTTTTGGACATAGTGTATTTACCACAGCAACAGAAACCCTACCCAGGTGGGGTTCATACATCCTCTATGTTTATGGGGACACATTGTGTGGTGAGAGTATGTTTTGCAAGCAGGAAGAGTACTAAGAGCAAATCATCAGCTGAAGTGCACATGCAGGGCCTATTATGTGTTGTGGGTGAAAGAAATGTCTTCATTACTTGCCTGCTGGAGTAAATAAAGCATGGTAGGAATGTGTAACAGGGTCAAGGTTTAGAGTTGTGTCAAGAAACATTTCTATAAGCTCTGGCTTCACAAAACTAGAATAAATACAGAGATGTGAAATATTTTACTAGGGACAGGAGCCCCACATCTTCTAGCTTCACTAGTTAGAATATGTGCAGTGTGGCAGGAATGTACAGAACATGGGCTCTAGTGTTAATTTTGGAATCTTGTTTCTTTAAGAGACACAGAAATAAGAATATATTTTCATCTTAATCCTAGGCTTTGGAGATGGGGCTGCTTCAGATTTTCCACAGCAGCTAACTATGATTTGCATCATACATGGGCATAAATTTGCCAGAAGCAGATAGTTTCTACAATTGTGTGATGTTTGGAAATCTGGGGACATTTCAAAAGTTATGTAAATGCTAAGGCTCTGAGAGGCATGGTGGGTTGTTCACCGATTGCTGTTGGTCATGGTTTCTTAAGTAGTCGTGCACAAAGAACCAAGAAGAAATCAGATATTTTGATAGTGAAGATCAAACTTGCCCCAAGGAACGTGGGGCATCCCTAATCAGCAGGAAATAGTATAAAGATAATGTCTCTGCCTTTTGACTCCCCTATCCAGTATTAAGGAATTGAAAAGGTGGCGGAAAAGGGGTGGAGAAATGTAGAAGAAAGAAGAACACATAAAATAACTAAAGACAGCTACTGGGATTTTAACAAAAATAATATAATGAAGACATCATTAAAAGTACTAAAAAGAAAACACAAGCAAACAATGACAATGAAAAAAATTCTGAAGCACATGGAACAAAAAAAAAAAAGATAAACTTAGGAGAAGAATTTCTTTTAGATCCTTAAAACTGCTGAGTCCCAGTCATATGAATTCAGAAGGTCCATAGAACTTGTGATCTCCTTTCTGTGCTTTGGAGTGTTGAGCCGCTGCTGAACAAATATCTGATGTCCATCAGAACTAACTTCACTTTAATCATTGCTCTTTGGTGTGTACTTGGGGGCTTCTATTAGCATCCCTAAACTTTCCTGTCTGTAGGGTTTTCCTAGCTTTCTACACACCAGATTGTGTGTCCTGTGCGTCTAATGTTCTAGATTGAATCTATGTATTTCTGCTACATAGATTATGAAAGGAAAAAGCAACCACAACACTGGAAACAGTACAGATGAAGAACTTTTCATTTCATTTTCAAAACCTGCTTACTATTAAACACTCATCATAGCTATAGATATCAAGTACTATGTAGGAGATTTGGCATTTTGGGATGCTACAGCAGTAGATGGCAGATAGGTGGCAGTGAGGGTTGATGTAGCCACTGACCTCATAATCACGCTATTAAATTTCAGAATTATTTTCAGTGGCTAAGGTTTTCTCTTGGCGACAGAAGGTAGGTTCTACTTTTCTCTATTCACTGCCTGAACCAAGGTGTCTGACACATGTAATTTTTAGCATGTCAAGATCTGTCCTTTGTACTCTTTAGTGCTGCCCCCTTGACCACCAAGAACAGCAACAGCCATGGAGTAGAGCCAGTCAGTAAGCAGCATTCCTCCATGACTTTTTTGCATTAAAATTGAGACAGGTTATATTTAGACTTTTGCACTACTGATTGGTTCCTGTTTCATGCCTAGAAGCACACTAGCTTAATTTTTGCAAAATTTAAAATCATTCTAAAGTACATAATTGCATCACTTTCCCCTTCCTTTTCCCTTCTAAGCTCCTCCAAACCACTCTTTCTCCAACCCCTCTCATGTGTCCCTCAAATTAACAGCCTTATCCCTTGGATTATTATTGCCATGTACACATATATATCTAGTGTAACATATAATTTTTAATATAATGTTAAGCTGCAAGCTCCCTTAATATTATATGTAGGTACAGTCCTCCAACTCATATAGAATAGCAAATGGGATTCTGCTCTACTATTGACCTGTATGTCAGAGATATCACTGTCTCACCAAACTCAGAACTAGTTATGAATTTTGAAGCATTTTGGAGTGACAAGACTTATGATTTTTGCCAGAGGTGCCTGGTTTATTGTTTGCATGGTACTTTGGTTTCCTGTACTCTGTGGGGGAGCTATATAATGCTTTTGATTTGTCTTATTTCTTTTCTTAAATATCTTCTCCTTAACTCTGCACTTTTTTCTTCTCTTCTATTTTTTTTCTGTTTTGTCACTACCTTTATGAGTTTACCTTTTCTCTTTTTCTCCCTGGGATAAAATTGAATCTACAGACAATATTCCAAGAGAAAATAATTACAAGTACAGTTTCTAAGGACTAAAATGGCACGGGTTTGATTTTCAAACACACACACACAAAAATTCTCCTATGAGTTCTCCAATGTGTGTTCTTCTTCAGTATAGTTGCTTTGTCAAATTTAAAATACTATTGGTACTATATGGCTCCCATACCATATAATAGAGGAGCAACTGAACTCAGAGCAGCAGGTAAGAACAGTCACCCACTGCCCTATGCCCCAGAGCTACAACTGGGAGTAGGGAGCTCTTAGGACCCACCAGGCACCCAAACCCCACCCCGGCAGAATACCACTCCCCTTCAGCCCCTCACCTGGTCCTTGTGGCTAGGGCAGACACCCAGCTGGTCTGCTCCCTTGAAGACACCATATCCTGAAACATCCTAGAGGAGCCACTGCACTAAGAGCAGTGGGTACACATATCCTGAGACATGCTAGAGGAGCCACTGTACTCAGAGTAACTGGAGCTCAGGATCACAGGATCACAGAAATATCTGGACCACGAGGAGTTCTGACATAAGAAAGATAACTGGAAAGACAGGCTTCAGTCAGAGACAGTGAGTGCAGCTACCACTAGAGTTAAACTGGTGGAGAAAGGCTAGCGCAAGAACGTAAGCAACAGAATTCAAAGCTACATGGCATCAACAGAACCCAGTTCTCCCATCAGAGCAAGTCCTGGACACCCCATCACACTGGAAAAAGCAAGATTCAGAATTAAGATCACTTCTCGTGAGGATGATAGAGAACTTTAAGAAGGACATAAATAACATTCTCAAAGAATTTGAGGAGAACACAGGTAAACAGGTAGAAGCCCTTAAAGAAGAAACACTAAAATCCCTTAAAGAATTGCAAAAAAACCACAATCAAACAGGTGAAGGAATTAAACAAAACCTTCCAGGATCTAAAAATGAAAGTAGAAACAATAAAGAAATCTCAGAGGGAGACTACCCTGGAGATAGAAAACCTAGGAAAGAGATCAAGAGTCATAGATGCAAGCATCACCAACAGAATAAAAGAGATAGAAGAGAGAATCTCATATGCAGAAGATACCATGGAAACACATTGACACACTGTCAAAGAAAATGCAACGTGCAAAATGCTCCAAATCCAAAACATTCAGAAAATCCAGGACACAATAGGAAGGCCAAACCCAAGGATAAAAGATATAGATGAGGGTGAAGACTCTCAACTTAAATATCTTCAACAAGCCGGGCAGTGGTGGCACACACCTTTAATCCCAGCACTTGGGAGGCAGAGGCAGGTGGATTTCTGAGTTCGAGGCCAGCCTAGTCTATAGAGTGAGTTCCAGGACAGCCAGGGCTACTCAGAGAAACCTTGTCTCAAAAAACAAAACAAAACAAAACAAAACAAAACAAAACAAAACAAGAGGAAAACATCCCTAACCTAAAGAAAGAGATGTCCATAAATATACAAGAAGCCTACAGAACTCCAAATAGACTAGACCAGGATAAAAATACCTCCCGCCACATAATAATCAAAACATCAAATGTACAAAACAAAGAAAAAATATTAAAAGCAGTAAGGGAAAAAGGTCACAGAACATATAAAGGCAGACATATAAGAATTACACCAGACTTCTCACCAGAGACTATAAAAGCCAGAAGATCCTGGACTGATATCATACAGACTCTAATAGAACACAAATGCCAGCCCAGACTACTATACCCAGCACAACTCTCAATCACTATTGATGGAGAAACCAAGATATTCCATGACAAAACCAAATTTACACAACATCTTCCAACAAATCCAGCACTTCAAAGGATAATTGATGGAAAATTCCAACACAAAGAGGGAAAGTACAATCTAGAAAAATCAAGAAAGTAATCTTCCAACAACCCCAAAAGAAGATAACTACACAAACATAATTCCACCTCTAATCACAAAAATAACAGGAAGCAACAGTCATTTTTCCTTAATATTTCTTAATATCAATGGACTCAATTCTCCAATAAAAAGACATAGACTATCAAACTGGATAGAGAAACAAGACCCAGAATTTTGCTTCATACAGAGGACACACCTCTGTGAAAAAGACAGGCACTACCTCAGAGAAAAAGGATAGGAAACAATCTTCCAAGCAAATGGTCCCAAGAAACAAGTTGGAGTAGCAATTCTAATATAAAATAAAATTGATTTTCAATCAAAAGTAATCAAAAAAATAAGGAAGGACACTTCATACTCATCAAAAGAAAAATGTACTAAGATGAACTCTCAATTCTGAACATCTATGTCCCAAATGCAAGGGCACGCACATATAAAAAGGAAACTTTAATAAAGCTCAAAGCATACATTGCCCCTCAGACAATAATAGTGTGGTATTTCAACACCCCACTCTCAGCAATGGACAGATCATGGAAACAGAAACTAAACAGAGACACAATGAAACTAACAGAGGTTATGAACCAAATGGATTCAACTGATAACTATAGAACATTTCATCCAAAAACAAAAGAATATAACTTTTTCTCAGCACCTCATGGTACCTTCTCCAAAATAGACCGTATAATTGGTCACAAAACATGCCTCAACATATACAAAAAGATTGAAATAATCCCTTGCGCCCTATCAGACTACCATGGACTAAGGCTGGTCTTTAAAAATGACAAAAACAATGGAAAGCTCGCATACATGTGGAAACTGAACAACGTTCTACTAATGATGACTTAGTCAAGGAAAAAATAAAGAAAGAAATTAAAGACTTTTTAGAATTCAATGAAAATGAGGACACATCATACTAAAAATTGTGGGACTCCATAAAAGCAGTACTAAGAGGAAAACTCATAGCTCTAAGTGCTTACAGAAAAGAAACTGGAGAGAGCATACAATAACAACATGACAGCACACCTGAAAGCTTTAGAACAAAAAAAAAGCAAATACATCTAAGAGGAGTAGATGGCAAAAAATAATCAAACTCAGGGCTAAAATCAACAAAGTAGAAACAGAAAGAACTATACAAAATATCAACAAAACCAGGAGCAGGTACTTTGAGAAAAACAACAAGATAGATAAACCCTTAGCCAGAATAACCAAAGGTCACAGAGACAGTATCCAAATTAATAAAATCAGAACTGAAAAGGGAGACATAACAACAGAAACTAAGGAAATTTAAAAAAAAGAAAAGAAAACATCAGATCCTACTACAAAGGCCTATACTCAACACAATTGGAAAATCTGGATGAAATGGACAATTTTCTAGACAGATACCAGGTACCAAAATAAATCAGGAGCAGATAAACCATCTAAACAGTCCAATAACTCACAAAGAATTAGATGCAGTCATTAAAAGTCTCCCAACCAAAAAAAGTCCAGGACCAGATGGTTTTAGTGCAGAATTCTATCAGACCTTCCAGGAAGACCTAATACCAATTCTCTTCAAACTATTCCACAGAATAGAAACAGAAGGAACACTACCCAATTTGTTCTGTGAAGCTACAATTATGCTCATACCTAAACCTCACAAAGACCCAACAAAACAAGAGAACTTCAGAGCAATCTTTCTTATGAATATTGACACAAAAATACTCAATAAATTTCTCGCAAACCGAATCCAAGAACACATCAAAACAATCATCCATCATGATCAAGTAGGCTTTATCCCAGGAATGCAGGGATGGTTTAGTGTTTGAAAATCCATCAATGTAATCCACTACATAAACAAACTTAAAAAAAAACACCACATGATCATCTCACTAGATGCTGAGAAAGCATTTGACAAAATTCAACACCACTTCATGGTAAAAGTCTTGGAAAGATCAGAAATTGAAGGCACATACCTAAACATAATAAAAGCAATATGCAGCAAACGAGTAGCCAACATCAAACTAAATGGACACAAACTTGAAGCAATCCCACTAAGATCAGGGACTAGACAAGGCTGCCCACTCTCACACTACCTATTTAACATACTGTGGGAAGTCCTAGCCAGAGCAATTAGACAACAAAAGGAAGTCAAAGAGATACAACTAGGAAAGAAAGAAGTCAAAATTTCACTGTTTGCAGATGATATAATAGAATACTTAAGTGACCCTAAAACTTCCACCCAAGACCTCCTAAACCTGATAAACAACTTCAGCAAAGTGGCTAGATATAAAATCAACTCAAACAAATCAGTAGCCTTCCTCTACTCAAAGGATAAACAGGCTGAGAAAGAAATTAGGGAAATGACACCCTTCACAATAGTCACAAATAATATAAAATATCTTGGAGTGAATCTAACCAAGCAAGTGAAAGATCTGTATGACAAGAACTTC
>JANHMN010000003.1:53510764-53536018 GCA_030674055.1 Rhabdomys pumilio | reverse complement strand
AATCAAATCAGTAGCCTTCCTCTACTCAAAGGATAAACAGGCTGAGAAAGAAATTAGGGAAATGACACCCTTCACAATAGTCACAAATAATATAAAATATCTTGGAGTGAATCTAACCAAGCAAGTGAAAGATCTGTATGACAAGAACTTCAAGTCTCTGAAGAAAGTAATCGAAGAAGATCTTAGAAGATGGAAAGATCTCTCATGCTCCTGGACTGGCAGGATTAATTTAGTAAAAATGGCCATCTTGACAAAAGCAATCTACAGATTCAATGCAATACCCATCAAAATTCTAAATCATTTCTTCATAGAGATAGAAAAAGCAATTTGCAAATTTATTTGGAATAACAAAAAACCCAGGATAGCAAGAACTATTCTAAACAATAAAAGAACTTCTGGAGGAATCACCATCCCTGACCTCAAACTGAACTACAGAGCAATAGTGATAAAAAGTGCATGGTACAGGGACAGGCAGGAAGATCAATGGAATAGTATTGAAGATCCAGAAATGAACCCACACACCTATAGTTGCTTGATCTTTGACAAAGGAGCAAAACCATCCAGTGGAAAAAGGACAGCATTTTCAACAACTGGTGCTGGTTCAACTGGAGGTCAGCATGTAGAAGAAGCAAATCAATCCATTCTTATCCCCTTGTACAAAGCTCAAGTCTAAGTGGATAAAGGACCTTCACATAAAACCAGATGCACTGAAACTAATAGAAGAGAATGTGGGGAAGACCCTCGAATACCTAGGCACAGGGGAAAAGTTCCTGAACAGAACACTAATGGCTTATGCTCTAAGATTAAGAATTGACAAATGGAACCTCAAAAAATTGCAAAGCTTCTGTAAGGCAAAGGACACTGTCAGTAGGACAAAACAGTAACCAACAGATTGGAAAAAGATCATTACCAATCCTAGATTCAGCTGAGGGCTAATATCCAATATATACAAAGAACTCAAGAAATTAGACTCCAGACAATCTAATAACCCTATTAAAAATGGGGTACAGAGCTAGTCACCGAATTCTCAACTGAGGAAATCCAAATGGCTGAGAAGCCCCTTAAGAAATGCTCAACATCCTTAGTCATCAGAAAAATGCAAATCAAAGCAACCCTGAAATAGCACCTCACACCAGTCAGAATGACTAACATAAAAAACTCAGGTGATAGTAGATGCTGGCGAGGATGTGGAGAAAGAGGAACAATCCTCATTGTTGGTGGGATTTCAAGGTGGTACAACCACACTAGAAATCAGTCTGGCAGTTTCTCAGAAAATTGGACATAGCATTTCCTGAGGGCCCAGCTATACCACTCCTGGGCATATACCCAGAAGATGCTCCAACATATAACAAGGGCATATGCTCCACTATGTTCATAACAGCCTTATTTATAATAGCCAGAAGCTGGAAAGGACCCAGATATCCTTCAACAAAGGAATGGATACAAAAAATGTGGTACATTTACACAATGGAATATTACTCATCTATTAAAAATAATGAATTCGAGAAATGCTTAGATGAAAGGATGGAACTAGAAAATATTATCCAGAGTGAGGTAACCCAATCACAAAAGAACACACATGGTATTTACTCACTGATGGGTAATCACTGATGGATTAGCCCAAAAACTTGAAATAGCCAAGATTCAACTCACAGACCACATGAAGCTCATGAAGAAGGAAGACCAAGTGTGGATGCCTTGGTCCTACTTAGAAGGAGTAACAAAATACTCAAGGGAGCAAGTATGGAGACAAAGTGTGGGACAGAAACTGAAGGAGGGACCATCTGGAGACCATTCTACCTGAGTATCCATCTCATGTGCAGTCACCAAAGGCAAATGCTGATGTGGATATCAGGAAGTGCATGCTGACAAGGGCCTGATATAGCTGTCTCCTTAGAGGTCTGCCAGAGTCTGACATAATCAGAGGCAGATGCTCACAGATTATCACTGATAGGATCAAGGGTTTCCCACTGGAGAAGTTAGAGAGGAGATTGAAGGAGCTGAAAGGATTGGTGGCCCCTGAGAAGAGCAACAATGCCAACCAACTAGAGCTTCCCAAGGTCTAAACCACCAGCCTGGGAGCACATAGGGAGGGACCCATGACTCCATCTGTATATGTAGGGTGGATGGCCTTGTATGGCATAGGTGGGAGAGGAGATCCTTGGTCCCATGAAGGCTGAACATTGAGTGAGAGGGGGAATGTGAGGGTGAGAGTGGGTGGGTAGGTTGGGGCACATCCTCATAGAACCAGGAGGAGGGAGAGTGGGATAAGAGGTTCCTGGGTGGTGGGGGGAATGGGGTAAGGATATAAAATCTGAAATGTATATATGATATCCAATAAAAAGAGAAAAAAAAAGAAAGAAAAAAACATTTCTTCTTAGAAATTCCACATATTGCTGGACCATCAGTTCTCATAAACAAGGTGAAGGCTCCTGGTAGATTTTTACATTTTAAGCCATCTCTCTCACACACAAAAAAATAAAATCCTTCTTTTTTAGAAATATCTGGCTTTCTTACCTAGCTTTGTTTGTTTTATTTTGTTTTTGAAAGAATTTTGCTGTATAGCTCAGACTATCCTTGAACTTGCCCTTCTCTCGTCTCAGCCTCACAAGTACTCATTATCCACATATGTCACAATGTTCCTGAAAGAGTTTGAGTTCTTAATATAGCAAGTGAATGAAAGGTGTTTGGTTTGAGGTTCAAGGTGGAACTAAGGCAAATTATCCTCTTGATTAATATACAGAGCAGTTTTTCTGTAGAGTTGTCATCAGCTAGGGTCATCTGGGAAGAGAAAACCTCAATTGAAGAATTACCACATTCTATTGGCCTGTAGGCTACTCTGAGGGCACTGTCTTCTTTACTGATTTATGTAGGAAGACCCAGCCTATTGTAAGTGGTACCTCCTTTCCAGGTGGTCCTCGGTTGTATAAATGAGAAAGCTGAGTGAGCCATGAAAAACTAACCAGTAAGCCTTCTTCCGTGATCTGTACTTCAGTTTCTACCTAGAGATTCCAGTTTCAGTTCTTGCCCTAGCCCAAACCCTAACAGTGAGATAGTTAATAATGACATTACATTGCTGATTTAGACTACTTGGAGAAGATTAGAAAGCTGTTCTACAGTGGAAGGAGCAATATGAGTGCAGTGTAGAAAATAGTTTAGGGCATTACTTGCTGTTTCTATACTCTGTGATTAAGGACAATGGAAAACTATAATAACTCAATCCAGCTATGATGATAAATGACCTAGACATTCAGGAACAAAGATGTAGATCACACTTCTCAGTGAAGAACCAAGAGCCTATGAGGTGCTTTCTGGGAGTGCAAGTAATATAAAGTAAGTAGTAGGGGAAGCCAGATATAAAGACAAGCTAATTCCATGTTGTAGTTGTGAAACAAAACTTTGTGATTAACGTGTTTCTGTCTTATTTTGTTAGGACTATGTTTGTGCAGATATACACATATGATAAGGAGATGTTTGCATTTAATTTACTTCTTTACCATTTAATATACTATCAATTGAAACAGTACTAGAAGTTAACTATTACATAGTTATCATTTTAAATTATTAAATATTAAAATGTAAGAATTACTCTATTTTTAAAGGAATATAGACTTTGACATCTATTATGGGGCAAGAATATTATATATTTTGTTTCACATCATTATATCATGTTAGGTAAAATTATGAGATTATTACCATTACCTCTAAATTAAACATAACATAGGGAAATGTGGTTGAACTTCAAGTTGACAACAGTTAGATACGTGATTTGATCTTGCTCTCCATAAACCTATAATACAAAATCTAAATACATAAGTCAATGGTTGACTTTGTCTTTTAGGTTAATTGTCCCCAGACTTTCTGAAAATGTCAAATTAAAAAATTCAATCTTTGAAATAAGATTTATAGTCACTATCATTTAATTAAGGGGAGAAACACTTCTGGGAATGTAGCTTAGTGGAACAATGCATTCTTTGTTTTCATGGTTGCCAAAATTCAACATCAAATTCTCCCAAAGAAGAATAAATTATATATTTTTTAAAGTATTACATGAAGAAAATAATCTCAAATTGATCACATTTTGTTTTCTAAAAATGGCACACTGAGGCACATGTTTTATATGTATTGATTGAGGCTATTAAAACTTTGAGCCACAAAGACAGGCACCTAGAAATCTTTTCTGACAATTATATTAATAAATGTTAGTAACTATGTATGCCACGTGATAACTGGTAGGTTTTTTTTTTTTTTTTGGTCATGTCAAATTCTTTTGCAATCTCCTTGATCTCAGCATACTACCTACATATAACAATCATGTGTTACACACATATGTTACATTTCTGTTTGCATTTATTATAGTGCACACTTTGGTGGCATTGTCATAGACTTTTCTATCCCTATATTGGAGACATACCTTCTGATTTTGATAAGGAACAAGCACTACATCGCAGTTAAGCAGAGCCTTTTCTGCAGGCTGTGCATTCTCCCAGTGCTTCAGTATCTCTTCCTGAGAATGCAGAATCATTGTGTTCCTAGTATCTTCCTTCTGATACAAAGTAAATCCTTACTCACTTTGGCAGCACTTACTTCCAGTGGGAAGTAAATCTGGAATGATTGAGAGAAAGAGATGCCAAGGATGACTAAGTGGGAAAGCACTCTCTTCTAAAATCCCGCTTCCTTTGCATTTTCTCCCAACTATGGGCTGTTTCATTATACTTGCCAGCACATAGGAAGAGCATAGATACACCAAATTGCTAAAATCACCAATGATATGAATTAAGGTGGGAAAAGGGGTAGGCAACCCACTGGTAAAGTCTGAATACCACCAGGACAGTGGGAACATGATCAATGCCTTTGTTATCTAAAGGAAAGTGCTTTAACAGTAATAACAGAAAGGAGTGAGCTTAGGGTGTGCCTGTAGATTCTTGTAGCCAGGAAACTGGAAGCCTAGGCTCAGTGAGCTGAAGGAGACCTCAAGACCATTAATTAGAGTTCAAAAAATTGAGCCCAACAAGGCATAAAAACACCAGAGGGACCCATGCCATCATGTCTTGGACATGGTCATCTATGGTCCCAGCTACAAGTCCATGCCCTACTACATGCTGCTACTCTTGGGGACCTAAACACTTTAGTTACTGCATAAAGCTGCTCTTGACTTATATGTACAGCAGTGATGGACTATGGCTAACTATCAGTGCCATGGCCAGTCCTTGGCCAGAATTTTGAGCCAACAATTGAAACCTTGTACAGAATCCCTAGAAAAACCTTTCCTGTCTAGAACTTTGAAAAGCCCCTTCATCATATATCCTAGATATATGTGTGTGTATCTTTATGTGTTTGTGTGTGTTTTTATGTTTGTATGTATGTATGTATGTACGTATGTATGTATGTATGTATGTATACCTTTCTGATAGATACTTTAATATCCTGGTCTTGGCACCTCAACTAATAATTTTTAGCATTCTGTTCCACTGGCTTAAGAAGCATAGCATATCCCTAGTCAAATAGCACAAAATCTCACAAGAATAGGGAAGAGTGATTGTACCATTTTATATGATTTATAGGCTTATACCATCACTCAAGTGCTATTGAAAATTATTAATCTCAGATATAAGAGAACATATGTGCTATTCGTAAATTATTAAGCTGATAGAGGAACATGCATTTTTTCTGTGTATGTGGTTTATGGTCGTGTGTGTGTGTGTGTGTGTGTGTGTGTACATATGTGTAATTCATGTGGAGGCAGTGGTCTATATCAAGAGTCTTCATTCAATCATGATCTACCTTGCTTTTAGAGGCAAGTTCTCTCACTGAACATAAATCTTATCAATATGGCCAAGCTAGCTGGCCAGTGAACAGCAAGGTTTTCATTTCTGCTTCTTCTAAAGCAAGATTATAGACATGTACCTTCATATCCAGATTTTTCTGTGGGTTATTGGAACCTAAACTTAGGTCCTTATGCTTGCCTGACAAGCACTTTATCAACTAAGCCATCTTGCCAGCCCTTGCACACATCCCTTATTACTATGCCCAGTGTAGAGCACATATATTAGACATACAATAAAAATGGGTAGAATAACTTGAATAAGGGCCAGACAAAAGTCTTTGCTGAAAGAAGTATTTGATAAATAAACATAAAAGTGTTTATGTTATTTAAGTGTGAAATGGTTGGCCATGGAGCGAACCAGACAATACATTTGAGCCTAACAGTCAAAGAATTAGGTGACGATAACTACGTGAATCATAGTGCTTTCACCAAACATCTAGTACAGGGATTCTGGGCCATCTTTTCTCATGTCACGGTAAGAAGGGAAGAACCTAGTTAAGGTGGAAAGTTGTATTATGAGACTAATTCAAGAATGTCATTAACACATTTAAGCAGCCCCAAATCTAACTGGCTAGTTAGTTCAATGGAGTGTTTGTGGAGTTTGCTGGGTTTCTAAGTTGGAGAATGCCTACTTGGTATTATTAAAATTGCTTTCATAGGTCTCATTCAGATCCCATAACTCTATCAAACCTCTGCTTCCTCAGTGTCCCAAATCCTCTTCCATATCTGATTTATCTGAATCCCATCCCTGAAGCATGTTTCTGTATTTTCTAACCCCACTTATCCCTCCATTCAGGGCATAACTCAAATACCAGAATCTTGTCTTATGAGGTCTATAGAATAGGCTCTGGCCTGCATCTGGAGACCATTCCACCTGGGTATCCATCCTATGTACAGTTACCTAAGCTAGACAGTGATGTGGATGGCTGGAAGTGCATGCTGACAAAAACCTGATATAGCTGTTTCCTTAGAGGTCTGCCATAGACTGACACATTCAGAGGCAGATGCTCACAGTTAACCACTGATCTGATCAAGGGTTTCCCCAATGGAGAAGTTAGAAAGAAGACTGAAGGAGCAGAAAGGGTTTGTGACCCCATGAGGAGAGCAACAATACCAACCAATCAGAGCTCCCCAGGGTCTAAACCACCAGTCTGGGAGCACATAAGGAGGGACCCATGACTCCAGCTGTATATGTAGGGGAGGATGGCCTTGTCGGGCCTAGGTGGGAGAGGAGATTCTTGGTCCCATGAAGGACGAACACTGAGTGGGGGGAATGTGAGGGTGGGGAGGTGGAAGTGGGGGGGTAGGTGGGGGCACAGCCTCATAGAAGCATGAGGAGAGGGGATGAGATAGGAGGTTTCTGGGTGTTGGGGGGAAGTGGGGTAAGGGAATAAAATCTGAAATGTAAATATAATACCCAATTAAAAAAAAAAGAAAAAAAAAGGAATAGGCTCTGGCCTGATAAAGAACTTCTATGCTTCCCTGAGACACAAATTTTTCATACCCTTTCTAGTGACTTAGAGTATTCATGTGTAATCTCATCTAAGTGCAAGATATTGGGGGAGAGGATATTGTTTTGCCATCTTAAAAAAATATCAGTTTTATGAATTTCAAATTTGTCTTCTCACACCTCTCTTCTGTTTTCACTTCTCACATCCCCATTCATCCTCTGCAAACTTGCACAAATTCAATGATTTCTTGGGAATTACACACACCCTTTCCTCATGTTCTGGGACAGCTGGATACTGAGATGTGCCTATTTGAAGTAACTTAGCACTGTAACTTCCCTCAGTGTGGCAAAAGGGAGATTCGGGGAAGTGTTATTTATCTTCTCATTCCTAAATAAATGATGATGGACAAGTAATTTTTGTCTTGGTTCAAAAATCCTTGTCAATATTATAACTCCATGACTAATCAAGTCACTAATGTAGGAATTATATAATTTCATCTCACACACTCCTATAAATTATACAAATAAAACCATAAAACAAATGTCCTCGGCAACTAAATGGGAAAAAAATCTTTTTTTGATGTACAGTAGCAGCTGACAGTGGTGTTATGCTATTGATAATCAGGATGCAGATACATGAGACTGATCTAATGGGTGCGTGATAACAATGGACACATCTCAACTTTCAGATGTGGGGTTTGAGGAAATGAAGGCTAACTAAAATTAAGAAAAAAAGAAAGGAAACACAATTTTGAACATCATGTAACAAAAAAGTCAGACATTGCAAGTCTATTGGGCAGAAATTAAAAGGAGAGGAATGGGAAATTAACTTTATGGAAAGATTATAAGTCTAGGAGTGTTCTTATTGGCAGCTATTAACCTGGAAAGGGTTAAGGTAAGATAACTAGAATCAGGTTGTGTCAGATACATGCATATAGTTGTAGTCAGTTGTAAACTGGAAGTAAAGACAACACAAAAGAAGCTTCTGTAATTAATTAAGCCATGGCTGCTGAAGCTCATTGTCATGGAACTGCTACACTGTCAACAATCTAGCTCCCACTAAGTCTGGCACAAAGCAGGATGGCTCCCTGTGTGTGTGTGTGTGTGTGTGTGTGTGTGTGTGTGTGTGTGTGTGTGTTTGTAGCCTTATAAAAGTCCATTTATTTATTTGCTTTGAAATGGTGAGGAGGAGTCCTCACTCTGTGGCCTAGGCTCAAATTTTTGATGAAGCTCAAGCTAGCCTCAAAGTCACAGTTAGGAACCTGGTTCATCATGTCTATTACCAGTATTGTGAGTGTGCTCCATCATTTCTGGCCATGCACATTAAAAATGTTCTGTAAATTTTGCAATCATCTGGCACTATCTAGGTTGCAATTCTTCTGGAGCATAGATTGAGATGTTTAACAAATTAGATGCATAAAGCATTTTGCATTGTGTTTTCAATATTGTTCTGATTGTCAATTAATGTAAGGAGAAATCACTGCAAGACTAAGATAACCCTGGGTACAGAATGAGTTACAGGCCAATTTAGTTACAGAATGAGTCCTTTCTCATTGAAAATAAAACAAAAATCACAAAAGAATTTCTAGGAAAGATTGCTGATGTAAGAACAAGATCCTGTGTGTTTCTCTCTAGCCAGCATACTCTCAGTGAAATAATTCAGCAGTGTGCTCTATGTGCTATAGCAGGTAACAGAAGTTCCACTCCAGGTGAATGTCTACCAGCTGAGTAGAAATAAGCAGAGTGAAGTTGGCTTCTGTGGTATTCTTAATGTAAGTTATCAGTTATGGTATCAGTATTTCTACTCAGAAGTTTATGGAGACAGCTTTAAAAAGCAGGTTGACAATGAACCCCACTCTTGGATAAAAATCTATTTACCTCTAGAGGTCTCCTAATTTTCACCCATTGATATAGGGGCTGTTCATTGCTCTTATGAGAGGTACGATAAGAACAAAGATGAAATCTTAGGTTTAAATGGGAATGAGTAACCCATGGTATAATTTTCCTTACAACACTACACCTACCTAAACAAAAATCTCAGGAAATGACTTTCTTGTGTTTTCTGTTTGTTCTGATAATAATATTTATTTTTGTTTATTGATTGATTGATTGTGTGTGTGCATACATACATGCGTGCATGCACATATGTGTCGTATATGTGGTATGTTTCTCTGTATGTGGATGTGTGCATCTGTGCACATGCAGATAGAGGCCAACTCAGGACATTGGACATTTTCCCTTGCCACTTTGTGTTATTTTTAATTACACAGTTTCTCATTGAATGAGAAGTTTTCCATTGCATGTAGGTTGGATATTGAGTTCCCAGGATCTGAGGATGCATTTTCTCACTCATGAACACATGCTGGAATTTTATTTGAGTGCTAGAACTTGAAGTTAGGGTTATACTGTTTCAAAGCATTTCTCTTACCTACCAAGCCATCTCTCAGTCTCATTCAGGATGTTCAATACATTTTATTATCTAATAATGTGAACTATTAGGTAATTAACTATAGAGATCATTCTGTATTCTAAAAATAGGTGGAAAAAACTTTAAATCTTGCTAGTTCTGATAGAGCAAGCCTGGAGACTTTACATGCATTTTCTACCCAATAATTTTACTCAATTATCAGAAAGTAGTTTTCCTTTTTAAAGATTCCTGGACACTAATAGAAAGCACTAGAATGAGAATCTGGTATAAAAAAGAATAACCTGCATTAAACATGGTATATATAGTAAACCATGTAAAAGAAATACAAATATAACATTAAACTAGCTAGCCAAATTCTGTTTATTAACAGCCTCCAGCAGATAATTCATGATATAAAAGACAGTGAAAACAATAAGACCCAAACATTATTTTTTCCCATCTGGTTTACAGACCAAATATTTACAAAGGTTCATAAATAATTAATTTTTATTCAGCTACTTAATTTCAGAAGACTGGATTTTGCTGAGAACAAGAAAGCTGGATATCATTTTGAAACTCTATTAGAATATTATTTGAACTCAGACTGACTGTTTGTGAGAGTAGCAAACTCTTCTCTTAGGTGGATGTGAAACCTGTCTCATAGGAGGAAATTCACGACTCATACTGAAAACTGTCAAAACTCAAGGCTGGAGGATCATAGAACCAAGGGGGAAAGCCATTTTATGTTTGTTATTTGTTGTTGTTTCCCTTTTGTTGTTGGGTTTTCTTCTTTTTGGTGGTGGTAGTGGTGTTCCTTCCTTTACTCCTCCCTATTCTCTGTCTCCACAATGTACATGTGGAAGCCAGAGGAGGATATTCATCATATATGGCCAACCTCAGCTTTCACAGGGGTACTGGGAGCCAGGTTCTCATGAACTCAAAGCAGATGTGGTTGCTTGATTAAAATCAAGCCATTAAAAAGTTTTAGCAGAGATGGGGTAGGGGTAGGGCCTCATGACCACACACCCCCACACCAACAGAGAAGCTGTTTGCAGTTGATGGCTACCAGGGAGTGAAGAGTCACTTTTCTTTGGAGGGTGGCTGATGATCTTTTACCCTAGCACATGACGCTCATAACCACGTGTATAAGCACAACACTAATCATACTCAGTTGTTTTAAAAATATGCAAATAAAGCACATGAATTTGGGAGGGAAACTGTTCGGAGCAGAGGAAGTTAGAAGGAGGAAATAAGTAAGTAGATAAGATTAAGATAAATTGTATTGTATTTAGAAAATTTCATAGTATAAAAATCTTTTAAAGATATAAAAATATTTTAATTAAATTTTTTATTAGCTGATATCTAAAAATGTAAATTGTTATACATAATAATTGAGTACCAGGGATGTTTTTAATACAGCTAAATCAGATTGACCATCAAGATGAGAAGCATGTTGAATTACTGAACTACATAAAGTTTATTGCTAGAGTGTTAGAAATATTTACTCTAAGAAAGGGGAATGGTAGTGACCCAATACTTGCATTATTCTTCTAGGCTATTCTACAGTATCCGGCCTATCACAATCTTCCAATTTACCTACTTCTTACCTTGCACAGCCTTCTAATTCTCCACCTTCTATTTATCTGACCATTCTCAGTTTGCAATATGCTTATTTAGATAGAAAAGATCCAAGGTATACCACGGCAGGCATTGTGACTTGGAAGTGGATAAATGTGTTTTGGATCCCTGCATGAATAAGGCTGTATGTCTCAATGAGATATGAAGATACATGTGTCTATCCTCAAGAGTATTATGGTGTGAAATGTGAACAGGAAATTGCTGATTGAGGATCCCATGCATACAAATCTCCATGATGCCATGTGTCAGGATGCTTTTGAGGCTTCCTTCTGTGACTATGCACCTAGATTCCATGTAGATCACTATGAACTCAATTTTGATGAATGTTCCAGTCTCCATGGAGGCCTATATGTGGATGGAGGAAATCAACTACTACTTTGACCACACAGGTAGTGGATACACAGAGACACATTGTGAAACTTTGATGCCCCTTTGTTGGTCAAAGACTTGTCACAGTTACACAACTTATAAAGATACTGTTGACAGCTATATTTGTCAGTTCTGGCCTGGATGCACAGGTACCATGTGTGAGACAGGCATCAATGAATGCAGTAGCCACCCCTACAAATTTAGAGGGAGGAGAGGGAATATGTCAAGCTCTCCATAGAGTATCAATAGGATCTCATTGCAGACCTCCCTTACCTCTTTAACTACCTTGAAGCTTCAGGCTATGTTTGTATCTCTCAGCCTGGACTCACAGACAGGAGACTAGCCTAACTCTTCAGAGAGAAGCACCACCCTGCAGCTGACTGAAGCAGATACAGAGTCCCACAGCCAAACATTAGACCAAGCTTCGGAAGTCCTGTGGAAGAGTTGGGGGAAGGATTGAGGATCTCAAAGGGCGTATGAACTCCACAAGAAAACCAACAAAGTCAAGTAACCTGGACACTTGGGGACTTCTAGAGACTGATTCACCAACCAAAGAGTGTATATAGGCTGGACCCAGCCCATTCCCACACATGTTTTGCAGAAGTACAGGTTGGTCTTTATGCAGATCTCTCAACTGGAGTGAAGGTCTTACTCTGACTCTGTTGCTCAACTATGCATACCGTTCTCATAACTAGGTGGATGCCTTTTCTGACCTCAGTGGGAGAGGAATGTGCCTAATTCTGCAGTGACTTGAGATGCCAGAGTGAGTTGGTACCCAGGAGCAGACCTCCCCCTGCTCAGAGGTGAAGAGGACAGGTGGTTGGGGAGAGGCTATGTGTTAGGGGAATGGGTTAGAGGAGAGAAGGGCTTTGATTGGATGCAAAGTGAATGAATAAATAAATTAATTAATGAAAAGAAAAAAATAAAACCACCATCACTGTGTCCTCCTCTTCCCCCACAAAAGAAACAATCCGAGGTGACTTCAAGAAAGATGGTGGACTAGAAAGCTGTTGCCATATTACCTGGTAAAGGAGAGAGGTATGGCTAAAGAAAAAAAAATGACTCAGTTCCAAGGAGAGAAATAAAGTAAGAGCTTCAGAAAGCCACCCAAAGAGTGAAGGGACATCTCACCTATGCAAAGGAACAGTAGGATGACACAGTGAAGGAGGAGTATAGCCAATTTGAGCTCCAGCCATGCAGCTAGCTGCTGGAGCTTGGACCTCATCAAAGACTCGTCCAAAAGTGATATTTTTACTTTGTTGTAATAACAAAAGCTTTTATTTTTAAAGTTTAAATCCCTTTCATACATTTGTATATTGGACAATCTTTATTTTTCTTTGGGGGAGTCACTTTGTTTTCCTTTTTCTCTTTTCTGATCTACTTGTGCTCATGTTTTGATTTTTATCTTAGTATTTTTTATTATATTTTATATTATTTGTGCATCATCTTATATCAATCTAATTTTGACTACAAGCTTTCTCATTGCTGTAAAATACTTTTTACAGTTTTTCTGTTTTTGTTTTTCTCAAATATCTTGACCTTTCCTCCTCTTCCTCATGGCCTTTTTTTACATTCCCCATCTTCATCTTTTCATTGATTTAACCTCACTTCTCATGTCTGCTCTCCACTTGCCCTGGCTCTGTTTACCTCATCAATTTCTTGTTTCCACATTTACTTTAAATAATTACCTTCATAGCACACTTAGTTTTTCCATCTTCTATTTTAAGGTAATTAGCTCTTTGTTGGTGGGCTTTAATTGTTTTTAAGAGTATGTATCTGTCTTGCACCATCTTAGTGATGTTGCTGCCTATACAGTATGTTCTCTTATCTGAGCTGTGTTTAGCACTCTTGGGGGTTGAGCCCTCAAGAGTAGGCCACTCTCTAAGAAGATATATCAAAACCAACAGATACATAGACCACAACACAGAAACTCATGAAGCATTGAGAAGAAAAGTGAAACAACTTCAACTTCTCTAGAGTTCACAGCTTCTCTGCTACCTCACTCAAGATTCTGGAATTAATGAAAAGCAGGGTGGAGATTTCAAAGCTACTAGAAAAATGACTAGTCATCTCAAAGCTGACAAATAAAATGAGCTAATGAATGAAGTAGGGAAATTATTCCAGGACCTGGAGAGAAAAACAGTAAATTGGATGAGAGAATCAACAATATAGATGAAATAATCAGTGCAAAACAAAAAAGAAATGCATCAAGGCCACATTTCCACTGCCATCCAACAGGCTACTACTGCTGTCTCTGTGTCTGTGTGGAGAGTTTGCATGCTACACAGATTCAGGTACTATAACCTGTTTCCCTCCAGCACCTAACCACTATCTCAGGACTCACATATGATTTTTGGTTTCCTTGAAAAACACTGAAATGTGTCTTATAGGTATATATTTTCATTTTAATTCCAAGTGTGGACTATGGGGCTGCTTCAGATTATCCATAGCAACTGAATATGATGCATCTTGCTCTAGCAAGGGTGTGATTTTTGTGAATTACAGATAGTTTTTCTGAATATGTGACTTTTAGAATTGTACGGACTCTTCAATAGGTATATAAATACTAGGGCCCTGAGAGATGGGGCTGGGTATTGGTGGTGGTGGGTTGGTGGCTATATGCTGTTCATTTCAGTTTGTTGAGCAGTCATGCACAAAGAAGTAACAAGAAGAAATTAGATACCCTGACGGCAAAGATCAAACTTGCCCCAAGGAACTCAAATGCTCCTAATCAGCAGAAAGAAGTCTAAAAATAACAACCATTTCCCCTCTATACCCTTTTTTTCCTCTCCTACCTAGTGTTAGGGGGTTGAAGGAATGGAATAAGGGTGGAAGAAAGAAGAATCCACAGAGTATCCAAAAATCCGGCTCTCCACTTGGAACTCCTGTCCATTCTTCAGGTCAGAGGCCAAACCCCTGCTAACCTGGGGCACCTCTTTGCCAGCTCTTACAAGAGGCTTCTGGTGAGCTCAGACGCTATGCCTTTTCCTAGCTAAACAGGGATTACTTCAGAAAACTTGATTGAACTTCAAATTTCACATTGTTTTCAAATGGCAACACCCACAGGGACATTCGAGTTCCTTTTATAACAGGACTGCTTAATCACTTCTGAGATAAACCATTAACCAAAGGTCATAAAGAAGATATACATCACAGGGCCCCAGGTGTAAAAACAGGAGATAAGATATTGACTGAGTTTGTCTAAAGAAAACTTCAAGGATGGCTTTGTTGTAGTCTAAAACTTTTCCAAGACCCTTCATGCTAGTAACAAATGGTGAATGTTAACCCAGAAAATTGTTCCTACTGTATATGCAGGTAGACATTCTCTGTTAAAACCTCTTATTCAATTTATGACTAAATTCATGTTCAAATTCACAGTGAGGTTTTTAACCATGTAAACTCAGGCTCTGAGAGTCATACAAATACTGAGAACAAAGGGTAGAGATAAGTCCCCCTCCTCTTTTCTCCTTCAGACTTCAACTTAGAGAAGCACAATTCCCTACTGAATCTTTATCTAGCTTCCTGCTGTGTTAGTTTGAGGTGATAACTGGAGGTTGCACCTGCCAGCCTTCTTTTTATTTTTTATTTTTATTGGATATTTTATTTATTACATTTCAGATGTTATCCACTTTCCCCATCCCCTCCTAGAAACCCCCTATTCACTCCCCCCTCCTCTTGCTTCTGTGAAGGTGATACCCCATGATCAGTTCAATGGTTGGCTGCCATCATCCGCCTTTGTATATGTTAGGCTCTGGTAGAGCCTCTCAGGAGACAGCTATATCAGGCTCCTGTCAGCATGTACTTACAGGCATCACAAGAGTCTGCTTTTGGTGCCTGCACATGGGATGGATACCCAGATAGGGCAGTTTCAAGATGGCCCTTCCTTCAGTCTCTGCTCCACATTTTGTCTCTGTATTTGCTCCTGTGAGTATTTTGTTCCTCCTTCTAAGAAAGACCGAAGCACTCAAACTTTGGTCTTCCTTCTTCTTGAGCTTCATGTGATCTAAGAGTTGTATCTTGGGTATTTTGAGCTTTTGGGCTATTATCCACTAATCAGTGAGTGCATACCATGTGTGTTCTTTTGTGATTGTGTTACCTCACTCAGGATGATCTTTTCTAGTTCCATCCATTTGCCTAAGAATTTTATGAATTGTCTTTAATATCTGAGTAATACTCCATTGTGTAAATGTAACACATTTTCCATATCTATTCCTCTGTTGAAGGACATCTAGGTTATTTCTAGCTTCTGGCTATTACAAATAATGCTGCCATAAACATAGTGGAGCATGTGTCCTTGTTAAATGTTGGAGCATCTTTTGGGTATATTCCCAGGAGTGGTATTGCTAGGTCCTCAAGTAATACTATGTCCAGTTTTCTGAGGAACCGCCAGACTGATTTCCAGAGTGGTTGTATCAGCTTAAAGCAACTCAGTTAGGCAGATCAACTGCAGAAGTAGAGTACCCTACAGGCAGGGTAGCTAGCAAATGGTCCATTGTCTAGTTTCTGAGTAGAGGTAGCATGAAAAATGAACTCCTTATTAAGGTAGGAAGATCCACATTATATTGTATACAACCATACCACAAGCTGGTGTCCCAGACAGAATAGAACAGAAAAGTGTGGCGCAAAAGCAGTTAGCACTATCTGCTTCCTTACTGTGGATGTAGTACAGCTAATTGCTCCAGCTCCTGACTATGGGGTACTTTTGGAAATGGACTAGATGTGTTTGCATTATGAACTTGACTCAGGTTAGGATGAGAACATACCTTTGGGTGTGCTTGTCAGAGTATTTACAGAAATATTTAACTTCATAAGGACCTATCCTGAATGAGAGTAGTACCAACCCATGGTCCCAGGTTCCTGAGACTAAATAAAAAGTAATGAGAAAACTAACCAATATGACCCCTCAGGGATCTTGTTGCATGGCAGCTCTGGGGAGAAGCAGAGAGTATTTGGTATTGTGATAATCTCTGTCCTTCTGTGCTTCATTTTGCTGTGAACCTGAGGTGCCCTGAAAACTAACAAGTACAGATTGAACGACATGCACACAGTTTTGTTTCAATTAGCTTTGTTATCTTTGAGTCAAGGACATAGACTTAGAGAGTCAAAGTGACTACAGATAATGCATATAGAATTTTTCAGAACAATATAAACTACTAGAGTTGGACTCAGTGTTCATGTGGCCTTATATGATTACAGCCTACCTAGAGGAGGAATTGACATTGGGGATGATTGAATGAGTTCAGCCTCATATTTAATACTCCATAACACTGGAACTGTTATTCACAGCACCATGTTTCTTAATAGCTATTCATATTTTTGAATATGTGATCTACCCACAGTAGAGCCACTAGGGCTATTCAGTCTACTCTTTGATCTGGGAACAAAAGTATCCTGGCCAGAAGCTGCTGGCTGGGTTTCACAGGCTACTTCTAGACTAACACTGAAGTAGTAGCAAAGTAATTACTTCTAGACTTACCACTTTCTATCCCTTAAATTGACAGGATCACAGTGCAGCCCATGTTGAGCAATACAACCATGAGTAGCTCAGTAGGAAGAGAAGTCCGAAGAACATCATGTATCCTGGATAATCCAGCTCAGCTTTATTTCTGCTGTATTTGTTTTATCCATAATGATTGGTGTATTAATCACAGAACTAATTTAGTGTGCAGAATTGTTCTTTTACCAAGCCCTTCATTTAGTCTTTAAAAAGATTAATATAATTGAAGATATGAAGAAGCAGATATCAGAAACCTCATGACTATAAAACTAAAATATCATCAAATTGACATAAGAAGATTGAAAAAGAGTAGAGACAGAAAATTCCATTTATTGAAATAACCTCATGACATCTGTTGCCTTTTACTCACCAATAAAAGAAGGATTGGAAAAAAATGTCTTTTTTGAAAGTTTTAATTTTTCTGTATTAGTCAGGATTCTCCAGAGAGACAAAATTAGTAGGGCAGCTAATTGGTAGGTGGGGAAGAGGGTAGTAAATAGGTGTCAGACAAATGAAAATATTGTAATAAGCTGTCTAATGTGTTTATGGGGGCTCAGAAATCTAATTGTCCAATTCATGTATTTCTGAAGGCCTGAGAGCCTTGTGACCTAACATCTGAGGGCAGGTACACATAACATATAAAATTAACCATCACATCCATTTTCAAATATTGCACATAAGAAATATCTATTTGTTTTTGTTGTGTTGTGGTTTACTTGGTTTCCAGTAGTTGGTGGTTTTTGTGGAGGTTATGGAACCTTTAGGAGGTGCAACCTTTCTGGAAGATGTGCATCACTAGAGGCAGGCTTTGAGGGATTTTATTCTCATTCCTTTTTCTGCTTGCTTTCTCTGTCTCCTTTGTGCAAATGCATATGTGCTCTATCAGCTACCAGCACCAGCTACCATCCAATGCTGCTTGCATTGTGATGGACTCCATTCTTTTAAAACCATAAGCCTAAATAATCTACTTCTTAATTAAGTTGCTTTTGGTCACAGTTATTTTTTTTAGTACAGAGCAAATGAAAATTGCTAATACCTTTTGATTTGCTTTTCTGCTGACATTAAAATGTATAGGAAATATTTGAAATACAACCAATGATGACCCAAGAGGATATATATAAATAATTCATGATTATATAGTTCTTTATAAAAAAGAAACCCTGTGCTCTGTTTATAATACTTAAATTAAAAAGTGATGACAAAGAAGATGGACAAGAGCTTATCGTAGACTGTAGCAAACTAATACTAGAACCCATGAAATATAGCTTAAGGTAGCCCTAAACAGGAAATGTCTCTTGCTGTTCTTGCAAAGGACTATAGTGCAATTCACAGGACTCTATGCAGGCAATTCGCTATACCTGTTATTTTAGCTTCATGGCATCTCATGAGCCTCTTCCATACATATACAAAAGCACAAGCACATACATATACATAAAAACAGCATACACACATAGACACATTTTTTTTAATCTTAAGAAAGTAAAACAAAGATAGAAAATTCATTTTTCATCAAGACTATTATTTAACATTGTTCTAGAAACAAGAATCCAGTTAATTATATAAAAACAAGAAAAAAGGTAAATAAAATTCGAAGGAAATTAACTGCATATGATGTGTTATTATTTTCATGTTTATTCTTGACAAATCTAGCAAACTTAAGTTTTAAAATAAAAGTGTAAATAAATATTTAGCTTAGTTATTAGGGAAAAGTACAATAATTTATTTAATATACAGCAAGAATAAATTACATGATATAAGGTATAAATTTCACTTAAAATGTTTGTTTACTTTGTTTAAACATAATAAGATGTATAGAAATTATTTTTTATTGGGTATTTTATTTACATTTCAGATGTCATTCCATTTCCCCATTTCCCCTCCCTAGAAAGACTCTACCCCATGACCCCTTTTTCTTTTTGCTTTTATACAATTTTTTTAAAAAGTTAATCAAAGGCTTTATAAGTTTGGTAATGCTCAATCAGAAGTGTAACCCAATACCCAACCTAGATATATCAACTATCTTTGACTGGTGGAGACATGTGAACATCTGCCTCCATCTCCCCCTCCCCACTCTCTTTCTCTCTCTTTCTTCCTCTCATCACCTAGCTTCTCTTTTCCTTCTTCTCCTCCTCTCCTTACTCCTTCTCTTCCTCTCCATACTCCTCCCACCTTAGCTCCTCCTACATATCACCCTTCCTGTTAAAATAAAACTTTTCTCTCAAAATACAATTAGAGCATAATTATACCAATTTGTACCCGTGAGGTACAAGATAGTGCTAATACCCAGTCCATCATTTTGTTGACTAACCAGAACCTCTGTCATCTCTCCTAACTAAAACACTTAGTTCTGAACCTGGCTTTTTTTCTTGACTTTAGAATGAATGTCAGCTGAAAACCATCCACTCAAATCTTTTCTCTCAAAGTAAATAGCCAGGATTGGCTATGAGACTATAAGTTTTCAACCCCGTCAGAAATCCAGAATGACTGAGTTAACTGAAGTTATGGGAAGCACAAAGAATAGCTTCTAAAACTTAGCCAATTTATAGAGACAGCTGAACACCTGGACAGTCCCCATACTACAAAACATTGGAGCATCTGATCTTCAGCCTTCTGGCCCAGGATCATCTGACAGACCTTAGTGATGCAGAATTATTAAGGGCTGATTACTCTGTCTAGGCAGATATAATCAGTAAACTATTCTGCAAGTGTGTCCTTTTCTGGACAGTAATTTGTCTGTAGATGGAAAGAGGCAATTCTTGCCTAGTGGCTGTCTCACCACAACTGGAGTAACTCCAAAGATGCTCAATTTCTTCTTAGAATGCAAGATAGGAAGCTTTCAGGAGCAGACAGGTCTCTAGTCAAAATGAACATTACTACAGGAATGTTTGTAACATCAATTCTGTGGACTTCTGACGATTTGAAAACCAACTATCCATGTAAGGTAATCTGGACTGTTGTCTGTTAACTCCTCTCAGCTATTTCTAAATAAAATATAGAAAACAACCTAACAAAGGGATGCTCCAGTGATGCAATGAGTTAGCGTGTGGTACTTAAAGAACAGTATAGAAATTATATTAACTAGAAAGTTATAGTGGCTACATTAGTGAAACTTAAAAGAAATTTATGCATCATCTCACAGTGGGAGAGGTGTTGTGGAGCTCTATACCCTAAAAGTGACATGGCTGTTTCCCTCTTTTAGCTCCAGCTTCAAGACAGGGCCCATTAAGCATTCTATAGTGGAGAGTAGGGAGGGACTAACTAGACCCTGTCCATTCCTGAGGATCTGTAAGTACTTAATAGTTTCAGAGAATGGGGAGAGCAAAGAAGTGAGGGATTGAAAGAAGAAATAAATGGGATTTTCTTCATTGGTATAACCCATGCTCCTGTAAAGAACTCCCCACCAATGTTCCTACAAGCATTCTAATGAAACTTATTGGTTGATGAAACTATATTTGGGTATAATTATTTTTGCGTTCTGCCACTGGTGTCCATAAGAAAAGCTCATACAATAAGGAAACAGCATTATATAAAATCAATAGGATATTATTCAGAATTTTCATAAGCCAGTTTTAAAGTTATGTAGGAAAAAACTGTTGAACAGATTAAAAATATGTAAAAAGGTCTGAAGAGAAAATAGCATCAGTCAACTTCAATTTGGAAATGGCTTGATTTCCAGCTGCTATAATAACCACAGTGACCTAGTAAAGCATGCATATATAGCAGATGAGCAGAACAGAGCAGCATATCCTGAATGTACAAATAAGGTGAGCTGAGAGAAAGAGAAATACAGATATTTTTACATGATATGGATCCTGAACTGACCATCTTCTGTAACCGGCAAGGCTTCCTGTGGAAGGATTGGGAAATCAACCCACAAAACCTTCAACCTGTAATTTGTCCTGATGGCAGGATAGGCAGGGGTAAATGTGATGCAGAAGTCATAGGAGTGGCTAGCCAATGACTGGTCCAGCTTGAGACCCATGCCATAAGAGAGACCCTGCTCATAACACAGTCTAGAGGGCTGGAAGCCAGAGGCTGGATAGTCCAGAGACAGAATAGAGCTAAATAGGACTGGTTAAATAAAAGTCAATGAAATGATTCCTAATCATATTTTGCTATACTCATGAATTGGTTCCTAGTCCAGTTTTCATCAAAGAGGCTTCACACAGCAACTGATGGAAACAGATACAGAATACACCCATATTCAAACATTAGGCCTAGTTTAGGGAATCCTGAAGAAGAGAGGGAGAAAAGATAGTAAGAGCCAGAGGGGTCAAGGATACCACAAGAAAACCTAAGGAATCAACTAACCTGGGCCCATAGGGGCTCAAAGAGACTAAACTAGGGAACCTAACTAGGGAGCATACATGGGGCTGACATAGGTCCTCTGCATATATGTAACAGTTATGTAGTTTAGTCTTCATGTGAGACTCCTAGGAGTGGGAGCACATTCCCTCCTTCCTCCTAACAGCACTGTTTTCTCTTTTACTAAACTATCCTAGGTAGAAAACCACAGTAAAATATATGCATACAGCAGAACACCAGCTGAATAAAGCCAGCGAAAAAGATGCAAGAGAGCCATGCTTCCCCATAAGTACCTGCTGCTAATTTAGTATTAGTGTTGGGTGATTCAAATATAAATTTAGTACTCAATGATTCTAGAACATTCAACTCTGACTCTTTTGCCTGTTTCTGGACCCTTTCCTTCTACTAAGTTGCCTCATCCAGCCTTGATAATAGGGGCGGTCCCTAGTCTTACTGCAACTTGATATGCCATGTGTGACTGATAGCCATGGGAGACCTGTCCTTTTCTGAAGAGAAAGTGGAGAAGAGTGGATGGGGGAGGGCAGAGAGGAGGGGAGGGTGAGGGTAAGGGACTTAGCCGATAGGAGGGAGGAAAAACTGCAGTTGAGATGTAAAAAAGACATTTTAACAAATGAAAATTAAAAGGCATGGTTGATGACGGGGCTCAGTGACCCTACCTTGGTAAAACTGAGTTGTCCTTTCCCACCATTCCTATCCCCTGAAGGGCAGATAAATACCTCTTATTCCTTCTTGTGCACACTGTCATACTGTTCTATATAAGAAATTGATTAAACTTTTTCTCTGAATTTTCATGGGCCTAAACTCAGGTACTTTGGCTCAACTTCAAAAAGGCTTAGCCTGCAGCTTTAATAAAGCCAGGAAGAGTACGTGCACAAACCCACTCATTTTCAGTTGTCTAATTCTTAAAGTTAGCATACAGAAGTGATGAGTTTCACTGTAGTATCTTCATATATTATATTATTATTCTTTATTTTAATCAGCCTCCCTTGCTCATTTTCCTCCACTGTTTTTGTGCAACTCCAGGAGAGGGAACAGCTCCCCTCCTTCCTCCAGCTGCACTGGCTTTTCTTGCACTAAGCTATCCTGGGCAGAAGAACATGGAATACACGTACACAGTAGAACACCAACCAAATAAGGTAAGTGGAAAAGATACAGGATAGCGATGCTTCCCCCAGAATCACCTGCTGTTAATTTATTATTACTACTTCAAATATAAATGTACTAGTCAACTATTCTGGAAGATTCAAGTCTGATATTATGGTACCCAAAGGACTGGCTCCTTAGGCTTCATCTCTTGCTTGTATATGGTCATCTCCCTGTTTTTTCCCAGGTCTTTTCTCTATATTGATATCTCTGTCCAAAAGTTTTATTTTTATAAAGACAAACTTATGATACAGTAAAGCTCACTCTAGTGGTCTCACAAAAGCTAATTCTCCCTGGTTAATGACTTACCTCGCATGGTATTCAGATACTGAGGGGATAGGATTAAAACATGTTTATTCTAAGAAGGAAAGTACTTATAATACTGGTAACAGTTTTGGTGGGAGAAATGGCAGCCAGAACTGTGAGAAAACTTTAGAAATCTTAACATTCCCCATGAGTTACTTAGTTACAAGTTAAACAAAATGATGTGATTTCACTTTTTAGGTATTCGGTATTAACAGGGCATCAAAGACACGTAATGCTCATCTTTGGTCTATAATGGATCATACTTGCTAAGCCGCCTCCACCCTGAATGCAGAATCTACACTTGCCTCTAATAGCCGTTCCCAGCACACTGAAGGACTTCTCCAGACACTTTGTGGTATGTTGATTTCTCATTTTGTCATCATGCATGGGACTATCTAGAGTAGAAAGGAAGCTGTGATGTGGGAACCCATTGTGTCATGCTTCCTGCTCTCACACATTAACAAAAATGTGAGTATCAGTGAGAAATGCCAGGAAATAAAAGAAAAAAAGACATTACATTATTTTTGTGGTTTGCTCTAGAGCCAAAGGTGTGTGTGGGGGAAGGGTTCATGTGATGTGAGGGCCTGGCTTATGAGTCTGCAGACTTCATGCCACTGTTTTGTTATATGAGGTATCTATCTGCTGGTGGTGGTCAGGGAAGTGGTATATGCACTGCAGATGGGAAGACTTGTTTCTTTCAACCAGAAGAACAGCACTTTATTTTTTAATGGACTTCCACCCAGAAGTTCTACATTGCTTCCTTACATTCCTGTTACCCAGGCTTTGCCAGCTGGGAGTACAGCCATGTGGTCTTCAGAATTCACAAGCTGATGTATTTGCAGAAGTTCCTGTAAGCTTTTTAAGTAATGGTCCAAGGAGAAATTTCTTTTTTTTTTTTTGTTTCTTTTTTTTTATTGGATATTTTATTTACATTTCAGATGCCAACCCATTTCCCCATTTCCCCTCCCTAGAAAACACCTATCCCGTGCCCCCTTTTTCATTTTGCTTTTATACAATTTTTTTAAAATGTTAATCAAAGACTTTATAAGTATGGTAGTGCTCAATCAGAAATGTAACCTAATACCCAACCTAGCTATGTAAACTATCTTTGACTGGTAGAGACATGTGAACTTCTGCCTCCATGCCCCCTCTCTCTTTCTCTCTCTTTTTCTCTCTCATTACCTAGCTTCTCATCTACTTCATCTTCTCCTCTCCTTACTCCATCTTTTCCTCTCGGTGCTCCTTCCCCCTTAGCTCCTCCTACATATTACCCTTCCTGTTAAAATAAAACTTTTCTCACAAAATACAATTAGAGCATAATTATTCCTATTTGTACCAGTGAGGTACAAGATAGTCTTAATACCCAGTCCCTCTTCTTTTTGACTAACCAGAATCTCTGTCGTCTCTCTTGACTAAAACACTTAATTTTGAACCTGGCTTTTCCTTGGCTTTAGAATGAATGTCAGCTGAAAACCACAAGGAGAAATTTCTAACCTTCCTAAAACAAAACAGAAATGACATCAGGGTTCAAAAATATAGCTCAGAGGTTGAGTACTTGCTCATGAGGAAGTCAATGGAATGTATCACTAGTATCACAAGTGAAGGAAAAGGTAAAGAACAAAAGGAAGAGGAGCAGGAGGAAGAAGAGAAAAAGGAGTGAGAGTAAGGGCGAGCAAGATGGGGTATAGAAAGAGTAGAAAGAATTGATGGTGGTGGAGAAGGAGGAAAAAGAAGCACCATGTATGCCTTCAGCATTGGGTACTGAGAAGCATCTAATGAAGTGTGCCTTCTGTGCTCCTGCCTATTACTTTCTTGCCATGGTCAACCCTCTCACAACAGGCTTCTTTGAAACGTTCTTTCATGCTCTAAGATCATGGTATTTTGTGAAAGTAAGGAATCCAGACCTAAAGAAGAGGTGCAGATCTGACAGAAGAAGGCTGATTGACAAGAATCATGCAAATTGGGGGATAGGAGCAGTCTTCTACAGAGTAGCACAGAATGTAGTCTGTTGACATATTCTGTCGTTTCACATGCAATAATTTATTAAATTGTTGATGGTGGAGGGGAGACCCAAGTATCAGGAGGGGCTATTGTGATCTCTGAATAATAAAGATTTTGTCACTGGCTTTACAAAATATCCCTTCTTGGACAGGTAGCCTAGAGTTCTTACAAGAAAAGGAGGTACTAGAACAGGGTAGCATATAGGCACCTACTTTGCTGTCTTGTTTCCAGGAGGAGTGAGAGGAGAGAGAGAGAGAGAGAGAGAGAGAGAGAGAGAGAGAGAGAGAGAG
>JANHMN010000003.1:53455504-53510754 GCA_030674055.1 Rhabdomys pumilio | reverse complement strand
GAGAGAGAGAGAGAGAGAGAGAGAGAGAGAGAGAGAGAGAGAGAGAGAGAGAGAACAAACCAGATAGAGAGGCCGAGGGAGAGGGAGTGAGGGAGAGAGGGAAAGAGGGAGAGAGGGAGAGAAAGTGGGGAGAAAATGTGTGTATGAGTGAAGAGGAAAATTAACAGTTTGAAGATAGTTTGTTTGTTTGTTTTGTTGCTGTTGTTGTTATTGTTGTTGCTTTAAAACAAAGTATCTCTATGTAGTAGCCCTGGCTGTCTTGCAACTCACTTTGTAGACCAGCCTGTTCTCGAATTCACAGAGATCTGACTGCCTATGCTTCCTGGGTGCTGAAGTGAAAGGCATAGAACATTGTTGCATGATTTTCTTTTTATTTTTAAAAAGATAGAAACCTCTATGGTTAAAACATGTAACCATGGCAGAAATTTATGACTGTGCTTTCTTTGTCCGTTTGTTTTCTTTGTGTCACTATTGTGTTGGTGCTTTACTAATTGCTATAGGAATCAAGACCATTGCAACACAGTAGAAAACAAAACAAAAGTGACTTAACTGTCAAATACAGTATGGACAGCTGGGGAGCTCTAGCCGGTGGGCACAGGAGGAGGCTATGCATGGAAAATTCCTAAGAGGAATGGGTGATTGAGAGTGGGAGGATCCTAGTTAAATCTGGATTTGTGCACCCCATGATGGACTTAGCAAAGACAGTTCAGTGAAACTGGCTAAACCTTAGTCAAGAAGAGAGTCTTTATCCTAATTCAGTGCCAAACCAGATTAGAAAGTTAAAGAGCGGTTCATGAAAGTCCAGAAGGATTTAGGTTATTCTGATTCAGGAGGAAGCAGGAGCTGAGGCCAAGGCAGATGGATAAGCTCTAGGCATCTCTGCAGAGACAAGGCTGACTAGACGGCTGTGCTGTAACATGGAAAGGGTTTCATTAGATCTGCCTGTGATACATGTGAATAGCATTCAGAAACTTGTAGAACATGAAATCAGTTTTGTCAAACTCTAAAAAAATAAGAATTAGAAACAATGTAAGGAGCCCAATCTGCCTGCTTAAGGACTTTTTAAAAGTCCAGCAAGAAATTCTGTACCTTTGCATGTCTTCTGTCTTCCTTACATGCACCTATTTCTGTAACAAAGTTTATCCCCAACATTCTGTAAGACTGCAGCAATTCAGAAAAGATATTTTCGCAGAATACTTGCACAGCAACAGCAGCTCCACCAATGAGCTGCCACCAGATTTTCACTCTGCTCTCCACAACCAATGAACACTGTTTTCAAGCAAGACATGAATGTCTCCAATTTTGCTCACAAAAATTTTCTCTTGGCTCAGCCTTCTCGGATACACACATGCTTTACTATGTTTGCATATTCCCCTAGCAATGCTATTCTTGTACGCAGGTAATTAATGTTTTGAGACTCTTTTATTATTTACTTTGACAGCCATAACAAAGAGATGGTACTTCAGTGGTGAATGTAATCTGCCATTCCATAGAGGATCTGTACAAGCAGGTGGTACATGGTGATGGTGTGTTTCTGAGAGGTTTTCATCTTCTGGGAAGATTCAGGGCTGGCATGCCTATCCTGCCCCATCACCTAGGGGTGTCAGGCTTCTAAAAGAATGAGAACTTCTGAACAGCCTCTTTTGTGATTGTCGTGGTTTGAATATGCTTGCCCCAGGGAGTGGCACTATTAGGAGGTGTAGTCTTGTTAAAGTAGGTGTGGCCTTGTTGGAGGAAATGTTGTCACTGTAGGAGTGGGCAATAAGACCTTCCTCCTAACCACGTGGGAGCTAGTCTTCACCTAGCAGCCTTCAGACGAAGATGTAGAACTCTCAGCTCCTGCACCATGCCTGCCTGGACACTGCCACGTTCCCCACTTGATGATAATGGATTGAACCTTTAAACCTATAAGCCAGCACCAATTAAATGTTATATTCGTAAGAGTTGCCTTGGTCATAGTGTCTGTTTCACAGCAGTAAAATCCTAACTAATACAGTAACAAAATGTAGGGGACACCTATGTTTGTATGAGAACCAAAACAGCATTATTGAAAATATAAGAATCATCTCTGCAGCCCTATTCTGCCTCCAGTAACTCAGGCTCATTTGAGAGTACATCACAGAATCTTCCTCATTTTAAGTGACATTTGCAATGTGTACACACTTTTTTTTAACTAGGTGGGAAAAAAAGATGTTTGGGGCATTACAAAATTGGATTGACCTTATTGAACATTTCCTCAGGGGCATTAAGGAAATAATGTCCTTACTGGAGCCAACAATCATCTGGGAAGAGACAACCTAGAATTCCATGTACATACTTGAGTGCTGACATGCATCTATGAAAGTTTGTCATTGCATCCAGGTGCCTTTTGACTTCTTATTACTGTGTAGGAAAACAGAGGGGCTCAAACAAGGCAGTAGACACATGCAGTTATCAAGAAGAGTGACTTTGAAATCTTCATTTTAAAAGCATAATTGTTTAGTTATTTCATTCACATAGAGAATTATTTGAGGAACAATTAGTCTCCTAAAAACATAGGTTTGATAGCTCCTAGAAAGACTAGTAACTGGTTAGAGAAACCAGCTTGTATTTCTGAAGCTCAGAAGTTGATATCAATACCCATATACAAAATATGTTTCATAATAGGTCAATAAGATTCCAGCAACCATCGCAGAATTCTTTAGAAAATATCCATATTTTCATTGCCAAGGATCAATACTTCTAGAAGTTGAGTTGCTACTCAGAACTTGTAACTAAAACCTAAACACTATATTAGTTTGTATCTGTTGACAACAGCATCATGTCTAAGGTATTTTACTGATTGGCAAGCAGAAATGAATGTTCAGCTTGGTTCTCCATATGTCATTAAATTTCCTTACATAAAAGGAAACTCATAAAAGTGATAATAATTGCTCCAGTCAACTTGTAAGATTATATTTTGTGGGACAAATAGGTATCATAGGAGCCCATTCCTTTAAGTTAAGCACTTGTTCCATGACCCAAAAGATCCAAATGACACATAGATATCTCAGTGCACTGAATGATGCTGAGTTGTTATCTGCCCTTCCCTTGAAAACTTGAGAGGATACAGAGAAACTTCCCACGGAGGCTAACTTTCACAGGCAAAATATGCTTCTGAGTTTTATACACACACACACACACACACACACACACACTTTAGGAAGAGAAGAGAGAGAGAGTGAGAGTAAGAGTGAGAGAGACCAAGAGTGAGAAAGCAAGAGAATAAGAGAGAGAAAGAGAGAGAAAGAGAGAGACTAAAGTAATATGATATTAACAAGTTAACCATTGTCTGTTTTCCTATCCTCACATTAGAAAGAAACTTAAATGTTCAATATGGTCTTTGGTCTTTGACTGCTATTTTCTTCAGCTACAGAACGAATGTTTTCAGCTCGGACCATTGGAGCATTTGTTCTACTTTGTGAAGTGAAGTTCTAAAATTAAAAGTCAATCCAGTAAAGGTGAGGCACTGGTAGATCACATGTTTAGTATGTTCAGGGGACTTGGTTTGTTTATTAGCATCTTAAACACAGAGCAAAACACAGGCAGGGCCTGGAGAGCTGCTCAGTGTGAGCATCTAGAGTGGGTAACTCACAACCACTTTTTACTCCAGTTCCAGATTTGATGACCTCTCCTGACTTCCATGGGCACCAACACACACACACACACACACACACACACACACACACACACACCTTTAAAATGGAGTTTTCTGGTAGAATTTTGGGGATCACTTATGTATAGCATCATATCATTTGCAAATACTGATACTTTGATTTCTTCCTTTTTAATTTGTATCCCCTTTAGTTGTATTATTGCTCTAGCTAAAGCTTCAAGTACTATGTTGAATAGATAAGGAGAGAGTAGGCAGCCTTCTATTGTCCCTGGTTTTAGTTAAGTAGCTTTAATTTAATTTGATGTTGGCTATTGACTTGCTGTATATTGCTTTTCTTGTGTTTAGGCATGTACCTTGTATCCCTGAGCTCTCCGAGACTTTTAACATAAAGGGGTATTGAATTTTGTCAAACACATTTTCAGAGATAAGTGGCATTCTTCTTTCAGTTTGTTTATATGGTGGGTTATGTTGATGAATTTTGGTATATTGAAACATTCCTATGTCCCTCAGATGAAGCCTACTTGATCTTGATGTCTTTAATGTATCACGTTTGTCTCTGAGTATTTTACTGAGTATTTTTGTGTCAAAGTTTACAATGGAAATTGGTATGGAATTCCCTTTCTTTGTTGAGACCTTGGTGGTGTATTTATCAGGGTAACTATGGCCTCATAGAATGGATTTGGCAATGTTCTCTTTCTATTTTGTGAAATAATTTGAGGAGTAATAGTAATATCTCTTCTTTGAAAGTCTTGTAGAATTCTAAACTAAAACAATCTGTCCTGGGCTTTTTTTTTTTTTTGGTTAGGGGGGAAGTGGTTGGGAGAATTCTAAATGTATCCTGAGAATCTTTTCTCCAGTAAACATGTAGAGATGAAATTGTCAAAAACCAGAAACAATCTGTCATTATATGATTGTCTGATTTACAGTGCAAGTTTAAACCCTAGTATCAAAGGATGTCAGTAGCTAAAGTGAAAATATTGATTAGAAAATAGTATAACCTGGGATGAAGATTTACGAGAGTATGAAGGTGAGACTGAAGATGTTGAACTCTGCCAAGTCAGCAGTATGCCTTTACTGCTATGTCTCAAGGATATACTAATTCTTCATAGTCTGTTTCATCTATACTACAATGTGTCTCAATCCTCCATTGTATTTCTGACATATGCTGATTAGAATAAATAAGCAGTAGGCAGCAACCACTTTCAAATTTTTGGTAAAGCATGTGTGTATAATATAATTTGAAGCAAATCTGGACATGTTGGCATATGCAGGTAATCTTAGCACTGAGCAGGCAGAGAGAAGGGTATCATTAGAAATTGTTGGTCAACTGTTTATTTTTAGAGAAATACTAGAGGAAATTTTACTCTGAGGATTCAACTTCCTTTTTCTGGCTCTCATTCTAAGTGTAAAATAAAGATGCTTTACTCTGTGGTTGGCTCTATTATACTTTTAAGAGAATAAAGTTTGAAATCATCCAAATATTTTTAGTTTTCTCAGCAGAAGGTGATCTGAATTATGTACTCTGCCATAGTTGAAAGAATATAATACCTTTTTGACTGGGGAAAATATTAAAAAGAGAAGTCTGTGCATATCTAGAAGCTAGGCATCACCTTTGATGCTTGTGATTAAAACAAGAACTAGATCATCTGAGCAATAGCCTGTAATATCATGGGAGTACTTAGAAACCATGATCATCAACTCAAAAGTGGGCTTTTCATGCCCCTCAGAGGTGGAAGGTAATTCCCTATTTAGTGCACACATCATGCACTTCAAAGGTCCCTGAAATGGAACTGACCAGAAAGTCTCCTCCATGAAGACTAGCATTCATAGAACCATGAAAGCTTCCAAAGGAGACAAACAACCATAGTTTTATTCAGGTATAATGTGTATGAACCACAACAGAAACAAGAATTGTATGAAAACTCTAAGTGTGCATGTCTTAGCTAGATTTTTTGTTGATGTGAAGAAACATCATGACTAAGGCAACTTATAATGGAAATTACTTAATTTCAGGCTTATAGTTCCAGTGAGTGAGTCCATAACAATCATGGTGGGAAGCATCACAACAGTCAGGCAACCATGGTAACAGAGCACTATAACTGGGAACTTACATCTCCATCCACTAGAACAAGACAGAGAGGGGCAGACTAGGTATGATATGGGATTTTAAAAAAGCACAAGATCACTCTCCAGTGACAAACCTTTTCCAACAAAGCCACACCTCCTAATTTCAAAGAGTTCCACAAACCGAGACCAAGCATTCAACCATATAAGTTTATGAGGACTATTCTTGCTCAAACCACCACAGTGAAAAAGCAGCGTGCATACATTGCTTGTAACCAACAGATCTCTAATTGGAATTAACTCAACAAGAGGGAAATCATGACTGATTCTGATATCCTAGCCAACTATTCAGGGATAGATAACTCATAGAATGTAGGGAAATCTCCAGTAGTCATTTTACTAAGCCATCATAATCTCTAACTATATTCAAAGTACTTGTCCTTATGTCATAAAATAAATGTAGGCCTCACACTCATAAAGAAAAGTTTTCTTTGCAACAGAGACCATTATATTCTGAGAAACTACACCCTAAAACATCACCAACAGGACTACCTAAATGTGAGCTAAATAAGAACAACAGCAAACACATTAAAGTAGAAGGAGAAAGACCAGAGACCTCGATTCTACACAAGATTCTACAGATAACTGTAGAATAATGAGAGTGGAAGAAGTAGTATTCTCAGGGAAGAGCACACCAGAGAAGAAAAACTTTAAGATAATCCATTTATATAGTTTTATTTGGGGGGATTATAATATATCATTTCTCCTTCTTTTTCTTCTTTCTAAAAACTTCCTCTATATACCTCTTTGCTCTTCTTCAAATTTATGGCCTCTTTTTTCATTATTTGCTATCACATACACATAGTTTTTCTCAAACACAAGTGTGACATGCCATCTTTGTAAACAGAAGCTTCTTCTTGGGCTGCAGCCACTGTCTTCTTGACATGTGCTTTATTTTTTATTGAATATTTTATTTACATTTCAGATGCCATCCCCTTTCCCCATTTCCCCTCCCTAGAAACCCCCTATCCCATGTCCCGTTTTCCTTTTTGCTTTTATACAATTTTTTAAAATGTTAATCAAAGGCTTTACAAGTTTAGTAATGCTCAGTCAGAAGTGTAACCCAATACCCAACCTAGATATATCAACTATCTTTGACTGGTGGAGACATGTGAACATCTGCCTCTATGTCCCCCCACCTCTTTCTCTCTCTTTCTTTCTCTCATCACCTAGCTTCTCCTCTCCTTCTCCTCCTCTCCTTACTCCTTCCCTTTCTCTCGGTACTCCTCCCACCTTAGCTCCTCCTACATATCACCCTTCCTGTTAAAATAAAGCTTTTCTCTCAAAATACAATTAGAGCGTAATTATACAAATTTGTACCTGTGAGGTACAAGATAGTGCTAATACCCAGTCCATCATTTTGTTGACTAACCAGAACCTTTGTCATCTCTCCTAACTAAAACACTTAGTTTTGAACCTGGCTTTTTTTCTTGGCTTTAGAATGAATGTCAGCTGAAAACCATCCACTCAAATCTTTTCTCTCAAAGTAAATAGCCAGGATTGGCTATGAGACTATAAGTTTTCAACCCTGTCAGAAATTCAGAATGACTGAGTTAACTGAAGTTATGGGAAGCACAAAGCATAGCTTCTAAAACTTAGCCAATTTATAGAGACCGCTGAACACCTGGACAGTCCCTGTACTACAAAACGTTGGAGTATCTGATCTTCAGCCTTCTGGCCCAGGATCATCTGACAGACCTTAGTGGTGCAGAATTATTAAGGGCTGATTACTCTGTCTAGGCAGATATAATCAGTAAACTATTCTGCAAGTGTGTCCTTTTCTGGACAGTAATTTGTCTGTAGATGGAAAGAGGCAATTCTTGCCTAGTGACTGTCCCACCTCAACTGGAGTAACTCCAAAGATGCTCAATTTCTTCTTAGAATGCAAGACAGGAAACTGTCAGGAGCAGACAGGTCTCTAATCAAAATGAACATTACTACAGAAATGTTTGTAACATCAATTCTGTGGACTTCTGACGTTTTGAAAACCAACTATCCATGTAAGCTAATCTGGACTGTTGTCTGTTAACTCCTCTCAGCTATTTCTAAATAAAATATAGAAAACACCCTAACAATAAACTCAAAGCCATGAATTTGCTGTAGGCCCTTAACTCACAGGGTAACCAGCTCAAATCAGTTAAAAAAGTTAAAGAAGGACTGGGTCTAACCCTTGTATTCCTAAATGTGTTATACAGGCACAATGCCTATGAGAGTATCAATATTCATCTCGCTTTTATATCAATAAGAAGCTCATACCAATGAAAACCTTAAATTTGAAATCAAAGTAAATTTTGTATCATTTAAGAAATTATAACTTCATCTTGATAATAATTATACATATTTCTACCAATAGGTTATGGCTATGAAATAAATTCTAGCTAATCCTCCCTTTTCCAACAAAACCACTACTTTTTCCTAGAAAGACAGCCCAATATTAACCACCTTAGTCCCCAAGCCTAGGAAATAGGGGCACCGACTCTTCATTAACTTCTTCAAGCTGATTACAGGCATTGAGATATTAGAAGAGGGGTCAGGGGAAGAGTAAATTGATAAGCCTCTGACGCTGCGTCTTCACTGCATCCAGATGGAATTTCAGGACATCAGAGTTTTGAGCAGGTCTGCTCAGCTTGCTTGATGAGTAGATATACCAAGGCTGTGTATTCTGCAATATACAATTCTCAAAACAAATTTTAGTATCAAGATAAATTTTTGAAGAGGGCTGACATTTTATTAAAGATGTTGATTCTAACAACTTTTCTTTTTTTTTTCTTTTTTTATTGGATATAATATTTACATTTCAAATTTTATCCCCTTACCCCATTCCCACCACCACCCAAGAACCCCTTATCCCATCCCCCCTCCTCCTGCTTCTATGAGGGTGTGCCCCCACCGACCCCCCCACTCCTACCTCCCCACCCTCAGATTCCCCCCTACTCAGTGTTCAGCCTTAATGGGACCAAAGATCTCCTCTCCCACCTATGCCCAACAAGGTCATCCTCCCCTACATATACAGATGGAGTCATGGGTCCTCCCTATGTGCTCCTATGCTGGTGATTTAGACCCTGGGGAGCTCTGGTTGGTTGGTATTGTTGCTCTCCTCATGGGGCCACCAACCCTTTCAGCTCCTTCAGTCTTCTCTCTAACTTCTCCATTGGGAACCCTTGATCAGATCAATGGTTAGCTGTAAGTATCTGCCTCTGGGTATGTCAGATTCTGGGGGACTTCTAAGGAGACAGCCATATCAGACTGCTGTCAGCATGCACTTCCTGTAATCCATATCAGCGTCTATTTTTGGTGACTGCACATGGGATGAATACCCAGGTGGAATGGTTTCCAGACAACCTCTCCTTCAGTTTCTATCCCACACTTTGTCTCCATATATGCTCCCCTGGGTATTTTGTTACTCCTTTCTTGTAATTCTCTTAACAGCAAAATTATAATATCAGTGCTTTGGTCATCTTAAGTTAAAGGCCCTTTATCATAAAATATATGGTTTTAAACTTTACTCAAATTGAATTTATAATCCCTATGACCTCCCTACATATACATAACAAAAGAGTGTAGTAAAATTAGCAAATACTAAAGTATATTGATAATTTATTATTTTTAGTTTATGGTTTTTAGAAACAGTACACACACCTAATATATTTCAATTCCTTCGCTTATTACTTGCAGTGTACGATGCAACAAAATACAAAACACATGCTTGGTGACATTCGTCCATATCTACAAGACAGCAGCTAGAGATTAGGATTCAAGACTGACAATCAACCTTCCTACAAGCAATTAGCATTACATCATAATATGCCATCAAGGCAAATTCTTTATACTGAAAAAAATCAAAATAAAGACCATTATTTGTAAACTTTATACGAAATGTAACTCTTCAAGTGGAAATGAAAAATAAAATTTTGTCTATTTACTATTGAATACACATAAGATTTCAATTTTTGTTATACTTAGAAAAAAGCTCTTTTGTGTTGGGAAAATAATGCTTCAAAAAATAATTAGTAGAAAACCCCACCAGGATAATGTTTTGTCCTGTCAATACCAGCAAATTTCTGGATGTACTGAGGATGATACTGAAACATTCACAGGTGAAATGTACAAGTGTGTCTTAAATAAATCTTTCCTTGTGATTGGAAATAGGTTTGTAATGAAATAAACTGATTTAAGGTTGTCACAGCTGCTTTCCTGAATCATGCCAAGGGCATTATTATCTCCCTCGCCATCGCCTACATTACTAAAAATAAAAATATATTTATAATGTGCAAGACAAATATGGACTGGACAAAAAATGTTCCACATTTGGGCTACAGTCTAAATAGTAATTAATAGCCTGATCAGACTAATGTATGGAATGTTCGAATTCTCAATTTTCAGCCAATAGTGGTGCTTCCCAATGCCCCTCCTGAAATGGGAAAACCCAGGCAGCCATTTCCACATTCACTGAGAGAGGCAACAGGTAAGAATTCACAGTCAAAGACAACTTATTGCTGATCCACTGAACATACCAGCCTTGAGCACTCTGGGCGAGATGAAGGTCAATGTAGTAGTTTTTGTACCAAATTATAACCAGTGATCTAGTAAACAGCCATCAGCCCTATTATTAGTAATAAGTAGTCATAATCCTTTAAAAAGTTACTTGCAATCCTGAAGAATTAGGCAGAAGTTGTTGTAAAATTAAAAAAAACCTGTTTTTGTCAAAAACTGGCAGTGTGAAGAAGGCAGCACTGGAAGTGTCAGTCATCTGTGATGCCAGGCACCCTCCATAAACTCTTAATGTGGCTAGGCTTTGGGACCCACTGACTACAATCTCAGATGGATATTTTTTGCTCATAGGTTACACAGATAAGTACAACTTCAGCTTTAACAATTCCTATGCAAGCTATGTCTCTGAGTCTACAAGATAGTATTAATAATTCAAACCAAACTAATAGACAGGAGACCACTTAGGTTTAATGTTACCATAGCAGCCTTTTATAAGTATACTAACAACTTTAGCCTAATCCCAATAAAGCCTGATAACAGTCATAAGAATTTATTAGGATGTTTACTGGGGTACCATTATACCCATGCCATTACGAGTGTATATAGAGATATAGTATTTGTGTGTGTGTGTGTGTGTGTGTGTGTGTGTGTGTGTATGTGTGTGTGTGTGTGTGTGTGTGTGTGTGTGTGTGTGTGTGTGTGTACAGTTAACAGTGAATTTGGATTGACTGAGTAACAGCTGTCTGGCAAACAGGACATGATGGCTTCTCTTTTCACAGATCTTGTTGGCACATTCCATGCAAAAGAAGTTGAAATGTAAATAAAGAAAATGTCCAATTAAAAAATATATTAAAAAGAAAAAAAGAAGAGAAAAGAAAAGAAGAGAAGAGAAGAGAAGAGAAGAGAAGAGAAGAGAAGAGAAAAGAAAAGAAAAGAAAAGAAAAGAAAAGAAAAGAAAAGAAAAGAAATGCTTCCATAAAATCAGGCTTCAGGTAAGCCCATGGGATATTTTCTTAATTAATGTTTGATGGGAGAAACCCATTGTGGGTGGTGCCATTCCTGGACTGGTCATCCTATGTTCTGTTAAAAAAAAAAAAAAAGCAAGCTATGTAAGCCATGAGAACCAAGCTAGTGAATAGCATCCATCACTCCTCTGCATCCATCCAGTCTCTGCATTAGTTCCTGCTTCCAGGTTTTTGCCTTGCTTGAGTTCCTGTCTCCACTTCCTTTGATGATGTACTATGATGTAGAAGCATAAGGCAAATAAACTCTTTCTTCCCAAGTTGTTTTGATCATGGTGTTTCATCACAGTAATAATAACCCTAAGACACCCTGTCTCAAAACCAAGAACCAAACAAAAATATAAACAAATGTCCCTCCTCCAAAATTCTTAGATGGAGTCCTGTTCACTAAAAAGCCTAGTGCCCTGTGCAGGCCTAATTTCTAGAGTAAAGCAGTCACTTCCCTTGAGCAGGTAGAGCATTGTTGCCTCACACTGATTTTCCAGACATTAGGCCTTCCTCTACTATTTGTATGCCCTATGACTTTGGACAAGTCAGTGAGAAAGACTGACCAGTTACTCTCTATAGTTTTACCCCAGTGATCAGTAGCTCCAGTCAAGTATGCATGAGTCACCTCACTTACCAACTACTCCTTTCCATCCATCTCTTCCCTCTGTTCACCTCCCCTTCTTTTCTCTCTTTCTTGTTCACCACTCCTCTTCTTCCTCTATCCTGACCTCCTTTCTTTCCTCTGCCGATTTTTTATTTCCTTTTAGCATCCTATTTTATGTGTACATAGCAATATGATTAAGCTCTCCTCATCTCTGGTACAATTTTGAAAATTATATAGATCTAAAAGGATATAAGAAAGAAAATAAAAACAAAAAAAGACTGGTGTCCTGGTTTTTTGACTTGCTGTACTCCCTTTAGTTTGATTAGAAGATGACAAGGTTGACACACAGAAGTGCAATCTTTTGCCAGGGCAAGGTAGTTTCTTCCTGAGTTAGCAGATTTAGGCCAGGCCATAGTATTTACCACCTTTAATTCCTATTAATAAAACCTCTCTGGAATTTATAACTTGCTGTATTTGGCAGCTTTGAGGAACAATTCTGTCACTTCTGATATTGGTTCTTATAATTCTTTGCCCATCGGCCTGGGCTATTCTCTGCAGACCTGTCCTACTTTGTATTTATGTAGACCCTAGTGAGCTTTATGCACGGATCCAGTTCAATAAGTTTATTGGCAACTAAAATTCTATTTACTTGAAGAAAAGGGGAAGCATTTGTTTAATCTGTGTACTTATTAAAATTAGAATGTTTAAGAATTTTACTGTACTTTTTTAAAAAGTTATGATTCTTCCTAAAACATAAGCAAAGAATTGTGATATGATCTAGTGATTCCACCTCTAAGGGCAATATACTAAAGAATTTAAAGCAGGGGCTTTAGCTGACCCTGCTTGTATATTTGTACTTGAAAGAACATTATGTAAGAAACCAGTTGTGAGAGTTTGCTGGGTATCCGTCAGTGAAGAAATGTACAAAATGTGTCATATGTGTACAAGGAAATATGATTCAAGGTCAAAATGGAGTATAATTTTGTCACATGCTAAGCAAGCTTTTGTTATAATGTTAAAAATAAACATGTTTAAATTCTCTGTGTGTATGCATGTGCATATGCGTGTGTGCATGAGTGCACGTGTGTCCGCATGTGTGTGTGTGTGTGCATGTGTGTGTGTGTAAATTAAAATCTAAGTTTTTGAATGAGTAGAAGCATCTTTCTAAATTGGGCTTGTTTTAACATAAGTATTTCTACTTCATGGTTTCATCTTTCTTTATGGCTGAGTTGAATTCCAGTGTGTATTAATAGCATCTCTTCTTTATCCATTCATTTCTTGATGGATGTCTAGGCTGGCCCACTTCTTAGCTATTACGAATAATGCTGAAATGAATATGGATGAGCAAGTATCTCTGTGATAGGATTTAGAATCCTTTACATATATCCTAGAAATGATCATATGGTAGTTGTATTTTTAAATTTTAAAGAAAACTCTCTACTTACAAAGTGGCTGCAAATTCTGCAATGGCTGTGCTCAACAGTGTATATACAAAGGTTCCTCATTTCACACATTCTCACCAACATATGTTGTTTGTTTTCTTGATGAGAGCCAATTTAATGTGTTAGTTTTAAAGTGTAGTTTTACAACACGTGTTGGCCATTCTTCTCTTGAGAACTGCATTTGGTTCATCATTCTATTTGTTGATGGGATTACTAGGGATATTTTACTGTTTAATTTTTATATTTGTCTTCATATCCTTGATGTGACTTCTCTTTTTGTTATTCATTGGCAAAGACTTTCTCCCATTGTGTAATCTCTTTCTTTCCACATTTACTGTGCTGATGTTTGTAGTTACAATCAATCCCATTTGCCAGCACTTAGGCTTATTCTCTGCACTGTAAGAACCTTTAGAAAGTCCTTCCCTGAGCTCGTGTCTTGAAGGACTTTACTTACATTCTCCTTTAGCAGTTTCAAAGCCTCAGGTCTTATTTTAAGGTCTTTGATCTGTTTTCAAATGATCCTTCTGTAAGGTGAAATATAAAGGTCTTAGAGTCATTTAGGGTTGCTTTACTTTATAATGTAATCTACTTTAGAGAGGTTTCCATAGACCATGAGAAGAATGTGTGTTCCTTACTTGTTGAATCATATACTCTGTGGATATCCGTTAAATCCAATTGATCTGTAATATTCTTTGATTTGAATTTTTTCTATTGGTTTTTAGTTTGGAAAGCCTACACAAAGACAGGAGTGGTGTATTGAAGTTTATTGTTTTTTATGTCCGTATGCATCTGACCTTTCATATCTTTCAGAATTTGTTTTATGACACCAAGAGCACCAACATTTGGAGAAAAAAGTATTTACAATTGTTACAGCTTCCTTTTTGGTGTCAGATTATTATGATTATATAATATGTTAATATGATTAATATGTGATGATATATTAATTATAAAATAAAATTAATGGTCACTACATATTAATATGTTAATATGTCATAACATGTTAATGTGTAATGACCTCTTTAATTTGGTTTCTTAGTTTTTTTGGAGTGGGACAGGGCCAGGAATTAAACCTATGACCTTGTGCATGCTAAAACAAATGCTCTAACACCAAGTATATCACCATCTTCTGCTCTGTATTTCTGACATCTGACAGTGATAATGCAGAGAGAATTTTTGTCTAGAGATCCTAAATAGATCTTATATTTAAATGCCAGTGTCTTTCTCTAAGCTTAGGAAATTTTCTGTAATGTCATTCAATAAACTATGCCATATACTCATAAATTGCTTTCAAGTTTGTAAAAGTTTTGATCGTGCTCATTTTTTTTTTTAGATTTCCCTGGAGTATCTTTCCTTCTGCTTGGCTTTATCTGGTGATGCTGTTGCTTTAAAAAAAAATTGTTGCTTTATTTCCAGGACTTCTGTTTTAAATTTTTTATTTCATTAGTTAATTTCTTAGTCCATGTTTTTGAAACTCTGTTCCGAACTGCTCACTATTTATTATATTTTGTTTACCTTCTTACCTAGGTCCTGAATTGATGTTTTTGATTCATTCATCTGTTCATTTGACTCTTCTCTCTGGTCAATCATGCTTTTAAAAATTAGGATTTTGCGGAGATTACAGGAACATCTCACCACATCTGGCCCATATTTATTTTTATTAATGTAGTTTCTGTCCTTGAACAAGGTACTGCATTCTCATTGAAGAGTAACAGAATATTTCTGAAGGTGTTCCTGTGTATAGCACCTCTATCAGTGTTTCCTTTAGGAGGTATCCTGTTCTGTCATGTTGCTGATGACATCATATTCTCCCCACCAGTAATATACTGCAGTGCTCCCATCACTTCTTTAGAATATACAATATTCCCAAAATCTCTATACAAAATTCTTTATGATGTCATATAGGGCTTCTCATAATCTGTTCTCTGCTGAATATTTGATTGCAATATCCCTGGATTTGTAGACTGTTATGCCTTATCTGAGTTTTACTAGAACAGTCACATCCTAAGGTGAATACCCCTCTAGCTTCTCAGTCTTTCTTTCTTTGTTTGTTTCCTTGTAGAGGCTGTTTATTTAACACAGTATCCTTATACCTTAATAAGTGAAAAAGACATTTTACATTAAGTGGGGCCTTGTCTCCAGGGATGTTGCTATCTGTAGTTGGTTAAACAAGAAGAAAACAAAATGTCAGTGTTTTGTCTGCTATAAATTTCTTCTTGTCTTTGTCCATTTGTTGGCAGTTCATCTTTCCTGAGTAAATCTAGATATACATTCTAGTAATATTTTTCTTCACACTATGATGGTTAACATTACACTTAAAGTTTAGACTTACTATACTTGAAGACCAAAAAGCAAACAGCAAAAAAAAAAAAAAAAGTGCTTCTAATGTGTAAGCCCCTAACTTGTACAGGCTGTACCCTAGCAATCTACTTCCATTTTCCTCTGCCTCCAGACATTGAAGAGAACTCTTAAATTGACTGATCTTGTAAAACTTGCTGTTCTAGCAATATAATAGCCATAAGACTAACTGCTATTTCTGCTTTTGTAATTAATCTTGCTTACTCTGCTAAAGAGAGAGAGAGAGAGAGAGAGAGAGAGAGAGAGAGAGAGAGAGAGATGACTAGGATAACTGCAAGACATATATGTTAAAAATAGACAGAATACATTTAATCTTATGAGTTTTGACTTTATAAGTCTAGGGTTTATATGGCTAGGGGCTCCATCTTAGGAGTGCTTTCAGGTACAGTTCTGGCCCCACATTAGATGCCTGTACTTAAATAAAAAGCATCTTCTTATTAAAACATATTTCTGTTCATGATGAATCTCTGAGCTATCCCAAACCTATAACAACATTCTTGCCAGCACTTTTCCTCACTCCCCAGAATCTTTCACTGCTTAAGCCCCAACTCACTTATTTATTATCCTTTCCAATTTTTACCCACCATTCATTTCTTGAGCACTAGAACTTTCAATGTTTTCATAAAGGAAACGGCAACATCCTATAAGGTCATAGCAGCAGACATAGGGACATGATTAATAGCGTTTTCTCCAGAAATATCAATGTTCACTGGGTTCTCTGGGACTTCCCAGTAAATCTCTTAGAAATAAATTGTCTTCTAACATAATATTGTGTAACATTTTCCTCTGAGATAGAAACACTCCACCCTTCAGGGCAATTTCTTAAATTAGAAGGTAAACAATTCAAAATAGCTGGAGGAAGTCCCTGAAACTGACTAGGTTCAATAGGGCCTTCCCTCTCAGTGGCAAGCAATAAAGACTGTTGAGAACCCTGACAAGCCACATTGCAAAGATTCTGAGAGTAGACCAAATGCCTGAAAGAAACAGAGACCAGCCACACTGCCTGGAAGATGTTTACATGAATTGAGTCACTTTCCAACCTGGTGAGCTGCCAGCAGGTTGTGCAGTGTGCTTCAGGTTCCAAACTTTTGTGAGCTATCACCTGAACCAGCACAAACTTTGGTGATACAGCTGTTTGGGAAGTCATTTCTGTTCCAGTACATAACTTCTCTCACACATTACTGAAAGTAACCCCACAAAACTCATTGTTCACCAAGTTAGACTTTGGTAGTATCCATATTTTGGTCACGAGCTAGCTCCCTCTCTGGGGTGAGTAGGTGTATTGCTTTTCACTAGGAAAACTCTTGTCACAAAACACACGATGAAAATCTCATGAACTCCCAGGATTATGAAGCAGGCCTAAGAACTAGAGTGCTCTAGTTATTAGGTTGATCAACTCAAAACATCTGTGCTCTCAAGTCTAATGTAAATTTGATACAAGTTACCTCAATTGAGAAAATATTTCCGTAAGATCCAGATGCAAGGCATTTTCTTAATTAAAAAGTGATAAGGATGGCCCAGCCCATTGTGGGTGGTACTATCCCTGGGCTGGTGGTTCAGGGTTCTATAAGAAATCAGGCTAAATAAGCATAGGGAGCAATTCAGTACACAGCACCCCTCCATGGCCTCTGTATCAGCTCCTGCCTCCAGTTTCCTACCCAGTGTAAGTTCTTGTCCAAATTTCCTTTGATGATCAACAGCAATATGAAAAGGTAACCCAAATAAACTCTTTTGTCTCCGATGAGCTTTTTGGTCACGGTGTTTGGTCACAGCTGTAGAAACCAAAAGACAACATCCACTAATGACTTGATCAAATCATGGGAAATCTCTCAAGACTAACAGATTTGTTTTTGTGTATTACTTGCTGACACAGTGTTAAGTTTGCCCAATGTATACTAAATCAGACATGGTTAATGATACTCTTACCATTACAAACCTGCATTCACAAACTTGATTTGTGGCTTGAAGTTGGCACAGTGGGAGCGCTCTCACCTGGAAACTGACATTTACTACTAATCTGAACAGTTCTCCCAGAATGCTAATGGTTGGACATATGTCAGCTTACTACCAGCTTACATAGTATATGGGGATTATAATCTACTTTCTTTAGTTAGAATGTGGCTAAAGTGTCCAGGAACTCTGAAGAGGGCACATCTTTAATGATGATGCCAAAACCACATGCCAAGAGCAAGAGGTAAGGTTCTCTTTGTGAACTCTGCCAACTCTATAATTACTGCTTCAAGGTATAACTTTCTTTGGCTACATAGTGTTCCAGCATTTAGATAGATGAATTTTGTTCTATTACTGAACTGTTTATAGATCTTCCTAATGTAAATGATATTTCAATAAATATGTATCTGGATATATTACCAAAAGTACATTTCCATGGCAGGAATTATAAAGATTATCAAAAGTCTATATAGCTCTGTCAAATAGATCACCCAGAAGATTATAGACATTTAAACTCCCCCTATAGTCATCTCAAGTCACCAAACACTCATCAAATACTTGGAATTATCACAAAGGGAACATTTGCCAAGCACCTTCAGCTCCTCTCTGCACAAATTCTGTCTTCCAATTAAGCTGGGAGCATTCTGAGAATCTGGCAATCTCTATTCTCTCTGGCCTCCATCTACTCTCTTGTTTCTGTCATTCGCCTACACAGAGTTTTCCCATCTCTCTCTCCTGTAAATTGCCATCACTCTAATTTTAGGAGCTCCACTCAAACATGTGAATTAGTAGATGCTAGAAATGAAATTACATCTACTTGAGTTGTTGGCCAAGGGGGCCTCATGGAAACCCAAAACAACTCAGGCCATTTTCTCTTTCTTTTTAATTAATTTACTTACTTTACATCACAGCTGTCCCCCCATCTTCTCTGTAAAAAACTCTGAGCTGCCCTACACTTGGCGCCAAACTGTAAAAGACCTTTCTGCCCCACGCTTGGCGCCAAACTGTTGAAGATCGATACTCTGTCTGGTTTGGCTTGCGCTGCTGCTCGGGTCCACAGGGACTGAGTCTTGAAGAATGGTCACAAGGCAGAGGTTCTGGAGTCAAGTCTGGTTACTCCTTTATTCCCCTCTTTGACTCCTCTACTAACACATATTGTCCTCTTCACTCATATTCCTCTTAACCGTATTGACTCATATTGACTCTTCTACTAATGCATATTCACTCGTGTTCATTACTCTTAACTCTATTCACTCATATACCTCTTAACTCTATTGACTGTATATATTCTTACAAGGAAATCCTGGGTATTTATAAGCACATGCAGGAGAACACAGGTGAAAACATTTTACCACGTGCACTATGCAGCTGGGGTCACTAAACAGCAAAACAAGCTATGTGGGATAAACAACATATTTGTTAGAGTGTGCTCAGCTGTTGTAGGCTGCTGAAAAACCAAGTCTCTATCAGGGTAAATGATTCCAGATGGCTGCAAAGATAACTGCTTTCTATAGCAGTTTTCTGCTTAAAGTCGGCTCCCTACACTTCTCCTCCCAGCCCCTTTCTTTCAATTCCCCTTCCCCGATTCCTCTCTCCCTTTCTCCTCAGAGAAGGGGAGGTCTCCCATGGATATCAACCTGCCTTGGCCTATCAACTTGCCATAGGACTAGGTGCATGTTCTCCTACTAAGGCTAGAGAAGGCAGCTCAGATAGGTGAAAGGGATCCAAAGACAAGCAACAGAGTCAGAGATAGACCCTGCTCCTGCTGATAGGGATCCCATATGAAAACAAATTTGAACATCTGCTACATATATATAGAGGACCTATATCATCCCATGCCTGCACTCTGATTGGTGGTTCAGTTTCTTTGTTCCGCTATGGGCCCAGGTTAATTGATTCTATAGGTTTTCTTCTGGTGTTCTTAAACTCTCTGGCTCCTTCAATCCTTCTTTCCCATCTTCCAAAAGATTTTCTGAGCTCTGTCTAATGACTGATTGCCTGTGAGCCTCTGCATCTCCTTCCATTAGCTGCTGTGAAGCCTCTTGGATGGTAACTGTGTTAGGCTCTGGTCTGCAAGTATAGCAGAATATCAGCAACAGTGCCAGAGTTGGGCTCTTTCTCATGGCACAGGTCTCAAGTTGAGCCAGTCATTGGCTGGCCATTCCCTCAATTTCTGCTCCAATTTTACCCATGCACATCCTATGGGCAGGATAAATTGTTGGTCTAAGGTTTTGCACTTGGTGTCTGCCTCCCTCCATTGGAAGTCTTGCCTGTTAATACAAGGTGATCTTTTCAGGTTCCATATTCTTTATTGCCAGGGATCTTAGCTAGGGTCATCCTCATAGACTCCTGGGAGTTTCCATGTCCTGGGTTTCTAGCTTCACCCAAAGATTCCAGTTCTCTCTCCCAATTTTGTCTTCTTCAGTCCTTGCCTCCACTTGATCCCTCTTGTTCCCCCTACCCCCTCTTCCATCCAGTTCCTTCCTTCCATCCACTCTCGATTTCTTTTTTACTTCCTATTCTCAGTGATATTCAGGCATCCTACCTTGGGCCCTCTTTGTTAATTAGCTTCTTTGGGTCTGTATATTGTAGCATAGTTATCCTGTACTTTATATCTAATATCCAATTATAAGTAAGAACATATCACATTTGTCTTTCTGGGTCTCGGTTACCTAATTCAGAATGATCTTTTTTAGTTCCATCCCTTTGAACTCAGGCTATTTTCAAGGCTATTGATTGTTATCCACAAACTGATGGTGAGGCCCTAGTTCTGAAGACATGTATACATCTCATTGAACATGGAGAAACTGAGGTGGTGCACATATAGAGAATTTACACCTATTGACTAATGTTTATGGTACTAGAAGGTACTCCACACACTACTAGGGGGAAAAGATAAGCATCAACACAGTTGCAAAACTCTGGATCTACAATGGTGACCTATCTACAACATATGCTGTGGCAATAGTGGCACAAATGTTACAGGAAAACACAATTATTATCTGATTGAATTTAAGGATTACTCCATGAGATGGATTCCATCCCCATACTGTTCCTCTAGGAGTCAAAACCCAAGGCTAGATAGGACAACAACTTAGGGGAAATTATTATTGTTATTATTATTATATTATTATTATTATATTATTATTATTATTATTATTTTGCTAAATGGATAGAGCAATAAAGTTCCAATGACATTACTCTATACTCAAATATCAGTGATTCACTCAGCCATCAACAGAGAAGCTTCCTCTTGCAGTACATGGGAACTAACACAAAGACCCATAACTACACAATGTTCAGAGAGTAAAAGACTTTGGAACACTCAGTCCAAATTAAGATGTCTTAAACAAACCCCTACTCTCTGGGTTCAGGGAGCTATGCAGAAGAGATGGAAAACAGAAAAACAGAGGGGATCAATGACACTAAGGACACAATATCTTCCAGACACAACTGGACTAATTCATTTATGAACTTACAGAGATTGTGGCTGCATGCACAAGACATTCACAGGCTCAAGCTAGACAGGGTCCTAGGATTCAGATGGGGCATGGACATGAGCTCCTATTCCTAACCAAGAAGCTTTCTCTAATTAGCAACTAACTGCAAAGGAAAAAAATCAGTTATCTTCACTGGAGTTTCACTGGGTATATATACCACATTTAAGGAAAGCTGCCATGCTCAACAGAAGGTGACCAACAAAAAATGAATTCAATTCTATTTTTGTAGAGTTTTTTTGTCATATGTGTGTGTGTGTATAGCCTGATATATACTATATAATATATAGTATATAAATATGTAAGTGTACACATATATATGTATATAGTATATTATATATAATAGATATAATATATGTGTTATTGGTCTTTTGCTTATATATTATGTTATATTAACAATATATTAACATATTAACAATATATGTGTTATTGGTCTTTTGCTTATATATTATGATTTCCAATATTTGTAGAGTTTTTGTGTGTGTTTATGTGTGTTTCTTATACTTTTTCACTTTTTAAATTTTATTCTAGTTTGTTAGCTCTTTTTATTTGCCTATTTTCTAAAAAGAGAAATAGAATGCATGCAGTTCAGTCGGTGTGGAAGTGGAGAGGATTGGAGAGAATTGGGGAGCGGTTGGGGGAGCAAAAACCATGATCAGATAATATTGTATAAATTTTCAATTCAAAAATAAAATAAAATTTGTAAAATAAAAGATGTTCTGTGAAAATAAATAAATAAATGCAGCAAGTTCCATATACAAGTCCCTTTATTTATCATAACAACTTGAAAATAATTAGAAATGTTAAAAAAAAAAACCAGCAATTTGTCAAATTACAATGCCTTTGTTAGTCTTATTTTTTTTGTCAACTTGACCTGAACTAGATATGAAAAAGGAAGGATGCTCAATTGAGAAATTGCCTTCATTTGATTTGCCAGTAGGCAAGTTTGTGGGGGCATTTTCTGGATTAATGATTGATATAAGATAGCCAATGTGACTGTAGGCAGTGCCGTATGGTCTTGGCTACTGCTTATAAGAAGGCAAGCTGGGGAAGCCAATAAATAGCATTCCTTCATGGCTTCTGCTTCAGTTTCAGACTCCAGGTCCTTGCCCTGAACTCTTGCCCTAACTTCCTTCAATGATAGATAGACTGGGCCGAGGACTTATAAATCATATATAGTCTCCTGTTGATCCCTGCCAAGTTCCTTTATTTTATGAAAAAAAAAAAAAACAAAGCAAACTAGTACAAACTTCTTGTGTTAAAATACTGTGCAAATGCTAGTGAAGATGCTAGTGAACATAATCAGGAACATAAAATGCTTCTCAACAGAGAGGATAGATGAAAAACACTAAGGATATTTTAAAAGTTATAAATAGACCTTCCAGTCTGTACCAGTGCATGGAGCAGTCCTACAGCACCAGCTCTGCACCCAATCCCCTAAAATCCAGAGGAAGCTGGACTCCTAGGATTGTAAGTGAGCAGGCTGCAGCAACCCCACCTCCAAAACGGGGACCCTCACTGACCCAGGAAATCCCTCACAGCCAGTGGCACAGGACCCTTCAGGTCTGCCCCTGTGCTCAGAAAAGTTCTAGGGTGCCAGCTCTGCACCCAATCCCCCAAAACCAAGAGGAAGCTGGACTCCCAGGAGCTCTAACATGTACAGGAACATAAAATAATAGGATCACAGGATCTCAGGAGCTTAGGCACACCAGGATTTCAGAAACCCAGAAGCAGCTTGACTCCCAGGAGCTATCACAACCAGGATCTCAGGTTCACAGGATCAGAGACAGCTGGACTCTGAGGAGTTCTGACACAATCAAGATAAAAGAACAGACAGGTTCCAGTCAGGGACAGTGAGTAAAGGTAGCACTAGAGATAACCAGATGGCAAAAAACAAGCACAAGAATATAAGCAACAGAAACCAAGGTTACTTGGCATCATCAGAACCTAGTTCTCCCACCATAGCAAGTCCTGAATACCCCCATGACACCAGAAAAGCAAGATTCAGATTGAAAATCACTTCTCATGATATGATAGAAGACTTTAAGAGGGACATAAATAACTCCCTTAAAAAAGTACAGGAGAACACAAGTAAACAGGTAGAAGCCCTTAAAGAGGAAGCACAAAAATTCCTTAAAGAACTGCAAGAAAACACAACAAAACAGGTGAAGGAATTAAACAAAAAACATCCAGGACCTAAAATAAAATAAACAATAAAGAAATCACAAAGGGAGACTACCCATGAGATAGAAAACCTAGGAAAGAGATCAGGAGTTATAGACGCAAGTATCACCAACAGAATATAAGAATAGAAGACAGAATCTCATGTGGAGAAGATACTATAGAAAACAGCTGTCAAAGAAAATGCAAATTTCAAAAAGCCCCTAACCCAAAATATCCAGAAAATTTAGGACACAATGAGAAGACCAAATCTAAGGATAATAGGTATAAATGAGAGTGAAGATTCCCAACTTAAAGGTCCAGTAAATATCTTCAACAAAATAATAGAAGAAAACTTTCCTAACCTAAAGAAAAAGATGCCCAGAAACAGGAACACTCCTTCAACTGGTACAGCCACTCTGGAAATCAGTCTAGTGGTTCTTTAGAAAATTGGCCATAGTATTACCTGAGTATCCAGTTATACCACTCCTGGGCATATACTCAAAAGATGCTCCAACATATAACAAGGTTACATGTTCAACTATGTTCACATAATGCAGTTCTCTGTGATATTATGTTAGCAAGGGATAAACCTGGGGTAGGATCAGGATTTCAAGCATATGTTAGTACATGTGTTAAGGCTCTTTTAATTTTCAAGTTAAAATTACTTTTGTTTTTTCTACAATATTTAATGTAAGTTACATTGATTGTACACTTTCTAATTGTGTTAGTGTGTTGAAATCTGGCATGTCCGTTAAGGAGGTTTATCAACCAGCTTTAGTTTTATTGCCCTGAGTATCACAGAACCTTGGTCTTCTGTAAAAACCTTACAAGTATTGGAAGAAGTGATTCAGGCTTTAAGAAGAAGCAAGAGGGTACTGGGCTTGATTATTGCTGGTATAACAGCTTTAATTACATTAATTGCTAGCACCACTGCTTCTGCAATTGCTTTGATGCAAGAAGTTAAGACAGCTACTTTTGTTAATCATTTAGCAAAAAAAAAAAATGTTACTAATGTGTTGAAAATACAAGAAAATTTAGATAGGCATTTGGAAGAATGAATTGATGCTCTTCATCCTACTCAAATTATTGGAAGGAGGGTCAAAGTTTAAGAGTAAGGAGCCATCTCTAGTGTCATGCCAAATTCCATTGTATTCATCTGAGTTTTAATCTTTACAGTGGTCACCACTATAATTAGGAAAAAGTTTAAAGACACTTACAGTGTATTCGGTATAATTTTAGCACCTCTCTGGATGTTTGAACTTTACAAAGTGAGATTATGAATCTCAAGAATGCTGCTCTGCTGAGCACTGATGAAGCAGATACTGCTGATAAAATTACCCATATCCTGAGGTCAGTAATTCTATTTTGGTCAAGCTTCAAGAATGGCATATATAGCTTAGTCATGCTAGCCCTTTTTGTCCTGTAAATACTTTTATTCCTGCCCATCATGTTAAAGATTGCCTTTAACAACATCAACATGTTGGCAGCCAAAGTACATGGCTTTAACTTGAAATAGACCCCCTGACAAAGTAATTAAATTAACAAGCTGGCAAGTCAAGGACAGGTAAGATTCTGCACAGAGCCTTACCAACCTAAGACATAAATGCATTGTTTTTGATAATGCATATCCCATGATGGGTAAGGAAGGCATTCTTGGTAGAACAACCTAAGACAGGCTCAGTCTTGTTTATAAAATAAGAAAGGGGGAGAGGTGCAGAGCCTTTGGGTTGCTTGAAAAGAATCTGACAAGGGCCTAGGACAAGGAAATGGGCTAGGACAAGGAAATGCTTGGCAGAAATATGACATTGGCCAAGGACAAGGAAGTATGCTTCAGGCAGGAATCTAACATTAGGCCAGAAAAAAAAGTAATTTCCGGAAGGAATCTCTTAGGCTAGAACAAGGAAGTAGTCTTCAGACATGAAAATGACTGAGGGCTAGGACAGGAAAGTTGGCTCAGATGTTTTGGTCATCCTGATAAGCCCTTAGAAACAGTAATCACAGGAGTGTTCACAGAATTTTGTTTATTGCCTTGCTTGTTCTTGACTATTTGTGTTTATTGTTGTGTTTGTTCCTTGACTATTTACACCTATTGTATTGCTAGTTCCTCAACCTAGAACTGATCTTAATACTTGCATGTAATTAAAATGGTATAAAAGCAAAAAGGAGGAGGGGCTGGGATAGGGAGTTTCTAGGGAGGGGAAATGGGGGAAAGGGAAGGCATCTGAAATGTAAATAAATAAAATATCCAATAAAAAATTATAAATAAAAATATCATTTTGTGTTCACATAATATATAGCATGTAGATACATAGATATGTAAATATATATCTTAAATAAGATTACACCACTTGGCTTGATAATGCTATCAGCCTCAAGAGCCAAAGATTTCTGTGGTGGTTTAAAGGGGTATTGGCTACCATGGACTCATATTTGATCTCCAGTTGGTGGACGGTTTTGGAAGAGTTGGGAAGTGTGACCTTGCTGGAGGAGGTATGTGAGGTAGGTTTAAGGGTTCAAAATGCCATACCAAGCCCAGTTTCTCTCTCTCTGTCTCTCTCTCTCTCTCTGTCTGTCTGTCTCTCTCTCTGTCTCTCTCTCTGTCTCTCTATCTATCTATCTCTATCTCTGTGTGTGTGTGTCTGTCTCTGTCTCTGTCTCTCTCTCCCTCTCTCTCTCTGCCTGCTGTCTGCAAATCAGTAAGAGCTTAGTTACTTCTCTCATGTTCCTTGGTAGGATAGTTATAGACTAACCCTCTGAAATGTAAGCAAGCCCCAACCAAATGATTTCTGTTATAGTTGCCTTTGTCATGGTATCTCTTCACTTTGATTGAAAGAGTAACTAAGAGAAACTATGTAACAAACATTACAATGCCAGGAATGAGAAACCTTTCTTTGAAGAACTGGTAAATGTAGTCTATGAAATTCCTAAAACTATACAAAGTATTGACATTGTACTTAATTGACTTCCAAAACTTCATAGCAATACCCTATTTCTGAAGACATGACAAATGTAGGATTCACTATGAGCCAACTAACCTGGGCCCATAGAGGTTCACAGAGAGTGAAACACCAACCAAAGAGCCTTCAAAGGCTGAGCCTAGGCCCCCTACACATTAGTAGCAGATGTGCAACTTGGTCTTCATACAGATGCCCTAAAAATTAGAATAGGGGTTGTCTCTGACTTTCTTGCTTGCCATTTGATCCCCTTCCCCTACTTGGACTGCCTGGTTGGGCCTCAGTTGGAGAAGATATGCTTAGAGATGCTGGGACTGGATGTACAATGGTGGTATTGTACCAAAGGGGGCTTCCCATTCTCTGAGAAGAGGGGAAGAGGATAATGGGAGGAGGGATTTGTAAGGATAGAACTAGGAGTAGAGGATGGAGGGGACTGCAATTGGGATGTAAAGTGAATAAAAAATTGATTATTGAACAAAATATAAATTACTCAATATCAAAATTTAAAAAAAGAAATTGAGGTTTAGCTAACCTGGAAACTTCTTTTTATAGACTGTGAATATATACTTAGCAAGTGGAATTTTTCAAACAAAACATTCTCAACTGAAAATCTGAACATACTTTGATAATTTGACTTTAACATACCAGTAAACTAATGTCAGAAAATTGAATCAAGCTGGGTAATGCTCTTTTTAATATTTTAAATTTGTCCTTTGAGAATTTCATGCATGAATACAATGTATTTTTATTTTATTCATTATTCACTCTTCCTAGTTTCCTTCATAGTTTCATATCCAACTTCATGTCTTCATGTTTGAAAAAAAACACCCTCACCCAAACACCCTCATTCTTATGGCTGACTGTACCCTATATACATGTGAGTGTAGAACCATCCACTGTAGCATGGTCATCCTTCCAGAAATGATACTACTAAAGAAATCAGATTTTCCCATGTCCACTTGCTATTACTTCCCTCAGCTGGGGGGTGAAGCCTTTTAGGTCTGTCCCCTATTCATGCTTGCACACTTACTGGCATGAACTTGTGAAGGTCTTGTGCAAGTAAACACAGATTCTATGGGTACATGACTGTAATGATCTTGTCCTGTTCCAGAAGGCACTATTTCACAGCAGTCTTCCTGACGTCTGACTTACAAAGATCTTCCTTCCTGTTCTACAGTGTTCTATGAACCTTATCATGAGAAAGTGTAATATAATTGTTCCATTTGTAGCCAAGTATCCAGACACATCCCCCCCCATCCCATACTTTAACCATTTTCACAAAAATATGTGATGAGAATGAAGAGATGCACTAATTTATGGGAATAGAGATACATTTTTCTATGTCTATTTAGCAAAATAATGGTAGCAGATTCTACCCTATGGTCATGATCTTTCTATCCCTGTGTTCATGGCCACATCTACAGTACTAAGCATTCATTTTCTACTGTGGGCCTTAAATACAATCAGAAAATAGCTGCTCTGCTGCATAATATTCATGCTACTATTGGGCCCATGGGGATATCCTTCCAGGCTAGTGATTATTATGTTTTGGGGGCTACACAGCTGAATAACATTTCCAGTGACTTTCTCCTAATAGCCTGCATAGCACAGTCAAGTACTTTGAAATCTATCCAGCTAGGAGGAAGCTCCAATTTTGTACCACTTTATTTCTCTAAGGACCATAACCAGTGTATGTGGTGTCTTCAGCCATATTGAAACACCATTAAGTTCTTGTGAGCATCAAAGAGCAATGGGTTTTATTACTACTATTCCTTTTACTGGTGTGCCAAAATTGTAGACTACATATTTTTATGTATGGAGAAATCCTTTGAGAGTCAATAGTTCACTCTCCTTCCAGAGGCCTCTAGGTGCATCAGCATTCTTCCAGCTGTCAGCCATTTGCACTCCTTCCAGAAGCCTAGTCTACAGCAACTGGAGCATCTGAGCTAGAGATAGATGTCTCTGTTGATCTATCAATACAACATTAGGTCCAGCTGCTTCCATGATGTGGGATCTTGGCTGGGTCTGTAGTGGAACTAGAATTGATATGAGGATGAGAATGCATACATAAAATACTTTTTCACTGGTAGCTTTGTTTTTCATCCACATGAGTTCCAAACATGCTGGAAAGCTAAGCATACACAAGTCCAGGACTCAGTACTCTTCTGTAGGTCCTCAGAAGTTTCTGTTAGCCAGAGGCAATCCTGAATATACATACCAGTGAGCAAACCTGGGGCTACAGAAACAAACTATGTGGGAATAGATAGATACAAGTGTCATTGGCAAACATTCCCCACTGAGATCTACTTTCCAGGAAATGGTAAGGCATGAACATGCAGCAGACCCTTCAATGTCATGATTTTCTGTTGAGAACTCTGTTCTCAGCAGAGATTTCTATGAACTCATCTCTACCAACCTAGAAGATTTCAGGACTCTCTCTTAATTTCCGTACCTTGCATGTCCCCATATATATGTAGGAAGCAATTGGGGCCACCATACAAATACATGCCCTGAATATTCCCAAGATTCTGTTGAAAAGGCCTGGTTTTTTTGTTGTTGTTGTTTTGGTTTGGTTTTTTGTTTTTGTTTTTTGTCTCATTAGGTGCTGCTACTGTCATGACTTTCTTAGCAGTAATCATTCTTCCTTATGGTGTTTGAAAAGTGGTGTTTGATAGTATATAGTTTATGTGTATTAACAGAGGAGTTTCATGTCATGTGTGTCCAATGTTATAGTTTCTTACTTTTCAATGCCCTAAGAACACAGCCACAAAACTTCTCAAAGCCTTGATACATGGAGGTTGAGGAAGACAAGGTGAGTACCAGATAAGAGAATCATATTTGTCAAGGCACAAAATAGTCATAGACATTCCAAGAGGATGTACACATGGATCAGCCAAGAAACTATTTACAGTGTGAAAAGCTGACATGTACATAATTTACCAAAGAAGCAAATGAATCATTTTGTGTGTTAGTTCCTGGAATAGCTAGTCACTGATCTGAAACTGAAAAGTCAGGAGGAAAACTGAAAGCCAGGACAATAGTGACTTTTCTTGGCCAATCACTGATGAGGGCAGAGAGTACTCAGTAGATGTATACTGGTAACAATTGAAATGGCCCAATATTTAAATTGTTTGGTCATCAAGGAGTGGCATTATTTGACAGGAATTAGGATATATGGCTTTATTGGTAGAAGTGTGTCACAGGGAGCTGAAGAAATGCGTCAGTGGTTAAGAACACTGACTGCTCTTCTAGAGGTCCTGAGTTCAATTCCTAGCAACCACATGGTGTCTCACAACCATCTTTAATGGAATTGGATGCCCTCTTCTGGTGTATCTGAAGACAGCTACGGTGTACCCATACAAATAATAATAAATAAATCTAGAAGAAGAAGAAGGAGGAGGAGGAGGAGGAGGAGAAGAAGAAGAAGAAGAAGAAGAAGAAGAAGAAAGAGGAACTGTGTCACAGGAGTTGGCCTTTTGGAGTTTCTAATGTTCAAGCTTATCCCAGTGTCTCTTACTTCCTGCTACCTGCAGATCTGAATGTACATCTCTCGGCTCCTTCTCTAGCACCTTCTCAGCCTGTATGCTTCTGTGCTTTCAGCTACTGGTATTGGACTAAACCTGTGAAACTATCAGCAAGCCCCAATTAAATGCTTTTAAAGAACTGCCATAGTCATGGTGTCTTTTCATAGCAATAAAACACTGACCAAAAAAAGATAGTAGTATTGAAGAAGCATCAAGACGTGAAATAAAATTTTATGAGTTCGGAACTCATGTGTAGGGTAAAAAGCCTGAGCTCACTTTCCAGGTTTTGAAAACCAGTCAATTATTAACCTCAAAATCCCACCAATTCCTGAGCTTCCACTAAGGTCAGGCCACAGAATCCCACCAGTCCCTGAACTTGTCTGAAGATCAAGCCACAAAATCCCACCAACCCGAGGCTGCCCTAGAAAACTCCACAGAAAGACTATGTAAAGCCTGCCTTCTACTTAGCTCTTTGCTGCTTCTCTGAAGTAGAAGCAACCACCCTCCTGTATCTTTCTCAATAAATCTCTTGTGTGAGATTTGTTGCATGGTGTGATTCTGTGGTATTCCTTGGTTCCCATCTGTTATTCCCCTCAGAGCAAAGACTTACACTATATATATACATATGTATCAAATAAATAATAAATATATAACAAATGTATAAATATATAATAATAAATACATATTTGTTAAATATATATTTGTGTGTATGTATATGTATGTGTGTATATATTTGTGTGTATGAATATATATGAATATATATATACACATACACACACACACACACACACACACACACACACACACACACACATATATATATATATATATATATATATATATATATATATATATATTCAGGTTAAAGATTGATACCAGGTTTCTGGTTTAATCACCCTCCACCTTATTACTTTTTAGATATTGTCTGTCTCTTATGGAACCTGAAGCTGGCTGTTCTATATGGTGAGTCTCTTCCTCTCCAGTGTGGTGGAACTGCAAATGCACACTGTTGTGTATGGCTTTTTTTTCTTTCCATAATTTATTTTTTTAATTCATCTTACATCACAATTGCAGCCCCTCCCTCCTCTCTTCCTAGTCTTGTCCTTACAAATCTCTGCCATTACTCTCTCCCCTTCTCCTCAGAGAAGAGGAAGCTTGTTTTGGGTACCACCCTACCCTGGGATATCTAGTCACAACAGAACTAAGCACATCCTCTCCCACTGAGGCCCAACCAAGCCGTCTAGGTAGGGGAAGGAGATTTAATTGCAGGTCACAGAGTCAGAGACAGCCTCCTCACCAATTTTAAGAGGACTCACATAAAGACCAAGCTGCACATCTGCTACAAATGTGTAGGGGGCCTAGGTCTAGGGTCTGCATGATCTTCGGTTGGTGGTTAGTTGGTTAGTTGACTCTGTAGGTTTTGTTTTGTCTTTGACCTTTCGAGCTAACTCGGTTCTATCCTGATTCTTCTACAAGGCTCCCTGAGCTCTTCTACGTGTTTGGCTGTGGGTCACTGCATTTGTTTCTATCAGTTGCTGGATAGTGCATCTCAGGAGACAGTTATGATAGATTCCTGTCTGTAGTCCTAGCAAAGTATCATTAGTAGTGTCAGTGGTTGGCTGTCTTCCATGGGATGGGGCTCAACTTGGGACAGTCATTGGTTGCTTGTTCCCTTAGTCTCTGCTCCATCTATATCTCTGCACATCTTGTAGGCAGGACAATTTTTGGGTTCAAGATTTTGTGGGTGAATTGATGTTCCCCTACTCCCACTAGGATGTGGCCACTTTAGTTTTAATTTCCCCTACTATTTTGAATCTCAGCTAGGTTTACCCCTATAGAGTTCCATAGCCTCGACAGCTAGTCCCAGAGATGCACCCAACTGATTCCCATTCTTAGTCCCAGACATATCTAACCCCCACCACACACACACACACCTGATTGCCATTCCTAGGCCTGTCCTCACCCCTCTTCCCACACTGTTCCCTCTCACCATCCACCTCTGATGACTATTTTCTTCCTACTTCTGAGTGAGGTTTACACATCCTCCCTTGGGCCCTCTTATAATCCATTTTTTTGGAGGGATCTGTGAATTTTAACATGTTAATCATGCTAAAATTACTATCTATTGTATAGATGTATCCTGTACTTTATAGCTATGGTCCACTCATAAGTGAGTACATACCATATGTGTCTTTCTGGGTTTGTGTTATATCACTCAGGATAATATTCTCAAGTTCCATCCATTTGCCTGTAAATTCATGCTGTTTTTTATTTTAATAGCTATATAGTATTCTGTTGTGTAGATGTACATTTTCTCTATCCATTCTTCAGCTGAGGGACATCTAGGTTGTTTCTAGTTTCTAGATATCACAAGTAAAGCTGCTATGAAGATATTTGAGCAAGTGCCTTGTGGTATAGTGGTGCATCTTTTGGGTATATGCCCATGAATGGTATTGTTATGCCCAGATCTCAGGATCCCCAGAAGAGCTCAAAGAATTGCCAACCTGATGTAGTGAGACAAAAAGAGTCTATTAAAAATGTGAACCTGATTTGGATTGCAATTTGTTCCCAGTGCACAGGATAGGATTGCAACCCTGTGTCTAGGGGCAGAGGGCATTTATACACAGGCAGATTCTGTGGTTTCAGGGTTACATGACATGGAGAATGATAAGGGAAGTCATCTTTCAAACACAATGCCATTTGTTTAGGCATCAGGTGGAATCACACAACTGGGGAGGGAAGCTCTTTTGGCCTTTATGGTGCTATCAGGGACTAGTGTTTTTTCAAACTGACCACAGCTGTCTGGGAATGCTTGATTGCCCTAAATTATCACGCTTATCTCCTTGAGGATGTTTGGTCCTGTGCTTTTCCCAGGGACAGGGTCTACCTGCACTGGGGAGTGCTGAGCTAGCCATCAAAGAAGGTACAAGCCTCAGTGACATGGGAGCTAGTAGCTGTGGTTGATTATCTGTTCTCAAGCTGGCATTTGTCATTCCAGGAGTGGGTTTTCATTTGGGAGTGCCATTGGAATGGGGATATCCAGGCTGTGCCAGGCTGTGCCTCCTTTGAAAGGTCAGGTTGTGGGAAAGAGCAAAGGGGCGAGGGGAAACTTAGTGAGCAGCAAGAGAGTGCTGAGGAGAGAGAAAGCTTTGTGTGTGGCAGAAGTGTGGAGTCTGGCTGCACAGACTCTTCAGTTTAGCTGGGTCCTGATGTAGAACTATTCCAAATTTTCTGAGAAACTTCCAGATTGATTTCCAGAGTGGTTGTACAAGTTTCTTTGTATCCTAATATGTGTTCAATTTTGGAGAAAGTTTCAAGGTTTGCTAAAAAGAAATGTATCTTCTTTAGCATTTGGGTGGAATGTTCTGTAGATGTCTGCTAGATCCACTTGACTACTGGTGTCATTTAACTTCAGAGTCTCTCTGTTTAGTTTTTGTCTAGGTTATCTGTCTAGTAGTAAGAATGGGATATTGAAGTTACACACTATCACTGTATTGTGGTTGGTCTATGGTTTTAGATTTAGTATTTCTTTTATGAAATTAGTTGTCCTTGAGTATGGTACACATATGTTTAGAATTATAATATCCCTTTGGTGAAATTACCCTCAATAAGTAAGAAGTGTCTCTTCTGACTAGCTTTGGTTTGAAATCTACTTTTTAAGATATTAAATTAGCTACGTCTGCTTGTTTCTTGATTTCTTTTGCTTAGAATATCTTTTCCCATCTTTTTATGCTAAGACCATGCTTATTGTTAATGATAATTGTGGTGGTTAAATATGTTTGGTCCAGTGAGTGGCATTATTAGGAGGTCTGGCCTTGTTGGAGTAGGTGTGGCCTTGTCAGAGGAAGTCTGTCACTATAGGGGTGGACAATGAGGCCATCCTCCTATCCACATGGGAGCAAGTCTTTTCCTAGTTCCCTTCAGAATAAGAGGTGGAACTCTCAACTCCTACAAACCTGTGTCTGCCTAGACACTGCCATGCTCTCACCTTGATAATAATGGACTGAACTTCTGAACCTGAAAGTCAATCCAAATTAAATGGTGTCCTTTAAAATCGTTGCCTTTGTCTTGATGTCTGCTCACAGCAATAAAACCCTATATATATAATTAAGCTATGTTTTATTGAGGCAGCAGAAAGTTGATCTTGTTTTCTAATCCAATATGCTATTCTTGTGTTCCTTCATTGGAGAATTGAACTCATTAATATTAGAAGTTAATACTGAACAGTACATATAATTTCTGTCATTATGGTGTTTTGTGGTGTTTTCTTACATTTTGAATGAATTGTTCTGGAGTTATTTCTTGTGACTATTTGAGTGTGTTTACCCTTCCTTACACAACTACATATTCTTCCTGTTATTCTCTGTAAAGCTGGCTTATAATTTACAGATTTTACTCACCAATTTCTTTAGTCTCTTTTAAAACTGTTTTTGTTTACTTTTTGAAATTAAAATACAATTTCCTCATTTTCCTCTTTCCCCTTCACCCTCTAATTGTTTCCATGTACTACACCTTCTCTTTCTCTCTGTGTGTATGTGTACGTTTGTGTGTATGCGTGACTTATGATTTCAGGGCTGACAATTTCATACTGGATAAACAATTTGGGGGCTCTTCCATTGGGGAAGATTGTTTCTTCTGTTCTTAGTATTTCTTGCTGTTTCTAATTTGTGATGGTTCTCTGTAGACTGCTGACTTTTTGGTTTAATCTTGGTCTACTCTCCCCAGATAAGGAGCCCATGACAGACCAATGTATAGATACCACTAAAGCCAATTTGGTGAACCAATGAGTTTCACTGGCATCATTAACAAGATTATGAATGATGGGTTCCTTACTGGAGCAGCAGTGACTCAAAGATGGTTGTATCACCAAGGCATACCCTCAGTAGGGGTGACTGTTCACAAAAGGTAGGATCTTGGAGCACATTGTACAAGCAGAAGGCAGATTAACAGGTTGTATTCTTCTTAATTGACTTACTTGGTCTAAACCTCTTCGAGGCAGGTTTTTTTTTTTTTTCTTCCCAGGCAGCTGACCTAGTCTCATAGTTTTCTTTGCAGTTTGGTTTGTCTGAGAGTAACTCTCAGATATCTTTCCTGTTTATTTAGTCTTGGGGAGGAAGAGATCTGGAGAATCTGGTCAGTTTCAGGAACTTCCTGTAGCTATTTTGAGTTGATTACCTTCTATTTTAAGTAAGCTCCCTTAGAGACACAACAGTTGTGCCAAGGGTCTGGTGACCTTGTTTATCTTCACAAAGAACCAACTCTTAAATTTATTGATTCTTTGTGTTTTTTGTTAATGTTTCCATTTTGTTAATTTATAATCTGTCTTTTGTTATCTTTTTAATTTCATTAAATGAGTTTATAGTTTGTTTGCTCTTGTCTTTTCAGATTTTTGAGTTAGATTAATAAGTAATTTATTTGTGACCTTCCTGAGTTTTTAATTTAGGCATATAAAGATATAAACTTACTCTATAGAAACGCTTTTACTAAGTCCCAGGGATGTTGTTGTACTGTGTTTTTCATTTTAATTTAGTTACAAGAAACTATTTTATTTCTTTCTTGATTTCCTTTTTGACCCTTCACCACTCAGAAATGAGTTGTTTAATTTCCATGTGTTTGTGTACTTAATAAAAAATGGTTGCTGTACACTAAGTTTTATTGCACTTTAGTCAATTACAATACAATGAATTGTATGAATTTTATGAATTTGTTAAGATTTGTGTCTTAGTAGGTGTTTTATTTTAGAGAAGCTTCTACATCCTGCTGAATAGAATGTATACTCTTTGGTGTTTGCAAAGAATATTCTGTAGATGTGTGTCTTAGTTAGAGTTTCCATTGCTATGAAGAGACACCATGACCAAGATAAATCTTATAAAGAACAACATTTAATTTGAGCTAGCTTCTAGGTTCAGAGGTTCAGTCCATTATCACCAGAACAGGAAGCATGGCATGATCCAGGAAGGCATGTTATTGGAGAAGGAGCTGAGAGTTCTATATCTTGTTTTGAATGTATCCAGGAAAAGACTGTCTCTAAGCAGCTAGCAGGAGGACCCCAAAGCTCACCCCTACAGTGACACACTTCCTCCAACAAGGCCACATGTATTCCAACAAGGTCATGCCTCCTAATAATGTCACACTCTGTGTCAAGCATATTCAAACAACTACAAGAGGTTAGGTCCTTTGTTGATATATATTGTCATTTAGTTATGTTTTTTGCTCATTTTTGTTCATAAAAAAATGTCTATTGGAGAAAGTGGATTACTGAAATAACCTCCTATTATTATGTTGATGTTAATCTATATCTTTAATTTCATTAATATGCTTTTTGTGAAATTGTTTATCCCAGAGTTTGGTGCATGTATGTTTAAGAAAATAATATCTTCTTGGTTAAATATTTCCTTTAGTAGTATGACATATCCTTCTTTTTCTCTTTAATTTACTTTTAGTTCGAAGTATATTTATCAAATATTAGAATAACAATGGCAATTTTCTTACTGGTTCCATTTAATTGTAGTATTTTTCTATCATTTTTATTTTTCAATATAGGGTTTTATTGTATATTTTTGGCTCTCCTAGAACTAGTTATATAGACCAGGCTGGTCTCAAACTCACAGAGGTCCACCTGCCTCTTCCTCTAAGTATTGGGATTAAAGGGGTACACCACCACTGCCTGTCTCATCTTGTTACTCTAAGGAAGTTCCTATCTTTGACACTAAAATATGTTTTTTGAAAAAGACCAATGAATATATTTTGTTTCTTGATCCATTTAACAAGTTTGTATCATGTGCTTGTAGAATTAAGGCCATTAATATTTACAGTTATTATCGAAGAGAGTGCATTTATTGCAGCCATTGTGTTGTTGACTTTTGATGTTTTTGTTTGTGTCATGGTAACTTTATGTTTCAGTAAGTATGGCTTTAGTTGGGTTTTTTTCTGCAATCTCTTGGCTATACTCATTCTTCTCTTCAGCCCAATATATGGCTTCTTGTATTGGAGCGGGAGTGGTCATTGGTTATATAAAAATTAGGCTGTTTATATCATGGGAAGTTTTTCTTTCTCCTTCAACTTTGCAAATAGTTTTGCCTTATATATTAATCTAGGTTTTCAGTCATGGTCTTTTAGGACTTAGAATTCATTGCTTCTGACTCTCCTGACTTTCAAGTTTTCATTGTGAAATCAGTTGTTATTCTGCTAGGCTTTCTTTTATATGTGAGTTATATGTTTTCTCTTGAACATTTTAATAAACTTTTTTTTTGTTCTGTATTCTTAGTATTTTAACTATGATAAGCTATGGGAATTTTCTTTTCTGGTCTTGTCTATTTGGTGCTCTCTGTGCATCTTATATCTGTATGAGTGTGTCTTTTAATCTATCAGCAGGAATGAAGTGTACTCCTAAGTGTGCTGAATATACAGTGAGTCTCCATTGAAGAAAACTATTTTTTTCTTTGCTGGAAGATGTCAATTAGAGATATCTTCATGATTAGGGATGAAAGCTTGTGCTTCCCAATCTCATCACTGCAAACCCATCTAGCCTGACCTTTTGCAGGCCCTGTGATTGCTGCATCTGTATGTCAATCTAGATGTGTCTGGAAGACACTGTGTCCTTGGTGTCTTCCATTTTCTCTGACTCTTACAATCTTTCTTTCTCCTCTTCCCCACAGCTCCCTGAGCACTGAGGAGACTGGTTTGATGAAGATAGCCCATTTAGCACTGAGTGTTCCAAAGTCTCTTACTCTCTGCACATTGTCCAGTTGTTCTCTACGTTCTTTCCCATTAACTACAAGACAAAGTTTCTCTGATGCTGAGTGAGTCACAGATCTGAGTATAGCAGAATGTCAGTATGAGTTTATTGCTATATTCCTTTAGCTTAAGAATAATAAGTGATTTTCCCCCTAGGTCCATGGCTTACTGGTCTCCCTGTCTTGGCCACTGGAAAGGCAGCATGAGAATGAATTCTATCTCAATGTAATAGGCCTTAAGTGCAATCAGGGGATGGTTTGTTACTCTGAAAACATTTGTGACACTAATATATCATGCAGACAGGACTGTTCTATAGCCCTTTTTTTATGTGTCTTAACTACAAAGCAACTAGCTTCACTAGAGTCAGTGACACAAGACAGAGGTGAATTCTACCACACATTTTGTGGGATAGTCCCAGGGAATTTTACAACCCATCCCGTCTGTCATAGTTTACAAGTCACGCCAATCAGTCTTGATCCAGTATGAGAAGAGACTACATATATGAGTTTAAGTAGTAGGATGTTGGAAACTCTTTTGGGCAGGAACCAGAAAGAATTAGATAGTGCCTATCACAATTTTAATGTCATATCGCCAGTACAAATTTCTAATTTTGATAAGGAGGCAGGTAAAATTGTATGCAATCACAGGTAGAGCAGGTAACTTTTTACCAACTTAATTTGCAAATCAAAGATGAACAGTCTCTTTTTATTTACACCACTTCTGCTTTCCTTTTTCTTTTTTCTGTGTTAAAGCTTTGAAGGTAAAGGCTTCCTGGCAGTCTGGAGTCAAGGAATACCAAAGTTACAGTACACACAAAGCTCACACAAGAGCTTTATTGGGAAAGGCACAAGAGGATGGCTACCTCTGCTCAGGTGAGAAGCAGCAGGGATATTTTACCCTACATATACAGCCTCTCTCAAGTCTCCTCCCTCCAATTCTTTCTATGACCCCTCTCTCTCAAATTGATAGCCTCTTTTTCTTTTATAATTATACTGTTTTACACACACACACACACACACACACATACATACACACACACACACACACACACACACACACTATATGTCCAAGTCATTTTTGCTTTTGTTGTAGGTATGCATATGGTTTCTGGGTTGATCACTTTGTATTGGATAATCAATTAGAGGACTCATCTCTGGCAAAGTCAGATTCTCCCTCTCTTAGAAGTCATTAGTTGCCTGTACCTCGTTGTTGAGCAGTAGAACTACTTGAGATTTTTTCCTTTCATGTTACTTGTCTATCGATAGTGCCATTGTTTCCATCTTGTTTATGCAGCCATTTCTATAAGAGACTGATATTCTATAAAAGACTCGCAGACTTCCTGGTAATTCTAGTCCTCACAATCTTTCTATCCCCTTTTCCACAATGTCTCCTGAGCCATAGATGCAGGAGCTATGCTGCAGGTCTATTTGTTGGGGATGAATGGGTTCCCAACAATCCATTGATATCTGTTGTATTCATTTGTGGTTTTTAGAAATTATTTATTTATTTATTTATTTTACATATATGGGTACACTGTAACTGTTTTCAGACATACCACAAGAGAGCATCAGATCCCATTACAGATGTTTATGAGCCATCATGTGGTTACTGGGAATTGAACTCAGGACCTCTGGAAGAACAGCCAATGAATGCTCTTAACTGTTAAGCCATCTCTCCAGCCCTCATTTGTGGATTTTTTGTGAAGGTCTCTATTTGCTGTAAAGAGAAGCTCTTTTAAACAACTGATAACATATTTTTATCTGTGGGCATAATGATATAATTGAAGCACAGTTAAGAATTTTGCTTTTCCTTCCTGTCTTGGATTCTAAGAAGAAATTGAACATCCTTGGAGTTACTCCAGTTGTGGTGAGACGGGTATTAAGACTATCTTGTACCTCACTGGTACAAATAGGAATAATTATGCTCTAATTGTATTTTGAGAGAAAAGTTTTATTTTAACAGGAAGGGTGATATGTAGGAGGAGCTAAGGGGGAAGGAGCACAGAGAGGAAAAGATGGAGTAAGGAGAGGAGAGGATGAAGTAGATGAGAAGCTAGGTAATGAGAGAGAGAAAGAGAGAGAAAGAGAGAAGGGGTATGGAGGCAGAAGTTCACATGTCTTCACCAGTCAAAGATAGTTTACATAGCTAGGTTGGGTATTGGGTTACACTTCTGACTGAGCATTACCATACTTATAAAGTCTTTGATTAACATTTAAAAAAATTGTATAAAAGCAAAATGGAAAAGGGGGGGCACAGGATAGGGGTTCTCTAGGGAGAGGAAATGGGGAAAAGGGATGGCATCTGAAATGTAAATAAAATATCCAATAAAAAAAAAGCAGTGGAAACAAACAAAAAAAAAAAGTGGTAGTAGTTCATGACCTCACTACCTCCAGGAAGTTATCTAGGTGTTTAGTATTAGGCATGATTTCCACACTGTTGAGTAGGACTTAAATTCAATTAGACAGCTGTTGGTTACCACCAGTATATGAGGGTCACTTATTGTACCTTTGTATGTATCTTGCAATGCTGGTCACGATTGTGATTCATAGGTGTCATAAATGGTTAGGCCTGTAAACAGTCTTAAATTATTCTGAAATGACAGCAACCCATAAACATTCTCTATAATTCAGACCACCCTCCACACCTCTCCTTGCACATGATGTATACTCCTCCCTGCCTTGTGGGTACATTCATACACTGAATCAGACACATAGTGACAAGTATTTATGCATATACTCAAACACACTCAAACTTACTTATTCTCAGATGCACATTCACACTTATACACAAAATTAAGTAATCATAAATATCAATTTACATCCAAACTCACATGTACACACACATGTATACACAAACATGAGCAACATGCACATGTGTGTACATGCATTCAGACACAAACACACACACACACACCCCTTGCAGATTTCATCAAATTGGGTTGAGTACACAGAATGTCTTGTTTCCTATTCAGAAGTCCCTGCATTTCTACAGAGTTCATGTGTCCCCAACCCACACAATATCTCTTTCATTGAAACATGCTAACTTTTACTCACTTCACATTTCAGGCCTTTGTCTTTACCCTGGTTTTGTGCATGCCCATTATTATACATTTCATGGCCTTCTGGCCTAGTTTTATATTTTTGTCTCCTAGCTTGTGTTCTCCTTTCATATGAGAAGAATTTTTTTAACGTAGCCCCTTGACCTAATCCTGTTCACCCCAGCCTGTGACCAAAACTCTTCTGGGTATATCAACTGTTCTTCCATACAAAATGAGAAGATTTAGGCATTGTACTCAGAAGGATAATCTTTAATGGGAATGAGATGTAATTTCAGCTGGCACTCTGTTCCAAACACTTCCCTGATCCTCTTTAGCTTGATTTGAGGATTATCCCCCAAAGGCCAGACAAGACCTACTAACCATGTGGGACAGAAAGAGACATCCTCTCCTGCTCAGTGGGGCTGAGCATTCCACTTGGGATGTTTATTCTTAGCACATGTTTCTGCCTTCACTAATGTGCCTGTGAGACCTTGGAAACATTCCTGCTTAGAAGGCAGTTTATATGTGCACATAGGTACTTGGGAAGCCATGAAGATGGACACCAGTAATGAAAAGTGGTTCATCTGGGAGTCCACACTCGTGAAGCAGAGAGGATGAAACATTTCTCTGCTCCATTTGGAAGGCCAGTGTGCTGAATAGGACTTGGAGGATCACTGATTCTGAGTGATGAGTGGTTTTGTCCAATGCATGCTAAGATTGAAGAGCTTTATTAAACACAGCATTCATTTTTTTAGCAAAATAAAATACACTAAGATAAAACGAAAACCATCACGTCAAAGACAAAGCAAACCAACAGAAGAAAAAAAGCCCAAAAGAAGGCATTAGAGTCAGAGACGTACTTGTTCATACAATTGAGAGTCTTACAAGAACACTAAACTGAAAGCTATAGTATACATGCAGAGTACCTGGTGGAGACCTATGCAAGCCCTGTGCTTGGTGCCCCAGTCTCTCTGAATTCATATGAGCTTTGTTCATGTTCTTATGGTGTCTTATATTTCTTCTGGCTCTTAAACTCTTTCTACCTCCTTTTTTTTTTTTTTTTTTTGTAAAGTTACCTGAGCTTGAAGAGAGAGATTTGGAGGAGACATCACATTTAGAGCTATGTGTTCCAAACTCCACATCCCCTCTGTGCATGTGTATGTATGTGTGTCTGTCTGTATGTTTTCTGTGTGTATGTCTGTGTAATGTCTGAGTGTGGGTCTCTGAAATTGTTCCAATCTGCTGCCTGAGGAAACTTCTCTAATAATGGCTGAATAAGGCACTGATCTATGAGTACAGCAGAATATTAGGAGTCATAATATCACTACTTATATTCTTGTTATTAAAACCAGTAGTATTTGGTTTTATTTTATGTCTCTGGGCTATCTAGTCTTGGGTTTTTGGTCACCTAAGCAGTGTCAAATATGGCCTTCATCTTGTGGAATTGACCTTAAATCTCATACACACATACACCCTATAGTCTCTGAGTATGCAAATGAAACATCTTCTAACCCCTCTGCCCTAACCAATGGTACATGTCCACACTAAGCTCATCCAGAGATCCTGGCCACTTCCTCAGGGGCATAAACACCCACGCCACACACAATAAACCAAATTAGTTCTCCAAAACTGTTTCTAGCTGTGTTCTTTGCCTGTGCGCTCATCACCATTCAAGATCCCGCACTGCTTCCACCCATGTCCAGCTAAGCTTCCCTCACTCCAGTCTAGCCTGGTGTACAAGCCTGGCTACCCCAGGAAGAAGTAGACACAAGGCATCAGTTTATCATTTACTTAGTATGTAACATAGACATATAAGTATATTTATCTTTGTGGGTCTGAGTTATCTCAGTGAGGATGATTTTGTCTAGTTCCATCCATTTGCCTGCACATTTCCTGACATCATTTCTTTCTTTTTTAGTGTTTTATCTCTTTTTTCCTTTTTTTATTCTTTATTCTTCTTTCATATACTACATCTTGACCTACAGTTTCACTTCTCTTCCCTCTCAGCATCTCCTCCCTCTCCTCTTCCCCCTTTTCCTCCTCTCCCCACATCCCTTCAACAGTTGTATAATACTCCTCTGTTTAAGTATATCACATTTTTTAAAAATCCATTCTTTAGTTAAGGGACAACTACGTTGTTTCCAATTTCTGAGTATTATGAATAGAGCAGTAATGAACATGTTTGGATAAACATCTTTTGAGTATACTCCCAAGAATGATATAGCTGGGTTTTGAGATAGATTGATTCCCGTCTTTCCAAGAAGCCACCACACTGATCTCCATAGTGCAAGTTTACACTCACACAAACAATGAAGGAGTGTTCTCACTATTCCACATCTTATTTACATAAACTGTCACTTATGTTGTTAATCTTAGCCATTTCTGACAGGTGGAAGTTAGAATCTTTCTTAATCATATATCTACTATCTCCAATGAGTAGACCATGGGCATGAAACCAATGAAGCTTAGAAGGAAGGAGTTTGAAAACAGAAATGCATGACACTGAGTCTTAACTGGACCATGCCCATGTTTATGACTGAAGATTAGCCTAAACTCATGGGGCTTTGACTTTCTTGTTAGTAGAATTGATAAACATTGAATACAAGCAGATATTTGTGAATGTTCTATCTCCTCTCCACCTCAGTGTAAAGTTCAGGGTAGGAATTGAATTGAAGGTATCTTTGAGAAGTGTGATTTGCAATGTAGATCTCTAGTGAGTAATCATGAAAGTAGAGTAGCAAATCCTCTCCTGACCCATAGGTGATGCTTCCCTGCACACATGTGGATAAATGGGTTTCACAGGGTCAGTTAGTGAAAGCAGAGTTTTCCATACTAATGAAATTAGCTTTCTATGGTTGTACTAGGAAAAGATCAGGGACCGTTCACATTCTAAAAAAAAAAATGGTTTTACTATGGTCATGTTGTATGAGGAGTAGTTACTAAGGAATCTGATAACATTCACTGCTCAGTGGTGAGGAAGGATCTTTCAGTCTCGGAGACCACCTGACAATCTGTCTTTAGCTGGCTAGGAACCAGTGCTGATCACGTGTTAGAGGAAATGGAAATTTAATGTAATTGATGGAGTAAGGCAGCTACAACAAAAATCTAAAGGTGACCAAGGTTTGTAAAATAATAATAATAATAATAATAATAATAATAATAATAAAGAACAAAATCAGGCTTGCAAACTTGGAAAGGAGTGAGCAAGAAGAGGAGTGGAGCAACTGAAGGAAAGTGAAACTTTTAGAAAGATGACAAGCAAATAATTACTGGAAATCATTTTGCACCATGATAAGAAATGATTGATGTACATTTTACATAAGCTTACACTGGAGATGAACATGCATCAGGGACATTGACTAGTAGAGTGACAAGGCAGAGTGAAGTGTGGTCAATGTCTAAGCACAATTTCTGTGAGTTCTTTGAAAGATGGGAAGTTATTATTCACAGTGGGCAAGTGTCAGAGACGATGGTATCTCTTCACGAGTTGTGTACTGTGCAATTCCTTTCTTTAACACTCAGATGGTGCTTAAAGCTGACTCCAGAGACATAATATTGCAAGATTATGATAGTACTTGGTGTGAACTTTGCATTGAGAAGCAAAAGCCTTCTTGCAGACAAAACTGAGTATAGAAAGAAAAGATAGAAACACCTACAGAAGGGACAGAAATACCATTGTCAGTAGGTCTTAGCCCACTGGGGGGAGGGCTAAAAGGATATAGCACATGGCCTAAGGGTCCATGTTGGTATTGAGATCACAGACAAAAAGTACACCATTTAGCAATAGCTCCACAGAAATTGGCAGTTGGAAAGATTGTGGTACGTGTGGGATGAGATGCTACAATTAGTGGACTCTACTCAAGTCCAACTTGACTCAGGATTGCTAAGTCCCCTCTGAGGAATGTAGAGTTACGCATACACATTATATGAACATCCTAGATTCAATTTTACCAGAAATCTGTTTCCTTTTGCCTACTCTGTCACTCAAGGTATGACTGTGTGTGTTTGCAGAAACTCTGTGTAACTCCCTGGGATTAGCTTGATCATTGCTACTTAGTATTGTAACCAGGAAGCGATCCTCTCTTCAAGTCCCAGGGATTAACATCTGTGGAAGTATAATTGCAGACAGCATGGTAATTTGAGGGTCACCAAAGTATCAGCAGAGTAGCTGAGGGGAGTGTTGCAGACTCACAATAAGAGCTGCCTTCCTGTTTAGATAAATAAGCATCAAGGTAATGCATCATAGAACACTGGTAGAAGTGGGATTAAAAGATTTGAAAGGTTCTGGTTTGCAAATAATTCAGTGTGAACTAATTGCCATCTTATTTCTTCCTCCATTTCTTCCTTAGGCTTCATAGATGAAGCATTAAATTGCTGCATCCTCAGACCAAGCTTATTTCTAGAGGAGATACCCATAAGCATCAAAAAAAACCACATGGGCTCTGCTACTCTATAGACTCAGAAATTCATTTACAATCACAAAGCTCTAGGGAAAAAAGAATGGCAATGGAGAGTTATGGGATATATCGAAGCTCCTATGATCTATCCCAGATAGTTTGGCTTTGGTTTTAGTGAGGTTCATTTCCATGTGGTCAATCCAAAGGTCTGTTCCAGAGCTTACCAAAGAGGACACATATCTGGAATTTCCATTCTAGTTCAGAATGAATAACATTCTCTATCTAGTTACTTTGAGTGTCAAAAATCTAAAGTTGGGGCGAGTGAGTAGCTAGACATTACCCACTAGTTCTGTTTTGAATGTTAATACAGTCTTTGTCTTAGCAAGTAGAAATACAAAAAATAATTATAACAATTATAACGTAATATTAAAAAATCACACACAAAAAAAAAATACCTTGGCCAAGCTGCTGTGCTCTTTCTGACTAATGGGAACAAAATAATTTTGAGTAAATGTTCAACTTCCGTATCAAGTTGGTGACAAGTTGGTGATTTTCTAGTTAACAATGTAAATTTCCTAGAAACATTCCAACCCAAATTATCCTTTGTTTGTTTGTTTGTTTGCTGTTGTTGTTGTCTTCATTGTGTTGTTTGTTGTTTTTGAGATAAGGTTTTTCTGTGCATTGGCCGTCCTGGAACTCCCTTTGTTGACCAGATTGGCCTCAAACTCAGAGATCTGCCTGACTCTGCCTCCTAAGTGCTGGAATTAAAGGCCTGTGCCACCACTGCCTGGCTCAAGATAAAACAGTTTTTAAATATAGTCTTAAAATTGTATTTACTATTATGTGTGTGGGTGGGGTTGCTGGTATGTATGTATGTATGTATGTATGTATGTATGTATGTATTATGCCATATGTCTGGTGTCCTCAGAGACCAGAAGAGAGCATCAGATGCCCTAGAGCTGGAACTGCAGATGAATGCATGCTGGCATATGAATGATGAAGACCAAACTTTATCCCTCTGGAAAAGTACCAACATCTGAGCCATCTCTTCAGCATTGTTATGTCTTATTTTTGTTGTTGATTTCATTTCGTTAAAAACCTAATTAGTCCTCCTCTCTTTAACTTTTCTTTAGATAGACCAACTTCCCTATGAGTTAAACTCCTAGTCAGGTAATAAAAAAAAAGCACAACTAAAGTAAAAAAAAATATATATATATATTATAAAAATCAATAGTGTATAATGTTTTGGGTAACTTAAAATGCCAGGTCTCTGCCTAGAGCTACAAATATAACTCAAATTCTCATCTTTTAATAAAGAGTGCCTTTGCCTTCATGGGTCTCAATAGAATCTAAATGTCTCCATCTTTTCGTGTAGTAATTTAAATCCTAAGAGATGTGACATTTTGAGTGCTACCAAAATAAATAAAATACAAACAAACAAACATACAAATTGTAGTTTCCAAGATGAACTTAAGCAAAGTAATCTTTCTGCAATGGTCTTCAAAACATCTCATTCCTATAACAGTAGAATTAGATAAGGCCTGAGAGAGAGGGAGAGTCTCACTCAAGTCAGAAGCCACATGTCTCTCCAAGTCTTAGAAGCTGAACTCAGAAGCTATGAATGCCTACAAGATTCTAGCACTGAAGTCAGAAACTATGTATGTTTCCGACACTCTAATGCCAAAGTCAGAGACCATGTCAAAGTTGTCTATCACTCAAAAATTGTATAGCATGTACTTTCAGGCATGTGAGCCTATTGTTTGCCATTTACAGTTGGGTAATAGGAAGGTTTTAAAAGTTGTAGATGAAGGTGTCAGAGAGGCTGGTTTTTCTAAGTCTCTCCCCATGGCTTCCAGATGGCCAATTTCCACCCACATCCTTTCATCTATCTTCTCTCTATGTGTCTGTGTTATTCTTCTAATCCATAGTCAGATGTTCTATGTTTGTGTCAGACACTGTCCTTCACATGATGGTCTTATTTTAATAAGAAGGCAACTATATTGGATGAGGATACGTCTTACTGTACTGTAACTTCATCTTAACCAATTCTGCCCAGGTCCAGATGCTGCTGAAAGAGTACAAGGTTGATAACAGCAGATACTAACTAGACTAAACATTTCAAGAAGTGCCTGAGCCCCAAAACAAGAGATCAGAAAAAGGAGTGCAAGGGATGATAAGGAGAGGGGCTGACATATCATAAGTCTATGAAATGTGGCTGACCACCTGGGCAGATGGGGGAGATGAAATTTGAGAGTAAATACATTTGTCCCCCACCCCAACTCTGAATCCTATAAGTCTGCTGGCTAAAGATGAGATGTAAAGATGATAATCTGTTACCTTCTCAGATAACTAATTTGGATTTACTTTGGGACTGCCTTCAATGAACCTGTAGGTCACAGTTGAGTGTCCAAGGCTCAGAAGAAAGAGTTAAGCCTAAGTATCTTTATTATTGTGTAGCCCTTAGTATTTTTTCTTTTAACTGGTTTGAGGCTTCCCAGTCTATGAATTGCCCCTAAGAAAACAAGTATATCTCACAGACACCATTTTTTATAGGAGAATATTGTTATTGTTTTTGTGATTAAGTAAGAAAAGATATATAAAAATTTAATATAATCCTTTCTGTGAGACAACAGAAGGAAACCAGCATTCTGTGAACATTAAGGAAAGAGAAGGGAGTAGGGGAAAAGCAAGGAAAAGAAAGCAGGAATCAGTGATGGAGACACCATATTCAAGAGCCCTGAGAAGCAGCATCCTTCTGCAAATAGCTTCTACCTGACTCAGCTAGTGGGTGGAAGCTACATCTCAGCTCCCTTACAGCCATCATGCTGAAAGCATCAACCAGAGAAGAAGCAAAGGAACAGTGCGTGGAAAAGCAGTATTCTGAAAAGAATATTTCTAAGAGACTAGAACTTTTTTGCTGGACATCACAGCCACAGTTAATAATACACCTTGAGGTCAATTGAGACTTAAGACTATTGCCCTGCTATGTTCAACCTGTTTCTTCAACCTGCTTTAAGAAAACAATGTACAATCAACCTTACTTGTCTTGGACTTCTCATAAAATAAACTTTTACAACCTAAGCTAGTGTGTATCTGTAATCTTACGCTTTGTTCTCATCCATGCCCCTGACCTAGATAATGCATGTCTATCATTTGCTGAAAGCAGCAAATACAGAAGTTAAAAGCAGCTTCCTAAAATCTACTATAAAGGTGGAAAGCATCTGTTTGTGGATATTGGTTGGCAAATGATGATCTGTGTAATCTGGGCCAGTTGAGCCAGTGACTAAAACCCCTGTAAAATTGTTAAAGATTTCTGTCAAGAATCCCATTCTTTCCTCATGTGATTTTTTTTTTCTGTGCTGTTCAGTAAAGACAAAGTGAAGCCCTTTCTTATGGACAGAGACAGACACACAGAATCACACATACACAAGACAGACAGATACACAGTTCACATAATAGACACACATACCTAGGGATAGACACAAACAGACACAGGGACAAATGAATTCATAATGTAGCCTTCGGTCAGGCACAGATTCAGGCTCCCACAACAGACAGGGAATAGAAGACATGGGCAGTTTGAAGGAGAAAATTCGAATCTTGATTCACTCTTGCTTAAGAGACTCCAAGGGGAAAGGTTTTTATGTCTTTTCTTAATACTACACCAGTAAATTATTGGTAACATGAATATAATTACTAACACATTATAATCCAAACACCAGTGGAGGCAGGAGGGAGAAGAAAAGCATTGAAAATGGAAGAGTTCTGCTCATTAAAGCAGAGACTGGGCATGGATAATAGGAGGACCTCTTACCTTCTTTCCTTGGAACAAAGGACAGCTTAGTGAGATGATGTCATCCTCCCTCTGTCTTCAGTTCCATTAAATCTTGCGCCCCACAGCAAGGCTGCATTCAGCTTGCCCATGCCTTTCTTTCACAAAGTCGCCTCCCACAGAGGCACAGTATCCAGAACTAAGTAACTGCAGGCAAGCATTTCTCATTATTATATAGGCTGGAACCAAAAATGACTTTATAATAATAGAAGGAGACAAGTAAGAACAGGGGCTCTTATAAATAGATTATAAGGCTATGGTGGATTTATCTTAGCCTTCACAAAATGATTGAGCTTTTCTAGTTCAGAATAGTTGCAATAGAATACGCACTGAATCTTTATTGGCAAAACAACATCCTTTTATGTTTCACTTTTGTCTTTTTGCTTCAAAATCCCAGAGTAAGTAAAGTGTAAACATTCAGAATTTCCATATTAAGAACAGAACTCATTTTGGAAAGACTCTAAACTGCCTGATCAAAGTGGGAGCCTACTTGGTGAAGGCAGAAGATGACAGTTTGCAAGCCTGGGGCTGTCAAAACATTTTTGAGCTAATGTCTGACAGTAAGTGGACACACCAGTGCGTAAGTGGAAAGGGATGGGCTTCATAGAAGCAACCGTTAGACAGCAGACATGAACTCTGGTTAAAAGTTTACCCGTGCCTTGTAATATTTTATAGAATGTTCATTTGGGGTTAGAAAGCAGAAATCGGGAGTTTTACAGCACCAGTCCCTCTCCAGTCATGTGTCCATTGGATAAAAACAGGTAGAAAGTGAGACTTGGATCAGGAGGTCAAAAAGATCTCTGCTCCCAAACATTCTGTTGTTGATTGTTGTGACTTTGTTTTGTTTTATTTTGTTTTTTGTTTTTGATTTTGTGGTTTTTTTTAAATAACCATGTTGAAATGTTTTTATTTGAGATTGACATTGCTACTTTCTTTAGCTCTCAGGTATTGATCCAAAACTGCCCACTTTGTTGTAGCCCTATGTAATATCATGAATATACGCAGTCTATCTACAATTGTGACGTAAACTCACCAAATTTCAAAAGGTACACTTGTGAAGACAAGTATACCTTGTTCCTATTATAGAAAAAGAACGCTTTATCATAGTTACCAAACATGAAACACAAACATTCTAGTTTTCCCTGGTTTTCTGTGATTGCAGTTATCTACCTTGGATGATGTTAAGCATCATCTTAATGGAATCTAAACCCACCAAACAATGGGCCTCCAGGCATCACTGTGGAGGGTAATTTTGGTTGTGTTAGTTGATGTGTGATGTCTCCTCTTGTATGTGAAACTATTCTGTGGCTGGGATCCTGAACTATAAAAGTGAATAAAGGGAGCTGGTCAGTATTATGCATTCATCACTCCCCATAATGTGTGTGGATGTAACAGGCCCAGTTCTTCAAGCTTTTGCCTCTATAACTAATCTGCAGTGATGAACAGTAATCTGGAAATCTGACCCCAAATGTAAACTCTTTCCCCTGATGTGCATTTATTGATGTATCTTATTACAGCAACAAGTAGAGAAACCGACACATCATCCTGAATCCATTAAAAGTGTATCTAGTGTTTCTTTTGTTGCTATTGGTTTTGTTTGATTTGTGATGTGGTCTCATACTCTGTAGCTTAACTTGCCTCAAACTAACAGTGATCCTGACCCTCTCTCAGCCATCTAAGTGCTAGGGCTGCAACTTTCATAATTCCATGCCTGATGTATAATATTTCACATCATTTAAATGAATCTCCTCCTTCATATGCTTTAGGTCTTTACATAGTACCTAATACTTTTTTCATTTTTTATTGGTTATTTTATTTATTTACATTTCAAATGTTATCCACCTTTCCAGTTTTCCCTCCATAAGCCTCCATTCCTCTCCTCCCTCTCCCTGCCCTTATGAGGGTGCTCCCCCACAAGCCTACCCACTCCTGCCTCAGGAGCCTAGCATTCCCCTATCCTGGGTCATCAGGCTTCCACAGGACCAAGCATCTCCTCTGCCAGTGATACCAGATAAGATAATCCTCTACTACAAATCCAACTGGATTTGTACTCCTGTGTACTCCTTGGTTGGTGTTTAGTCTCTGGGAGTTTTAGGGGGGTCGTAATTGAACCTCCCTCATCACCTGAGGGGACAGGCTCTGTAGAAAGGATTGCATAGATTTTTTTTGTTTGGTTTGGTTTGGCTTGGGTTGTTTGTTTGTTTGTTTGTTTTTGTTTTGTTTTCTGAAGAGAAAACTGACAGGTTCTTTAACATTGGAGGGTAGCTGATGCCCTTGAGAATCTGGTAAGTTGTAGGGCTGCACTTTTCAAAGTCTGTATGCCACTAGATGAGCATTGGGACTCTGGAATCAGGTTCTGGATGCTAGGACTTCAAATAAAGTTCCATATTTTTCCATTTCCTAGCCTATCTGTGTCCTGGCAACTAGCCTAGAGAAATCTTCTAGACTCTTCTAATACATTAGGTTTATACTAAAACAACATACCTGAAATAACATGTGAGAAATCCAGTCCTTAGTGAATGTGTATTAGTTGAGATGAGGATAGACCCATGAAGAACCCCAGTGCCACAGATGCAGTAGAATGGCAAAGCCTTCTGTTGGTCCCCATGTGGATATTAGCAGTGTGTACAGAAAATACAGACCACATTTTTTTCATCCCAGATGTTTTTAGCCTGAGTCTGCTCCCCTCAAAGCTTTTCTTCCAAGATTAGCTAAATTTGCCTTCTTCTCCAGCTGTATACAATACATCCACCCCTCCAATTCACAATTATAAAGTAAACATACCGTTTCCAGACTTCTGTTGGTACATCTCTCTTAGAGCACACAGCCCACCCAATCCACAACACATACATACATACATACATATATACATACATACATACATACATACATACACATACATACACACACACACATATATATATATAATTTGTTGTTTCTTTATTCCACCTGATTCCTAAACAAAGCAAATTAAACAATGATCAGCCTCCGAAGAGAAAAGTTTTTCAGCTCACAGTTACAGAGAAGAGGCTTAGGCCATAGTCATTTGCCTTGTTACTTTTAGACCTGTAACAGGTGGTACACAGTGCCAGAGAGTGTGTGAAAGAGCAAAACCACTCACATTAGACTTGGGAAGTGAGAAGGAAGCAGGGTAGGAGTTCACACTATATCTTTCAAGGCATTCTCTCAGTGACCTGAGGATTTTCCACAAAGCCCCATCTCTTTAAGGTTCTACCATCCCTCCCCTCACTAAGACCAAGCTGAAACTAAGCCTTTACCTGCCTGAGTTTAGGATTTAGGTTGGTGGTAGGTCAAATTCGGCATGTGTGAAGAAGACATGTCATAAGTATCCCCTGTAGCTCTGTTCTGCTGCTTCAAGGACACCACAGTATGGGAGTCCACAAGGTTATGGTCTTTCAGGTAATATCTTGTTTAAAAGGCCCATTTATTCCTGTCCAGGATAAGCTGTATATTATCTTGTGTTCTGATCACCACCTTCAAAAGGCACAGGTCTCCGAGTGAGCCTACACATGATTCTATTGTTACTATGGAAGAATTCTTTTATCTGCATATTTGATAATTTGACTATGATAATTTGACTATGATAATTATTCTGAAAATAAGTCTAATTGTGTAACTCTTAGAAAGTTACCCCAATGCTGGGTTATTGGAGTCTTGTCTTGTTCTCTTTCTAATGACTTTCGAGAGAGCAGACATTTAACCTCTCTGCTATAAAAGAGGCTGGGACAAGGCTTACTCTCTTACTTCTAACACTGCTTTGCTCTTCACAGCCACAGAAGAGAAAACTCACATCCAGTGCACATAGACTTTGAGTGCTGCCCCTAGTAAGCTGCTCATCCCTTCTCCCCACCTCTATATCCTTGCTTTTTATGGTCAGTACAGAGCACTTTTTCTCATAAACTTTGTATTTCCAGCCAATAGAATGAACAACAAAACATCAGCAAATGGTCATTCTCATCCTTTTCCCTTTGACATACAGATGAAGCAATGAGGGTTATTTAACCAAATTTTGATGCCTAAATAGTAATTGGCTGGCAGCAAATTTTGAACTCAGTAAAGGCATTCATTAAAACACTAATAAAGATGTATCTCAGTAAAGAATGAGAAAGGGCTGAGGGGGTAATTAGTAATTCGGAGTGTTCCTTCATAATAGAAGTTCTGAAGAGATTGGGGATACAAGAGAATACAAAATCATAATAAAGATAATTTACAGCAATTCCATATTCAACATGAAAGTAAATGAAGATTAAAGTCAAAGCAATTCCATTAAAATCAGGAGTAGGACAACATTGTCCGCTGTCTCTATATCTATTCAATATAGTGCTTAAAGTTTTAGATAGAACAATAAAACAACTAAAGGAGATCAAGGAGACACAAACTAGAAAGAAAGAACTTATTTGCAGATGATAGGATTGTATTTATAAGTGACCCTAAAAATCCCACCATGAAACATATATATATGTATGTAAATAGATATATATGTATATATGTGTGTATGTGTGTGTGTGTGTGTGTGTGTGTGTGTGTGTGTGTGTGTAAACAGCTGGATAAAAGAATCGGTAGCCCTCCTATATACATATAATTAATAGACTGTGGTGGAGGCTGAACTGGAGCCCCAGTGCTTGCTCATGAAACTCAAATCATTCTTTGTGACACTGAATTTGAGCAATGAGTTACCACTTGTTTCTGGAAACGCTCTGAGATTGCTGAAGGCGGCATCTAAATTCCTCAAGCTTGTGCAGATGTAGTGCCTCATCAAATGTAGTTGTCAATCCACTAGGTATGGGTTAGGCCTATACTATATGGTTAACCCTTCTCTATGCTACATTGTTGTGACAGGTTTCTTGAGCACATGTAGAAGGATATGGTATCTGGTACAGAAGAGGCTGTGCATAGGAACATTTGAAAGATTTCTAAACATGGTACATCAGGGTTCAGTGTCTTTTGTTACATCAGAATCTATGGACAGACAAAAGCTAGAGTGTTTGAAGCCCTTTTATGATTCCAACACACAGCTTGAATTAGAAATAGGGCTTTACAGTCTGGTTATGGAATATGCAGAGAATTCTTGACTCAGTGGTTCAATTTGAGATTCTTCAGCATCTTGATGGTGTGATGTAGACATATATTCAGTGGAAATCACATTTTAAATTTGAACTTATATCTACCCCTGGCTTGGTGATATGTTTCTTTTTCCACTGGAAAAATCATATTTTACATAAAGCCCGATTTTAAGCTATTTGCCTTGTAATCAGCCTTAAGTAACCAGCTGATGATCCCAGAAAGCTACACAGTTATAACAGTGAATAGCCAGGCCTATACAATGCACTGTATTCAATAAAGTTTATCATAAACAAACTATACATTAGATGATTTTTCCAAGCTGTAGGATAATGGAAGTATTCTGAAAACATTTAAAGTACATTAGCTGAAAGATACCTATTGTTATATCTATTAAATGTGTTTTCAACTTATAAAATTTTAGATTTATCACATGCTTATTAAGAAACATCTCCAACGTTCCGTAGTATAGGGACTATCCAGGTGTTCAGTGGTCTCTATAAATTGGCTAAGTTTTAGAAGCTATGCTTAGTGCTTCTCATAACTTCAGTTAATTTAATCATTCTGGATTTCTGATGGTGTTGAAGACCTATAGTCTCATAGCCAATCCTGGCTATTTACTTTGAGAGAAAAGATCTGAGTGGATGGTTTTCAGCTGACATTCATTCTAAAGCCAAGAAAAACAGCTAGATTCAAAACTAAGCGTTTTAGTCAAGAGAGACGACAGAGGTTCTGGTTAGTCAACAAAATGATGGACTGGGTATTAAGACTATCTTGTACCTCACTGGTACAAATAGGAATAATTATGCTCTAGTTGTATTTTGAGAGAAAAGTTTCATTTTAACAGGAAGGGTGATATGTAGGAGGAGCTAAGGGGGAAGGAGCACCGAGAGGAAGAGATGGAGTAAGGAGAGGAGAAGATGAAGTAGAGGAGAAGCTAGGTGATGAGAGAGAGAAAGAGAAAGAGAGAGGGGGCATGGAGGCAGAAGTTCACGTGTCTCCACCAGTCAAAGACAGTTTATATATCTAGGTTGGGTATTGGGTTACACTTCTGATTGAGCATTACCATTCTTATAAAGCCTTTGATTAACATTTTTTTAAAAAAAATGTATAAAAGCAAAATGGAAAAGGGGGCACGAGATAGCGGTTTTCTAGGGAGGGGAAATGGGGAAAGGGGATGGCATCTGAAATGTAAATAAAATATCCAATAAAAAAAAGAAACATCACTATCAAAAACTGAAGATCATATGTCATCTTTCTATGCTATCTTTATCCATCATCTATCTATTACATATATATCCATTGTATATCTATGTTTTATCTATGTATTATAGATATAGCCATCTATTTTCTACCATTTGTCAATATATTATCTATCTATCTATCTATCTATCTATCTATCTATCTATCTATCTAT
>JANHMN010000003.1:53329598-53455494 GCA_030674055.1 Rhabdomys pumilio | reverse complement strand
TATCTATCTATCTATCTATCTATCTATCTATCTATCTATCTATCTATCTATCTATATCTTCAGCCTTAGAATCATAAAATACACAGTTTTGAAAAGCAGCTGATTTCTAAATTCTTGTTAGTCCTATTTAAAAAAAAAAAACGTAAATGATTATTTTTGTATCTCTTCTGTGTGTTGGTTGATACAAGTGAGTGTAGTGCTTACTGAGGCCAGAAGGTTGTGTGAAATACTCCTGAAACTGGTGTTCCAGACAGTGTGAGCTTCCTGACATGGGTGCTGAGAATGAAACTCAGGTCTCCTGGAGAAGTAGGACAGTTCTTTACTGCTGGACCATCTCTCCAGACCCTGATCAGTGCTAATTTTAATCTCTGTTCAGTAATTTGTGCAGCAGTGAGACAAAATAGACTATTAGATACATTGAGAACATGTAAGTCATGAAGCTTCCCTCTCAGAGTTCAGTAAGACTAGGGGAACAAGACTCAACACAAGAAAACATTGATTAGTGAGACTACAAATTGAATGGACTATTTCCCTCAATTGATAGTTACATGTCTATGAATTGAGTGTAGAACTTGGGGAATTGTAACTCAACACAGCAGCCCATGACAAAACATAAGGCAGGTTTGGAATCAGGCAAGGGCACACCCTTGCTTCAGCCTGCCAATCATGGTTTACAGATAATATTAATTGTCATATTCTTACCCTTGCAGATCTCCAATAGGATGGCAGCCTCCCTTCATCAGACTGTAGTCATAATGCACATTATTTGCAAATATAGGCCTGACATGTACTTGTAAGGCCACTTAAAGTGTCCATTTCCCAGATGTAAATTTTTTTTCAAATATTGGAGAACAGAATTTTTTCCTGTATTTTTTATTGGATATTATATTTACATTACAGATTTTATCCCCTTACTCCATTCCCCCCACCACCCAGGAACTTCCTATCCTATCCCCCTCCTCCTGCTTCTATGAGGATGTTCCCCCCTCTTACCCCCACTCACACGTCACCACCCTCGAATACCCCACACACACTCAGTGTTCAGCCTTCATGGGACCAAGGATCTCATCTCCCACCTATGCCCAACAAGGCCATCCTCCCCTACATATACAGATGAAGTCATGGGTCCCTCACTATGTGTTCCCAGGCTGGTGGTTCAGACCCTGGAAACTCTGATTGTTTGGTATTGTTGCTCTCTCCATGGGGCCACAAACCCTTTCAGCTCCTTCAATCTTCTCTCTAACTCCTCCATTGGGAAACTCCTGATCAGTTCAATGGTTAGTTGTGAGCATCTGCCTTTGAATATGTCAGGCTCTGACAGACCTCTAAGGAGACAGCTGTATCAGGCTCTTGTCAGCATGCACTTCAAGACATCCACAACAGCATCTACCTTTGGTGACTGCACATGGGATGGATACCCAGGTGGAATGGTCTCCAGACAGACCCTCCTTCAGTTTCTGTTCCACACTTTGTCTCCATATTTGCTCCCTTGAGTATTTTGTTACTCCTTCTAAGAAAGACTGAAGTACCCCACTTGGTCTTCCTTCTTCATGAGCTTCATGTGGTCTATGAGTTGAAGCTTTTGGGCTAATATCTGCTTATCAGTGAGTAAATACCATGTGTGTTCTTTTGTGATTGGGTTAACTAACTCAGGATGATATTGTCTAGTTCCATTTACCTAAGAATTTCTCAAATTCATTGTTTTAATAACTGAGTAATACTCCATTGTGTAAATGTACCACATTTTTTGTATCCATTCCTCTGTTGAAGGATATCTGGGTTCTTTCCAGCTTCTGGCTACTATAAATAAGGCTGCTATGAACATAGTGGAGCATATGTCCTTGTTATATGTTGGAGCATCTTCTGGGTATATGCCCAGGAGTGGTATAGCTGCGTTCTCAGGTAATGCTATGTCCAATTTTCTGAGAGACCGCCAGACCAATTTCCAGAGTGGTTGTACCAGCTTGCAATCCCACCAACAATGGAGGAGTGTTCCTCTTTCTCTACATCCTCACCAGCATCTACTATCACCTGAGTTTTTGACCTTAGCCATTCTGACTGGTGTGAGATGGTATCTCAGGGTTGTTTGGATTTGCATTACCCTGATAATTAGGGATGCTGAACATTTCTTTAGGTGCCTTCTATCCAAGCCATCTCACCTCATTTTATGCACCAGAGGCAGGATAGAAAGACAAGGAAAATTATGGGAATGTAGGAAAAAAGAAAGGATCTCTCATTCTTGTGTCTGGCTAAAGGCTCTCACCAACTGAGAAGTCAGATTTCCAGGAATATTAACAATATTTGCTTATGTACTTTTACCTTTTCCATCTGTACACCTAAAATTTTAAACTTCATTAGAATCTCTTGTATAGTCCTTATGACTTCTGGTTTTTCCTTATCAGATTCTAATTCAAAATTACATCCAAAGCTACCCTAGAATCTTCCGTGTCAAAACAGGAAAAGGTTTTGTGGCAAGTGTTCTATCTCACTTGAAAATGATACGCATGGCTAATGATGAAACCTAACTGTGATGTTCCCTTGTGAAGCCCATACCTTCCCATCCGCTGATGCCCACCATTCTCTATGGTGGTGTCTGGCTCTATGAATTTGACCCACAGGTACCTCGTATGTTATGGTTTGAATATGCGATGTTCCCCATGGACTCATAATTTGAATGATTGCTCCCTGGCTGGGAATGTTATTTTGAGAGGTCCTGAGCCTGAGGAAGTGGGTCCTTGGTGGTATAATATTCTTGACCACTTCTTGTCTCACTCTGTTTTCTGGTGGCCCATGGGAACAGCTGTCTTTTTATTGTCATCAATTCTGCCCAAATATATGGCACGAAGCATCCATGGACTGAACTTTTAAAACCGTAAACCAAATTACTTTTTCCCTGCAGTGTTTAAATTGTATTTGTGATAACATAAAATAACCAATACATTCATCTCAGTGAACCTCACTGTGCTGTTCTCTGGACTTTACTACAGCCCCTCCCCCCGCAAAGTTGAATGAACATTTCCCTCTAAGGCTATGTCTGAAAATAACATGAAAGTAGTAAACCCCATCAAGCAACTGTAATTTGATGTGACCTTTCCACCTTTATTTCAGTCAGCCTCGTATCTACATGTGAACTGTGCTGTAGCATATGTTGGAATCTCTCCCTTTCCTTCACCACCCCACTATTTTAATAGATAAGGCCTTACTCTTTAGTCTATGGTAGTTTCAGACCCATTCAATCCATCTGCCTCAGGTTACCAGGTTCTAGGATTACAGATGTGAGCTGTTCTGTCTGACTATAATATATTCTGTCTCTTGGCTGTGGTTGGTGGTGCATGCTTTCAATCTACTCGGAATGCAGAGACAAACAGATCTCAGTGAGACTGAGGCTGTCCTGGTTTATATAGTGAATTCCATGTAAGCTAATGCTACATAGTAAGACCTAGCCACAACTGACCTCAGCTGCCAGCATAAATGATAGATAGATAGATAGATAGATAGATAGATAGATAGATAGATAGATGATAGATAGATAGATAGATAGATAGATAGATAGATAGATAGATGGATAAAATGGATCTCCCTTTTTAAAGGCAGAGTAATATTCCCTTAGAAATAAAGATTACAATTTGTTCCCCATTTATCCTTCAATAAACACTTGGGGCATTTGTACTTTTTAAGCAATTGAAAATGGTTGTCATGGACATGATAAACAAATATATGTTTGAAACCTTATTTTTAATTCTTTTGGCAATATAGCAAGAGGAATAATTATTTGCTAGGTCATATAACAATTCTATTATGATGGTTCTATTGTTGTTTTCAATTACAAAATGTGGTGTTTTCCATTTTGTTTTGGTTTTTTATATTTGTTTTATTCTGTACTGGATTTATTACTTTACATTTCCAGTAACAAAGAGGGTTTACATTTCTTCACATTTCCATAAACAATAATAACGACTACTTTAACAATAGCCATCTGTGTGATATGTAAATGGTAGCTAGAAATTTGTTTTATTTTATTGTTTTTGTATTGTCCTGTACTGAGCCCGGAACTCTGCTTGGCAATCACTCTACTTCTGACCTATAATCCTATCCCTGTTTGATTCATTTTGAAACAGGATTTTGCTGAGTTATCCAAACTGTCCTCAAACTGAAGAATCTTCTTCCTTAGCCTTCACTGTGACTAGGATTATAGATGTACACCACCATGCCTAATGGTACTTAGTATATCCTCTCCTAATGTTAGCTGCCTTCCAGGGAACACATTCTGGGTGGCAGCACTAAATGAATTAACGCTGAGGTACAAAGAAGACCCTGATTTTGGAAAAAAAAAAAAAAGCATGTATATTTCAGGTATAAAGGTATAAAATATGTGCCGTTTTCATAGGTTTCCAACAAAGAATATAATTTTTTTTTTACCCCACATCTCACTACCCATTGCCTTACTGACTTTTTGCCTCCTAAACACAGGCTCCATGAATGAACACCCTGCATTCATAGGATAAGGCCCCTTTGGTCACTCAAGTGAAGGGATAATGGTTTTGCTTTCCTTGAGTAAAGAAAACTTGTTGATGTTGTTTTGATTTTTCCTAAAAATCATCCCATCACCTTCGCGGAGATGCCCTCACCCTACACAACCTGACCTTTTACACATATGCCTTAACATCCTTCCTCCCACCCCCCAAGCCTAATCCATCTCTGTTAATTTTTAACATCTTCATTTCCCCTTGAATCAATCAGCCTAACAGTAACAACCACTCTGCTGGTCAGACTGACTACAGGCACCCTCAGCAGGAGCTCAGTTGTCAGAAATTACAGTGCACTTGATCCCGCAAAGGCTAATAGAGCAGGGGCTTCGTGAGCTAGAGAAATGGACTTATTGGTGCTATGTACCTCTGGAGCGTTGGTCAGGAGACAAGTACCTTACTCTACTGTGGTAGGGTGTGTTCTGAAGCTACAGAAGACAGTAATAAACTAAGTGCTGGTGTTGAGGCATCTTATAGTACAGTGAACTTATATAGCTGTTTGATCCTGATGAGACAGCATCAGCTACAGAACAGGGTTAAGTATGGTGTCTCGTGCAGGGATAAGAGAGACAAGTCATATCAAATTATAAGTGTCTGATGGGGTTTTCCTGAACTTTCATTGTTTTTCAGCTTTATGAAAAATATTCATCCAACACTTTTGCTTCGTTAGTGAAATCCAGAAATCATACATAATGGTAATTAGTTTCAGTTGTCAACTTGACACAATGTAGAGTCCCTTAGAAGAAAAACCTCCATGAGAAATTTTCTAGTTTAAGTTGACTTTTGGACATGTGTGTGGGAGCTTGTCTTTATTTTATCCACTGAAGTTTAAAGCCTCACCCACTATGGGTACCACCATTTCCTATATGAGAGTAGAAAAATTGAGTGCAAGAATGCATGAATGAATCACACATCTCTGCTCTCGACAGTGACTATAATGTGACTAGCTACGTCTGCAGCTTTGATTTTCTCATGATGATGGGTTTTAAGCTGAAGGTAAGAGTCAAGTAAATCCTTTCTCCTTTAAGTTGCTTTTGGCATGCTATTTGATCATAGCCACAGGAAGGAAAACTAAGACACTACTATGTTCTAATATTTCACAGAGTGCCTTAGGCTGGCATCTTGTCAATTTCCATTTTGCTCTCAGGATTCCATATATGCCTCTTAGAGAGCACATAAGAACAAAAGAATGCAGAGCTTGCTTAATATGTCACGTCACCACTCTGGCAATGACCTGATTCTGCAGTAGAGTGTGCCCTGATGTCTCAGACGTTGTAAATGCATTCCTCTGCCACCTGCACACAAGGGCCTTTTCTCTGTAGATCTACAGATGACACAATGTTCTCCACACTGCCTGCTTGGTAGCTGTTCTGCTTGTTAGCAGAGATATTTCTCTGCATGTGCTGGGATGTCTCATTTCATCAGTAAATCTTTGGCTATCCTACATCGGGTTCAAGCATTTGAGATGATCCTTAATCAAACATGAAACTGACCAGTAGCTAATCTTCATCAAGCCTGTTGCATTAGAAGCGGTGGTCTCAGAAATGAGATCTGTAGTTCTAAGAGTCAAACTCAGACCCTTGCTCAGCAGGCACACCATCACTATATCCCCAGCACAAATGAGATCTTAATTAACAAGTAAATCATTTACATGACAAAGGATGTCTGGCTTTACCAAACCAGTGGACTTGAGCTGGCTTTGAATAGAAGCTGCCTCCTATACTTTTGAAACCATTTTCTAAGAAACCCTTCAGCCACTTCACAGAAGATCATTTCCCTGGCAGCACCCCTCCCAAGAGGAATACTCAGAAGAACCTAATCGTGGAGATGACACTCTGCCTGTGAAAATAGAGGACTATGTAGCCCTGCCTTGAAGGCTAATACTAACACTAACTTGTCAACTTTTTCACCATATGGTGACCTTTCTAGAAACCTAGAGACAGTTTTGTGTGTGTGTGTGTGTGTGTGTGTGTGTGTGTGTGTGTGTGTGTGTTTGAGAGAGAGAGAGAGACAGAGAGAGAGAGAGAGAGACAGAGAGAGAGAGAGAGAAACAAGGGTGAATATTGTCTAAACAGTCATTCTGACCTTGGTGTCAATCTCTTCTTGGCTGTTCTTCTAATTTGGTAGTTAACCTACTTGAAATACCCTGAAACAATGTGGGTAAATCTGACTTGCAATTTGTTTATTCACACATTCACCTCAAGGTGGTTTTTAGTATCTTGGGTGAGCCACGTAATGCTTTTGGCACTGGAAGTGCTGAAATAAACAGTATACAAATTCCTACCTTTCTATTACATGATAGAAACAAGAGCCAATGAGCCTGTTTATAACTTCATTATAGAGTTTATTGAATTATGGCCTTGATCAGTGTAGAATAGGTGGAATGATGGATGAGTGTATAGGGGCTCACATGAAACACAGAAGGGAGTGCCCAAAGACTTGGGGGCCTAGAATCCACATAGAAGCAACTTCCTAATAGAAATGGGCCTGCTGTCTGTGGAGGGTCAAGGAGAACTGTCATGCACCTGGAGAGCAGTCCTTGAACAAGCAATGAAGGAGTTAACCATTAGGAAAAGCAGTAGAATCTGGTCACATTTTGATGCTGAGCCAGTAGGATGTTAGCTAGAGTTAGATGAGATCAGAGCCAGAGCCAGCAGGGGAGTGGAGGAGTTGACTGTCATTCAGATGTGAGACCTAAATATCCTTTGCTTAGGATACTTAGATGAAATGGAAATGTAATTTCATACCAGTCATAGGCCATGAATGTGGCAACATCCAGATATCCCACTCATTTTACATTCAGTAGGGAGCTCAGATACTTACTGATAGCTTGCCATGTTGTCATCCAAATTCCTTCTGAAGTAGGCTCAGATGAATATTACAATACCTAAAGATATTCTATTTATTGAGAGCTTAAGGAAATGAAAAGGAAGTCTAGCCAAGAACTGCTGGAAAAGTAAGACATCTCCTAGCTCATTCTTCTCCATCCCAGAGGCACTGAAACTTGAGATCTTGTCCTGAGATGTAGATTGCTTGTCTTCCAGATTCGGGGAAGATATTATATGAGGCATTATGGGAACCTCTTTAGATTTTTGTAGGATTTTAAGAAGATTCATGAGAAAATAAATCTGTAATACATATTTTATACATAGAAAAAAGCTTGAAACAGATTTTAGTAAGCAGAGTATATATTCTAGAGATTTTTCCAGTCACCATACTTGCTTGTTCCCACTTGCTCTACTAAAATACCCAAAATATTCCTTCTAGAATTAACACTAGGAACATATCCCTGCTTCTCAAGAAGCTTGCCATGGCTCTGAGGTTTCCAATTCACAAAATTAATTTCTCACTGTGATTTGCAAATGGCCTCTTTTATTTCTCTCTGTGTGTTTATCCACAAATGAGAAGCAAAGCCACATCCAGGAATATAACTAGCATGTAATTCTTGTTACTTTATTTGTCCATTCACCAATTACCAAACATTCATGTGCAGGGAGATGGTTAGCAGTAATGCTATGGTAAGCAGGCTGGACTAATCTCATTCTGTATAGGATTTATAATCTAGCATGGAGAAATTTCGCATTATAGAGTATACTTGGTAGACCATATATATGAATCAGATCCAGAGATGGCAGGAAAGAGTTGTTTCTGTGACTGACAACTAGGAGGAGAAGACTGAACTAATCACACTGGTCAGGAGTCAGATGGGTTTCAGCAGCCTAGACTACTAGCAAGCCCCAGCTGAGGTTTAGTTAATAGGCATATAGGATGTCAAACCCATGAAATGTCTTCTACAATTTTAAAAAAGGGTACCCTGAGAGTTGAGAACCTTCATCAACACATATTGGTGTGTAGTGGTTTCTACCAATAACAAGAAGAGGTGTATATAAACTTGAATTAATATATTTTGCCCCACAAATTGCTAACAAATATTTAATGTTTCTTTCAGTTATGAATGTGGATATTAAGATATTTAGTGTTTCTTTCAGTTATAAATGTGGATATTAAGCTACTGTGATATTAACAATACTGATAGAGGTTACCTAGTTGAACTTGAATTTTATAAAAATGAATAATGTTTTAATATAAGCATGCCCCACATATAATCTTTGGAACAAATTGAAATTTAAATGTAACTGATCATTCTATATTTTGTCTGGGAACCCTAAGTTCTGTCCCACTGGCAGTCAGCCATGTCCAATCATATTATGGTTATGGAAATTATCGTGAAACATTGTTTCTTCAAAACTGCAACAGATAATAAACCAAGAGTAAATAAATAAACCTATTTAGCTTTTTAATGAGGTACATTAATTTCTGTACAACAATTTTGTCTTTTAGAAGATAGTTTACTAATACAACATACTTGGTTTCCATTGTCATATGATATATTTTATTTCATAAACTTGGAAATGTCAGTCTGAGGGACAGCAAGGTGATTCAATGAGATAAAGCACTAGTTGTGCAAGCCTGGTGATCTGAGTTCAATTCCCAGAACCTGTGTAAAGGTAGAAGGAAAGAATAACCGCATGAAGTTGTCTTTAGACCTCCACATGCATACTGGGGCATGTGTATCTCACTCCTGATACAGTATACACACACACACAGAAACTAATGATAATACTAATAGTAATTTTAAAAAGAAGCATGAGTCTAGCAAGGATGAACTCCAGTAGTACATCCACTCTTAAGCACAGGCCTGATTGCTTCTTTCAAGTGATGCTGAAGTTGGCTCTGGCATATATTCTGCCAGAGGCTACAGGGTCCTACTCTAGCCTTGAGGAGTAGAACATCAGATTTCACAGGCCTGACTTTAGCAGTGAGAGAGCAGGCCCTATCTGTCTAATCAACAGAGGGCAAGCAGTCTTGGGACACTTCTGGTAGTTCTGAAGCCTTTTGCTCTCCGGAGGTCTTCGAGGCCCCTCACTCCCAGAGCTAGGAGCTGCCTTAGAAGCTGTAATGGGTGCAGGATGAAGTGGTATGGGAGTGAGAACAAGGCTAGAGACTGAGCAGCCCTGAAGGGATGTTCAGAAAGGACATTTGGAAAAAGACAAAAAAAAACAAACTTGTTCCTTCTTCTAAGTTGATACAAGAAAAGATATGAGGGGCATATTATAATTATTCTAGAAAATTTTCAACAAATTATTCTATAAAAAATTGGCCAGGTGTGCCATGCCTACTTGCATTAGAGAGTTTTTCTAATATGTGGAGATCTGTTGAGTACTTTCTGGAATCTCCACTGCTGCCCTGACCCTCCAAAATGTCACACCCCTTCCTGTTTCTTCATTTTGGTCAAACTAAAAATTTTCTCCCAATGTCATGTGCACCCTCGTCTTACTCCCTCTGCCCATACCAGATCCTTCCATCCTCTTTCCAGTGCAGACCCTTCCAAGTTGAATAACACAGATATACACTAAGCTTAGGGTATGTCCTGTGTGCCAATATCATAAAAAACTGCAAAGATAGGCCTGAGCTGACTGAGCATCTTGCCGGGAATGAGGAAATAACATAAATTAAGTGCTGGGCATTATGGGAACCTTGATTTAGAAGGAATGTGAATGTGGAGAGCAGGAATTTGAAATAGTCTTCCCTAGGGAGGGGCACACCAATTAGTTATCCAACACTAAATGGGCAGACCAGAAAACAGACATACGAGGAACATACAGACTGAGCAGGTTGTATTTATGTATTTAGGAACACACACTACCGCCGCCGCCACCACCATCAACAACCAGAAAACAACAACAACTAATGAGAAAAGAGGTCATGAATTTGAAACAGAAAGGAGGGGTGAATGTGAGGGTTTGGAAGGAATGGCGGAAAGGCAAATAAGGTAATTATGTTATTATCTCAAAAACAAAAAGTTAAAAGGAAGCAATGTGAGTCCCGCTAGAATTAGTTTGTGTATCTTAAGGTTTTTTTCACATCTGAGAATGACAATTCATATGTCTATGTTCACAAAAACTAATATTCGCAACGGACACATAAAAAACTCATGCAGCTATCCACCACTATGTGCTGGTAAAGACTCAGAGACCATGAGTTTAGACAATATAAACAGAGTGGGTTGAGCACATTCATTACAGCTGTTAAAGTTACCCATCCACAAGACAGCTGAAGTTTGCACACTCTCAACCAACTGCTGTGAGGGACAGGCACAGTCCCTAAGTACAATCATGTAGAGGAATGAGTGTTTATGGTAAGCAATAACTAGTGCAAGGATTAAGAGATGGACAGGCACAATGTCGTCACACACCATTCTCACCTAAGTGAATGACTAAACTGCCTCAAAGACAAAGCTTGTACCTCTCTTTCGGGGGACTGTTACTATCTACCCCATTTTTAACCATTTGTTTAAAGGTATAAGTAGACTTCCCTATGCGTGTGTATATGTGTGTGTGTGTGTGTGTGTGTGTGTGTGTATGTATTGGGGTAGTATACTGCATTTTTCTTGTTTCTGTAGCCAAAATTATCTGGCAAGGAGAAAGAACAGAAACGACATGACAGAGTTCAAAGTAGCAGGAGAGTGTGGCCGGGACTCCTTTCAGCAGACTAGGAACTAGAGTTTGGACAAGAACCAGCTAAGATATAACTGGGAAGCACCTCCCTCCTCTAGTCTGCTGCTTCTTCTACTTTGGTTGCACCTCTAAAAAGTCTCTGACCTCTCCAAACAGCACCACCATCAGGAGACTAAGAGCTGGGACCCAGGAGCCTCTGTGGGACATTTCTTTATTTTTATTTAAAATTAATTATTCCATTCATTTACAACTCAAATTATATCCTACTTCCTGGTAACCCCTCTACAACTCCCCATTCTCACATCTGCCCTCTCCTCCCTCCCATTAGTCTCTATGAGGGTGCTTCTCCACCCACCCACCCACCTACTCACCCTCTCCCGCCCCGCTGCTTCAGCATCCCCCTACACTGGGGAATCAAACATTCACAGGACCAAGGGCCTCCCCTCCCATTGATGACAGACAAGGCCACCCTTTGCTACATATGTATCTGGAGCCATGGATCCCTCCCTGTGTACTCCTTGGTTGGTGGTATAGTCCCTGGGAGCACTGGGGGTTCTGGCCAGCCCATGTTGTTCTTCCTGTGGAATTGCAATGCTCCTCTGCTCCTCCAGTCCTTCGTGCCTGCTCCCTGACCTGGGTCCCTGAATTCAGCCTGATGGAATTCAGCCTGATGGTTGGCTCCAAGCATCCACATCTGCATTGCTCAGTTGCTGGCAGAACCTCTCAAGGAACAGCCATAGCAGGTTCCTGTCAGCCAACGCCTCTTGGCATTGGCAACAGTGTCGGATTTAGTTTTTGCAGGCAGGAGGGATCCCTAGGTGGGGCAGTCCCTGGATGGCCCTTCCTTCAGTCTCTTCATTTTTTTTTCCTGTTCTTTCTTTGGACAGGAACATTTCTGGGCTAAAACTTTGAGATAGGTGGGTGGCCCCATCTCTTGACAGGGCCGTGCCTATCTACTAGAGGTGGTCTCTACAGGTTTTATCTCCCCTTCTCCACACATTTCACATTTCGGCTAAAGTCATCTCGTTGGGTCCTGGGAGCCTGTCGTTTCCCTGGCATCTGGGACCCTCCAGTGGATAGCCCAGTTTCTTATCCCCCACTGCTACATATTTTTATTCGATTTCCTGACCCTCTGTACATCTCTTCTGTCCCCTTCAGTTCCTGATACTGTCCCTCTTATTTCCTCCTGATTCAAACCATAATTTGTAGGGGGTTGAGGAAAAACACTCTAAGGTCTACGTGTACCTCATTTCTGGGGCACTGTATTTACAACACTTTTACACTCTGGTCTGCTGAGTGAGCTAGAAATGAAAAAAAAATTAAAAGGTAATTAAAATAAATGTTAGGTATATGCATATGTATGTATACTCAAGAAAACCTGGGGAATAAGAAACGGTATTCTTATTTAAAGAGATCTCTCCAGAGCCTCTGGCTGGGGCCTTCTCCTCTGGTGAGTTTCTAGCAAGAGGTGAGGGAGAGAAGAGAAAAAGGAAAGCACTGGAGGAGGGAATGAATCAATACTGCTTCTGCCGCATACCAGCAGGAAAGCTGCAGACAGCAGCCCCACGTGACCAGCCCTCTGAGAAAATGAAGCCAAAAATAGCTCAGAGCCTCACACTTCATGGCTGGCAGAGGCACGATTTTTCATCCACTTCTGGGAGTGGTGTTCCAGGGGCTCTGAGCATAGCAACGAAAAAAATCAAAGCAGCTCAGAAGCTCTGGCTTATTCTAATCTGTGCACTAGACAACAGCAAATGCTTGCGTGTTTTCTTAACTCCAATTCCTATCCATAAAATCTGTGTTTGTGAGGATCACAAGATAACCCTTGGGAACATTTATCAGGGGAAGGTTTTTGGGGAAAGCTCACAAAGATATTCTGCCTTGTGAAAACAGGTTCCCCCAGCAGAGAGTGCTGGAAAGCACAGAAGCCCCTGGGGTAGGGGAAGACAGCTGTACTTTTAGATGTAGCCAAAAATCCAGCCCCCTTTTTTTCATACAGAGTAGCATTATATTGTAATATTCAATTTTTTTGAAAGCAACAAAGCAATGCATTTCATCTTAAGCAATAAATTGTAATAGTTTGCTTCCAGGGCATGATTCCAGAAAAACAAAAAACAAGAAACAAAACAAAACAACCCAAAACCTCAGAGAAGGGGCTTTGGATAATCTTGTTTGTTTGTTTGTTTGTTTTGCTTTATTTTTTTGTTTTTTGGGGTTTTTTGTTTGTTTGTTTTTTTGTTTTTCGAGACAGGGTTTCTCTGTGTAGCCGTAGCTGTCCTGGAACTCACTCTGTAGACCAGGCTGGCCTCAAACTCAGAAATCTGCCTGCCTCTGCCCCCCAAGTGCTGGGATGGATAATCTTAAAAATTCAAAAGAAAAATTAAAGCTTAAATACCATAAGAAATCTTCTTTTATACAAACTACTTTAAAATGCATAATCTAATAATGCATGCTTAGAAAACCCAGTTCAAAAATAAGCTGGTAGATTTTATACATTTGTTTATTTGTTTGTTTGTTTATAAATAAATAGATCTCACAAAATATATCTGTTCCCTGCTGTGCAATGACACTATTATTTAATATCACAGATGAAAACAAGTTTTGACAATCATAAAAAATACTCTTAATTAACCGTGAAGAATACAGTTCCTTCTTTCTGGTGTTCTCAGAAGGATCCTTACTCACTCGGGGATAACAGGAAGACAATAAACAATGAAAGATGAACAAGCAGATGCCATGAGGAGGTAACTGCTATAGAGAACATAAAGCATGCACTCAGGTGCAAGGTCAGGCCTGAGAGCATTTCAAGGGAGGATGGGTGAAGGGCTGAGGGCAGTTCTTCCAGAGCCTGAAAGCTGGAAGAATGTTGTTTTCTCTGAGAGAAGTCAGAGACTTAAAATAGCAGAACTTTCCTCTATGAAGTTCAAGTCTGATATATTTCCCACTCTTGTGAGCTATAACGCAGGACAGAGATTTATGACCACCTGGGTTCTAATGGGTTATTTTGAGCTTCCGAGTCAGGGCAGACACATTTGTTGTGCTAATTTTATAAGGAGATAAATTCTCAGAGCATCTGCCAGTGAAACGTGCTTTGTGTGAGTTAGACATGGAATGAGAAGGGGGAAGACCTGCAAGCTGATTTCCCAGCACACCCAGCTTTTCTACAGGCACCGGGGAGTGTTGAGGGAGAGCTAACTCTGCCCCAGAAACTTTTCTGTGGAAAAGTATAAACAAGAGCCAAGCCAGACAGGGTTTCCTGGGTATCTGCAGGGTGCAGCTCCCTCTCTTGTGAAATAGCTAGTGAGATACAGTTAATGGCAGCCAGAAAGACAAAGCATTTCCAGCAGAAGTGTCTTCATTGTGCACACTACACTCTCCTTACTTCTCAACAGCTCTGGTGTCTTCTCAGATCTCAGTTCATGCAATGGGAACTCAAAACAAGGAATTGGGCTCAGCAGCTGGAGACCGCCTTCAGAATGGATAGAGATGTGAGTTTTGAAGTGCTTGCTCTTCCTCTGTGACTACTACCAGTGAAGAGTTTACATAACATTCCTTGCAGGCTTTGATAAGGCTGTCATAGTCAGAAATCTCACAAATAGTAAAACACCAAGATGTCCTTTCTTTGTGTATGAATAATGTGTGGACATTAATGCTTCTTTCTGGTGTGAAGCATATTTTTCACTGGAATTCTTGGCTCTTTCTCAGGCGCCAGGCTGGGATACCTTTCTACTTCATGAGATTTAGCAGTTCTAAAGTTATCTATACAGGAAGTTGCTGATGGAAATTGACCTAACCATCATCATTTTTTTCTTCAAGATTTTGCAGGAAAAAGATGAGGTTGCCTATTTGTTGGACAAACATTACCCTTAGGCTTATGAAAAGAGAGTTGTGATGAGTATTGATATCCATTCTCTGGCCTGAGACACTGTGGCTAAGCTGTCAAGGTAGTGTACCTGTCCATGAGGCATCTAGTATCATGATATGATAGGTGTGCTCGGGGAAAGAAAGGCTCATATTATGTTTCCTCTGGGTTTCTGGATAACAAGTCAAACCTGGCCTGTGTCCCAGGGCCTTATATTTTCTCTAAGTCGAGGGCAGGACTGAAAAATCTTCCATAGTAGAAGCCACTGTGGCCACAACAATCCAGAAGATAGGAACACTGGTTATTCATCCAGGCTTTAAGCTTATATTTATATTTTGACACAGTAAGAGAAAGAGCCCAGATGGTTTGCCAGGAGGCTTCAGGTATCTATAATATGTGTTTATAATAAATAGGTGAGTTGTTCAAATTAGACAACTAGCCAGCATCCCCTCCTTTATTTTATTTATGGTATTCCTAGTCAAGTCTGTAGTTCTATTTTAAAGGAATAGATGGGCTCAGTCCTAGAAATTCCTGTGGTAAAAAAAAAAAAAAAAAAAAAAAAAAAAAAAAAAAAAAAAAAAAAAAGCAAAACAAACAACCAAAAAAAAAAAACCCCAAAACATTAATTTCTGGGGATGTTGGAGAACACAGCCTTGCTACAAGTTGGAAGAAACATTAAGAATGTACCAATGACCAGGTCTGAGTCCTTTTCCTTTTCCTAATCCACAGAGGGTAGAGAAAGATGAAGACTAGATAGCACTTTAATTTGATGAACACTTGGAAGATTGTGTGCTGCTTTAACCAAGAACCAAATTAACTGAAAATCCTAGCTGCAAATAAAATCAAAGAGTAGCCAAAAATTTGCTGTGGATGGAAATAGTGACTAAATCACGGAATCCACCATGGGTAAACATAAGCACACCACCCAGGTAATATTCTGTTTTCTTTGGCAACGCTGGAGGCATGCTGTGTACTAGTAGGGGCTACGCTCTGTAAGGAAGGTTTTATCCATTCCATCTGGTGTCTGAGCCATGCCGTCAACTTTCCAGTGAAGACTTGAAGTTATGCTTCTATTAATGAAGGCCAGAGAAAAGCAACAGCACTGTAAATTGTGCTGAAAACACTTGTCACTTTCATTTTCTCACACGCTGACCTTGAGTCAGGTATAAACCAAGTTTAAATTGCTCAAAAGAGTTTTCATGCCTTAAAGTGCAAGCACAAGAAGGGATTCATTTAGTGAAAAGCATCAGGCTGACATGGTAGACCTAGCTAAGTTGACATAGTAAAGGAACTGTGGCAGGCAGAGCCACTGGGGTGATCTAAACGCATGTAATTATTGTCCATGTACCAGAGAGGTGAATATTATACAGGGCAGAGAGACCTCAACAGAGATCTCCATTCTGAGAAATCAAATGGAGACTTGAAAGAAGGCTAAAGGTTGAAATTGTTTTTCATTACAGTCTACTTGCAGGGTCAATGGCCAGCAAGTAAAACGTCCTGATCCACAAATGTACAGGCCCTTGATTGTGAGATGTCTGCCCTAGGTGTGGCTTTGCTACAGAAACAAGTTGTATGCTGAAGTAAAGTTTATATACCTGTCAGGAAATGGGTCTCATAAGGGGGCTTATTTAGTAGAGAAAATAAAAGCAGACCAAAGGTGAAGCCATGAGGCACTACTGGTAGAATCAGGTACACCACATAAAAGACTACTTAGACTGTAGGCCCAATAAACCTGTGGGTTCCTTCATGGCACCATGGGTGCAGGTCAGGTTACCTCCTGGACAGTGAGAGCCAGAGTCCCCAGATCTCTGGGATTGCTCTTTTCTGGAGTTTCTCACCCTGCTTCTTTCTGCACACTTCCCGAACTCTACCTCCCCTGGCCTGGCCTTGGACCACCTAATCTTATTTCCAAAGACTAGCAACTCTCCATCGTAGTAATGTCCATTGTACACTCCACATACTTACAGTTGGCCCTGTATTTTCCAGTGTTGAGTGCAGAAGCAAGTTGTTTGTCCTCCAAATCCTATATGTACTTCCTCTGCTCTCCACCTATTTTGTGAATTTCTGAGAGAGGATCTGGCTCTATCCGTGATTATGTTTCTTTCCTTGATAAATTTTACTTTCATATATTTTGGAGTTCTGTTATTAGGGATATGTCATGCAGGACTATTATATACTCCTAAAAGACTGCTCCTTTATAGTGTAAGCTACCTTTATGTTCTCAGCTCTCCTTTGTCCAACACTGATATCACTTTTCCTACACATACCATTTTCCAACACTCTATGTACATGTATCTTTATTCTTCACTGGCCTGTATGTTTGTTTTTCACAAATTCATTTTGAAATCCTTTTTTGTTAAACCTTCTCATTCACTTAATTTCAAAGTAATTGATAATTGGTTTAAAAATCTGTCTCATTATCCTTTCCTTCCCTCCCTTCCCCTCTCCTTCATTCTGTTTTCTTTTCTTTTCAAGATAGAGTCTCAGTATGTAGCCCAGGCTATCCTTAAAATCCTAAACCTCTTGTGTCAGACTCCCAAGATCTAGTATTACAGTCAAACCACACCATGATTGACCTGTTACTTCTTTTCTGTCTACCTGTCCCTTGTTTCATGGCTGCTACCTTTTCAGTCAGTCTTTATAAGGAGACCTATATAAGTAAAACAATTGTTAATTTTCCTTTTTAAAAAGCTATAGTTCCTTGTACCATAATTAATTTTAATTTTCAGTTGATTCTATATCTACAATTTTCTCTTTAAGTTTCAGTCTAAATATTGTACCTCTTGGTGACTGCTAGAGCCCTATTTTTACTTAGGAAAATGTAGTTATGGTACTACAAAGCTCAAAATGAAACTAGAGACTACACAGAATGCATATATTTATAGAAGGGTCTTTGTTAGACTGGCTGAAAGTCATAGGGTTAAAAACTCACAAAGTTTGTCTGTAGATGGTTCAGTAAAAAAAAAAAAAAAATACTAGAAGCCTGAGAATGAAAGGATCAGTAAGGTGGTCTTAGTCTGAAAACCCATTAGAGGTATGCTAGGGAGCCTGCTACCTGATGTCTATTGATGTTGGTAATGGCCGAAATTGTCTACAGTGGTAATGGTAGAAAGATGCACCTGCTTGTGAAAGTTCAATTGACAGCTAACTGCTCCTTCCACTTCCTTTTCAGTCCAAGATCAGAGGACCCATTGCTTGAGTGCCTGGTGAGGGTGCTGGATAGCTAAGGAGGGGAACACATAATAAACCAGGAAGTAAAAGTAGGACCTGAGCTCCAAGGCATGTCCCAAAGATTTAAGGACCTCCCACTGGACCCCACATCTCCCAAAGTACCCCTACCTCGGTACCTGCTTAAGAGACAATCAGAACACAATCCATAGCATGCTTTCACATACAATGAAAACTAGAGTCTGCCCAAGGCAAGGGGAGAAAGGCATGGTATGGACAGCCCAGTTAATTTGAATTAGCAATGATTCATTAGGCAATTGTTACAGATCTTGTGAGAATTACCCTACTCTGAAGAATTCAGGCTCTATGCTGAAAGAGCTAATAATAGTTTGATAAAAGGGACACAGTTCAGCAGGAAAGCCAGACTACAATGCTAGGCATGAGAGAAAAACAGGACCTTAAGCACAGGCAGACAAGAGCATGGAACTGAGCAGTTGCTGGGGTTGGGAGGGAGTGGTGGCTTAAATCCTCAGACACGTGTGATCTGTGATGATGGAGTGCTTCAGGCCTTGAAAACAAAGTTGGCCACTCAGGATTAATCACTCAAGTACTGTCTGCTCTTAAAAATCATAAAGAAAAGGTGGGTTTGTTTTTAAACATATATTCAGGATATCAGGAACCAATGTCAATACAAAACCAAACTGAAAGATCTTAAATATGACAGGCAGATGTGGCACATTAAGATTTTATTTTAAATGGTTTTGCATATTTTGCCTCCATATATGCATTGCATCATATATGACCCATGGAGGTCAGAAGAGAACATTATATCCCCTGCATATGGAGTTAGAGACAGTTGTGAGCTATCTTGTGGATGCTGGAAATTAAACCCAGGTCCTCTGCAAGAGTAGACAGTACTCTTAACCATGGAGAAATCTCTCTAGCTCCACAATAAAATGTATATTACATTTTCAAGTGTGTGTTTTTACTTTACTTTCATCTAGACTTAAAGTTGTGGTCCTCCTGCCTCAGTCTGTTGGGTACCGAAGATTACAGATGTCCACCACTATACCTGGCTCAATTATATTTCATATAACTATTATTATAGTGTATATAATGAATAATTATAAGGAGTGATACCCTGGCATTTTTGGGGGGGGGAATTATTTCTTGATTCAGTACTATGTTAGATCAAGAACTTCAGGAAGTTTATAGAGACAGGTTCAAATTCAATAGACTTACTTGGAATAGCCTTGGAACAACCTGAGGGAGCATGAAAGCAGCAGTATTGGGTGGAGAAGCATGGCGATGGCTCATCATCCTACCAGGTTTCCTATGCTGCTCAGGATGGAGGCTGAGCGTGAGGCCTCCGTATACCATGTGGCCCCAAGTGTGGTAAAACCATGCTGAGGAAACAACCTGAGCAGCCAGGGATACATCTGGGTGGCACATTATATCATCTATATGGAAGTTCAAATTTTATTTGGGTATTGTGCTATCCCAATGCCACATAGATTAGTATTGGGATAGAAGCCCGGCTCTCATGAGTGACAGAAAAAATCCTCTACCATTGTGCCTACCCAGACCCTCAACTTTTCATCATTATCTTTATTTTCTCTATATAGAATGATCTGTGCTAGAATAATGGAATAAGGTAACTTTACATTGTTGAGCAGTACTTATTTCAACTGGAAACAATTTAAAAGAAGAGTTGACAGCTTGGGGTTACCCTTTTAGATCACTGGCTGAAAACAGATACAGTTTTGTGACACTCATATCTATTTGGTAGGAACATTATGCTGGTTTAAATGATGAGGCTGTAAAACTCGATGTTTACAGACATGCAAACCTTATAGATCCAGTGAATTTGATGAACAGGACCACAAACATGTCAAATAAAATCTATTCCATTCTTGAGTAGTCTCAATTTTTTTTCTTTTATTCCCCTCCTTCTTCTGAGATGGCCTCATCTCAGAATCCTCCTGCCTCAATGTCCTACATAGCTGTGATAATAGACACGCAACACCCCATACACTGATTTATTAAATAGAATTTATTCTTTGACAACATGACACATGTATCAAGTACATTCTGATGGTCATAAGCCAATGCTAAGTTTCCCTTTTATCCCTAGAACCCGTCTTCCTCCCTGCTAGTTCCTTTTCTATATTCATGTCGTTTTTTTCTACCCATTTAATTTCACTAGGATCCTCTGTGTGACTGGAATAATACACACACCCAGGTTTTAATTGTCATATCTACCATCTCCAATAGCCTCATACCCAAGGTTTTAAGGGCCATATACCCACTGCCACATAGCCTCACACCAGGGTTTTAAGGGCCACACATCCACTGCGGCCAGGCTCCAATGCAACTGTCATTTGCTTCTTGCTTTAGAAAATATGTCGTGCCTAGCAAGCACCAGCTTTGTCCTGGACACTGATTGTGCAGTACTTGGTCTTTAACATGCAGGAAGACTATTCACGGCACTTCTCTCAGAAGATTCCATGTTTTGGATCTGTGCTGCCTCTGGTATTTCTTTAAATGGTTATTTCCTTATTTCACTGACATCCCAAAATGTTCCCAAATTTGTAGCACTGTTACCAGGAATATCTTAAATGAACATTACTGGATATTTCTTCAAATTTAGTCCCCAAACTTAAGTTGGGAGATGGCTCCTTGAGTAAAGCACTTATGGTGCAACGACAAGGATGAGAGTTCGGATCCCCAGAATTCACTTAAAAGCTGTGTGGGAGTGTGGGCCCTGACTGGACACATAGCACATGGAGACAGGATTGCCAGAGCAAGATGGCTATCTAGACTAGCCCAAAGCGGGAATTAAAGGTTCAGTGATAGATTCTGCCTCAATACATAAGGTAGAAAATAATTGACGATAATCCATATTAACTTTGAACCTACACATATACTTTGACAGCTGTGCTGTGCACCTGTACACACTGGTGTCATACATGTATGAAGATGCATACACACACATGTACAACACATACATATGCAAAACAGTAGTCCATTAAAGTGGATTTACTGGGTCCAAGTGGAGTGGGCTTAACCTCCTTAGCAGATAGGGTGCTCTCTCTAAAATATATGAGCTTTCAATCAGTCTAGTCTTTGGGCAAATAATAATTTCACATTTGTTATTCATGGTGGTCATTCGGTCTTGTTAGATTTTCTCAGCAAATAAGCTGCCCAGAAATTGATTGATGATGACATTCCAGGACTAGGTCAGAGAAGTGTCCTCGTCACAGTGTCTCTTGCTGTATAGCAGTTTGGAGCCACAGGGTATATTATACTAGAGGCTTCTAATACTGCAGGCTTCTAAAAGTCCTACATAGTAGGACTGAACAGGTTTGACAGATCAATAAGAAGCAGATGAACCACTGAGGTTGAGCCAGGTGCAGTGAAAGGTACACAGGGCCAAGGGAAGGAAGCCAAAACCAGGCAAGACCTCAGGAACTGCCCCAAATGCCTAAGATGTCACCTTCAGATTTTCTCTACTTATATTATGGCTTTCAGTGTGAGTTTCAAGTTTATTTTACTGGAGATATATATATATACATACATGTATATATATATATAATTTGTACATCACATATGATTATATGTGATATACATATTATGTTATTAAAAATATGAATTTATAAATAGCTTTCATTTAACCATCTTAACCATAAATTAAATTCATATTTTAAAATGGCATATGACATTTCTTCTGTTCATATATCTTTGTTGAACAAATTGTATATTAAGTATCTGAATATCATAAAGCATCTTCCTATCTGAACTGTCCATTATCCCTTAATGATCTTAGTTGGGTTTATATTCAATTTTAAGATTAACTAACACTTTACTGTATAAAGCAGACATTTTCTGTCCATGACTTACTTGATGAAATTTACTTTGGTATTTTTGCCCATATATTGTCCTACATAAAATCTTGAGCCACATTGCTAATTTCAGAACTACACAAAGAAAGAAACTGAAAACAGAATGGCTGACAGAACATATGTATGGAATACGACAGCTTCACATTTTCTGATTTAGAGACAATGCCTTCTACATTCACAGAGATTGTGCTTCAGTATTTCAGTCTTTGTATTGTGGCAAGTGAGACCTCTCCAGCCTTCACCAGTACATCTCCATGATTCCCACTGCTCTCTATGGAAATTGTAGCTAGTTTTTCTTCCAGTAAAACTATTTGTTTCTTCCTTTCATTAATTCTGAGAGCCTTTTAATTTATTCACTTGGGATTTCCCAGGTATACAACAAGGAAATATGATAGCTCATCAGACAAAAGCCTGAAGGTAGCTCCTCAAAACGTTTAAGAGTTTGGCTGGAAGAGTCTGGCTGTTGACTATGGTCTGGAGCAAGGTGCTAGGGATAACAGGTCACTGGATGGCTCTGTCTTGTACACCACAGTACTGTATTCTTTGGTGTCTGAAAGGACTTGCATGAGAAAGTGTCCCCACAGTATTCAGAATACCCTCGCTTATGTCACCCATCAGAATCTTCACACAACAGTGGCACCAGACACTCTTGTTGCAAAGTGGGGGTTGTTTATTGCCTGTGATGGTTTTCGCAAGAAATACATGCCATACTGGAGCTGTCAAACCCATGAGGTGAACTTTATGAAGTGCCTGCACCTAAGTGAGTGTTGGCAGTAACTTTACATGGGTTTTTCTCAAGGTTTCACTTTCTGTTCACTGTTGGTAATGTTGGAAGCCAATGGAGGAGTTATTTGCCTCAAAGGCAACACGCCCTTTCTTGTGTCTTCTTTCCTGCCTGTCCTGTGTCCACACCCATCATAGCTACCCAGGCTTCATTAGACTAACCACATGATTATGCCTGCCAGGAGAAAGCAAGGGTCATGTGGGTTGAAGAAACAATGCACATTGATTTTCCTTACAAAATGAGATGAAAAAATAAATCTAGATACACATTTCAAGTGTCATTCTTCTTTAAACTTTATATGTAGATAGATAAAAATATGTGTTCTTATTTTTTATAAGTATACTCTATTTAGAACTTTTAAAAAATAAACTTTATTTTTTGGTACCTCTGGTTTCCTATATGCCTTGGAAACATTTAAAAAATACATCTTTCTAGAACTCTTCTGTGCAAATAATAAACATAAATAACATTAACATTTGTTACATAATAATAAAAGGCCATTTCAAGGATTTCTTTGTCACCACAACTGGCTGTGGCCCTTTGGAGGTGATACTAGAAGTAGCCTGTGACTTGTCCCTGTAAGTTGTGCAGGTCCTGATCTGGCTGTGATGGGTTGGACAGGAACTCACCATCCTGCTTGTCCATCTGTAAACTGCTTCTGGACAATTGCAAGACGCTTCCCAGCCCACTGGCCAGTGACAGCGAGGAGATCCAGTTTAGTGAGCCAAAGCTGGGTAGATGAAAGAGTGACGACAAGGGAGCTGACTGACTAGCACTGGTGGATTTCCTCTTGGAGTCCCCAGGACACTCTTCTGAAATAGTTTCTCTGGGCATGGAGGACCCTGAAGCCTGAGAGCCAAGACCTTCCAGCAAGGTGTTCTCTCTTAATGGCATGTTTGTATCCACTGCACTGGGCTCCCCACTGGCCTCTGGGGAACAGGCCAGCTGTTGTGTGAACTGGGAAGCTTGAGAGGCACAGTCTCTAGGGAGAGACTCAAAAGGTCCCATGGTCTTCCTTTCTGAAAGCTCAGTTTCTGAGTGTCCAGGTGGTTGTGCCTGAGTAAAAGTCTCTTTGGGAACAGTGAATTTGTTGAGGGATTTCTTGGCCAACTGGCGTCCCAGCTGGAGTTGGGTGGGGAAAAGGCTCCCCTGGAGGGCTTTGAAAAACAATCTAGAAGGAAGACAAAAAAACCACAATCAGATTCTAAACTCAGGACTGAGCTTCATGAGACTCACCCATGTCCAAGCACAGCAAAGCCAAGGGATGTGTGTATGCTGTACTTGCTTATCCCTTGGTGGTACCAACTTAGATACTCACCTGGGCACCAATGCAGCAACAGGTGTGATGAGACAGGTCAAGTAGAACAGAGGGTCACCTAGTAATGTCTGCATGGTCCAGTAAGGGTTAGATGGAGGATAGCATGTGGCACAGGAAGTGTTGTAAATTAGAGCCACAGAGAAAAACAAAAAGGTACTGAAGCCACAGGCTAACCAGTTGAGCCAAGTCTAAAAGAAACCAAAGAGAAAGAGATTTTACTTCACATTAAGAGTAACAACAATGTGAGCAACATGAGTTTATCAGGGATGGTTTAGGATGTGCCTTCCAGGCCTTAGGGAAGATTCTTGTCATTGGTGGCTAGGTGGCCTTAGTGGAACAGCCTGGGACAGGAGCATGAAGGCAAGAGGAGAGGGCAAGGCAAAGGCAGACCAATGAAAGAGACAAGAAGGCAGGCAGATAAACAGCTGCTCAGGAAAGTCGGTGGTGGGTCACTCAGTTAGGCCAGTAGCGTTGAGTGTTATGCTCCTTTTTATCACACAGGTAGGGCAACTTTGCAGCCTCCTATAGGTGAAAAACACCTACTGGGAAGTATGTGACCCCTAACACCAGTCCCCTCTGTAGTGTGACCTTGCCCATGGCTCTCACCCAGGTTTTGGTTTCAATACCCAGGTGCAGCAGGAAGGTGAACAGTGCTATTGCTGTGACAGGGGTCCCCCAGGTAAATACATCCACAGTGGAGTCATAGTAGGTCTGAAAGACAGAAAGCAAAATGGCTAAGGTCTGTGTGTCTGTAGGTGCCTAGAGGTAGCTGAAGAGAAAACCTATGGTGGGTTCCTACTTACCAGGTAGGGAATGAAAAAGCATACCAGGCTTTGAAAGGCAGCATCCACCATGTTTAACCAGAATGCTCGTGGTCCATATTCCTGAGACACAGAAACAAAGAGGGATTACAGAGAAGGGCTTGTTTCCTCCAAGGAATTTTTGAGCATGGGATACTCTAAATACTTGAAGCCCTGGAGGACAATGTTCTGTTTTAGGACCCTAGGAAAGCAAGGCTCCAACATAAGACAGAAACAGGCAGAACCAGAGCTGCAGGTAGAGGTGACTGGGAACCTTTGAACCAAGAACATGGGCGCTCTAGGTATAGGTCAGCAGAGTTATGAATGAGAAGGGAGTTGGGGGAGGGGTAGAAGGAGTTGGAGGGGAGAAAAGGAAAGGGTAGAAATGATGTCAGTATAGTCAGTACTCATAAAATTCCCAGGAAAAAAAAAAAACATGAAAATCAGACACTGCTCTGAATGGAACTTTTCATCAGAAAAGATTATCTAAAATATTGAGCCTGTCTCTCAATCTGTCTACCCTGGATCTGGGCCCTCCTTCTACTTTAAAAAGGTTTTTTGATGAATCCTTTGAAAGACTGTTAACAATTAGCCCTAAGTCTTAAAGTTAAATAATGGATGTTTCTTAGTGATATTTCAAATTTCTATCTTTATTTTATGTATATGAGTGTTTTTACCTGTACATGTGCAGGATATGTATTCGCTGCCTTGAACAGTAAGTATTCTTAACCACCAAGCCAACTGGTCAACCTCTCATGAGGTTGGTGGAACTGTTTGGGAATGATTGAGAGGTATGCCCTTGAAGGAGGCATGCCTGCCTGCCTGCCTGCTGCTATGCTCCCCAACATATTGGCTGTGGACTTACTCTCTGAAACCTGAAGTCCCCAATAAAGTCTTTTTAAAAAGTTGCCTTGGTCATAGTGTTCTGTCACAGCAATAGAGAAGTAACTAAAGTACTGACATAGATATTACGTTATAACGATGCCAAGCACACCATGAGAACCCTATACCCATGATAAAATGGTCCTGATACAGACAAATGGAGTGTTCCAATTCCTGGATGATACAAGTCTGTATTTAAAGACACAACCAAGACCCCACCATCCCCTCAAAAGCAGCCTAGTGAGTCCTCAAGTAGCTGCCAGAGGTTTTGATTGCCTGCAGGATGCACACAGGAGATAGGAGGAGCATTTACCACCACTTAAAGGAAATGCTGGTGACATTCTCATGGGTTACCTCACTCCACATGACACGTTAACAGGGTCTTGTCTCATGGCTGAGGACAGTAAACCAGCTGGAATGGGAATCCTGTCAAGACCATTGGTACAACACAGAATCCCCTTTGTTTCCTATGAACTGCTTTCTAAGCTGGGAAGCCTGCTCCTATGAGAACTCACTGTCAGCAGAGTCACCATAGGAAGGTAACTTGAAGTAAATACATTCTTACTCTTATGAACTGCAGAAGCAATAGGGGGCTTCATTATTTCTGCACACATCACAATTAAACCGGCCAAAGAGACGCATACATGGTTTACTTAAAGGGCTGGCTGGGACAACTGACCATCAGTTTGCCCAACATATGGTGCTGATTTAAGCATAGATTTACATCTGTCTGGTCACTGAATTATTTTTCTGTGAATCTCTTGTTTAATTCACACTGAAACTAATACTTTGTTTTTTCTTTAATTTCACCTGCTTTATAAAACTTGCTTAACACCCATGACTAAGGCAGATTTGCCGGAGACTTTTCTTTTCATGAATGAAAGCAATGACTTTCATTTAGGATGTCCCCTTGTGTACCGAATCTTGGTTCCCATAGTAGCATTTGAGGGAGGTGATGAAAGCTTCAGGAAGTGAAGCTTAGTAGGAGGTTGGTCCTACGGTCACTGTGGGCATGCTGCTGAGTGGATGACAAGGTCCTGGTTGCTTCCTCTTTGCTTCCTGGTGCCTGACACGAGCAGTTTGCTCCAGTATGTATTTCTCACCATTGCCATGATAATCAGTCAATGTCACCAGAAGCACAATTGGGATTGCCTGATCCTAGATTGCAACTGCCAGAACCATGTATGCAAACAATCTTTTTCTCTTGTAAGTTAATTAACTCAGGTGTTTTGCTATAACAATGCAAAGCCAGCACAATGCATTACAGAGCCTAGCAAACAGCATCCATTCTAAAATTTCAATTTTTTTTCCAAGAGTGTCTATTAGTAGGGATTTTTTTTTCAGGGGGAGGGGGAATTTTACTTGCTGGAAGGTTGAAAAGGAGAATGGAGAGCCAGGAGATGGAGACACTGGGAGCTTACCTCCATGTTTTGGCCACTCTTGTAAAGTTGTGGCTCTCTCAGTAACATGTCAGCTGGAACATCTTTATCCAGCACCCCAGTCACCAGCTGGGGAAGTGATGAGAAGAGCAGATTAAAGAAAATCAGATACCACTGATCAATCATAGCAGACGCAGAAAAGCCGCAGTAAAACTGGAACCAAAACAATATACCCACAAACATCTGCAAGAGAGAATAGAGGCATTAAGAACAGTGTTTGTTCATTTGTTTTGTTTTTGCTGCTTCGACAAAGACTCATCTGAGGGACCCAAGATCCTTGTAGAGATTTGCTATAGGTAAGTGGTTAGGCAGCAATTTCTTCCCAAAAGACAGCCCTATCCTTCAGCCTTATTGTTAACCTGCTTCATGCACTCTTCTACCACAACCTCCTATCTTCAAGAGACTCGCAACAGGAATTTGAAATTCCTAGAAACATCTTAGGGAAAGATGAGATTTTGTGCCACAAGAGTTGATGATGACCAATGTTAAACAATTAAGGCTCATAATGGCTCATTGTTTAAGAGGGCCTGTGGCTTGTTCCCTGGGCCTTTGTTTTCCTATCTTCCTATGTACCCTAGGGTACATCTCTGAGCCCATTTTTTCCCTAGTTTCTTTCTGTTTTCTTTCTTTTTTTTTTTTTTTTTTTTTTTTTTGCCCCTTTTTGGTGGGAGAGGGCAAGGTTTAACTATGTAGCCCAGGCTAGTCTCGAACTCATGATCCTCCCATCTGTCCTTTCTTTTTGAAAAGGGACAGTAGAAAATTATTAACAGCTCCCATCAGAGGAAGGCACATACAATCGCAAGTACAGAGCAAGAATGTTAAGCAGCAGAGAGTCGGAATAACCTACTCAGCAGTGCTGGGGTAGGTAGGTCTTTCCACTTTCACTGGGTCACAGTGTCAGTGGCTGGGCTGCACTTGCATGGGGAACATGGCAGTCTGATGACAGATATAAAACACAGTGGTCAAAATCTTAAATGTCTCCCTGAGGCCCCTGAATTAAAGCTTGTTTCTCAGACTAAAGAGCTATTTGGAGGTAGTGAAAGTTAAAAGAGGTTGGGCCTAGTGAAAGGAAGTCAGTGAGGGCACGTCCTTCAACAGAATACTGGAAACCCAATTTCCTCTGCCTCTCTGAGAACCCTGGGGTATGCATCTTTGTTCCCATCATAATGTGCTGACTCACCATGAACCCAAAGGAAACAGGGCCAAGTGTCTATGGGCAGAAACCTCTGACACTGTCAGCCAGAATAAAAACGGTTTCCTTTGCAACTTATTTATTCCAGTTATTATAGTATAGTGATACAAATCCAACTCAGTGTATTTTCAGACTCACTGTATAATCTGGCAAAGATCATGTCACCCTCTCGACTTCAGTTTCCCTGACTATACATATACATATACATATACATATACATATACATATACATATACCTGGCCATACCAGTGAGATCTACATGGGGCTGAGGGTGGGGGTTGTTGAGAATTAAAGGATCTGACACCTTTAAAGAAATCATTAGATGTCTAGAATCCTGTGGCTTTTGTCAGAAGCATACTCTTCCTAGTTTAATGTCCTCATTTCCTTCTTTGAGGCTCAAACTCGAAGTCGTCTTAACCTTTACAGAAAACTAATGTTTGAGATCTGAAAATACTTAATCAGAGTATGAGTAACATATCCAATTTGTTCAAACGCAGATGGATCTTGGCTTAAGGTGCAGGGGGGTCAGTCTCTAAAGGAAATGTGGTGGAGTGGATGAATGTTCCACTGAGCACAGTGAGGACTCGGTTCGGCTGCTGGAGCTACAGCTCTTTGTGGCTCTTGAAAGAGTTGCTTTATGTCTCTAGTCCTTGGCACAGCTACTTTACCTCTCTCTGGGCTTTAGTTTCTTGCCTTGAAAATGGCTTTGGAAGATCAGAAGAAATGCTAGTCTATGTGGGTGGAAGCTATGACTAAATCCCCCAAGTACTGTTTTAATCTATGACTTAAGTTTCCTAATATGCAACCTTCTCCCCCTTCACACCAACCACTGACAGTCTTGGGCTTCATTGATTTTCTCCCCTGCCTTCCGCCCACAGCTCACTCTTGCTCACCCACCGTGGGCTCAGCCTTATGAGTCATAGTAGAGCAAATGGAGTCAAAGAGAACAGGAAAAAAATACTTAGATAATTAAGAGCCCCCTCTCATAGTACCAAAGAGCTTTATTCCCAAAGCTCTGTTACTATGGAAACTGTTCTTCTCTGCTCTTTATTGGAAAGGCCAATTTATTCTTAAAATTAATGACTCCTGTGAGGGCTGACTACCCTTGAACTCCTCACGTGGCTAAATGTTCTTAACAAAGCCCTGCATCTTACATGAAGGAAAACAGGCTAATTCTCCTCCCTGTGTTCTCCAGCAAAGGCAGGCTTAACATGGTGGACAGAAGGAGAATGTAGACACCTCAGACTGCTGCTCTGGCTTCTATTTGCTTCTAAAACGTAGAAAAGCTTGAAGTATGCTATTTTCACTGTCTTTTCAATTTGGCAATCTTGAATTGGGAATTACAGAGATATGCTAGCTTAATTTTTAGTTTTGTTTTTGGGGATTAAAAGAAATTATAACCCAAAGAAGTCAAACAGACATGATCCATTACTTATGATGCCTCAATTTAAGGTTTTTTTTTTTTTTTTTTTCTTTCAAGCTTTTGATGCAGAGGTGAGAGCAAACTACATTTCGGAAAATTTTGAATTTTGAATTGGTTCTTTGCTTGGGCTTTATTCTCTCATGAAATGATGGATAGTGGTTTTGAGCTGAAGCTCCCAGCTGTCCACAAGGTAACAATGCTCCAGTGTGCTGGGCTACTAAACTATGACAGTAGATGATCTAACTGAACTGAATGTGTTTTTCCTTTGTGATATTTTCAACTTCTGATGGGTTGTTACCAGGACAACAAAACCCTACTATATCAGGTGAAGAGCAATGTGCTTAAGATGCCACTAAAAGAAGGGAAGAAAATGAGGCTCAATCCATTCTAGCCTACTCCACAGAGATCATTCACTTCTGGAGAGGGAGTTGTGAGCCTCTAGGCTCTGGGTATCTGAGGCCTCACCATGCTGGCAATTGAATACTGGCTTACAAAGAAAGGAGAAATGAACTCAGAAGGGCAGAAACATCTTTCTTTTGGATGTGGTCCTGGGAAGAGCTTAATCTGATTTAATTTCCAAATCTACTCAATTAGCTATGTCTTTATTGGTTCCAAGCATCTTGTATTCATATGTTAGAAGACATTTTGGAAATCAAGCAAGTGGGTGGGTAGGAGAGGTTAGGAAAAATGTGTCAGCCTCCAGAATGAACCATTAGGAACACAAAAGAGTTGTACTGACATCAGCTTAGGGTTAGCATGAAGGTTTTTGTATAGAATTAAAAGAAAAAAACCTTTTAACTTATTTTACTGCTTTTCAGAAGAGCACAAGATATTCTTGATACTGGAGTTCTGGCACCTAGACAGTGAGATTTATGGGACAAGCTTAGATTTTCATTTACCCCAAGAGTTTAGTTTGTCTCTTTGTTGGTTCACTTGGCCTCAAGCTGCCAGAGGCAGAGCCAAGAGAGCAGCAGTCTAACAGCCCCTCAGGAGAATGTCTAGAAATCTTACAAATGAGTCAGTTTTGTGATGATCCTGCGGTCCATCCTGCAGGCCCATGGAGTATGAAGGAACTAAGATTAAACATGAGGACCATGTGGGAGTGATGAGGAAAGGCTTGGTAGTCAAAGCCCCTGAAAAAACCCAAATGTTCACAGAACATCTGGCCTAGGAGGAGTCTTCCCTTAATGGAGCTATGTATTAAGCTAGCTAGAAAAGTAACTACTCTAAGCACAGAAAGATGTGCAAGCCTCCTTTTTTTAGTAGGTTCAAGGCTACACTTGGGGATTTGTACAAGGCCTGGTGTAAGCAGGTAGACAACATTCAATGCCTGAGCTACATTCATAGCAAGATTAAGTAATTTTCTGATTGCGAGGCCACTGAATACTCTTCTCTTTAACCTTCCTTGCCTACAGCAGAAAAACCAGTTTCCTACTATGGACACACCTGTGAAACACTCCTACAAAACACATGCAGAGAGGCTGAAAACTGGAGAACAGAATTAGATGTCAGGTAGGGACAAAGACTTAGCAATCTCCTATCTATTAAACCACTTGGAAACTGCTGGCTTTGTCATTATGCTACTTTACAAAGACATATATGAACAGTCTTGTCTATCTGTTTATTAGAACTTTCCCCCTTAAAAATGCAGCTGTTTTCATTTTCCATGAGTTAGTCTTCAAATATTATAAGGTACAAGACGAGGCTAAGACCACAGACAAACCCAAAACAGTGGGGCAGACAGGAGACTCTGATGGCTTATGAAGGCGACAATCCTACAAATTGTAAACCTCTGAAGACCCATGTCAAATACGTACTGTGTTTTTGTAGAAGAAATACAGCACCATATTGGCCAGTCTAGAGTAGCACCAGTGTCCGTGGACGATTAAAAGTCTCTCCAGGTATCGGAACCTTGGCACTGCAAAGTCACTTGCCATCACAGCCTTGAAAAGCAAAGTAATTCTCATCACTGCTGATGCCCCACTTGGCATGAAAGAACAGAAACAAGGCAAAGAAAACAAGAGAGGAAAAAAATTCAGCCTAACACAGTGCTAAGTATGGCTTAGTCTTATTAAGTCCTTGAATTAAAAAGAAAAATCACTCAATAATCCCTGTTGCTCATGAATGGCACTTTCTAGAACTAGATATATGATTAAGGAGTTTATACAGCTTCAATTTTTCTCTTCTAATGTTGTTTCCTAACAAGTTACAAAACAGAGATGTACGGAGTCCCCGTCATCCTACCTTTCTCCAACGCCAAAGGTATTTTGTCTATACTACACCCACATTTGAAAGATGAGCTAAAGCTGGCCCACCAATGGGTATCAGACAGACAGACATCAAGACATCCTGGGAGTTTTATTTTGGACACCTTTTGCAGGAGAATAGACAGTGACTATGTACGATGGTGTCTGTTTCTAAGTCTGTGTCAGGCAATAGCGGAGATTCATTGATTTTTGAAAGAATGAATAATGGGGTAAATGACTGAAGAATCATTGCGCATATGAAGCATTTGGTTCAGAAATGGATGTTCCATTATGCATGCAAGCTAGCCCTTTGTATTTGTGGAAAATAATCTGAAGACTCAAACCAGTGTGGATGTAAAACATTCAGTAAAAGGCATTGAAAATGTAGAAACTGTTCGCTCTAAACAACACAGCACAACTACTATTTACATACTGTTTCATCGAATAGACTACAAGAAATCATCTAGTGATGATTCAAGTATATAGATGGGCATGTGCAGGGTTTATGCCAACGTAACAGTTTATGTGGGAGACTAATGCGTCTATGCATTTTGATGTTAAAGCAGCTCCCCAGATAGTGAGGGTCAACTGACTACCATCTGACTGCTGTTTAATATGAAGCCAGAAAATGAATGTTCTCTGTACAACTTTACATATAGTGAGTTTTCCATAAATCATTTCTGATTGAATAAGTGATCTAACCTGTGAATAAATGGTGATAAAGATTCTGATTTTAAAATCCCACTGAATAAATTGTTCCCTAAAATCTTTACTAAGATACGTGTGTGTGTGTGTGTGTGTGTGTGTATGGCTCAAACTTGCTCAAATGTTACAAGTTGATATAATGCTATATCCAGAAGCAGCACAACTTAAGTTAACTAATGCATCCAAATTCTGGAACATTTAGAGCTGGAACAGAAAAAAATGAAAAGCACAGATGGAACTTCCACGGGAGTCAGGATGACTACATTTCTTCTTCAGAAAGATTTTGGGTCCCAACAGTGTTATCAGGCAACTTTTACAGAGTATAGATACAGTTGAGCAATAGTAAACAAAAATGCCTCCAGGAATGAGTCAGGGGAGGCTATGACTCACTTTGCCTATTGGTGTCAGAGTTTCCCAAAAATATACTTGGGTTGACACAGGCAAAGCTGTTTACCACACATAGCTTCATTAATAGAATTACAATATATCTCTAGTTTACAATATTACTAGTAGAATTACAACATTCTACTAGGTTTTAGAAGAAGGTGAGTACTGGCCCATATTGAAGGCAAATCCTTCAGGTTCATCAGAGGCCAGAGACAGGCTGGAAAAACTTGTGCTATAATGGGATAAGAGGGTCATTTGGTCCCACAGGACAGCCCGAATGGTCTTTTACCTGCATGCCCTCCTGGCCTGAGATCCCCACGCCTACATCTGCCACCTGGATCATGCTGACATCATTGGCCCCATCACCTAAAAACAACACAGGCAGGAAGAGCATTGATTTTGAAACACATAGAAGCAGAGGGACATGTTGAGTTTCTTGGGCTGCTGCTGAACTGAGTTCTGTGAGAAAGATCAGGGAAAGGACCGAAAAACAACTTCCTGGGGAAACTGAGGTAACCAATCAGAATTAGGCATAGTAAAACATAGGATTGCTAATCATATCAAGCTGCCCCAGTAATCAGCTAGCACTTAGCCACCATCTTATTCAGTGGGCTCAATCCTGTCAGGATACACACAGAAAAGGTCTTTAATGTGATGTCTGGCACAATAAGAGAAGCCAACATCATCATCATCACTGTTGCAGTCACTCAACTCCAGGCATCAGGACCTCTCCAACTCACAGTTGCCTTAGCAATTTTCTTATTACATCAAGCAGGTTGAATTCTGCTCAGTATTTTACGCACACTGATTACCACCTACCTGTGAATTAACAAATATGTGCTTTGGGGTTCTTTGAGGCACAGCAAAGAAAATTTCCATTTGTTCCATCAAGTTGTTGATTGATGAATTATTAAAACAAGAAGTCAGAAAGAGACCTTAACATCTTTTGGATGTCTGACACAGACATAGTCATTATAATTGAGACAATAGTGGCCATTTTTAGAATTAGACTCAGAGTAACCCAAGGCATAGCAGATATGCCAAGCTGTAAAAATAAAAGACTAAGACACACAGACATCAAAGCCACTCATGATGTGGCTATAGGTTGGGCCTTTTATTTCTGCCTTTCCCCTAGAATTGAAAATCAAACCTAGAGGTTTCACAAGTATTATGCCACTAGCCTATATCACAAGTGCTCTCTTCACTTTTGATTTTGAGACAGGGTCTCATTTAATTTTTCATAATGGCCTTGAACTTACTATGTACTCTTAAGGCTACCCTTACATGTAATCCTTTTGTTTCAACCTTTTCCATTGTTGAATTACCCAGGCATAACCCAGGTCAGGATTAAGGTGTCTCTTTCTTGTGATTTTATTGTTATTTATTGGGCTAAGCTCAACATGGGTGATCAGTTAGTATTTGTTGAATTAAAATTTGGGGAACAATGGGAATCTTTCTAGCTTCTCATAGAGCCCCATTCAAAATGAATTATGATGCACAGTGGGCCTCTCTAAATATAAACAGTGGGTTCTTAAGATTGGGGCACATGGTCCAAAAAATGATATGATGTTCTAATGGGAGATTAGCTTCTCCTTCCCTGGAGGAGATGCTACCTTCTCTCAGCCTGGCTTAGGAAAGCTATGGTGAACACTCTGGTTATATCCCCTGAGAATGTTCCTTTTCGGCCACCTGTGTACTTTGCTTAGTGGATACTATTGATCTCTATGACTCTTAGGGTGTTCAGACTATGGCTACCAAGGTCTCACACCTATGCTGGATTCTTCCTAGTAGATAAATTACCGAAGATGATAGAGGGTAATACCACAGACTTTCTGCAAATTATACTATAAGTATACGTCTGACTAATTGGTAAAGATATCTTTATCACTGGGCCTACTAGGTCCCAAGAGTGGATCATATTAATAGTGGTGTTATGATAGTTACTTCCTTCCTGGCCCTTACCAGGAAGTGGCTAAGCCTGTGCAGGAGACTATAACTAACTTAGAAATGGAAAGAGATGCTCCCTAAGGGGGTGCTAAGTGACCTCTACCCTGTCATTGAAGAGGAATCTAGAAGGTTCCCCAGCGAAGAGTATCTGCAAAGAAAAGTAATGTTAGATACAGTTCTTAAATGATTCAAAACTGTGCTGTCTTGAAATGGATGTGTATTCTGTCTTAGATGTATTCAATGAGATGTTTGTCTCAGAACAGTCAACAAAGTTCAGCTGAGAAGAGGGGCTTCTGGTTGGTGCAGTCTGGGTCCTTAGAACATCATAAAGCCTTGACAACAATATGCATGTATTCAAAGCCTTTGAAAAGGGCCTCTGCTAAGTCAAAATATGCTAACACAGGACATCAGTGTGGCTGGACTGTGTATAATATAGTTATCGAAAGCACTGTCTTTGAAGAATTGGTCTACACTATAAATTGTCTTCTTAAATTAGCAATTGCTGATCTTATAATACTACATGTGTCTGCTACCACATCTTGTGGCTCTTTGATGTATGGTTTATGTCTCAAATGTTCCACTTTACCACACTGGGCATAATATTGTAAACAGAACAGGTAAATAAGTTTGCCTTATTTCATAGTGATGGATGGAAGAGGATCAGAAATCTGGGACACTGAGAGGGCGTGGCTAAGTGAGGCAGCTGCAGGGTCGGCCTTAGTACTTGCCTATGGCCAGGGTCATGGCCTTGAGCTTGCTTCTGACAAGCTTCACTACCATGCTCTTCTGCAAAGGGGTCGAGCGGCAGCAGAGGACGGAGCGACACTGCTTGGCAAGGAAGAGAAATTTGTCCTCCAGGCTTTTCTCAAGGGCATAGGCCAGACTTCTCCCATCAATCACAAGGCTCGGGCTGGGGCTGGAGTCAGCAGATGTGGTGGCTGAGTTGAAAGAGAACCCCACATTCAAGTTGCTTTCAGAGTTCTGAGGGGTACTTCTAGAGTTTCTGGACTGCACATAGCGGAGGCATTGATCCAGCAGGGCTGCACATGCTTCCTAAAATTGACACACAACAAATGTCAGTAGGGTTTTGTCACTGATCCTGGTTATCTGCCTCAACAACCCCCAGTTGAAGTCCTTCTCATGGCTCTTTAAACCTCCAGAAAAGGAAGCACAGGTAGAGAGAATAACTTCTTGCTGAGGAGAGGAAGAACTCAGCTTCCACTAGATCATACCTTATTGACTATGCTCTTATGCTAAAGTTGAAACAGAGCATGTTTCACCTTCATAGGTGTGGCTGCATTACTGCTATACATTACATGATGAGTCTGAAAGTTCAACCTGTATGCCTCTAAGTTCTCTAGGGCTTTTACCTAAACCTTGCTGCCTCATACTGAGCCATCAACAGTGGTACACAAAACTCTTTCAAAGCCCTTGCTGGATCAGCCTATCGATCTCTCTATCTCTCTATCTCTCTATCTATCTATCTATCTATCTATCTATCTATCTATCTATCTATCAAAACACACACACACAGACACACACACACACACACACAGACACACACAGACACACACACACACAGACACACACACACACACACACACACACACACACACACACACACACACACTGTGTTTTAAAATTATCTGTATCATTCCCAAACTGGAGCTGAGTTCCAAGGAGAAGGAAAACTTGGCTATTAATATACTTTAGAGACAGGAGCCAGACACCAAAGTAGGTGCTCATTTCCAGGAACAAACAAACCACGGAGAACTTTGAAAGACTCCTGTCCTCATGCAGACAGACAACCCACTGGCCTAGGGCCTAGTTCCTTACAGCACACTGTGGACATCAAGCTGTGACCAATCAATACTTACTGAAGACTGTTATATGCAGAAAGTAATAAATCTGAAAAGAGATGGCCAGTGCCCTTACGAAGACTCGGAGGACAAGACAGGACCCTGGACATGACCACTACCGGTTACAGATGGGGAACACACAGACTTGTGACTGGAGATAGAATCTTCTGCTAGAGGAGGGCATTCTGGTAACTGGAGGAGACTTAAGAAGAGTGTGGATATAGAAAGCTGTGAGGTTCCTGAACCTATTACACAGTGCCCACATAGCTAGTTCTCTGTGAAATGGAATCAGGCTCATTCCATCCAATTTCTACCCTGATGCAGCTGCTGTAACTGGCCAGGGGCACAGAGCTCTCATGAACTCTGAAAGAAAACAGTAGCATTTGGATAAGGAAAGGAAATTATCATAATAAGGACAGCAAAGGGTTGCAAATGTTTCATTTTACCCTAGAATTCTCTGGCATGGCCAAGAGACTGAGGAATCAAAAGTGGATACCAGAAAACAGGAGCTCAGGAGGAAGGAAGGGCACCCCCAATGCTCAGACATGATGTGAGAATTCTCTGCTTTTTGTTGTTGTTGTTTGTTTGTTTTTCTTTCCTGTTTTCTCCTAGTCCTTATCATATGGATTTTGCTATACTGGCAGTAAACAAAGCCATCTAGGAATGAAGACTCAGAAGGAGTGGAACCAGTCTCTTCTGTCAGGTGCTATGGTGTCAAGACAGCGGTATGATTGCCTTTATCTATGTCCAACTAGTACATGCAGGTGGGGTTGGGGAGGAAAATAGGAAACAGAAAGCGGTAAAATACACCCTGGTTTTCTTACCAAAGAACATTAAAAGGGACTCCTAGAAAACTAGAAAGTACTGGAAAAATGGCAAAGGGAGACACTTTAGCTGGTCCTATAATGCTATTTATGAATTCATGGGTTGCCTATACGCTGTGCACACATGGGCATAATCCTGAGGGGACAGTAACACTCTGAGAATGGCATTTTGGTACAGTCCCTATCCCTGCTCCAAACTGACTTTCAAAGAGAAAAATATGTATATTCAAAGATGGGCACTGGAAGCAGACAAGGCTGAGCAAATGACCCATCCAGAGTCTGAGCAGAGCCTAAAGTACAAATCTAACAGGATAGATCACCTGTTTCCAAAACTCCATAATCCACAGAATAGAAAGGGGAAGAGAGGTAAGAGTCATAACATAATTGACATAAGTCACAGAACAAAAGTTCAGTGTCCCAAGAACCAGGAAATTCCAGCTCCAGTGCAAAATCACAATGATCAGAAGGTGACTCTGACACTAGAATAATCTAACAGGGACATTAAAGCAGCCATTATAGAAAAGCTCCAAGCAAGCATTAGCATTTTGAAAATCAGGAGCAAAACAGTTTGGGCAGAAAGATTGTGAGCAATACACAGAAAAACCCTATGAAAATGTGAATGTAATCCTAAATAATTTATGTAGAATCTCTGCCCTCAGGGAGGTAGATTGCAGCAGCACACTCCTTAAGTGTGAATTCCCACGGACTTATTTCCAGAGTTAAGTATAAAAAGGAGTAGGCAAAAAAAAAAAAAAAAAAAAAAAAAAAAAAAAAAAAAAAAAAAAAAAAGCTGCATTCTTTGGAAAATGGATACAAGTTGCAAATACTAGGGCATCATGAACGGGATGGCATGATTATACAATGGGATTAAATAAAGATACCTCACGCCATTCTCTCAAAATTCACAGCTTCATTGTGAATTTTAATAAAAAATTTAATAAAACCATCAGGTAAATCAAAGGATAAAACCAGTCTATAAATAATGTTATCAGCCCTCTTCAAACTGCCAAGGACATGAAAGACAAAGATAGCCTTAGGAACTGTCCAAGCCAGGGAGATTCAAGAGAGCTTTGACAAACAGATGTAATGTGAAGGCTTAAAACAGGATGGGAGGAGCCAGGTAAGACAACCTAATACAGCAGGATCTTTAGTTAGAGCACGTGTTAATATTCGTTTGTGGGTATACACTACCTTGAGACGCTAACTGGGAGAAACTGGATGTGATATGAGAACGCTCGATAGGCTTTCTCAAACATTTTTGTAAATCTAAAACCATTTTATATATGGAATTTATTTTCTAAAATCTCCACTATATAGGCTTAGAAGTAAAGACACAATCATAGATAAGAGTAGTGAGCTTGAAACACAAACACACCATGCTCAAGTTGCTTAGAACAAGAGGCAAAGAAATAAATCGCAACAGTATCCACTCAGAAACATTGATTTTTTTACTCAGCAAGGGTTCAAGGACTGTGCTGATTTCATTTAAAACCATGTAAAGTGGACATGTTTAGATGCTGAATGGAAATAATTGCCATGTCAGCCTTCCATATGCAGGGAAGACATGGTTCCAGGAGGAAGGTGTAGTTAAGCTATTTCCTGAGGAAAGCAACAGTATTTGTTGACAGTGGGCTTGCCCTCTAGTAACTGCTTCATACACAAGGGAAGTGGTGAGCCGAGGAGACGCAGGAAGTCCTGTCTCCTGATGCTTAAGACACAAGAACTGAACTATTCTATTTATCAACTGAATGGTTCTGACTTTGGAGAAGAGAGCACCCGTGTCCACACAATGAAAACCGATAAAGGCTATTCCTTCGGTTATTGAAGAGCTAATAAAGTTAAATGAACTGAAATATTATTTTATCAGGTTGGACTCAAACTAGGAATCAGTAACAGAAAGGTGAAAAGATAGCCTAAATACTTATAAATGGAACAAAACACTCGTCTAATAATCCACAGACCTAAAAGGAAATAGAAAATATTTATAATGAACATCATGAGCTGTATGTACCTGAAAATAAACTTCAAAATTGGGAGGTGCAGAAAATAAATTCCATATATAAAATGGTTTTAGATTTACAAAAATGTTTGGCAAAGCCTATAAAACATTCCCATATCACATCCAATTTCTCCCAATTAGCATCTGAGGGTCGTATAGAACATTTGTTATACCCACAAACGAATATTAACACGTGCTCTAACTAAAGCTTGTGCTGTGTTAGATTGTCTCACCTGGCACCTCCCATCCTGTTTTAAGACTTCACATAGTACTGAGTGAACTGTTGTAATATATATCTTATCTTCGAAAAGAAAAACGTTTGAGCACAGGAAATAAAAACAAAGAAGCACAAGAAGAGGAAGAGGAAAAGGAAGAAGGAGAAAGCTCAAATTATTATCAATAAAACTTCAAATACAATGAACCAACAGAAAAAAAAGACACCAAGGCAATACAAACCTCTTTCTTGAAGAGTCAGTATAATGGATAGACTAGCATCAAAAGTAACCAAAGAACATACACAAAATAACAGTGTCATAAGTTAAAGAGGGAGTGTTACTAAAGACCCACAAACATCAAGATAGCAAGGAGAGACTGTCAACAACTTGGCTCTCAGAGACAGAATCCTGAAGACTGGACAGCAGAAGATCTGAGTATAGAACTTAGAAGGAATCCCTGAATCTCCATAGAGGCTGTCATGGCCTTGAGCTCCTGTAAAGAAGGCAGAGGAGGAGCTTTGCATGGAGGGAGGCTCAGGCTTCAAGAAGAAGCCTGTGGATATCCTAAAGAGATTTCAAGTGGATTTCAAGTGGAGAAATCAGACGCTGGATCAGGGAGGGGCTGGGAGTAGACAACTCCTGCTTACTTGAGGATTTAAGCAAATAAATGTGACTAGACCAGAGAATTGCCTAGGGGCAGTTGATGAAACCAGAGAAGTGCATGCTAAATGAATCACTGCCTTGGCTCCAGATTCTAGTCATGTAGGACCTCATTAAAAAAACCTTTAGTGATATGAAAAAGAAGTTGAACCTTCCATTAATAAACCCCATATGCACATCCTTTTGTTATTAAGAAATCTTAGCCGGGCAGTGGTGGTGCAGGCCTTTAATCCCAGCACTTGGGAGGCAGAGGTAGGCGGATTTCTGAGTTCGAGGCCAGCCTGGTCTACAGAGTGAGTTCCAGGATAGCCAGGGCTACACAGAGAAACCCTGTCTCAAAAAACAAAAACAAAACAAAACAACAAAACAAAAAATCTTAGATCCAACTTCTTCACCTAAGAGACATCTGTCTCCAGGGGCTACCTGATAAGTGTAGTCCTCATCCTTTCTCATGGAAGCTTCTCTGTGCAACAACTAGAGACCATTACAAAAAACTGCAGCCAGTCAAAAGGCAGAGTTGTGAAGCCTATTACCAATGGATACATTTATAATACAATTATTTGGCAAGTAGAACCTACAGCTCAGGGATCATAGGGCAAAGGCGGCAGAATGATCCTGAGAGCCAGAAGAACATGGAGTTTGTTGTGAAGTTGTTTCTTCTAGAAATATTAGAAGCTACACCCATGAAGTCTTACCAACAGGGCTGCCTAAACATGATCTGAACAAGGACAACAAAGACAAGCTAACATGGATGAGAAAAAGCCTAAGAGGCCTCACAGTACAAAAAGAAGTACAGGCAGCCAAGGAATGCTGGGAGTGGGAGAAATACTTATGTCACAACAATTAAAATTTTTTAAAGGCCATAAATTTGAAAGAGAACGAGGAGGTATGTGAGAGAAAAAGAAATGATGCAATATTATCATCTCAAAATATAAAACTGAAAAAAAAAAAAAAGAGAGAGAAATCCCAGAGAAGCCCACATCTTCCAAGATAATGATAAGAATGTCCCAAGACTCAGAAATTGTACACATAAAAGAGGGATGCAGTGCATTCTTCTCATGGTCACCACCAAAGGTGGAAGCCTTGGTGGCTTTCTAATATAACTCTGTCTTTGGAGCCTACAGAATATAAGCCCCACCCTCCAGGACAAGGTACAGCTTCTCTGGAAGCTACCTACCCGAGAATCAGCATTCAGTGTGATGACCTCTTCACCATGGTCCAGCAGTTTGCAGGCATATGCAATGTTAATGGCTGTTTCTTGTTTGTCACCAGTGAGAACCCAAATCTGCAGGCCAGCTTGTCGTAATTTGGCAATGGTCTCAGGTACTCCATCCTGAAGGCGGTCTTCTATCCCAGTAGCACCTGGTTAAATGTGTGACAGTTCCAGTGAGTCCTTAATCACAGTTCTTGATGGGGAACAAATGCCATGTACCAAACATACCAAAGGTACTACCAACAATCTAAGACTTTCTTGGGGCTCACCTGCCAGATGACACTGAATGGCAAAAAGTCCCCCTGATAGCAAGCTAAAATAATTCATCATTTCAGGACTGTGCTAGACACTTGCCAGAACTGTTGACATGACTCAGTCAAGAATATGTAGAAGGAACAAGGGCAAGTCAACAAACCTAATTAACAAACAAACACTCATAAAGAGTGCCTTGAAATCTTTCTGACTAAGCAGCTAACTTTACATATGTAATCTGACAAAGCTAACTTTATATATGTAATCTGACAACAGGGACCACGGTGAGAGGAAATTACCATATGCCCAAAGGATTAAAAGAAAAGTCTTAATAGTTACCTATCCCCTATCCTCCTTTGGAAAGTTTTCACGCATAAAATTTAATGTTTGCTCTCAACCATGTCAACCATTTGTTATCCAAATAGATGGTGCAGAAAGATTCATTAGTTTTTTAAACAATACCATCACATGAATGCTTCTTCCACAAACATAAAGAATTTAAGAGGTAAGATCCCCTTACTGACTTCATTATGCTTGGAAAAGTATGTGATGGGTTGAAAAAAAATGAAATCTGAAATGCTCCAGAATCCCAAATGTGTAGGTCTGACAAGCTCTCATATGAAAGATTACAGTCAAAAAATGAGGGTCTGAAGCGTCTGAAATTGCCTTCAGGGCACGCATAATGTGTAAAATATACAAAAAGTAAGGTCATACTCCCTTGTGTATGCAAAAGCAACCACAAACACTCAAAACCAAAACATTTCTTTTCCTAAGAATTTTAGGTGAAGAATATTCAAGTTGTATCCAGTGCTGAAATATGCCCAAGTCTACCTCCATTTCGTATGTCCTGATAAGATGGTTTCTGCATTCCTACCTCTAGAAATGAGCTGCATCCTATGATTTCCTGGGCTCCAGTTCTGACCAAGGACTCTAGCCATTCCTACTACCTCAAGATCCTTGTACTGGAGCACTGCAATGAACTGTATGTCTGTGTCCCCAGCTGCCCACAGTGCTTTGAGATTTACAGATGGAAGCCCTAACTCCCAATGTGACAGTGTTAGGAGGTGTGGCCTTGCACGGGTGATTATAATTAGATGAGGCCATGAAGGGGAGATCCTGAGTCCCATGATGCACAGAAGCACTAGTTCGGTTCTGAACTCTTCCATACACCCACATTAAAATTCCCAGATGTAAGGTGGCTTTTGATGAAAGGGAAAAGGACTGAGGGGTTTCAAATGACATTTGGAGGAACCACAAAGAGTTCCAGAGAAAATGAGCAGAATGTTATAGCTAAATTTTGTTTCTTTTCCAGAGAAAGCAGTTTAAGAACCCAGTATGACTTTTCCTATTGAAATGTTATTTGTGGGTTGTCTAACATAATCACCTAAATAAAAAGAGTAAGAGAAGAGGAATTTGGCTTAGACTATTAAAGATATAAACAGCTCATTTCATCTTCCTCAGAAATGAGTGAGGAGTTGGGGAACTTCCTAAATGCCTTGCCCCTTGGTGAAGCTGGATTAGGTGGCTCTTTTCCAAGCTTAGGTTCCATTAGGTAAACCATAAATGTTCCAGGTGATAGGAGGTTGAAATCGGTTAATGACTGGTCTTCAAGAGCAAGAAGGATCTGTTAGATTTTTATTTATTATTTCCATGAATTCTTGCAGAAGATCAAAAGGTGCGTTGATCCACAGTCAGTGTGAGACTGAGGTCAACCAGGGCTGCTCTAACTTAAGGTATATGAGCAGGCACACATCAGAAAGATGGGAAGTGGTGGATATCCAATTACCAGAGACAATCTGGAGAACAAAAGAGCAGTCAAGCCATCCCAGGTGTGGTTGCAAGCGCATGAGATTCATCAGAATGCCGGTGGCTGAGGTAGAGCGCAAGCCCCATCCCCACTCAGTGCTTCATGCCATCTCCTCCATCCACCCTTGCAGCAGCCTTCCCATACCGGAATTATTATTCTACACAGATAATTAAACTTGGATGCAAAGACTGAGTAACTTGTCCAAGCTTCCATGACTAGTAAATGGCAGAACCTGGACTGGATAACCAAGCCAGCGCTCCAAACTGAGAAGAAATAGAAGGTAGGGAAGGAACTCACAGTCATCCTATTGTGACTCAGGAAAAGGAACAGATTCTATCTGCATTGCAAGCGTCACTCTATCTGAGAACATAGCACTATCCAGGAGAAATACCACTCACCCACCTCAGTCATGGAGAGAGAGTGCCTTGGAGCAAAGAGGATGAGCAGATGGTCCAGAAGCATCAGCAGGATACCATCCCTCTTAGCACTCTAGCCATCAGTAAAGAACATTCTAGAACACCCCTTTTTAGGTTTTTATGTTGTTTGATTTTTTTCTTTTTAAGACTAAGCCCATTTATGTAGCACAGGCTGACCTCTAATTCGTATCTTAGAGCCTGTACCTCCAAATCCAGGACTTACAGGCAGGTCCCAACTTAACTGCCTGCTGTTTGCTTTCTGAAGACAGCCAGCGGTCTCACTATGAGAGCAATCACAGTTCAGTAATCAAACCTGTGATGTAAAATAGGCAGACACACTTTTGACAGCTTCCATTTAATTTACTAGAGATAGTATTCACTACGTCTCTGGGTTCCACGTCCTGCAGCTTTCTGAGTAGGCTATGGTCTGTTAGACAAAGTATGTGGTGGTATTTTGTCTAGAGCATATCATGCTATTAAATATTAACAATAACTATTAGAAAAGACTATATATAAAAGAATATATATATATTCTTAACTCCTTTGCCCAGAAAATGAGGACAAGGGAATGCATCCTTTGTTAGATAAGAAAAGATGAATTCTCTAGAGCTGTATGCAGGCGGAGTAGAACCTGAGTAACATTTCAAAGGTGTATAATACTGTCACATTCAGTTCCAGTGTGAGCACAGACCACACACACAACTGCGGGACACCGAGCTGAACTTATTCACTATTTTAATATAAAATATTAAAACATTGAAAAATTAAATATTAAAATAGGTACCAAAGTAATAAATACCTTAATGTCTTCCTAATAACTAATTAGATTTTTATTAGAATTAAATGGGGACAAAGAAGGAAATAAGAGCCATCTTCTTTTCATCCCAAATGAACCTAAAATATTTATGAGATGCAAAATTCAGCATTTCCATGAATGTTCACATAGATTACCAGGGGGCTGAAATCTTTCCAACTATCTATTATCAAGAGGCTTGCTCTCATAGCTATTTTGGTTAGAAAGTGAGGCTTAAAGGAATTAAGGAGACAGCAAACCTAGAGTGCCTGGCACATGTGTGGCCCATGGAAAGAGCTGCAGAGTCTGTAGCCCAGGACAGTCCAGAGCAAGAAGAGCAGCCATAGCACTAGTCACTGGAGAACCCCTGCAACCAGCACTGCTCAATACAACAGGAACCTGGAAAACTAATTACCCAGCAGGTGCAAGTTCGTCTCCAGGCGAACCGCAGACTGAAAGAGGAGCTCCTCACGGCTCTCCACAGACGTCTCAGCTTCTATGTGGCTTTGCAACCAACAGGCATACTCTTCTTTGCTCAGAACCTATGGAGATACACGGTTGAATGTTGCACTGGGTGCTGTGCATGGGAGGTTGGGGGAAAGGGCAGTTGCTAGTGTGTGCCCTCATGAAGGTGCCCCTCACTCACCCTCTTGGCAATGCACAGGGTGCGCAGGCCTTCTACTGCATAAAGGTTGAGGTAATTTTGTGTTTTACTCCGGATTTTTTTCTGATGCCTTCCTCTGGCGTCATCTAGGTTAGAGTACAAGCAGAGTCAGTAAGAGCAGTCGAGCTGAGTGCCCCCATGAGGGTCTTCCAGATGCCTGTCATACTGATTACAAATGGTGTGCAAATGTCACAGAGCTCAAAGTCAACCAGCTGTTACTTTAATAAAGGAGTCTCATCAAAACACAAATTCAGAATTGTTTATAAAATCATTTGATAAGCACAGGAGAACAAAACTTTATCAAAAGTGGCTTGACATGTTTTTGTAAGGTCTACTAAATAGAGGTATATACTAATTTTTGAAAAGAACTTCAGACAAAGTCTCATTCCCCCACAACATTCTCCACTGGTGAGAAAAGATGTGCAAGTGTTGTATATGTCATACTTTTACTAAACACACACACACACACACACACACACACACACACACACACACCCTAAATCTGAAATTTAAGTGGAACTAAATATTCTATAGATTGTTTTTCTAACTCTGTCAATTCTGAACCATGAGACCTCTGGACCCAGAAAGGCTTGTCTACTATTCAAGTTCACCTCAAGACAAACTGGACTTGGTCAGCAATTCAAGAGCATGATAAAGGATGCTAGAGGCTGACAATTGGGACAAAAAAAAAATCTCATTCTCATGTATGAAGCAGAACATAAACAAATAGTACCCTTAGAATGAAAATGTCTTGGCAGGCCAATTCCTTAAAGGTGGCCTCATATAGTCAGGGATAAACATGAAGTGTTGTCCTGGATTATTTAACTTTAATATTTAAATTTACTGAAACACAAGTTCAAAGATATCCTCAGTTTGAGTGCCTTATAGTGTTTTTTTCATCACTCTGGAATGCTTCCTGAGTTGCTGGTTACTGTTTTACTTTGAAGTTAAAATACAAACCACCAAGGTCTTCATTGGTCTCAGGAGAAGAAGCAAAAAGGGCAGTGATTCTGATCAACCACAGTTATTGGGAAAAAATACAAGTACTTGAATGAAAGTAGGCTAAGTCATTCAAGACTTGAAACAGATGAAGATAGGGATGGCCATAGGCATCCATTTCAGAGATGGGTGGAAACCGAGGTATAGCGAGGTATAGGAGAGAACTAGCTGCACGGTGTCTGATATAAAGGTACCTAAGTGTCTGATACCTGCACTACTCTCTGGCCTGCACTCAGCCTTGACACAAGGACACAAAACTCTACCTCTGTTGGAGTACCCTTTTCTACACTATCAGGCAGCTTCTTATAAGAGATTCCTATAGCACCAAGGCAGGGCAGTCAGAGGAAAAACATAGTGCTGGGGCTTGAAGGATCTTTTCTATGTTAGGATTGACCTGTGATCTGGTGGAGGATATAGGAAGGAGGTCGGGAAAAACTCAAGCTTCACATGAGCATCACTGAGTATCTTGGGAGTCTTTTCTGGAGCACGGGTATGCAACATCCATTAGTCTGCTCATATCTTGGACCAGAGCCAGGCTCTGAAGACTCAGGCTAAAATTATAATACTTTCAGTGCATGTGATGTCATAGTCATGTAAAAGTCTCTTTTTCCCCCCTGATATTCTACAGGCGTCCATGTGGTTTGTTACCTACCTACTAATAGGAGAAAGTCTGCATCTGGGTTTCACTGCCCTAGATAATGGAATACCAGTATACTCAGAAGTGGGATATAGGCTGCCAGTACCTTCACTGCTTGCAGAGAGATCCATGCAGAAGAAGGCTGAGACTGAACCAGGGTTGGGTATACAAGTGCCAGAGTGACAGCTCCTATCACAGTCTAGAAAGATGGCCTGTATGTTGACCACCTTTCAAATACAGTGGGACTGAGAGAGCAGCAACTGGCCAGACACTGGGAGACTGCTATTGCTGCTGCTCACAACCTGTGAGGCTCCCAAAGAGGCCTACAGTTTCTCATCTTGATACCAATGTGTGTTTTTATAAAGTGCTAAGTGTTACTTCTTTTATACTTTGGAAATTATATTTTTCCAATAAGAAATTTTATTTTATTAAGATAGGAAACAGGGGAAAGATTGATGTGTTTATGTGGGGGTGGAGTTTAGACAGAATGCTAACAAAGATGATTCTTTGATTGTTCATGAGAGCGGGAGAAGAGAGAATAAAAAGATTTACTGAGGTAGTAGGTAGCAGCATGTGAGAGACCTTGCTGGGCAAAGGGCTACAGTGAACATGCACTCTGTCCTTGCTCTCAAAGAAAGAAGGGCAGGGCAGATTGAAGTTACACCTTAAAGTCTATCCAAAGTGGTGACTCCACCAAACCACAGGCAAGGAAATCTTGAGGAGAGGCAACAGAAGATCAGGAGTTCGTGTCATACCAGGAATTGAACCAGTGTGAACAGGGCTTCCTGTGAGGTAGGCATAGATACAAAGAAAGTAAATGACTTACCCAGGGTCAAAGAGTCAGGAAGCCCAGACCTGATATTTGAACAGAGGTCTGTGAAGACTTGGTTAGGGTCATGCTTTGTACCTAACACCATGTCACTTCCCACCATGGCAGGCAAGACAAAGATTTGGCTATGTGCTGATAATGTCAGATAGCCCTTCCCACCTTGTCACATTCACTTCTGATAAAGTGCTGTGAGCTCTTTGAATAAAGTGTGTGGCTTACTTCCAGTTAAGAGACCTGTGTACCCTCCTACTGTCATTATCTGTACACAGGTGGGGTGGCCTGTTGCTTCTTGGTTACTCCTGGCCATCTATAACAAGTCTGTTCTTCTCTACACCTGTCTCCTCTTCTCAAACGAAAAGCTAAACAATGTATGTGCATGGCCTTGTGTCCAAGTGGGTTTTTTCACAGTGATCCCAGTGTTATATATGCTACAGCTGCTCTTCCTGCTAACTACAGTTTCAGTCTTAACATGGCTGGTATACTTAGACATCCTTCCTATCCAAAGCAACTGCAATATTTCCCAGAGGAAGGTGGAAATCCACACAAACAAATTATTTTTATTTGCCCTACTGCCATGTGGCACTTGAGAATTTAAGATAGAATTGTCATCACCTAGGCCTTCTAATATATAAGGAATTTGAGCTCTGCTCTTCTTGTCTGCAGCTAACTGCAGATGGCAGGCTTCTTCCTGAGGCCTACCACAGGGAGCAGACAGGAACAGGCACATGGGTGCATAGCAACCCTGTGTTGTGGTTGTGGTAGCATGGCTGAGTGGGAGGGGCTGCAAAGCTCTCCAAAGCAGAGTGTGGGCTCCCCAACCTTGACCTTAAAGTTGGTTCTGTTTATGTTTTGTAAACATTTTCTTCCTTTGCAGATGCTGCACAAGAGCTAAGCCTTGGGCCCACTTAGCAGCCATGTCTCTGGTACTCTGCTGTGTTCCCTTTTAACATTAATGAGTGTCCCAGGTAACACTCCTTCCCCTGTGGCGTGTTAGGAGAAAATGAGGCATAAAATGACAAACAGTCCATACTATTACATTTATTTTATTTAATGACATCTGTTTTTTAAATAGCCTTAGCATTGGTTGGTTTTAAAATGTCTTTTATACTACAAGAAGACTTACGGAGTCAAATAACCTGGTCTCCTGGGGGCTCACAGAGACTGAAACACCAACCAAAGAGTGTGCATGGGCTGGACCTAGGTCCCCTACACATTTGTAGCATATTGTCTTTATGTGGGTTTCCTAACAATTTGAATAGGGTTGTCTCTGACTCTGTTGTCCCCGCACTCTCCCATCTCCTTCCCTAAGCTGCGCTGCCTTGTCTGGCCCCAGAGGGAGCAGACATACCTCCTACTGTAACTTGATATCCCAAGGCTAGTGGTGGTATGCCAGGGGGCTTCCCCTGCTCTGAGAAGAGGAAGAGGAAAGGGTAGTGGGGGGAGGGGCTGTGATGATGGGATAGGAGAGGAGGAAGGCTGCAACTGGGATGTAAAGTGAATTAATTAATTAATTAATTAATGAAAAATGTCTTTTATAAGCAAAACAGTGGTGACTGTAGTTTGGATCCTCCAAAGCCTGTGTATTAAAGGTTTGGTCCCACTATTTTGGAGCAGGGTGGATGATGTCCACAATCTGAAGCTTGGTGGAAATTCATTAAATCGCCATGAATATGCTTTCAAAGGGGTAAACAGTTCCTGGACTGCACCCCCTTCCACTTTTGCTTCCTAGCCACGAGATAAGGAGTTTGTTCCAGTAGGTGAGCCTACAACACCACCCTGCCTCAACACAACACTGACAGCAATAGGGTCAAGCAACTGTGTGCTGAAATCTCTTAACTGTGAGCCCAGATAATCCTCTCTATTGGGCGATATTTTCAGGTATTTTGCTGTAGTGATAAAAAGTTGACTAAGGGGTGTCATTACAAGACTTGGTAATTTAAGAGTTTCTTTATGGTTTGTCTATACAGTTGTGATGTTCTTAAACCTCTTAAAATATGCACTGGCACAGAGTTTACATGTGACCTGGCTTTGGCCTCTTATATGGAGTCTGTTTCCTTGCCCAGCTAGGTAGGGCTTACTGAACCCTATCTAGATAGGATGGGCTTCTTCAGCTGTCCTCCTCCCCAGCCTACATGCCAATGACTTCATTCTTTGACAAGTTCATGCATGCATACAGTGCATTCTGATGACTGCCCTGTCCCCCTACCTCTCTAATCTCCCTCCCACTCCAACCACATGCCTTCCTCCACACAGTCCTTTTCCTACAGTTCTTTTCCTTTTGACATGACCCTTTATTGGTGTTAGAGGCTGAAGCCTCTAACATCAGTCATTCTGCCTTTAAGATACTGCCATAGATAGGACAGAAGTGATCATCACCGCAGTAGAAGGAAATCTGCTCAGACAGCTACTGTCTGGGCTTTCTTTCATGTAGATGGAAACAAGAATCAAGAATACAAATGAAGGTTATCTTGGAATGGGAAAAAAAATCAACCCATTGATAGGACTCTGCCTCTCTGCTGTTATGAGCATCAAAAACTCCGTAAATAGCCTCACAACAGGTGGTACCCAATGTGGTTCCAGGATGCAGAAGCCAGGAAGGTGGTAGTGGTCAAACAGTAAACCCCGGACTGGACTCATTGGGGCCACTCACTATCAGCATTCAGCCTCCACCTTCCCCCTCACTTCTTGGTCCTCACTACAGTGTTGAGAGGGGGAAAACCAAGTTCACTGTACAACGTGGTCTTTGCTTTTTTTCTGAAGGTCAGGAGGATTTCTAGCTGCACAGAGTTACAACCTTTTTGAAAGTTAATTGCACTGTGGTTTTAAAACCACAATTTACCCCAAATGTAATGGAAAGAGGCTGCTTGGCCCATTGAAAGCAGAAAGAAGATGCTAGCAGGCCCACTTCCCATGACCCCAAACTACTCTCGCACAGCCCAACAAACAGGCTAAAGATTATGGCCTAGAACTCAAAGCTGCCCCAAGTCTACAGCAGAAAAAAAACCTTCCAGAACATTCAGTCTAAAGGCTTCCCAGTCTTAATTGCTTATAATTTAAGTGGGATGCATTCCAAGGAATTTCCAACTCCACTCTGCTTAGAGGGCAGAAGAAGGTGAGGTCTAGGTGCAAAGCCCCCCCCCCCCCCCCCCAAATTCATACCACTGGGCACTAAGAATGCTGGGACTCTCTCAAAAGGCCTCTGCTCCAGGCAGGATAAATGAAAATCCCTTTACTCTGCTGGGTAGAATTTTCTCAAAATGTCCTGCCTGGCTCTAGGGTACAATGTAAGAAAAGGAGGTTAATTACCTGAGGAGCAGGGCAGCAGAAGATCCATGACCACCGAGTCAGCCCCCTTGGTATAGACATTGATCTCATCAGTCAGTGGGTGGCGGATCACCACTGACATCCTCTTGCGGATGGAGTCGAAGCCAAGTGTATGCAGCAGCTCGAAGGTGAGTGTGCCTAGGTGGGGCAACTCCACGGACACCTGGTCGTGAAGCCGGCCTACTAGTGCACAACTATAGGCTCTGGCTGCATACACCAGTGCAGCCTCATCTGGGCTCTCAGCCTCGTATCGCAGCTCCCCCTCCTGCTGCTCCCTCTGCTCCCCTGAACACTTCTGGTCTGCAGTGCACTCTGAGGTCCAGCTCTCCTCCTGGCCTGCCTGGCTGGCATAGCCATTGCTGGCAATGGATGGTGCTGTTTGACCTAGCTTCTCCTCCAGCCTGAGAAGCATGTTGTCCTGAGACAGGCTGGGCAGAAAAGCTGATCCGGGTTTGTGGCTGGATTTATTGGTGGTCAGGTTCCCGATGCTGCTACAGCCGGAAGCCAGGCGGCTGGGTGTGAACCTCCGAAGGAAATCTTCTATGGTCTTCACTGGGGACTTCAGTTCAAACCTCACCCTCACCTGTAAGGAAAGCAGTCCAAACGCAGATGAGAAAGATCCCACCTATTCCTCACTCTTCATAAGTGCTCAGAGGAGAAAAGTGGTTTACCAACGTTCGTCACAAAACTGAGCCTGTTTCCACTCACAGCCCAATGAAAAAGCCACTAGAATAGTGGATCAAATCTGCAATCTCAGTACTCAGTAGGCTGGGGCCCGATCACAAATTCTAATCCAGTTGTGGCTACTTAAGGGACTAGTTTCTATATTCTTCTGACTTGTGTCAGTAAAAATGCTTATATACCAGTCATTTGTCTAAACCCAAAGGAATCTTCCTCAGCAAATTAATAAATAGACTGACTCATGACCCAAATCACTAAGAAGTTTTTAACAAGCATCTGAAAAGAAAAAGGAGGCATACTCAGAATATTATTAGAGGTTCAAAATGTTAACAAGAGAGCAATGAAGCCATTCCTTACTTAATGAGAAAATATTGAAACAACAGAAATCTGAAATATAAGGATGAATTCCAGTCAGACCAAATCCAGCATGAAGGGGATGGGACATGACATCCTACCCCTAGCTAAGGAGCTGTTGCCAATAGATAGTCTCTGTTTCCCAGAGACTGGAGGGAAAGTCAGTTTTACAGGTGTGACCAGTGCTAAGTTGACCAGGCTCCAGTGATGGCCATGAGTATATAAGCAGCACAAATTGTATTTGAGCAGTTTAAAAAAAATGGAGTTGGGGGGAAAGACACACAAAATTTGACTGGGTTAAGAAGTGGAATGTATGTAAGAGGAGCTGAGGGAAAGGATGAATATGATAAAAAATACACTGTAAGGACTACTACTACTACTACTAATAATAATAATAATAATAGAGACAAAAGAAGATGGGGGGGAAGCAAATGTTGAAACAACCCAAATCTGAAATGTATAGATTATTAAAACTTTATACCTGATCCTTTGGGACCAAAGTTGTGAATTGCCATAGTAGTTTCCAGCTAAGCCAGGCATTAGGAGAAGTGAGACACAGGCCTAAATTCTGACAAAATCATTTTTTCTTTGGACCTATAGTGCCTCTCTTTTTATTTGATTCTTTCAGTTCTGAGAACTGAGTCCTGGACCTCACACATGATGAGCCTACCTTCTGCCATGGAACTATATGTCCTTGCGCACTAGAATGACTAAATATGCTATAAGTCCGAGTGGGGAAAGGTATCACTCTGCAGCACCTGATGCCTCCAGTGCTCGAAAAGGTCCTAGATGCAGGACCAGAAATGTATCCAGAAACATATTCATTTGCAGTGCAAGAGTAGTTAAGTAAATATTCTGTTCCCTCTGTAGAACAGCACATGTGACCTTCAGAACACACCTTTTGTTAGGCAGGGGGTAACCTAGGAAACACTCAGCCCTCCAGGGATATACATGCCAGAGGGCTTTAATGCTTTGTGATAAAAGTCCCCACAGCCAGGTAAGGGATGCTAAGGCAGCTTGTACCACAATAGGAATCAGCTTCTCCTTGGAGCTGGCTATACAAACTTTTCATCTGAGTGTATGTTTTAGGATCTTTCTGCCCAGTTTTAGGATCTTTCAGGTCTCTTAGAGCCTTGCCAATTTGAAGCACTGAGAAGTAAAAACATAGCTAAGTGAAAAACGTTTCTGGATATGCTGCCATAGGAGAGAGTGGTGGTCTACCTTGCTCATACCACATAATCTACCAGGGGTTCCATTAGTGGAGGCTGCTGAAGAGCTGAGCCAGGAGGTAGGAAGGGGCCAGGTCTAGGGCATATATTTAGCCCTGAACACCATTTCTATGCATCACTTACTTGATATGGACAACCATGCTCATAGGCTCCCATTATGCAGTCTGATTCACGAGCACAATTCTGTAAAGGCTACACGGAAGTCCTTTTCACATGAACCTTTCTTCTCTCCAAAAAGAATCTTAATCGCACACCAAAGCCAACTCAACTTTGGTACTGCTGTTTACAAGATGGTAAATAACCTCACATCTTCTGTATATCAAAACTTGACTCTGAGACCTTCCTTTAAATCTTCACCACGGCTCTATGGCCCAGATGATATTTTTAAGCGCAGTGATTACAATAACATATCTAAAAGGCTTCCAGTCAGGATTGAAGTTTGCACATCTTCTCCAGAATCTATTTCCCAGCCTATGTTTATCATCCTTCTTGTATGATGCTGGAAGCCCAAGGCTCTGGATAAAATTACTTTGGGTAGCCATCCTTCTACCTCTGTCTAAGGCTGTGCTGTGAGGCACAGGAAGTCCCAGGGTAAGTGTGGCTTCCTTGAAGTCATGTGTTACCTTTGAGGCCAAGTTTTCACTGGCCTCTATGTGTATCCCTCCCATCACAGGCTCAAAAGGTATCTAAACAACGTGACCTATTGCAGCCTGATGCCCTCTTCCCTCCATATAAAGCACACTGTTGCATCCCCTTACATCTGAGGCACTACTCAGAAGCAGCTTCTTGCAGGAAAGTGAAGCGTGCTCACTACCTTCATCCAGGTGTCACTATGTAGGCCTCAGAGAGTGTCAAAGCACTTTGGGGGTCTCATAGCTAATTGCAGAACTTGCCTTTTGTCGTGGCTGGTCTGGAGAGGTGACAACGACTGTATTGCAGATGGTGAGTGCGATGAAGAAATCAAAAACATCAGACAGCTCGGGTGAGAGATGGGCCAGAGGGTGCTCCTGATGCCTTGCAATGGCGAGGAACCGGCCACACTCACTCACCTTCTCCAACAGCTTGGGGTCAGGTGTAATGTCTTTCTCCTGGGAAGAAAAGACAGCTGCATGGTGCGTTTGACACATTACCTTACCAAGTGGTTTGGTTTTTAACTATTTAAAAGTAGACTTGAATGTATTAAAAGGTGTGAATAGGGAGCTGGAGAGAAGGCTCAGAGGTTAAGAGCACTGACTGCTCTTCCAGAGGTCCTGAGTTCAATTCCCAGCAACCACATGGTGGCTCACAACCATCTGTAATGGGATGTGATGCCCTCTTCTGGTGTGTCTGACAGCTACAGTATACTCAACTCATAAACAAATCTTAAAAAAATAAAGGATGTGAATAGAATTCAATCCCACTACAGACATAACATTTTACAATTCTACATTATATGAAACGTCAATTGTTTAAAATACATATTTAAATAAATGAATATATTATCATAATATGTCAATGTGCTTCCTAAAGAGATAAAACAGATGATATACTATCAGTATAGAAAAACTCAACAAGTCTACATCCATCTCATGAACTACTTTTTGAAAGCAATGTTATACATTTTCTTGAGATTTCCTCTCTTTACATTTAGATAATTAAAATAGTTTACATAATCAATATATTTTACATGAAAATCGACAGTTTTCTCTCAAAGCATGTCACAGGAACTTTTCCACTGCTCAAAATTATATGAGAACACATTTTAAAAACCATCCTCCAAGTGGATGGAGACACCATGATTATCCAGCTATCGTTTCTCACTAGATTCTTAAAATTTTGTTTAACTATTGTGACTTTTTTTTTTTACTTATTTTTTAATTAAGTATTTTATTTATTTACATTTCAAATGTTGCCTCCCTTCCCGGTTTGTTCTCCACAAACACCCCATCCCATATACCCTCCCCTTTGTCTCTAAAAGGGTGCTCACCCATTCCTGCCTCACCCCTCTAGCATCCCCCTTCGCTGGGGCAATGAGCCTCCAGAGGACTAAGGGCCTCCCCTCCCACTGATGCTAGATAAGGCAATCCTCTGCTACATTTGAAGTTGGAACCATGGACCAACTCATGAATACTCTTTGGTTGGTAGTTTAGTCCCTTGAAGCTCTGGGGGATCCAGTTAATTGATACTGTTGTTCTTCCTATGGGGTTGCAATCCCCTTCAGATCCTTCAGTCCTTCCCCTATCTCTTCCATTGGGGTCCCCAGGCTCAGTCTAATGGTTCGCTATGAGTATCTGCATCTATCTTAGTCAAATGCTGGCAGAGCTTCCCAGAGGACAACTATACCGGGCTCCTGTCTGCAAGCACTTCTTGGCATTAGTAATAGTGTTGGGGTTTGGTGTCTGCAGAAGGGATAGATACCAGTGTGTGGGGGGGGTGTCTCTGGATGGCCTTTCCTTCAGTCTCTGCTCCATTTTTTCCTGCATTTCCTTTATTATTTTTAAAAATTTTTATCTTTCTATTTTTTATATACTATGAGTAGTGTCTGTATCTGTCTTCAGACACACCAGAAGAGGGCATCAGATCCCATTACAGATGGTTGTGAGCCACCATGTGATTGCAGGGAATTGAACTCAGGACCTATGAAGAGCAGTCAGTGCTCTTAACCTCTGAGCAGTCTCTCCAGCCCCTGCATTTCCTTTAGAGAGAAGCAATTCTGGGTTAAAGATTTTGAGATGGGTGGATGGCCCCATCCTTCAACTGGGAACCATGTCTATCTAGTGGAGGTGGTTTCTTCAGGTTCTATCTCCCTGCTGTTTGGTATTTCAGCTAAAGTCATCCTCATGGGTCCTGGGAGTCTCTTGGTTCTCTGACCACCACCACCTTCCTCCCAGTCTGCTGTTCCTCATCCCCACTGCTACGTATTTCTATTCATTCTCCTGGCCCTCTGGACTTCTCTCCTGTCTCTTCCCATACCTGATCCTGCCCCCCTTTCCCTTCCCCCTCTCCTCACCCACCTAGGTCCCTTTCTCCCTCTGCCTCATATGATTATCTTGTTCTCCCTTCTAAGTGGGATTGAAGCATCCACACCTTGGCTTTCTTTCTTGTTAAGCTTCATGTGGTCTGTGAGTTGAATTGTGAGTATTCTGGACTTTGGGGCTAATATCCACATATCAGTGACTACATACCATGTTTGTCTTTTTGTGTCTGGGTTACCTCACTCAGGATGATATTTTCCTGTTCCATCCACTTGCCTGCAAAATCTGTGAAGTCATTGTTTTTAACAGCTGAGTAGTATTCCATGTGTAAATGTACCTCATTTTCTGTATCCATTCTTCCATTGTGGGACATCAGGGTTGTGTCCCGCTTCTGGCTACTTACAAATAAGTTGCTATGAACATAGTGGAGAACCTGTACTTGTTATATGCTGGAGCATCTTCTGGGTATATGACCAGTAGTGGTAGAGCTGGGTCTTCAGGTAGAACTATTTCCAATCTGAGTGACTACCAGATTGATTTCCAGAGTGGCTTGACCAGCTTGCAATCCCACCAGCAATGGAGGAGTGTTCCTCTTTCTTTACATCCTTCCCAGCATCTGCTGTCACCTGAGTTTTTGAGCTTAGACATTGTTATTGATGTAAGGTGGAATATCAGGGTTGTTTTGATTTGCTTTTCCCTAATGACTAAGGATGCTGAATATTTCTTTAGGTGATGCTAGGCCATTCAAGATTCCTCAGTTGAGAATTCTTTGTTCAGCTCTGTACCCCATTTTTTAATAGTTATTTTGTTCTCTGGAGTCTAACTTCTTGAGTTCTTTGTATATTTTAGATATTAGCCCTCTATTGGATGTAGGGTTGGTAAAGATCTTTTCCCAATCTGTAGGTTATCTTTTTGTCCTATTGACAGTGTTCTTTGCCTTAGAGAAGCTTTTCAGCTTCCTGAGGTCCCATTTGTCAATTGTTGATCTTTCTCACTAGATATTTAACCTTCACCATTCTGCTGGTATAAATAACATGTCAGTAAACTTCTGCTACAGTAATTGCTGAGTGAGTGACTGAATTGCTGGATTAGAACGTTTGAATACTTCGTGTAGTCTTCATATACATTTTAGAATGCTAGAAGGGAAATAGGGTCCTCTTGCATCCCAGAGCCTTCCTTCCCACATGACAGATGTGAACCCCAAGATTAGCATCCACAATTTTAGATACCTCTATTTAAACGGTGGCTTCTACATAGGTCTAGAAAGTCTTATAAGAATGAAACCACTCAAAATGAGCATGATTAATTTCCCCTCTGTTCTTAAAACAGTGAAAGGACCCTTTCGCAACTTGTTACTCACTTTGAGAAATTCCCCTGCCTAATGACAGTAGTCCATAAACACACTGGCCATGGAGAAGACAAGAAAGAAGCAGTTTTATTTGCTATGTGCTCATCTAATTAAAACTTCATGGGGCAGGTAATTGGCTCTGCCTTTTCACACATGTCATCTTGTTCTGATGTTTTGTTCATTTCATCTGGCTAGGCTTCCCCCTCTTTGTCACTCTCTTTAGATTGCTCACTTAGCAACCACACAGCATCAGATACCATGGCAAAGAGGCTGAATAAGTGTTTCAGGAAAGAAAACATGGTATAGAGGAATGTTGCTAGAAAGCTTCTGCTCATGGAGCACAGCCAAGCCTGAGTTTATTTGTGTGATTAAAAAGAGATAATTTTGATTATCAGAGACAATGGACAGTGGAAAGAAAGAAGAATGTCAGGCTCCCATCCTTCTAGGAGGGTCACACACTGCCTGCACTCACCATTGGGCTGCTGAAGGCAGTATGCTTAGACAGCATGCTGGCTCTCTTGGCCTCAGCCCGACTGCCTGTGCGCCGATGGGACTTGATACTTTGGGTTCTATGAGTCGTCCAGATGCTCTGATGGCTCCCAGTGCTGCCACGGTGGGATATTGTGCCCATCTTGGACACCACTTCCTCCTCTTCTGAGTCCACCTCTTGATACCTGGCCAGTCGCTGGGCTATGGAGACAGGGACAAAATGTTAGTCATCAATGACTGAATTATGAACCTGTGCCCCAGAGGGCATCCAATCTTTACTCTCCAAAGATTGCCAAGTTAGAATGGCTCTCTGCGTCACAGGTGAGCAATAAGAAACCTATTCAGAATTACTCCTTCAAACCAAGTGTTTAATCAGAAGTTCAAGTGCAGGCACAGCACTTGGTGGAAACATTAGGGCAGCCTAATATCAGGGGACTTCTGAGAGATTCGCAGAGGAGGGGGTGCTCATGGTATTAGTCAGCCACATGAACAATTTTTTTTCTATTAGTCACCAGCCCCTCCCTTTCAGAGATGAGAAGAACAGGGATGAGGAAGAAGTCACTTGCCCACTGTCATCAGGCTAAGTACTTCTCCATACCAGGATGCCAAACATCCCATCTGTTCTCTGGTGACAAATGGCCTAGTGTGCCTGCTAGACTGCAGGGAGGAGAAAAGCCTGGACATATAGCTGTTGTGCCCACTTTCTGGCACTGTGCATTGAATTAGCTCCATCCTGTAAGAAGCAACCTATACCCTCTGGCCTCCTCCTTCACCCTGAAGCTTTGGAGCAAGGAAGAAGCCACTTCTATTGTACTATGAACAGAGGGCTGTTTCTAACTCTAGAGACCTCAGACAAGCCTACACACAGGCATGCAGCCAGCTATCTGTAGGTTATTAAGTCAGGAGGTGAAAGAAGAATATGCCCGTAGTCTCTGTGGTAGCTTTGGTATATGAGCTCATAGCTAGCTTTGGTATGTGAGCTCTGGCCCAGCGTTCAGATCTGTATTCATTTTCAAGTGTCAAATTATGGGCTGAAATGACCGAAGATACCTTTTTCAGTGCTGGCACTTCTGCACATCACTAAGATGCATAAGGACTTTTATTCCTCAAATACTTAACTTTCCTCTGGAAGTGAAAGAGCCTGTTAGCCTTATCTTTGCATTTGACTTCTGTCAAATCTATAATTCTGTCCCAGGAAGTCTCAGATGACAACTTTATTTTTTTAATTGTGCTATTAATATTATCTTTTATTAACAAATCATAACTGAACATATTTAGAGGTGCAGACGTTTTATTTTGACATAGTATAAAATGTGTTATACATACACACAAAACTAATTAATATATCCACTACCTCACCAAGAGGATACATCAGCATTGATTGAAGGCACTGCTGTGCTAGAGATCTCAGACCTGCTCTTGCCTATCTGAAACTGAGTCCCAGCTCTCCAAGGCTGCTACAAACACAATGCCTGGGACTACACTGCAGTGCACAGAGCTGAGTAGGTGGGAAGAGGAAGGGGAGGCAAGAGGGTTAGAGTGTGCGACAGGGATCGGAGAATGATGTTAGGAAGGTAGACAGGTTAGGTAGGTAAAGGCATGGAAAACACCAGCAGCAGTTCACTTGGGGTGCACATGAAAATGTTAAACAGTAGATAGATTCCTATGCTTTTTGTTATATTGTACACAGAGGAAGAAAGTGGCCATCAAGATAATGCTTAGGTGCTGGAGAGATAGCTAGGTAGCTACAGATATGGCCACTCACTGCTTCTCCCATTCCGCCCTCCATTCTCTTGGCAGTCTGTGCTTTTTTGTTGTTCTTATTGGAAAGAAGGGAACTGATTGAGGCTCAGGAGCGGGCTCACTCAAAATTGCTATTTCTCCAGAAATATGATTGAAGTGCAGGCATCTTCATCACTGAATCTTCTCTTGGCAAGGAGCTTAGCAGGTTTGGTGGTTTTTGCCTGAGCCTTTCTTCAGCAAGGAGAGAGGCAGCAAAGGATAAGGAAAGGAGAGAAAGGAGGCAGGGCTTCCTGTACCAAAGGCATAGAGATGTATTTCTCTTAGACTCTAACAGACACTGTGTTCCAAGGCTAAGTAAGAATGCAGCGTAAAGTACACAGTGCCCGTCTGAGAATTTTCAGCTGATAGCTGAAAGATAAATGAGTGACAACAGAAAATCTCCCTGTCCCTCTGTGGGACAAAGTGAAGCCACTGCAGAAACTAGCACTTCAAGGGTATTCTGTCTGGCTGCTGTTGCTTGCCTGGCAGAAAATGAGCCAAAACAGATGCATATCATTCCAGACACGGCAGCTGAGCACAACAATGTCAGCTCATTCTATAAATAGTTCTGGGCTCCCAAGTGATCGCCAAGGATTTATTTTCCCTTGAGAGCCAGCAAGCCCTGAAGCTTGTGAACTATTTCTCCTGTCTCCTGCCCATGGAGATCTGGAGAGAACAGTTTTCTATTATATCCCAGACCGTAGGTCTCTGTCCTCACACTCACCATTGGCATCATGAGAATATTCTATGCCGGACACAGTGCACCTTCGAAAGACCATCTTGTTCTCGGTTAATGTGCCGGTTTTGTCTGAGAAGATGTATTTTATCTGCCCTAAGTCTTCTGTTATATTTAGAGCTCGGCACTGCAGCTGTGAATCTGTCTCTTCATCATACATCTCTATATCTTGGTTAATGAAGTATACTTGGCACACTTTAACAATTTCAATGGAAACGTATAAGGAAATTGGAATCAAAACCTAGAAGACAAAGGCACATGGGATGAATGGCTATGAGCACCAGGGAGCAGTTTTCAGTTAATATAATCAAATCAAATGACAAATGACCAAGGAAGCAGGAACTGTACTGTACCTTTAAGAGCTTAAATAGGATGGCTTAAAGTCACTATTGGAAAAGGATTAAAAGTACTGGCAAAGAGTTTAAACTAGAATAGCCTAGGCTGGTGCAATTGCAGAGCGGAAATCCACTCCTATGTCTGGAAGGATAACGATGGCCTGGAGACTAAGTTGTGCTTGAGAGAGGCTAGGAAAGGAAAGAGAGAAGAGAAGAAAACAGGCACAGTCAGAGTCCTCATGAGCAATGTCACCTCTAACTACAGCAGCCCTTTCCCTCATGGTTCCCCTGAGCCCCAGTGACAGGAGCTGTCTATTACCCAAGTATGTGCTCCATAGTCCAGAGAGCAGCCATGGGATGAAACAGTTGTTTCAGAGGCTGATTTTATGTTGCAGTACAATTTTGTGATCTTGTGCAATAGAGAGCAAATGCAAGATGGCTTCAGAAAAATGCAGTTATGGTTTGATTATTCCAGATCAACTTCCTGGAAATGAATGCTTATTTATACAGCCACAACACTGAACTAATATTTATGAGCCCAGAATATCATCTTCTGACTAACTCGGTTCTCTTGGTAAATTAATTATGTTAATAAGACACCAACTATTACCCTAACTCAAGGCTAGAACAAAATTTACATTTACAAAAAAAAAAAAAAAACCCAACATAAAACAAAAAACAAAACCTAATTTGCAATGTTAAATGAGACTGTTTTCCCACTCTTGAAAGGAACCACTTGTGATAAAACAAGGCTGGACACAGTCTCTGGCTGCTCTGTCCTCACAGAGGTTAGTGGTGACCCTTGCCGCCCCTTAGAGCTCTGGGGATGTTCTTACTCTTCAACAGACCTTCCTGGTGCTGCCTTTCAGTTACAGATAGAAAGGCATGTGAATGCCTATGACTGCTACTGAATACTAATGCTATTACATGCAGCAGCATCAGGATGAATCCTGGGAGAGGGGCTCATCTGTAGAGACGCTGTGAATGAAATAGCTTGCAGTTTGGCTCACAGCAAAGTACTCAGGTTGCCTTCCTCGATTTCATGGAGAAGTACATTAATAGAACACATTCATATCAGGGAACTGGGTGAGGGGCGCTGTGGATGTTCTCTATTGGTGTCTGAAATTTTCTGTAGATCTAAATATTATTCCCAGATTAAATTTATTTTTTAAAACAGGACTGAGGATGTATCTCAATGGCTAGTGTACTTGCCTAGCATGTAAAAATAATAGATTAGCAATAACTAATTAACAGTAATAGAAAAAAACAGAGAAACAATAGGAAAACGCAATCCCCAAAGCATGAATCAGTTAAAGAAAAGCAAGAGCATCAACTGGAAAGTCACCAAAGAACCTTCAAACAGAATAAAAAAGGCAATATGTATTTGTGATTCTTCAAGATGCAGAATTTGTAGAAAATTCTTTGCAAGACTTTTGAGTTCTTTAGAGGAAAATAAAATAGTTACCATATAATATGTATTACTGTTACCTGCAGAACTATTATCATTGTCAAAAATGAGTAAACTGCAGCTGTGGCTGGAGACAAAGAGCTGCCATCAGACTCAGGAACATCAAATAGTGCCTTTTTCTCTTGATAGCGCCGAACCCACAGTCCATGTCCTGTGCATGTTTAAAGAGAGGCATCATTCATCTGACAGGAAAGAAAGAATGCTGCTTGGGAAAATTAAGACTTTTTTTAAAGATTGTTACTGGACATGACATATTTGTTCTATCAGCTTTCTCTGTGCATAGTGTCCTTGGACCCTTTGGCAGGCAGCTAGAAAGAGTGCACATTTTGTTTTGCTTACATCTAGAGTTTCTTAAACTGTGTATGCTACTACACTTGTGATCATGTCACTTGGGAGGCTAAGGTAGAAAGATCAAACATTCTCACCCATCCTGGACAACATAGCAAAAACCTCACAACTGCACCCATGGGTTTCCTGTTGATGGTGCTGAATGGCACCACTGATCATGATATAAAAACTGTCTGTGAGTTGGGAGAATGACTTCATTATCCAGGTGCTCCAAAAACACAGAGTCTTAGGACCTGGGTAGACAAGCATCAGGACCTCAATAGTGCTCACGTGATCCCTTCTTGGAGAGTCAACGTTCACATGTTACAATTTCTAAAAGTCAATTTCTAAAAGCATGCTTCTTTCTAAACTAAGTCCCACACCTATCTGGTTACAGAAACCTTTTGGTTCTATGTGGCTCTGCTTTAGTTAATCACCTGAGACTATGCTTCAAGACCATGTTACATCTGTCTGGTCCATGCTGACAAGGTAGAGACAAGGTGTAAATCAAGTGCTGGAGCCTCAAAACGTGTTACTGCAAAGGTTACATGACCTTTTGGTCCCCCTTTCTAAGGCCCAAATTATTGTTTTCTCTCTTTTTTTTATACAGTCTCACTGCTATATATGTTTATCTCCTGTTGCTAGCTTTCATCACTACTGCTGAATCCTCTTTCACTGGACTCAATACTATGGCTATGATGGATTCATCTCCCCCATCCAAGTAGTCTTCAACTCCAAAAGGCAGATTACTCTGCAAGCTCATTCACCTCAGTGTGGCCACACTGATGCTGATGCAGACACTCCTGGAATCCAAGTAGTGAAAATGGTGTTTTGACCTTTAAGGTGCTCGGTCTAGTGGAGTCAGGATAGCCCCCAAGCTTGCCTGTAGGCTGTGCAGCAGTCTACTTCACTGAGGACTCATCTTGGGAGACTTACCAACCGCTGAAAATAGAGATATACAAACGAGGAGAAGGACACACCAGAGGACATCGCAGTTCATCTGCCTTTCAAGCTGGCTGCGCTTGTAGCGGGGCCCACTATTGTTCAGCAGGGCTTTGGTTTCATGTCCTGCAGAGGAGGATGGAGGGGTATGGAATACCAGTCTCCTAAAGACAAGGAACCAGGGACTGGATCCCATAGAGCAATTATCTTGGATTACAGCTCTCTAAGAACCTTGGTTAAAATAGGATTCAGAATGACTTATATAACAATTCTAAAATGAACAGAAAGAAATATATTAAAGAAAAAGAAAGAACTCTATCGACAGGGTTGTTATTAGAACAAATCTTGTTTTTTGATACTTTTCTGTTTTCCTAAATTTTAGTTTTCCAATTTTCTCTTATTAAGAGATAGAAATTGGAAAGGAATGATGAGTAGCACGTAGCACAGTATGGCAGAAGACAGATGGTCTAAGGTTTATCCTGTGCCTACCTGCGTAGATGACAATTCCAGCCACAGCTTCTGTGTTTCTGATGGTGCACCCTCGAAGCAGCAAGTTTTCCTTATGCAGCCCAGCCTTCTCCCCATTGCTGTGGATGCTGTAGAGGAACATGGAGCATGGCACGTTATGCGGCTACACAAGCACTTTTGGAAGTACCTGAGAAAACTTTGGGACACCTTGGTGCTGGACAGGGAAGGAGACAGAAGGCCTCATCATGGGTGTCTGCTTGTGTCACCATAGCAACTCTGAGGGAGCTTCAAATTAGCATAAAAGCCCCAAAGCTGCTATTTATCTACTTTGAATGAGATTAACTGGGAACTGACTACAGAAACTGTCAAATGTGTAGTTGCAAGGCAGACCTGGGAAGCTGACAAGGACAGTCTTGCTGGGTGATTCCTGGTACATCTATCTGCTCTACCAGGAACGAGAGTGCCTTTCAGTGCCTTGGGTTGTCACAAAACACACACAGCCCTTGAGAATGGATGGTATGAATTTTGACAACAGTTTGTGTGGGTGCATGTGTCTCTGTGTGTCTGTCTGTCTGTCTGTCTGTCTGTCTTCTATCTATTACATATATATATATCCTGTGTTGTATAGGTATCGATATAGAGGCCAGAGATCTGTTACCTGCTCTGTCCCTCTTTTTTTCCTTGAGACAGGGTCTGTCACTGAACCCAGAGCTTATCACTGTTTTCAGCCACACTGTACAGCCAGCAAATGCAGATGTTTTTCTGTTTCTTTTCCCAGCTTCTGTTTCCAGTGCTAGTGCCAGAGGTATGTATGGCCACATCTGATCTTTACGTGGGTGCTGGGGATTTGAACTCAGGTCTTCATGTTTACAAGTTCTCTTATTCACTGAGCCCTTTCCTCAAACCCAATTTTGGTATCATTTTACATTGATTTTTCATAAAGTTATAAAGATATTAATAAATTTAATCTAAGATGTATGTAAACCATGAGTACTCCAAATTGTATCAGTGTTATATAGATTCAAAAGTACTTTTTAACTTTAAGCAGTTTACTTTAAAACTTGTTTTCTTGGTCCAAAGACCAGTACTGTCCAACAGGGTCTACACTATCAGTCCACTGGACAGACTCAGGAGCCCAATATACAGGCCAGCTTTCCATACCCACTATAGAAATCCTTCTCCCCACCCTTAGTCAAAATGTCTCCTCTTGGCAACTCAGACATATCTGAAAGTCTCTTTTTTTTTTTTCTGACAGCTCTTAAAGTGATGCACATTAGCTACAGAAATACATTTTTTTTATTGAATAAGAGAAACTAAAAAAAAAAAAAAGACTAAAATGCTTGCTGTACTTAAATGTATTGTAGTTAATTTCGTGTAATTCACCACAGTGCTAGTTCTTCTACAGAGTGTGTAGATAGGGACACTACAGGAACTATTAAATCAGCCCTGTGCTGATGGCTCATACGTTGCAAACCCAACCAAGACAAAGGTTCAAGACAGGAACTAAGCATCAAGAGATTGGGCAGACACACACAAAGGCAGATACATACAAAGCCCTGTCCCATTACCAGGAAGAGAGCTTCCATGCTATATCTCTCATGTGGGTGTGTCTCAAGAGATAACTGGACATTAAAAAAACTTCTCTGGGCAGCAGTGAAAAACAATAAGCCCAGTTTTCTAGAAACAAGATGAACTCAACAAAAATAAGAGTAGTATTTCATATTCAACCTTCTTTGATATTATCTGTAACTATAGCCAGCCCTCTACATCTCTGAGCATTGCACCCACAGATTCAAACAGCTATAGGTGGTTGACACTGGGGGTGAGGAATATCTCTGTAGTTAACAGGTTGATTTTTTGTTGTTGTTGTTATTTCTTGAAAAATACAGTATACACCTATTTACACTGTATAGTGTTTATGTTATGTTATTTAGAGTTTACAGGAAAATATACGTAGTTTATATGCAAACATTATGCCATTTTACACAAGTGACTTGAATGTCTGTGAGTTTTGGAATTCACAGTGGAGAGTTCTGTGAATAACCTCCAAGTTATTGAGGATCTAAGAATTGTCTTTCACTCTTTCTGTCTCTCTGTCTCTCACGTGTGTGTGTGTGTGTGTGTGTGTGTGTGTGTGTGTGTGTATGTATGTGTGTGTTGTACTAGGGATTAAAATCCAGGGCTTCCAAAATGCTAGTCAAGCACTTGAAACTGAGCAACACTCCTAAGTCTAATACTATGCCTTCAAATCAAATCAAATGAGGAGTAAACTCATCACCAGAGTTGAAGCAGCCTATATAAGGACCAGAGCTTCAGGAACGGGCTTCAGATGCAGGGGGCACAGGCATATTCGGGTGAGAAGAGTGCCCATATCAGAAATGAAAGGAAGACTAGAGATGAGAATAAGCCAGTGGTCCTAGCAAGCAGTAACCACTACCCTGAAATTCTGAGGCAGAGTGTTCCCATTAGTCAGAGCAGACACAGCATGTGACTCAGTTCCAAAGATGCTCAAGAGAAGGAGAGCCCACCAAGCTGCCATTAGCACCTGCTTCTTGGTTATAGGCTCAACTACCTTGTCCCTAGAAATCATGTGTTGAAATTTCAATCCCCATGGCCCCAAGAGATGACAGTGTTTGTTAGAAAGTAATTAGTTTAAATGTGGGCATGGGGCCATCTCCATCCCAATCTGACTGACCTTCTAAGAAAATATTAGGACACAGACATGCAGAGAGATGCCAATGGGAAAAGACATGTGGACAAGTTGTTCAGTCACAGGCCAAGTGCAGAAAGATTGAGAGAAATCAACCCAAAGATACTTTGGTCTTCAAGGCTCCAGAAAGAAGAAATAAACCTCTGTCTTCAATTCTGCCCAAGTGTGGTACTCTGTCTATGGCAACCAAGCACATCCTTTAACATTTAGTCTAGCCTACTTGGAAGTACTCATCTAGTTCAAGTCCTCAGGCTTCTTGACTCATCTAAATATGCTCTTCTAAATGAAAACTCCCTGGAAGGAAAACTTTATGAGGAACTGACTGCTAAGATCTACTGACTTGGGAAACAGTAGCGCTCAAGCAGAAAAATGTCTGCTTTTCTCTCTCAATGAGCATTGCATCTTTCTAACTCATGTGCTGTTGGGAACGGGTCTCATTCATCTGAGCACAGTGTATGAGGAAAGATGAGCATTGGCTACCACATACATGACAAATGACAGGCATGGGGTGAAAAGTCATGCAGTTGTACAGACACAGGAGGACAAGGCTTTGATGCTCAGGTAATGCCTACAAAGCCCCCAGTGCAAAGGAGCAGTAACTTGCAAAGGCTTCAAGTCAACTCCTTCCCCAGAGTAGCTAATCTGTACCACTCAGACACCAGGGACTTCAATCCATTCTGCTCTGATGTGGTTGTATACCAACCTGGCCTTGAGGTCCACTAATGTGTGATATGAACTCAGGTCTTGCTTTTGTATCACCACAGTGATCAGACCTCAACATTATACTCCTAAATTTTGTAATCCAAGGCTTTTCTTTTTGCTCCATGTCTGAAGCACTGGTTCAAGTCAGGTTTTACAAACTTCTCTGCGGACACCTGCAGCTCAGTCTTGCCGGCCTTGTCATTCTGAATCTCAAGACATGCATGCAACTTTCTGTGCATGTACATGAGCACTGTGTTCCTCTGGGAGGAGACTTTGTAGGCTGTGTACTTCCTTAGCTTCCCATGCAGGCTGTCTGCTCTGTAGTGCCTTAGCTCATTGTAGGCTTTCTGTTCTGGGTAGCCACCCACAGAAATGTTCTTCCTTCCTTATGCTGGCGTTGGTGTCAGAGGAGGTCCCTCTTACAGTGTGGGCTCAGTTTTATAGTCTTCATGTATATTATCTCTGTTAAACTCCTAGATCCCCAGGCAGGATCCTCCTGTCTTATTACATTCTCTACCCTGTTGTTCTCCTCAGTAATTGGCAAATGTTGGTTGCTGCTCTGACCTTGGCTTTAGGTTGGATCTATGGGATGGGAATGTTTAGAAGGATGGCGAAGGAGTAGATGGGAGCGACAGAGGTTAGGGAGTAAATCTCCTGTGCCTTCTTGGTCAGAGAGCACTGACTGACTGTGTCACTTCACCACACAGACTTTCACCTCGTGTCCACTCCTGGACAAGTCCATGGACCTTGTGGTGAAAACAGCACAACTGGATTTGATTCAGTGTCTCTACCATGACTTATATGTTCCAAGGCTCTCTCCATCCCTGTGCATACAGATAACTGAACTCTTACTTCCATGAATTTGAGAACACCATCTGTCACTCTGAGCACCCTGATTGACATAGGCAGGAAGGACAAAATGATAGCGGTTTGGAACGGCTAAAGCATAGGCAGACTTTCCTTTGATATAACACATTGTTCAGGTTTTTGTGCATCGGATTCAAATACATGTGGAAATGACCAAACTGCTTTGCGCTGATGTCCCATTTTCTCAAGGGATGATTATGTCTATGAAGGTGAATGAAAGCACCGAAAAATTGATGAGTCTGGCAGATATGATTACAGTTCGCCTTGACGCCTGCTCATTGCCACTGATGCTTGGAAACATTTCATACAAATCTCACTCTCAACACAGGCTGGGAGAAGTTAAAGAACTGAAACAGTTCAGTTGTCAGTAATGATTCTGCTGCTATACCTTATGAGATATGGTGGTTTGAACAAGAATAGCTCCCTTAGGCTCATATACTTGAATACTTAGTCCCCACTTGGTAGACTGTTTAAGAGAGCTTCGGAGATGTGATCTGGTTGGAGGAGGTGTGTCACTAGGTGTGCACTTAACCCACACCAGGCCCAGTTTCACTTTCTGCCTCCTGCTTGAGGATCAGGATGTGAGCTCCTACTCTACTGCCTGCCTGCATCCCTGCTGCCACACTCCCCTCCATGATGGAAAAGGACTCACCTTCTGAGACTGTGAGCAAGTCCCTTATTAAACGCTTTTTATTTAGAAGAGCCTTAGTCATGATGCTTCTTCTAGTAAAAGAGCATTAACTAAGACACAAGGTGACAACTGTCCCTGCATTGGTCACCAGGTTGAGGAGGCTACCCCAGTAAGCAGGCTGTATTCCAAGGGCATCCAGCAGTTATCCTGGTGCTGTGGTACTTTACCCAAGTCTATGACACGCAGGCAGGGAATCTCTGTGAATGCTTATTTGGGGACAGAAATGGTAACTGAGAGCGCAGAGTAACTGGCTACACGTGCATGGGAAAAATCGGCTTGAGATTAAAAACTTCCCAAGAGACAAAAACAAAACCGTCCATTATATTTTTTTTAAATCAACTCAACAGAAAGATATAGCAATTGTAAATAGACCCAACATCAAAGCACTCAAATATGGAAGCAAATACAGAAGATCTGAATAAAGGAGCAGGCAACTGGCTTTATGATGTAAAGTGAATTTTATATCAGACAAATAACCAGACATCCTATGTCTTTATCTTTTAGGCAAAAGTGCAAATATTCCTCTGGATCATGGTCTCAAAGATCATCACATAAGGGGCTGAGGAGGTGGATCAATGGTTAAGCTTGCTTACCACCCTTTTAGAGGATCTGAGTTTGTTTCCCAGTACACGTGTTCTCCTGCTGAAAACTGCCTGTAATGCCAGCTCCATGGGCTCTGACACTTTCTGGGCTCTGTGGATACCCACCCACACATACTCACGAATAATAATAAATAAGCACCACATGCTGTGAAGTTGACTGAACATGGTAGAACAGAGGCTACCTGAGAAAACTTTCTCTTCGCTCACAGGGAAAGACAAAGCTTAGACTTACACTAGTGAGAGCACTTTGGAAATAGCTGAAAGTGGTGGAGAATGCTGGTATTTTTCAGCTTCTTGAGGATCTTATTAGGGCTTAACCACAGGGACTAATTTAAAGTACACAGAATACTAAAGTGTGCTTGAATTATGAAGCCCCTTACATGTATCTCTTCCTAATAACCCACAATGTATTTTTTGTACCACAGTATCAACTCGTTTAAAGTACAAAGCTCGTGTTCACACATTCAGAGCTGTAAAATCACCAGCAAATGATCCAAGAATGTTTTCCCTACCCACAAAGAAACCCTATACAATGGCCAGTTCTTCCTCATCTTAGGCTATAATGTTTTCCCCAAGCCCTGGTAACCTCTGATTCCTATGCTCTCTCCTCAGACAGTCCTATATTTCCTATCAGTGGAACAGCACACCAAGACAAATAACGCCCCCTCTATACAATGGCTTCTATACTGCAAGGTATTTTACACGGGTCTTTCACTTGCTTCTCAGGTTAACCTGGGGCTGAAGGAGCAGTCATACTAACTATAGAGTTAAGACCAGAGTTCAGAAATGTAAGATAATTCCTCTAATCGCCAGCTCTGGCAAGGGAGCTAAAATCTTGAGTTATAGTTTTTAAGTAACAATGACTATAGATCCAAGTTTAGATTAGCTGGTCCATAAAAGAGAACAATCTGCAGGCGTGCCTAGCAATGATATTGGAGGCATACCATGGCTCCCTGGCAAGTAGCTTCTGTCTCGTGGAGACTGATGGAAGGCCACTCTGAGAACATAACAGGAGCAGGAATACTTGATTCTCAGACCAAGGACAGATCCTGTAGCTGATGTAGTTTGTGAGCTAGCCCCTGATACAAATATCAGGATGAGGCAGGCTGAGGCTTCCTTCAGGGAAGGATAAAGAACACAGCACAATCAAGCCCACTCCTGGGGAACGTACACCCCTCAATCAAGATCCCATCCTGATATCTGCTCACCTGCATTCACCTCCCCCTCTGTACTATTCCCAAGAAGACAGCATTAGTCTGGCTATTGGAAGCAGAGCTTCATACTCTGTAGTGTCTTGGAGTTGCAGGAAAATCTCTAGTATGTTGCTGCCTACAACCCACCTCCAGAGAACCACCCAAAGTGAGCACTGGAGGAGGGGCCATTTTGCCCCCAAGTCTATCCCATGAACTACTGAAACAACTGTGTCCAAAAAATATGGAAAGTCAGCGAGATGGGGGTAAGGATACAATGGTCTAGGCAAGGTGGCACTAAGACCACCTGTGTCTCTATGTCATTCCTCAGTCAGAGTTTTGTGGAGACAAGGTAGAAGTAAGAAGTGACTGACTGGAAAGCCAGGTACAAACTATGTCCTACTACACTGGGTGTTTCTCTCTGGAAATGTGCCAGTAGGACATTTATATTGTCACCATCAGAAAAGCTCGAGTTAGCAGAATGAAATCCACAGATGAGGTGTCTTCCACAGTTTCCAGAAGAGAAGGCAGAATTAGGATGCTAAGCCATTGAGACTTAGGTGCTGTGGGTAAGCACAGGGCTACAAACCACTCTGTACTCAGGACTCACCCTTAATATATTAATGCCTTTATATCCCCCTTGCACATAACTAAACACATTAGTAGTCTTAGTCTTCACTTACTTTATCTCCTTCTAACAACTGTCTATTGTACCCAGGCCTTCATCTCTGGCCTTGACCCTTTTCAGGACATACTTCTAGAGGGCTGAGCAATGTGCTTCTCCATCTTCTAGACATTGACCTTTCCATCTCATTTTCCACAGTGGCCATCATCTTTCTTTGGACTCTGTGGACTCCAGAATACCCCTTCCAATGTCTCCACTGTGTTTCTGTCCTTGGGCACAGCCCTATGGTGACATTTCTGTCACATCAAAGATGATGTTCCTAATTTTCAGGTCTATTTTGATTTCATTCCTTTCATTTCTCCTCCTGTGTTCTTCTCATGGCCTGGCCTCTTCACTGACTAAATACAATATCTAGGCAAAGGGTCCTCAAATCTTTATCTCTAGTTCCCACCCTCACGTCAGTCCCTGATGTGGCTTAAATGTGACATGGTTGACTTCCAAGAACTCAGGTGTTAGAAACATAATTGCGTCAGTATTAAGAGGTACTGGGAACCTCACAAGGAAGAGAAAGTAGGTCGCTATTAGTCCTTCCCCAAGATCTGTCTTCCTATATAGAGTTTCTACTCACTCATAATCCCACTACAATGCCAACTACCATGGAAAAACATAGCTGGGGTTCCTTGCCAGAGTGTAAACCAATTTATACTTTCAGACTTTGAAATCATTATATAAACATCTATACATTTACCCAGATTTTACTATCAAATCAGTCATTCTGTTTATGAATTTGCCATCATCTCAAACTGAGCAAACCTTAACCCCACCATCCTATCTCATATAGTTCTTTCTGATATCCATAAAAGACAGATAGTTCTTCTAGCCACCTAGTGAACTAATCTCCTTCCTAAGGACCATCTCCTACCTCCTGGCCCTTCTCACCTGGTACTCAGTACTACCTGTAGCAGTGAAGTTAGCAGCAGCTGCCAGAATGACAGTGGTCAATATTTAGAAGGGGAATTACCATTATGAAAACCTGCTATGTATTAAATGAACTTTCAACAATGACCTGAGTGGTACCCTAAAATTATGCCCACTATACCAGGACTCAAGGTTATCTAGAAAGTATGGTCTCCAGACCCTGCTAACCTCAGTTTGAGTGCTAGTTTGAGTGTTCAAACTATGTTCTAAAGACTCAGAAGGTACTTAATTTCCTGAAGGTCTGCAGGGGAAGGCTGGAAAGTGGCTGGTGAAGGATTCAGTTTTCTTTACTATGAGTCTAATAAGGTGATGAATACATGAACAGTCATTAGTGCATGTGAATGCAGTATCACTCAGAAACCTCCTTCAGGACTCACAGGAAGCAAAGGGAACAGAGCCCAAGAGCTAGGCCAAAAGCCATTGGAAAAGGACCTACCCACTATTTTTGATTGAGTTGGCAACATGAAATTGCCTTCACCTCCTTTAGTAGATATTTAATGTCAAGACTTGTTAAACACCTGGCATCTCCTCTCCGCAGCTAAGTTGGCCTCAGGATTCACAGAGTTCCTGGTATTGGTATTCTATGTATGAACTCCTAGAAGCCAGGTAAGCAAGCCAGAAATCAACAAGGACCAGAAAATGCACAGCATGCAGGCTGTGCGGTAGCACGTTAACACTTTCCTTTAGGAGCTTGGTTTCTTTAAAAGGTCATCTAACGACTTCCGAACTTTAGGGCAAGCCCAATGAGTGGCTGGTTCATCTCCAGGTCACACAGGTCCATTTTACCTTCTGTGAAGCTTCCATTTACTACTAAATTCCATTGTCCCTGTGCCTGAATTGGGCACAGGCTGCAGTGCTGGATACTATCAGCAAATCAGGGACTCACACAGAGTTCTTTGATATGAGGCCCATTTTCAGAAGTCCATTTTATGAGGGGAAGCTTCTCTGCCCTGGACAGTAGCATCACAAGGATGCCGAGGAAGGGAAGTCTATGGGGTCTGCTCTTACGGAAAGGGTCCAGCAGTATGCCGTGGAAGCCTGAACCTGGTCTCCTTAGACCTTCATCACCTGCTTCACTCTCCATGAAATGCTTCATGCAGCTCCACCTTGCAATTCAGCAGCTGCATATGCAGGCCACTCTCAAGTCACTGTCCCCTACACTGCCATTATTGCTATCAGGAAGTTTTCCAAATAAACATTAAGAGCAGACTTACTGGTATAATCAGTGACCTCATTGAGCTCTACATACCCCTGACCAAGTGTCACCAAGTGTCACTATACTCAGCCATTCCTGGGCCATTTATCCACCTTTGGTCTTTCTACTTAGGAACAAAAAAGGAGGCGAGTACAAATCTCTTTTATCCTAATTAGAAGAATTAAACATTAAGGCAGTAACTGTTACTGCAGTATGGTCAGTGCACTGTCTAGGACCAATATATACAGCAAATACTCAATAATGTGTTCCTGGTTCAAGAAGGAATGCATTTCAACCCAGGCTCTTCCTGCCTGACCTCTGACTTCCATTTTTTTGAGACCATATATGACAGTCATAAGCTTCTTGTCCCTTATCATGTTCCTCAATCTCTCAGAGAGTAAATCAGTCACTCCTCAATAACACTTGACAAGCTCCCACGGCTGACAGGATCTTTCAAATTACTTCCAAAATCAACCAAAAAAAGATGTATGTGGCAAAGACGATCCAAAAACATGTTATAAATCTGTGTATCTGTATGTGCATATGGTTTAACGAAAGAAAACTAAGAAAGCTTGCAAAGATGCATGATACTTACATGCAGCCACGAAACCTACTCAGGTCATTGTTTGGCTTCTCACACTCGATTACACTGGTGAACGTCAAAGGATTGAATTCAGAAACCTGAAATAACAGTACACACACATTAGAGAAACTTAGTCTCTGGTCATTCTGGTCTAAAAGGCTCTTGTTCATCTGTCTCACACCTATGGTAGGAGAATCAACATGGACTCTGGCTAGAGTCTCTGCAGAATGCCACACACGCAATGCTTAATGCATGCTTTCTCTATTTAATAATGAACAATTGTCAGGCCATGGAAGGGTGTCCTGGTTCTTGGGTTGTGGGTTTGGCCGTGCCCCCAGAACCCAGGCTCCTGTCATGAGGTCTGATCTCCATTCCACCTTTACCCTTACACAGGTGGAGGTCCTGATAAACAGTCCCCAGGCCCTAGAGAGATTTACATACTAATGAGGTGCCTGAAGGCCAGAGGGTGGAACTGATTAAGCATTCCTCCCCAGTCCCTCCCCCCCTTCCCCTCCCTATTTAACTCAGGTCCGGCATGGGTTTTGTGGGGTGTGCATCCAGATCCATCCACCATCCGCCATGCCAATAATCCGGTTTTGGAAACCCAAGGACTACCTCATGTGTTGGGGCCGTGCCATGAGGAACCATGGAGAGGCCTTTAGTTAATGAGTAGCCTGGCCTAACTTCCACCTGGAGGAACCCAGGTCGTTCTCAGCCAACTACACACAGCATGGCGTGAGAGACCCTGCGGTTCCCCGGCCGAGTTTTTTTTTTTTTTTTTTTCCTACAAACAATAACTGTTTTAGCTATAAACAGACTTGTGGTTAGTGAGATGAAATGATTAGTCCTAATGCAAAATTAGAGACTGAGATAATAGCAAAGGAGGCACCAGTGAAGAAAAGGGATGGGTGTGGTTTCGCAAGACACATAAGGTCTTTTCTACTTCTTCATAGCAATTTAGAGAAGCAATTCCTACTTGAAAATAGGAATTTATGCTAAAATCCAATTTCCTTGATGTTCTCTAAAGATTCTTCATTGACCTTTGCCAGAAAGAATTTAAATAGTCAAGTATGAGCCAAGAGCTCAACGACTTCATTATGATTGTGTTGTTAAAGAAATGAAACCTCACTGACTGTAAAGGGAATGTTTAGATCTTTCCATTGATGGATGTAACAGTGCCTTCGCCAAAGAAGTCAGGAGAGGAAGGGGAAAGATAGTGAAGGAGAAAAATGGAGTCAACAACCCCAAGGAGCCCAGTGAAACCAAAGGATTTCTTGTTTCTTTCTCCTCTTTTTTTTTTTTTTTTTTTTTTTTTTTAAATCAGCCTCTGTTCAGGTTCATTGGATTTTCTGTCAAGTGTCACAAACAAACAAAAAACCCCATTGAGCTGTCCTTGCTCATATGTATCATTGGAAAACCAGGCTGAAACATCACAAAGGGGTACAGATACTGCTGACATCAGTCCAGGTGAGTTGTATTCCATCACAACAATGTATCTGCCTGCATACAATATAGCCATAGAGGAAATTACTCAAAAGTCACATTTTAATGTTTCCCATTCTATCCTGTGTACTTTATGGAGGAATTATCTGATTATCTGGCAATACTAGCCCCCGTGCAATAGCCGATTTTGAAATATTTAAGTTTTTATTTATTTTGAAGTGCTAGGGTTTGAACCTCTGGCATTGCAAGGGTGTTCTACCACTGGGCTTCACCTTCAGTCATGGAATGCCATGTACAAAGGCTTTTCTTAAAGTCTCTTAGTCATCACAAGTCTCTCTCCTTTACTGAAATAGCCTTGCATTCCATTTGCAGCGTCGGGCTCTGCTTCAGCTTCTAGTGTTTATTTAAAGCTCTATGAATTATGTTGAAACTAGTGGGCTGCTTTTTTCCATCGACAACAGTGGCAGATATGGCATACAAGATGCCCATGAAGGGAGTAGCCTCTGAAGAATGCCAGGATGATTTTTGGCATACAAAGAAAGTATGACTTAAAATATTCCATTTCTGTTTATTATTCATTCTCACTAAGGAAAAAAAAAAAAGCAATATGCACAGCTTGGAAACAGTAGGACATTCTGTCCCCAGGGCTTCATCACAGCATTTGTAATGCTCCATCCCAACCATGTGCCTTGGGAAGCATACATGCCCCAGGGCACAGAAGTCTCGCTTCATCTGAAACTGGGGGGGGGGGGGCGGGGGGGGGGGGGGGGGGATTTTTTAGAACTGAAGGAATCTTCAGGGTCTATTACAAGCTGAACGGTATTCCTCTCAGGCACAGAATGCATATGTTGGGGTTATAACCTCCAGGAAGACAGAATGTGCTTGCGTTTAGAGACAGGCCCTTTAGAGAACTAATTAAACTAAATGAGGTTCTGAGGATAGGCCCAGTTTAATAGCACCGGTGCCCTTATAATCAGAAGCAGCTATGACATAAGCGCATGGGGCAAGGGTAAGAATGGCAAAGATGAGTCTATAGGGGAAAGATATCCATAGGATAAGTCTCAAGAGACATCAAACTGCTGACACTTTCAACTCAGACCTTCAGTTTCAAGAACCATGAAAGTATCTGTTGGTTGACCTTTCAGTCTGTGGCAGCCCCAACAACCACACCACCAAGGCCACTCCAGTTTCTCATCTAAAATGTCTCTCACCCTGGAGATAGAACTCAGTGGAAGAGTACCTGTCCAGTCTCTGTAAAACCCCAGCACACCTGTCCAGGCTATGTGAGACCCTAAGGGTCTGTCTAGCATATGTAAGACCCCATATACAGCCTCTGTGAGACCCTAGGCACCCTGTGGAGCTTATGTGAGATCCTAGCACATTTGTTCAGAGTATATGAGACCCTAGGTCCCTGTTTAGTGTATGTGACACACTCGGCACCTGAGTATGTAGGTAATTTTGCCTGGATCTGCCTCTTCTGCTTTTATTTTTAAATTTGTTTTGTTACCTTTCTTTTTCTAGAGACTGAGCCCAAAGTCTTAATTACGCTAAGCACATGCACTGTCATGAGCCACATTCACAGACAATATTAATGAATTTTGAAAGTCCCGTTGTCTTACATCGGGGTCAGTATGGTCAACCTAGTAACAAATATTTGATAACACAAAAAACGTCAGGGGTTGTGTGTGGGCAGTGCTCTTTCAGAACTCTGCTGGGAGAGGTTTTTTTTTTTTTTTGGTTTTTTTTTGGGACAGGGTTTCTCTGTATAGCCTTGGCTGTCCTGGAACTCACTCTGTAGACCAGGCTGGCCTCGAACTCAGAAATCTACCTGCCTCTGCCTCCCAAGTGCTGGGATTAAAGGTGTGCGCCACCACCGCCTGGCGAGGTTTATTTTTTTTTAAGTATATTTTATTTTTTGTTATGTGTGGATATGGACTCATGTGTGCAAGTGCTCTCCCATGCCAGAAGAGGGTTTCCAATCCCCTAAAGCTAGAGTTCCAGCCTGATGTGGGTGGTGGGTGCCTCTGCCTGTCTTTCTGTATTACTAGGTCTTACTACTTGCCATAGGCTTAGGCTAGGTAAGCCTGAACACAGAAGTATTTTTCTGCTATATCATAGAAACCATAACACATTCCAAGACAGTGGTGAGGCTCTGTCAAGATAACTATCCAGACCACCTTCCCTGACCTCATTCCTGCCCCAGGAATAGGGATAACTCTTCTTGTGTCCTCTCTACTAAAATGGAGAGCTGTCTTGGTACTTAAGCTGCTGCTGTCTTTCCAGGAATTTCTGATAGCATCCTGAAGACAGCAGGCAAGTGCCACTGTTTGGAGCTTATACAATGCCCTCCATCTACTCCAGCCACAGAGAGGGGGAGGAGGGAAGGGGGGAGAGAGTGAGAGGGAAGGAAGGAAAGAAGGGAGGGAGGGAGGGAGGGAGGAAGGGAGGGAGGGAGGAAGGAAGGAAGGAAGGAAGGAAGGAAGGAAGGAAGGAAGGAAGGAGAGAGGAGAAGGAAGGTGGAGAGGAGGGAAAGAGAGACAGAGAGAGAAAGGAAGAGGCAGAGAGAGAGAGGGGAGGGTGGGGGGAGAAAGAGAGAGAGCGAGCATATTAGCCTCCTGCTCCACTGAGAAAGGCTGAGAAGATCTATGTCTCCTTCATTGGACCACAAGTCCCTTTGAGAACAGGAACTCTGTTCCCCGTGAGTCGGCACACAGCTTGATGCTTAGAGATGGTCAAGAGGTAATGCCTACTTATTTTAAAGAGTACATGTTCCACAAACTTCTGCATTATCACAAATCTCTGTGCTGGGCTCATTGGGGTGAAGGGATAGAACACTTATTGACTGCTGTTTGTAAACACCAGTCTTCGACTGGCACTGGAGAAGGTATGACTGCTAAGAGTCTATGAGAGTTTCCCCATAATTACAAACATCACAGTCTTTTCTTTTACAAGGCCAAGCATGTTTCATCTCAAAAAAATGTAAGATGATTTCTCCACAGCCTGTATATCTTGACAGTGTGTGAAAAATACTGATCTAATTTAGGCAAGCATTTTAACCCAAATTGATGAAGTAATTACCCCATTCTACTTCTGCACTTGGAAAGGAATCTGTGCTGCACACAAGCCTGGCAGTGTTGCAGGAATTCCCAGGAGGCCACTGGGCCAATACTATACTAAATTAATGGGTGAACCAATGAGTGAGTGAACTTCTTTGCCAGCATCAGTTGGACTAATCAAAACCTTCAACTTGTTAAGGAAGTAATGGGTTCAGTCCACTATTGTTTCTCTGGCATGTAGTAGGGAATTCGAGTCCATTTGTTAAATAGTAAGTGTTCAGATGGTATTCCCCCCACCCTGAGGATAGACTGCTTTGAACATATATAAAAAAAAAAGTCAGTGACCATTTTCCTATCAGCTTCACAGATGTAGTGTTTACACTAACAGTTTACACCCAGATACAAATATTAAACAGGACCCATTTAAATTACAGTTAAATGTATGACAACTTTGGTGATGGTGCTATTTCAGGCACTTCGATTATACTCATGCATATAAGTAACACAGTATGTGCCAGTTCTATGTGTGTCTCTCCATTTCCTGACATCATCATTTCCAGGGTAGCAAAGCAGATGCTCTGAGAAGAGTAGCAGGACATCCATGGTCTCTCTTCAGGAACAACATCACACATGTCCACACCTTAGGTGGCCTCCAGGAAGCTCAACACTTCTGATCGGTATTGAGGACAGGAGTCTGGGTTTTTGCACATTTCTCTTCTAACTGCAAATTTTCTTGTCATAAACCCAAGCATTAGAGACTAAAGGAGCATTTCTTTGAGAGTAGAAAGCCAGCTTTTCCCTCTCTAATTCTTTTCTGAGTGTATAGGAGCCTCTCCCTCCCTTCTCTGCCCACCTTTTCATCCTTTGTTCTCTTGCCTCCTGGCTGGTTCACAGCCCAGAACCCTAGAAGCTTCATTTAGATGGTGGCAAAAATCAAAAGGCTAGGAGTGTCGTGCTTGAGCCTGAATTCTCAAAAATCAAAGCCTTTCTTTCCCTCTTGGCCTAAAATACTTCATGCTGCTTTAGTGGGCCAGTTGTCAGCAGAACCCCACGTTACCTTTTATCAAATGTATTTAAGTGCATCAAAGACTGATTGTGCATTTAGATAGCAAGTAATGAATGCTGTTTCACCCAGCACTGAAATGAGGGCTGTTCTTTAAGATTGCTGGCACGAAAGAGTCTGTACTTATTCCAACACGATGCCCTCACAGGAAGCTTGCTGCAGTGGCGCTGCTGAGCTAATCTGCACAGCCAGGGCACAAGTCCAGAGTCTACTCCACTGTCTGTCTCACAGCCAATAACTACTTTGTGCCTCTTCCATCACTAACCATGGCAGGGATGACATTAGCAAAGATGGACTGAGGACTGTGACCTAAATATCTTAGAGACCACTGAGCACATAGCCTGGTGAGAGAAGAGGCTATCCTGCTGGACAGAGCTAGTAAACACCTGTGGTTTCTGTTTTTTGTTTGTTTGTTTGCTTGTTTGTTTGTTTGTTTTGAATGAGGCCATAAAGAATTGCAACCCAGAGAATAACTGAATTGAAAGGAAGATTTCTAGCACACAGAGACAGAGCAACAGGTACCTAGAAGTAGAAAGAAACTGAGGCCTCAGGTGTACTTATAAGAAAGCAGTAGTACATTTCTCTCTTAAGTATTTGAGGAAAATTAAGATGAGGGATACAAAAAGATGGGCAGCTAAAGCATTCTTACTCCAACTTGGAGAACGACCACATAAGTGGCAGGGACGGGACATTTGAAAGCACAACCAGATTAGCTTCTCCATCAGCTTCAAAAGACAGATCAGCACTGCAGGCCTCAGTAACGTAGACCAAAGCTCCAGCTTCATACAAGTACACGCTGGGGTAGAATGTTAAAGTCACCTATCCCAATACCAACTTTAGCAAAAGATGAAGAGGCATCAAGCCAGGACTCACATAAGGCAGAAACTCAACAGAGCTGAGGTCAGGTCTTGCCAGGACCCCTTTAGCTTAGAGGTTTCCTTGCTCTGAAAGAGGAGGATGAACACCTGAGTGAGCCTAGAGGAACAAATTCTATAGCCTAGGGCATTTGTATTCACTATTTTCACTCCAACAAATAACCACAGATTGGACTCAGAAAGCAACACAAGTCTGGTTCCTAGCTGCTCTCTGGGCTGAAGTCAAGGTATAGGCTCTGAGGCAAAGGAGGCTCCAGCAGAGAATCCACTCTCACCCCTGGCTTCAGGTTTCCATCCATTTTTAAAATCGGCATTGAGAAGACTGATACTTTCTCATGTGGGGTCACTTTGATAACTTGCCTCCTTTTGCTTGTGTGCTACATTAAATTCACAGGGATAACCTAGGACCATCTCCGAATCTTAGAGGAAGCTGACTAATCATTTAATCTCATTTTCAACCTCAGTTTCCTCCTATCATTAACTCAATATATTAAAAGGTTGAGAGGCTACCAAAAAGCCTATAAAGAGAAGAATTTGATGAGTAGCCATGTTTTTTTAATGAGTTCATGGAGAACTGCACCCCCAGAGAATGAGGGAACTGAAAGGAAGATTCTCAGCATGGAGACAGCATAGCAGGTACCTTATAACGTTGAATTAAAATAGTTACCTAGCTGAGAGTCAATCGGGAGGCCAGAAAATCTCAATCCTAAAATATAGATTATAGTGATTCCACACAGTTAGAGCACCTGGAGAGAGAAGAGTCCCCTCTCTGTGTAGAAAAATAAACATGTACCCATATATACATGTACAAATACACATATATAATCCAAGTCCTCAATTTATCTGGAAGAATCAAACTTCCAAGTGCAATTCAGATACATCATCAAAGATACAAGCACAGAAAAGTAGATAAGATTCTCTCTCTCTCTCTCTCTCTCTCTCTCTCTCTCTCTTTCACACACACACATACACACACACACACACACACACACACACACACAGAGAGAGAGAGAGAGAGAGAGAGGGTGGAAATAAGATAGAAACAGTAATATAGCACTTTAATTCACCTTCTTTTGGTCATGAAGCCAAGAGAAAAGTGAAATTTTAGAAGTGCCAGAAGCTAAAATGTAGCCAAGCAGTTTGAGAGCCCTCAAATTCCAATTTAAAACTTAAGAAGCATTTATTAGATTTGGGGGGGAAAAGACTATAATGGACATCAGAAAAGGTCATTTAGTATAGAGCATGGCATAGGAAGCTGCAGGCTGGGAAATACGGACAGAGTGCGAAGAAGCTGGAGAAAGAGGGATAAAAAATCACAAGGGTGGAACTGAATGAGCCCAGACTGGAGGGAAAGAAAGCTGATGGTGCAGCATGCTGATTGTAAGGCAAAGAAGATTAAACCTTAAATAAAAAGAAATGGAGGCAGACTATTCCTAGGCCAATGACAGACACCAAAGTGCACAAAGCTGATCAGATTTGCAGCTCATGTTTGGGGATCCAGCATCCAGCGTTGAAGGTAGGAGGAGCCCTTGAGTCTAGGAGCAGCACTTTGAATGATACTCTGTCTCAAAACAGTATTACAACAAGAAAATGCTGAAAACCAAAGAAGGTTAAAAGAAAAAAATAACCAGAAAAAAAAAACCCAAAAAACAAAAAACGAAAGACAAAAAAACCAGGGCTGGAGAGATTGCCTCCGTGGACAAAGGTCCTTGCAGCATAATCCTGGAGACCTAAGTTCCATCTCTGTAGCCAACATAAGCAAAGGTAAATTACAACTCTGCAAAGTCATCCTCTGATTTCTACACATATGCTGTGACAAATGCCTCCTCATAGCATTCACACATAATAATAGTAATAGTAATAGTAATAGTAATAGTAATAGTAATAGTAATAGTAATAGTAATAGTAATAGTAATAATAGTAATAGTAATAGTAATAATAATAATAATAATAATAATAATAAATAATTAATAAAATACAACAGGATAAAGAAAATCGCTGCCAGGGGTCAAGACTATACAAAATACTAAATAAAGTTGTCAAAGAAAAATGAAAAATAATGAGTCTTCTTAAGACAGCTAAGACCCTGAAAGAATGAATCCAACAAAAATGGTTGAAGTGTCCTGGCCGGACTATTGGTGGTGATGTCTCAGGGGATTGCGGAGAGACATGGTTGCAACTCATGAATGCATGCACTCCAAGAGAATAGGAAGCTAAAAGGAATTAGAGCATTCTTGCACTGTCTGGGAGAGTACAAAAATAAATTCTCACTGTAATCTGTAGTGTAAGCACGAAAATAGCAGCAAGAGACCATCTGAAGAGAGAATGATAAAACAGTCAAAAGAAGGGAACAGGGAAAATAGATCAGGCAGGACAAACACAAGCTACGAGTGCTAGAAAGGAAAAAAAAAATACCTATCAGTAATAAGGAACAGGCGAGGTGGCTCAGCAGTTAGGAGCACTTGCTGCTCTTGCAGGAGACCCAAGTTCAACTCTCAGCGTGTACTACATAGGAGATCCTAACCATCAGGATCTGACACCTTCTTCTGGCCTCTATGGGCATCCCACAAATATAAGTACTGTTTTAATCTTTAAAAATATATCAATACTAAGTTTTAAAATAGGGCAATTAAAAATTTTTAATGGAATCACAAAGACTGTTAGACAGAATTTTAAAAATACCTCAAAATATTTTTTATTAAAAAATGATTTTAAAAAATACAGATAAGAGAAAAGAAGGTGAAAAGATAAAAAAGTAAAATAAAATAACTGGTGCAGGTAACAGAGAGAAACCTAGTATAACTGTAATAATATCAAATACAATTCAGAATGAAATGACATTCCCATGTAAAACACAGATTATGCATCTGAAATGGCAACAGTTCAATTTGTTAAGACAATAAACTTCTAAAACTTACACAGAGCAAGGAAAACCATACATCCTTGATAACTATTTCATATGAAGGAAACCAAAGGGAAGTCTAAACCTGTCCAGTAAAAACGGTCTAAAGCAGATGGTTTTACCAGTGAAGTAACCGAAGAATGTGAAGGAGGAACTGGACTCCATCCAATGAGAACAAACACTTCCTAAAGCTAACACCTGCTTGCAACACAATATAAACAGAAAATTACATGTCATTCCAATTATTGCAAATATCCTTAATAAAACGAGCACACACTGAGCTGGCTCAGATATAAAGATATAAATCATATTAGGAAAGAGACATGTTCCAGGAGTTCAATGTCAGCTTAGCATTAAAAAAAAAAAAAAAACACTGTAATAGCTTCATGGACATAGGAGAGAAATCCTTATCATCTGAGTTGAAGCAGAAAATGTATACTTTTCAAGATACAATTCAACACTGATTCATGATATATTATCAGAATAAGAATAAAAGTATTCAGTCGGGTGGTGGTGGCGCATGCCTTTAATCCCAGCACTTGGGGGGCAGAGGCAGGCGGATTTCTGAGTTCGAGGCCAGCCTGGTCTACAGAGTGAGTTCCAGGACAGCCAAGGCTACATAGAGAAACCCTGTCTCGAAAAACAAAACAAAACAACAACAAAAAAAGAATAAAAGTATTCACCAGTATCCTTGAATACATAGTCAAATGATATTTGAGATTGGTATCACATCTGTGAATGAGAAAAATAAGTGTTCAACAAATACTGCCAGGTTAACTGAGTTTCTACTTGTAAGGGAATATTTGCCCAGGACACAGGAGGCAGAGGCAAAGATGACTATAAGTTCAAGACCATCCTGGTATGTATTGAGTTTTAGACCAGCCAGTGCTATATAATGAGACCCTGTCTCAAACAAAAGAAAACAAAGAACTAGGGAAATAACTCAGTTGGTTACTACCCGCCACATAATCATGAAGATATGAGTTCAGATCCCCAGCACCCATGGAAATGTCTGTAATCCAAGGGCTGGGAGTTGGGGTAGCACAGACAAGTGGTATCCCAGAGTTCATTGCCAATTGGACAGCCAGTTAGTGAGAACTAGATGACAGATATCTCAAATAATAAGATAGTGAATTAAGAAGACACTTAATGTCTACCTCTAGTGCACTTGGGCACACACACCAGCAAGAACATGCACACACTACACATGAAAACACATGAACAAAAATGAATGTATTTGGAAGCTTACATCACACTACATACAAAAGATAATACATTATCAGCCAGCGATATAAGTATGAGTTAAAAACCATAGAACTATTAGCTGAATACATTGGAAATATTCCTGAAGTGTGCAATGATGGTCTTTAAAATATCTGAGCAAATGCACAAGGAACAAATGGGCAAAAAGACCTTTGTAAATAGTAAGGACATGGGGACAAGAAGAGATGTTGTCATTAAAATGAAAAGAATTGTTCAGAATAATATCTTCTGGTAGTCTACAGAACATTGTAATCATATGTCTAACAAGAATTTAATATCAGAATAAAAAATAACAATCAAAATCAAAAAGAGTCAAGGAGGACATGAGCCAATTGTATGGCTCATACCTTTTAGCACTCAGAAGGCAGGGAGATTGTTGTGAACTCAAGATCAGTCTGGTACCAATAAGTTTCAGGCAACTCTGAGCTCCATAATAAAACCCTTTGTGACAAAAAAAAAAAAAAAAAAAAAAAATCAAGTTAAAAACAAAACAAGAGTAAAGAAGTAGAATGAGCAAACAGGCAAAAGGCACCTAACATTGGAAAAACAAAAGTCACTGGTAAAATTTCTGATCTATGAAAACACCTACCGAAAGAGTAAAGTTAGCAAGAAAGTGGAGAAACTGGAGCTTCTGGGCATCACAAGTGAGAGAAAACAGGCAATTCTCAAAGGCTGAGCACAGAATCACACAGGGCAAATATGTAGACAGAGAAGCAGGTAGATTACCAGGGGGTAGAAGATGGAGAAACGGACTAGTATTTTTCCTATACTAGAAAATATTAGTCAGTTCCCAACTAGTATTTTTATGAATTTGTTTGAAATATGGTAGATTTTAGGGGGGAAAATGTGCTAACACTATACAATACCTGAAAGAAAATTTTATCATTAAATTGTACATTTAAAATGACAATGTGGCAAATCATATCTATGCCACCACAATTTAAACTTCTCAATGCCAAGTGCCCTTGAAAGTGAGGAGAAATTGGAAGACTTGTGCCCTGCTGGTTGGGTGCAAAGTGGTTTAGCCCTTTTAGAAAATTTCCCAACTGATCAAGTCAGTCCACATCTGATTTTCTTTTTTGTTAACCCCATACTGTTATTACCTCAAATATCTATCAACTACTGAATAAGTCAACACAATATATTTAGACAACTGAATACTACTAACTATAAAAAAGGAACAAACTATTCATCCACACAATGTAGCCCAACTTCTAAACATATATACTGAGTGAAATAAAAAGGCCAGGCCCCAAATTTACAAAGTGCATTTATACAACTTTCTAGGAAACCCCAGTCTTAAGTGACTTAAAGATCAATAGTTTGGGGACACAGGAAGGAGTGCAGAAATCTCCTCCCAACTTGAGAGTGACTGTTGTGGGTTTTCTCACTTTTGCCAGGGCTCATTCATGCATCTGCACAGTTTCACTGTGCACAGTCGGCTATGTGTCAACCTCACCACAATAAAACAAATACAAAGGCAAGAAGTTGAAAGTGGTAACATGTATGTGTGTGTGTTCCACATGTGTGTTTTTCCTTGGTGGCACGCTAGTTTTCTCTTTATATTTTGAGAAATTCTTAGGAAGAAGCTATAAGAGCTGGCTAACAGGAGCAGCACTGTCATCTGACCGGTGGAGGCTAGCTTCCTCTTATGGAGAGTGTGTCTTTAAGAGCATCATTGTTTTCCAACTTACACACACACACAAAGTGAGCAGAATTACCTGCGTAGAGTCCAGATTTAACTATCCAAAATCTAAAATACGTGTGTGTGTGTGTGTGTGTGTGTGTGTGTGTGTGTGTGTATTTGTTATTGTTGTTTTGTCTTTTTTTCAAAACAGGGTTTTTCTGTGTAGCCCTGGCTGTCTTGGAATTTACTCTGTAGACTAAACTGGGCTCAAACTCAGGGATTCACCTTCCTCTGCTTCTCAAGTGCTTGGATTAAAAGCATGTACTACCACTGTCTGACTGTATGTAATTTCTTTTTCTTTTTTTCAATTTTTTTTATTGGATATTTTATTTATATTTCAGATGCCAATCCCTTTCCCCATTTCCCTTCCCCAGAAAACCCCTATCCCGTGCCCCCCCCCTTTTCCATTTGGCTTTTATACAATTTTTTAAATATTAATCAAGGGCTTTGTAAGTATGGTAATGCTCAATCAGAAGTGTAACCCAGTGATTTTGTTGGAACAGGGAGGATTAGCTAGGATGTGTGTAATTTCTTAATGAAATGATTGTCATTGGAACCAGGTTTCTTTTTTTTTAATTCTAGCTAATAAATATAGCATCTGTTTATTAGATTCAGGGTATTAGCAACTGGTAAAGCTATCTAATTCCAGATGACAGCAAGGTTCCAGTTAGAGGCAACTCCCTTCACTTCATCTCAGGACTCACTTGTAGGACACTCAAACTTTCCTTGTTCCTCCCTACACTGGGTGTGGTGGTTTGAATAGGTTTGGGCCCCATAAACACATGTGTTTGAATGCTTGGCCCATAGGGAGTAGCACTATTAGGAGATGTGGCCTTGTTAGAATATGTGTAGCATTGTTGGAATAAATGTGTCACTGTGAGGTCTGCTATGCTCAAGCTCTGTCCAGTGTGAAACACAATCTCCCAGTCTCCTTCTGGCTGCCTTCAGATCAGTATGTAGTACTCTCTGCTCCTCTAGCTCATGTCTGCCTTCAGGCTGCCATCTTTCCTGCTATGATAATAATGAACTAAACTTCTGACACTATAAGCCAGCCCCAATTAAATGCTCTGCTTTATAAGAGCTGCTCAAATCTGCCTTTCATTGACTCAAATTCTCCCCCATCCCAAGTCATGTAAACTCCTCATCTTCCAGTCTTCCTCTGCTTGTTTTCCACTGTGACCTCAGCAAAATCCAGAATATACAGCATTTAGCTGACAAGTAACTACTCACAACCGTACAACTTTTATACTGAACAAGAGCTATGTTCCTTTCGATTGCTATAGCAAAACATGAGATACTGGGTAAGAAACCAGAAAGTCCAACATCACAGAACCCACATGTAGTGAGGTTCTTTGCTACTTCGTAATATGATAGGGGGGCATTATGTTCCAAGATAATCTTCCTCTTCTTATAAAATCACAAATATCACATGGGAGCTCTACCTTATGACTGCATTCAGTTTTGATTTCCTCCCAGAAGCCCTACCTCCAAATAGCATCAACATAGCAAGTTGGATAGGTTTTCAGCAGACCTTTCAGGAAAAATATCCAGCTACAGCAAACTGTACTTTAATCTGTCTCTGATCCTGGGGACAGCACAGGCAATTTTATTTAATTGATATAGTACACACATGGCAACTGGACCACATAGACTACATAACTGGCCCCACTTAGGGATAAACAAGAAGCTAACATCCCTCTCTGTCACTATTCCTCTTCCTTATCTCTCTCATTTCCTTCAGTGTCCCATTTGAGGAGTGAAGGAGGGAGGCTCACTTCCTGAACCCTGCTGTCTGTGCCGGTGTACCCTTCAGCCACTCTCATCTTTCACCCACAGCCTACAGAAAACACACTGCTAAGATCAGCACTTGAGCCAAGCAGGCTTCAGTAACTTTTCCTACACAAGATGATTAAAACAGTGTTCAACTGGCCAGCCACATGCATTCTTACGAAATTCCTAACCCTTGTGAGGATTAAAATGAACAAACAAAAGGAACCCTTTTTGGTTACAAAGGGACAAGTCTCAGATAGCAGCCTACACTCTCAATGCTTCCCAGCCTTCCATGTGTTTTCTATGGGATGAGAGTTGTCCTGGCTTGGTCCTCACAAGACAGGGAAGAGGTCCTTGGGGCCTGCTGAACATAGAGCTAATGGGGAGCCCTCCTGTCAAACCTACAGCCATTGATCACATGAACTCCACCGAGTTATGTAGACCAAAGGGGGGAAAAAAAAACCAGAAACAAAAACAAAAAACAAACAAACAAAAAAACATAAGAACTGAAGCACAGAAAGGGGTTATGTTAAGAGTTTTTAAGCTTGAAGACTCCTACTATACTCAAAGGTAAGGTCTATTTTGTCCAGAGTCTTAGCACTGGGATTCTGATTATCCAGCCCCCCAGTCAGACACATGTACGAGTAGGCTCTAGTAATGTGTAACAAATGGACATCGTTACCTGCACATTTATTCAAGGGCCTGCACAGGGTATGTACACTCAGCTAGTGGCCCCTCAATTATCAGGGAACGTCAACCAGGGCTAGGCCTTCTGCTGATACTTATTTTAAAATATATCTTTAAATCTTTCTCCTTTAAACCTTCCTAATAAATATAAAATATGGCAAATTATAAGTGTTTGGGACCAGAGATGGTTTTTGGTTGGGATTTCTTTTTATATTGAGATATTTACACAAACATTATGATATATCTTGAGAATGGGCCCAAATCTAAACATAAAATTCATTACATTTGATATATAAGTTATATCCTGAATGCGCTTTTATAATTTTTTTTTAAAATAATTTTGTTTATGAAATGAAGTTTTATAAAATGTGATTTTCTACTTATGGTGTCAGTGATGTCACCAAAAAAGTTTTAGGTCCTGCAGAATTTTGGATTTTTGACTAGGAATTCTCAAGCTGTATACTAGTATTTTGACTTATAAAATAGTTGGGCTTGCATGCACGTGGTAGAGAGTTTGTCTCCCATGTATAAGGACTGGGATTAGATCTCAAGAATAACAGAAAATTGAAAAATGGTTTAACCTAGCATGCATAATGTAATTTGTAAGGAAATAAGCACTCAAGCATTTTTTCAGATTGGGGTACATGACAGGAAAAACTGGAAACCACGATTAACTGTGAGGGCAAAGGACAAACCAACCATACAAACCCAACTGGAACCTCAGATCTCTCATGCGCTGATTCCCTAATAATTAGACCCACCTTCCTTGGCTCTGGGTTGGATTACACACTAAATTCTTTCTGTGGGGTGAGCACTGACAACAGGATGATAGAAAGAGCCCCCAAGTAAGGGTTACAGAAAGACAACGTTCATGGGGAAGGTCCAACCCACATGGAACATGGGTAAGTGGGGCTTACTAGGACCCAGAGAAAGCTCTGCAGAGAGAGGTACTTGGGCCTTCCTTCACTGACAGAGGATCTGATAAAGTGTCCAAACTGGCAAAAATCCAACCATTACTTTGGGTGCAAGAGCTTGGAGCCACCAAAGCTCTTACTGTTTGACAGCACTTGATACCATTCAGGCCCTTTCTCCTGGAAAAAGAACTCACATTTTCATCTCACAGCCACTTACAATATTGCAGTAGCACCAAGAGCTCCAACCAGTCCCGAGGTAGCTAGCTGTGTTAGGTAGACAGTTAGCTGTCTACCAGACAGAGATGGGGCTCTGACCATGTCTATGGGGGATTATCTTAATTAACTGAGGTGGGAAGACCTGCCCACTGTGAATGGCACTATTCCACAGGCAGGCAATCCTGGGTGGTTCAAAAATACAGAAAACAACCTGAGCACTAGCATGTACATATGCACTGATTTCTTTCGAGTCTGAGTCTCTTCTTTCCTGAGGAAGCTGGACCTATGAATGTAGTGTGCAGAAAGGAGAATACCTTGGTTGTGTCTCTCTCACAAGTGAACTTTATATTCTTGTGTGTTGTTTGCATTTGTAAAGCCAGTAGCAACTTCACACCTGCCAGCTGCTAAGAGAAAATTTAGAGCACGTAGTGGTCACAGAGGTTGGAAGGTTGTGACAGCTGGGGTGTAGGTGCACACTCATTCTGTTCGTTCCTATCTGACACCATCCATTACAAGGTCTTTGCATTTTTTCATAAAATACACTACATAGTGGAAGACGGCAGAAGGAGATTCAAGAGACCTTGTGGTCCTACCATGTCCATTCATGCCAGAGTCCTGGATCTGGGTGAGAACTGACTTGAATGAAACCTCAGAGCCATGCTGTACCTAGGCTTCACTCAGCCCCACCTACTGCCCAGCTCCATTCCCCTCAGGCAATGTATCATTCTTCCCTTTTCTACTCCCATTCCATTTAGGGTCAAGGTGGGAGGTCAACCATGATGATGGTGGCCCTCTACAAGTATCTCTGGCAGAATGGTCTTTCTACTAGAGCCCTCAGCTAGAGTTTCAAAACACCTTTTCCCCTTAAACTTCTCATACTGTCGCCAAGAAAAACACCACTGGACACCAATGACATGCATGTGAGGGATGACTGCATGAGTGAGTTTGAGTGGGTGTCCAAGTCAAACTCGGTTGCTGTGTGTGTCTGTCCTTCTTAAGGAAACTGGACAGAATGCTGGCTGCAGGCTTGTGACCAGGACGTAGCAACACAAAAAGAAATGGCCCTGCAGCATCAGCTCTAAGAAGGTTCACCCCAGCAAATAGGCTCCTCGTGCTTCATAGAATACTGTTGCATAGCAACAGGCTCTTCCTACACAGATCAACTAATAATCAACACGAACAAAGCATACCTAAAGACAATTGTATAGAAAGCTCTTAAAATTTACTTGAAATAAAGCTTTTCAAAAGTACTTTTTTTGTAAAGTATAATCTCTCGGGGGGGGGGGGGGGGGCATGCACACATGCACATGCACGTGCGCACATGCAAAAGTGTCTTAGTGAATTATGGAAGGAACAGGAAGGCAAAAACAGAGGGATGGCTATTTCACTAGTGTCTAGAAAGCACGGCAATAAACATGGAGCCCACCTCTGTCAACATGACCCTCACTGCAAAGATGCTGTCCTGCCCTGTGCACAGGAGCCAAGACATTCATGGATTCCTAAGCAAGTGAGGGTCCAGTGGGATTCAATCATCTCCTGCTCAAAAGTCCTACTGAGCAAAGATCCACAGCCCCGGCCAGGTCTCATCCAATACCTAGACTTGTGAGACTCTGCTTTTGCTTCTTGGACTCAGAAGTCCCTTTGTCACAAGCAGCATAACCTGCCTACACAGATAGTGATGTCCACTGATAGGGTAGATCCTTCTTTACCTATCTGTCAATTCACCTGCAAGTTTAAATTTGCTCTCTTTGTGGCAGTCAGTGGGCACCTCCTTTGTAAAATGGTGTTTCCATAACAGGAGTGCTTAATACTCACAAATACTGTGTTCGGAATGAGTGATGCAAACATGAGAACCCCATTTTGCAGATGTTAAAACAGAGGCCCAGAGAGATCAAAGCACTTCTCTGGATCAAAACATAGTCGATGCAGGAGACAGATCTCACAGCTTACTATACCATCTCACATAACTTCAAGTGCCATCCAACCAGTCTCCTCCCTAGGCTCTGTCAATACCTTCCTTCCCATGCTCTTCTGGTGAGCCAACTGGAAGAGGCAGAAGGACAGGCAGCCACAAGCCACAGAAGGTGTGGACTTACATGCACAATATAAGGGCCAGGGCTGCAGCAGCAGGTATGTAGTCCACTGGCTAAGCTCCTCTACCCTGAGAACCATGGATTTTCTTCTGACAGCTATGAACAAGAGAATTAGGTGTCCAGTGTTAAACACTTAAGAGCCAGACATTCTGCAAAAAAATCTCTGTGGTGTTAAGTGTAGGCCAGGAGCTCAAGGCCTCTTCTTTCTTGATATTCTGGTCTCAGCAGCATAAAAAGGCTTTGGTCTGCTTCAGTTCTGCCTAATAACTCAGGTTTCTTACCTCAAGCGCAAAGGGTTTGGCCTTTGATTTTTGTTTTTATCCATTTCTCCTATAGGGCCTGACATTCTAAAGTGCTCTACTAATTTGAGACAGGGAAGAAACCTTTTAGAGCTATGTGTAGGCACTGGCCATGTTAGCCTGCTTCCAGATGCTCCTACTTGCCCCACCCACCCCGCCCTGCTCTATCCACTTCCTAGTCTAGGTTAAAATGAAAGTGGGAAACAAAATATGCAGCAAGGGCTATCTCTTTCTCCATGCCACAGCTACATCACCACACATTCCAAAGAGCCCAGTACACACCATTGTTCAGTGTGGGCTCTGGTACACTGTAGGTCTTTTCAGCTACTTCTCATCCTCGTCTGCCCAACTGACAGCAACATCTATCTTTCCTGAATATTTAATGTGCTGTACACAGGCTACATGGAGTACCTCAACCATCCAATCCCCTTAAACCTCAAGGGGTCTCCTTATGGCCCCTGCCCTATGTGTATTAGGAAGGAAGTCCAGTTCCCATATCTCTCAGGGAAGCAGACTCCTGGAGCCCAGGCCCCACTATTCTGCAATCCTGGAGCCCACTGTGTGTGTTTAATCAAAAAGGGTCACAATGTCTCTGCCAAACCTCTAGGAGAACAGCTAGATTGAGGATCAGAGCTGTCACTTAGTGACATCAACTCACAATGCATGAACCATAGAAAAGTATTTCAGAAACAATCTAGTGAGGGTTTTGTCAATATTTTAAATTAGTGCAGACTCCTTTTCAAATCAATGGCCCCTAAGTGAGTCCCATAGTGTTGTATTGTGTGTAAAGAAATGTATATGCATAGACATTTTGCTCTTCCTAGATTCTTGGCATGCACAGCTTCCCCTTAGACAGGCTGTTCTCTTCTGCAGCATATGACAGTCATCTTTGTGCATGGTAAACAAATAATCTGCTCTGCTCTGGTCTAGAGATCCATTCCTCTATTTCACCAGAGAGCTCAAAGTGCCTTTTTCTAGTGAAATTCTTGAGTCAGAGTTCTAAGGTCAGTGCTATTATTTAGGCATGACATTCTGGCAGCAGCTGCAGCAAAGCATGGGCTGACTGCAGAGACAGACTACATAGCATGATGTAGCACTCTTGGGAAGGCAACTGAAGAAGCCAAGCTATTGTGTTCAAAGTGCAGGAGAGAACAGACACAGCATATAATAAATATAATAATATAATATAATACAATATAATATAATAATATGTATACATACATACATACATACATACATACATACATACATGAAATAAAACAGGTAGGAAGCAGAAGGCTCATGCCTCAATGCTGGGTTTCCTGTGTGACTAAAAAGTGAGACTCTAAAAAGTGAGAGTCTAAACCTAGCCCCTTGCTTGTAAGACGAGGAAGCAACCACACAGTGCCTCAAGCATGGACCCTTTGCAACCCAGAGAAACCTCAGGACATGACCCACCTGACAATAATGGGTCAAAATGTCTATTCCTGTTTGCTACACGTAGTCAAGGAGCCTGCTGGGTCCTGCTGGGGATCAGGTTCTGATCCCACTAGCAGTAGCTGGTGTATATGGGTAAACAGTGGCCACCATTACAGGCAAAGTGTCCCTGAACACAGTGGTGAGTGAGACTCCAGATGCAGGACTGAGCTTGATCGAGAAGTGACTAGACCTTTAATAAAATGCTGTCAGACACAGGCCAGTAGAGTGGAGAGAGGTCAGAATTTAATTTTCCTCAGTGCTCATGCCACAGTTAACTGAAGGCATTGAGTAGATAGTGTAATCAGAGGTAAATTGTTCCCTTTGCTGAAAACAGTACTCATGCTTTCTAATGTTCTTATTTCACAGATGTAGTCTTAGAAATAAAGGCTTATAATGGGGCACGGGCCCAAGCCATAGATGTGCCCTACTCTTTGAGCCCAGCAGCAACCTGCCTACCTCCAACACCAGGTCACAATTCTTTTTTTTTTTTTTTATCATCTAATTTCAGAACATTTTTTATTACCAATACAATATGACCTGCTTTAAAAAATATTTACTTTATAAATTGAGAATTTCAGAATATAATACATATAACACATACGATTCTAAACTGACTCTCAACAGATCTTTGCTCGCTATTTTTTCATTAACAACTGTGGGAACAAAGCAAACCAAGGCCTGGCTCCTTTTATAATGTAAAACAAACACCAACTAGGAAAACACATGATTCTCTTCCAGTGGAAATTAGTCTTCCTTCAAGGAAACTCTATAATCAAAAGTACATTTCAGCCAGGGGTTAAAAGATGTTCTTTCATTATTTCTACAGAAAGTACTTGGTAAAAAGATTTTCTCTCTTGGCAACTAATACTTGAAATTTGACACATTTCTAAAATAAATAAATAAATAAATAAATAAATAAATAAATAAATAAATCCCTCTAGCACAAGTTCTGAAAATTGCTCCACCATGGATTCTGGTTCCTTCTGATGCCCTGTCATTCATAGATTTTAGTAATTAGCACAATAATACACTCACAGTCAGCTTTCTGGAACAATGTAGCTATATATTACTGACCTAATGTTCTCCTCCACTACTACTGACATTTCCAGCCCGAAATTTGTCAAGAGGCACTTTCTACCTCTGGGAGCAGAGTAAGCTGGAACGAGCTCTGAGAGTTCATGGAGATAACCAAAGTGACACTGCACACAGAGTAAATTTCCCCTCTAAAAATACACTCTGACAGTTGAACTGTGCCCCTTAAAAAGTCCTGTGTAGAACTACCAAACATGACTGTATACATGGATCAAGCCTTTGAGGATATGAGTTAAAATGGAGTGTTAGAGTGGGCCCTGACTCATTGTGACTGTCTCCTTATAAAGACAAGAGATGAGGTCACAAAGGAAAGAGCCTGTGAAGACAGTAAAGAAATGGCTACCAACAAGCTGAAGAGAGAAACTTAGAAAAAACAATCCTATCAAGCCCTGGATCTTGACCCCTAACTTCAAGTCTCCAGAACTCTAAAAAATAAATTCAGGTTTAACCAGAATGTGTAATTCTTGCTTTTGGTGATCTAAAAAAAAATGTGTGTAGGAGACCTCAACTACTCTGCCCATGACTACAGCTGCATAGCTCTTAGAGCTGGCAGCTGACACAGGTCAGCAGGTGTCTCCTCCAGACTGAAACTGAAAAATAGCATAGATGACTGAGCAGTGCTGGGCTCTGAGTTCTAGAAGCTGGGATATGAACCATGAGTATCATCCACTCCATCAAATGAGGCATCACTTTCTCTTGACAAGCTGTTTTTCTCCTCCATTCTTTTGGACATTTTCTGTTAAGATTTAAGGGGTGAGTTTCTATGTGCTTAGTCTATGTTGGAAGAGTTGACAGTACTCAGGTTCCATAGGGCCATAATTTTGGAAAGCCTAGTAGACCTGGGTAGCACAGAGCACTTCTTGCTGTTTCTATCAGAGTAGCATTCCAGGAAAACCATCTCCGACCTCAAACTATAATACCAAGCTACACTAAAAAAAAAAAACCCAGCATGGTATTGGCACAAAAACAGATATATAATGATCAGTGAAGTTGAAGTAAAGACCCAGAAATCCATAGACATATGGACACCTTTTATATAAAGAAGCCACAAATACACACTGAAAAGAAAACAGCATTTTTAACAAATGGTGCTAGTCAAACTGGTTGTCTGCACATAGAAAAATCCAAATAGACTGATACTTATCACAAAACTCAACTGCAAACAGATCAAAGACTTCTAAATGGCCAGACACAGTAAATCTGAGAGAAGATAAAGTGTGGAACAGTCTTGAACTCATTGGCACAGGAAAGGACTTCCTGAAAAGAATTCTATTGGAATATGTACTCAGATCAACAATTAATGAATTCATGAGACTAAAAAGCTTTAGCACAACAAAGTACAGCATCATCCAGACAAATGTGCAGGCTACAAATTTTTCCAACTCCAACTCCTACAGAGAACTAATATCTAAAACACATAAAAAATTAAAAAAAAAAACTTAGTAGTTTCTGACTACCAAGAAAACAAATAACCAAATTTAAAAATAGTATATAGATCTAAAGAGAAATCTCAAAAGAAAAAACTCAAATGACTGAGAAATGCTTAAAAATGGTCAAGACCCTTGGTCATCAGGGAATGGAAAATCAAAGCATCTTTGAGAGTTCATCTTACCCTAGTCAGAATGGCCAAGATCAACAAATCAAATAGCAAGTCATGCAGCCAGTGATGTGGAGTAAGGGGAATATTCATCCATCCCTAATGGGAATACAAAGTTGTACAGCAACTAGGGAAACCAGTTTGGGGTTCCTCAGGAAGCTAGGAATGGATCTACCTCAAGATCCAGTCATACTACTCTTGGGTATATACGCAAAGGAGCCTTCATTCTATTAAAAAGACACTTGTTCATCCATAGTTTGTTTGTTTGGTTTTGTTTTCTTTTTGTTACTTTGTAATTATTCTTCTGGCTCTCTTCATAATAGCTAGAAACTGGAAAAAAACTAGATGTCCATCAACAGATAAATGGATAAAGAAAATAAGGTACATTTACACAAGGGACTATTACACCCAGCTGTTAAAAAATTAAATTATGAAATTCATGGGTAAATACATGTTACTAGAAAAATCATCCTGAATGACGTAACCCAGACCCAGAAAGACAAATATGGTATGAATTCTCCTATATGTGGATTTTAGTTCTTACGTAATTGATAAACAAGCTACAGTTCAAATAATCACCAATGTTATATAGAGAGTAAGGAAGTAGAGGGGAGGGATGGATCTTCTGAGAAAGTAGAATAGACAGTTAAGGATGGACTTGTATATGGGTGGGGTGGAAAATGGGAGGAGAAAAGAGAAGCAAGAGAGCAAATACAGAGGATGCTAAAACTAAGGGCCATATGACGGGTCATAATATAGTAATATAGTAGACGCTTCCTCAAGTACATACAATTATAAAGGAGATTAAAAGGATATCACCAAATAAGAGGGGAGACAGAGCCCAGCTGGACATGTCCCATTAACAAAAGAAGTTTCCAGTCTGGACTTGGGTGCATCTAATTGAGTTGTTGGCTAATGGAGTCCCATGGGAATCCCCAGAAAACCCAGGCTATTGCCAAGACTAATTTGTGGCTCTCCACAAACTGACAGTAAGGCCCTACTGATGAAAACGTACATAACTCATTGAATATGGAGAAGTCATGCGCTAGTGTTCATGATACTGGAAGGTACTCTGTACACCACAAAGGGAGAAATATAAGCACCAACCCAGGTACAAACCCTTTAATCTAAAATGGTGTCCTGCAGCAAGATACACTGGGACAATAGTAATGCAGAGAATGAGAGACTGCGTATTTTCTGGCTGTGGGTTTCTGTATTTATTCCCATTTGCAAAAGAAGAACGCTTCTCTGGTGATGGCTGAGCAAGGTACTATTCTATGAGTATAGCAGACTGTCACCAGGAGTCATTTTATTGGAGTGTTCCTTTGGTTTTCTCCTAGAGCCCTGACCTAGTTAGTCTCAGGTTCTTGGCTATCAAAGTAGCAATGGCTGTGGGTTTTATAGAATGGGCTTTGACTCCAATCAGATATTTGTTGTGGGACTACTGAACAAATATCTGATTGGAGTCAAAGCCCATTCTATAAAACCCACAGCCATTGCATCCCTTGTGCTGTGTTTAAAAGGCCTTGTTTTCTTGTTCTCTATCCGCTCTGGCTCACACACTTTCCACTTCCTCTTCCACAGAGTTCTCTGAGCCCTGAGGGAAGGGATTTGTTGGAGACACCCCATATAAAATGGGAGCACATAAAAACTCAGAGACTGTGGCAGCATGCACAGGGCCTACACGGGTCTGTGTCAGATGGGCTCCTAGAGCTGAAAAGAGAAGTGGACACATTATTGACCCAAAAGCTATCTCCAACCCAAAAGCAAAGGAAAACTTAGTTTTTCTCAAAACATTTTTCTCAAAGTTTCTTCTCACTGAAGAAACAAAATACTCTTAATGGCAGGCCCCATGCCCAGGAGTAGATGGCCAACACAAAATGAATTCAGTGGCATCTGTGGAAGTCTTTATCTCATGATGTTGAGACAGAGCATCTTTTTTTAAAAAAACCAAAACAACAAACAAAAAAACCTTTTATGTCCTTTGCGTGTGTATGTTTTAGCTTCCTATTTTGTGTTTTCATGGGATTCCTTTGTATGCAGACATGTGTCTCTGCATCCTCTTGTGCTTTTTCTTTGGGTTTTTCTCCCCCTTTTGTTTTGCGTTATCCTGACTTGTTTGTTTTGTTTTAGCTTATTGTATTTTAGTATTGTTCTTTATATAAGCATACCAAGAGACAGACAAGGTATGGGTCTGGGTGGAGGGGAGATGGGGATGAACTGGGAGAAGTAGGGGGAAAGTAAAACCATAATTTGGATATATTGTATGATTAAGTCTATTTTCGGTATAATAAAAAAATAAATAAAATGTCAGTGCACACTTGGGAAAGGGTGCAGCACACAGTGGATGAAGGGAGTCTAGCTGGACCCACTAGAGGGTGAAGGTATCTTGCCACTTTACCAGAAGATGTCCCAGTGTAGACTGTAAGTATCCCCTAAGTGTTAAAGCAGTCTCCTGTGTGATGCCATTGGAACCTGATAGAATATCTAAGACACTGGGCCAGTTGTCACTGGGAAACAGTGGGACCACTGACCTCTTCTTCTCCCTCTTCTCTTTCTGGCCACAGGTGAGGGAGTTTGCTCAATCTGTGCTCCCAGTGCAGCTTCTGAACCCACAGGTCGTGAACCGACCCCTCCCAAATGATGACTCAAATAAGCTTGTTTGTCTCATCAGTTGGTTATCTCAAGCCTGTGTTTCAGTGAAAGACAAGAAGCCCAGGCTAGTCTCAAATTCACTATGTTGTTGAGGATGAATGAACTCCAGATTCTCTTTCCTGTTCTTCACCCCTCAAAAGTGATTTTGATTTTTGATGCTAGGACAGACAGGCTGATTTTAGTCTTAGAATCTGACCTTGCATAATCCCTTTCCAGCCTTTCTAAGTGACATGACAACAGCCCACAGTACATAGGGTCTCCTGAGCCAAGGCTTCAGAGTCTACTCTGGAGAATTTCCTGCCTAGTGGTCAAGGCTCCTCATACTTGATAAAGGCCGGATGAGCAAAGCAACCAACTATTTGATGTTTTGTCCAAAACAAACCTAGATCTGTAAGCCTTTGAAGTTGACCTCAGTTAGCCTTTCTCACCACACAATGAAAAGCTTACTTTCAGCCCATGACAGGTGCCACGGATGAAAGTCAGTCACTCCAGGTAAACAAGAACTGTTTGTTCTTTTAACTCAAAGACAAAGTTTAAATTCAACATTTGTTTAATTGAATCTTTGGAGTGGGAAGCAAATTGAATCACTGGCTGTTGATCTCAGGGCTTTATACAACCTAAGTGTCCACACGTGAAAGAAAGAGGCAGGGGAGAGAGAGGCAGAGGCAGAAAGAGACAGAGACACACACACAGAGAGAGGGAGAGACAGAGACACAGAAAGAGACAGATAGAGATGGAGAAACAGAGACAGACAGAGACAAAAAGACAGACAGAGACAGAGAATATATTTAAAGGGCTCTGGGCCAATTCCCAACCTATAGATCTTTCCCTTGATGTCCCTAAGTAACTGATTTTGAAGCTTAGAGGAGGCCATTTGCCATCAGAGTCAGTGATATCCACATTTCTTGGCCTTTAGTAGGTGAGAAACAATGGGGAGTAAAGCATTCTGACACATACACTTCAGTATGAGTGACAAAAAATTGCTGTACTGAATCTGACAGGCTAGAGAAGTTTGCTTTTCTCCCAGTCTCAGATTAGTTAAGATTCTCAAAGGGCCCTTAAATCACTCTTCAACACATGAGTCATTCATTAGCATAAAGTAGAAGGCTCGGAATTCATCTCACTATTGAATCCCAGTTTGATCTTGTCAGATACCATGATTCTATCCACACCTGCGTAGGTGACAGCTTTTTTTTTGAAGTCAATTTCATGCCTTGTAAGGTCTGGTTCACATCCCCATCTCACAGCTCCCGTCTCCTCTCCTCTCCTCTACCTGTGGATGGGTGACACTCCAAGACTCACTCTCACCACAAGAACTGAAACATAGCTTTTCTCTTGCTGGCAAACTAAACAAACCATGTTAGGAAAGGCAGAGGTACACTGGTAGACCTCAGAAACAATGGCTATAACTAAAATACAGTGAGCTGGTCTCTGCTATGTTCTGTGGACTTAGAGAAGTCTCTGCCGATAGGGCACTCTGCTCACAAAATAAGTGGGAGACAAATGACACCAGGAAGGGCCCCTTCAACACAAAGCAGAGTGCTATTTAGTTCACTCTGTAGAGGGTGGACAATCTGGTCACACTGACCTGAGGCTTGCACTCACAGCCATGTCAAGGACAAGACTGGGTAATGTTCCTCAGAACATGATCTGAGAGACCCACTGTTCCTAGAACACAATGTTATCAGTGCAGGAAAGATTACTTATTGTTCTGTAAATTTAAAAGTAATGCCAGTCAGATGTGCTGGCACATGCCTGTAATTCCAGCACGAAATAAAAGTAAAGCAGGAAGAAGCTTGAAGTCAACCTGAGCTATGCAATCAGGTCTTGTCTCTAACACTAAAATACAACAAGCAATACAAAATATTTGTACACTTTCTTGTGTACAGACACACACACAAACATACACATTCACACCCACTTATAAACAGAAACAGTATCAATGGGGACAGATCCACTCAAGAAAAACCATCGCCATGCAAACCTTCAGTAAATCAACCGACTCGTAGAGACCACTCATAGAGGGCTCTTCTCCAACAGCAGCAGCCTCTGGACTGCTCTGCCCTCCTCTTCCCACCACCATCTGAAACTCCGATCGCACGCCCTGTGTTTCATGACCCTACTTCTGTTCTGATACTTCCACCTTCCGCTTACCATTTCAACCTCCCATGGGATTCACTTCCTTACATAAATGATATAAACATCAGAAAAAGAAAACGCTTCTAGTTTTGATTAATGCAAAACTAGGGTCTCTTGGTATCCAAACTTGGCAGCTCTCTGAGATCATGCCTTGCGGATGCTCAGTAGATATTTGTTGACGTGAATCAAAATTTGCAAAGCTGTATATGACTTGTGACACTTAGAGAATACCTTATTCTGCAGAGCTGTGTTTGCAACTATTACAGGTGAGCTAGAACTTCTTCCCTGGGCTTCGGTGGAGTTGACACAGCTTCAGGCCAGGTCTGCATGTCTGTCTGGGTGAATGGTTAGTGAAACCCAGAGAAAACCTGAATGTTTCTGACCCCTCCCTGACGGTTCAGACAGCACCTACTTGCTCCAGCTCCACCCGGACAAGCAGTTTGAAACATAGTAGGCAGAACATCTGCATTTGCCTTATTTATCTCTCACACTGGTAACACCATGGGATGATCATTATTTCATAGAATCCATTTTTTTAGAATATAAAAAATTTTAAAAATAATGTTTACTGGACCTCAATTGCAAAGGCATTATAAGAGAATTTAATAAATGTGATGCACAAGTCTGAATGTAATTTTTAGCAGTGGGATTCCTTTCTGAGTTCTTGGATGTTATCACTAAACTCCAAGCTTTAAACCAAACATTTCTCGTTAAGTAAAAAACTCCAAGCTTCCTCTGACAGAGCTTGATGATGGAGCCATCTGCCCAGTCTGGACCCTCATCATTATATCAGGTCTGGGTGAGGCATGACCGTCACCTTCTACCCATCCTATGGCCCCTCAACTATGTTCAGTTTGATTCAATCCTCTTCATTAAACAAACACATTTCCATCTCAGGGTGTGTGTAGTTCTGTGTGACTGCAACAAAGAGCTAGTTATCTTAACATTCCTTCTAACCTTCAGATTACCTTCAAGCTCCTCTTTCTAGAAACATCCCTTGACTGCTGAAGATGGGCACTTTCTCCAGTTTTAGGCCCTAACAGAAGCATCAGCTGGTGGATCTCTTTTTTTACAGTCAAAACAAATCCAACATGTATGAGTGTGTAGGAGAAGTGTTAAATTCTACGTTGTCAGTAGAGGGCGCTGGTGGAAGGTGGAGGAGTAAATGACTAAATCCAGGTTGTGTGTGTGTGTGTGTGTGTGTGTGTGTGTGTGTGTGTGTGTGCGCGCGCGTGTGAGAGAGAGGGGGGGCGAAGGGAAGGTGGGAGAGAGGGAACTTCAAGTCACTTAGCTACACTTTCTCCATGATCTGTTTCAGGGTAACGAAACATAACTTCCGTGGGCTAGGCTGCTCCTCCATACGACCTCACCTTGCCTCTCATACTCAAAGGCTAAGTAGAGCTCCTTGGTGCCACTGCTTAGAAAGCATCTGGCTGTCTTGATTATGGCCCACTGCAGCTGTCAGGGATGTCCACCTCAGGAACACAGAGTGTAGCCTCCTCAATGGCCAATGATCAGAAGGTCTCTTGGTATCCAAACTTGGCAGCTCTCTGTGATCCTCTGCGGTAGACTTCCAGTAAGTTCCAAAAGTACAGTTCCGCATGAACCCTCCCCACCGCCATAGGCTATGAAGTCCCCTGAGCAGAAGCCTGTGCTTTATCTTACACCTGCTGCTTGCAACAGCCACTCCTCTACCTATCAGTCTTTGCTGCTTATCTCACATTACGTTTGCTTCCCATGTGCGCAGAAGTTTTCGCTCCGAGGCAGAATACCTGGCCAATGAGACAGGCATCCTGTGCTCCATTACTAGCACCACAAGAACACATAAAAATCCTTGATAGAGTTTCCCGGATGCAATCATGTATGACTTGTCTCCTAACTAGACTCTGACGACACACTCATCCCATGTGGAAACAGCAAGGTCATTGGTTATTAAAGAAATGCAAACATAAAAACCCCTTCTAATTTAAGTTTTCCTGCAGTCTACTCCTTCCAATTTACTATCTATCAAATGGGTAAAATATTTGACTCTTATATAAATCAAAATCTGGTCCATTCTTCATCTTTCTATGATTTAAAAAGAAAACAAAACAAAGAAGCAAGCAAAAAACAACCACTTAAATAAAGAGAACTTGCATTGTAATACTGCTTTGAGAGGCTTGGCTTGTCAGTTGTTGGGCATTCAAACCCTAAGATTTAAGACTTTTTACTTTCAATAAACAAAATAAATACTTAAATTTCAGAATTATAGTGTGTAAACAGTAATTATGAAAATGAAAAAAAAATGCATCCATATGAAAACCAAAATGTGCATACATCTTGAAAATTTTTGCTGCTGTCCAAGAAGCTGTTACTCGAATGTCAGGTATCTAAATAGTTAGTTTGACCCAATTTGATGAGATAATGACTCAGTTCTATTTGCTTCCTCAAGTCTCCCTAGAGGGTGATAGAGAACAACCTTCTTTTCCTGCTGTGACAAGCACATGACAGACAGTACCTTGAGGGTTTATTTCTGCACTTCCACAGATACAGCCTACCACGGCAGTCACGGCCATCATGACGGCAGACATGTGAAGCAGCTTAGTCACACACACGACATCCGGAGTCAGGAAGTGGATCATGATGGATGCCTGTGCTGGGCTTGTTTTCTCTGCTCTATTCAGTCCAGAATCCCAGGCCATGGGATGTTGTCGCCCACAGTTAAGGTGGATCTCTCACTTCAGTGAATCACATAATTCCTCACAGACATCTCAATGATTTGTTTCCATGGAGATTCTCTATCCCATCAAATTAAAAAGATTAATTATCACACCAACTTTGAATCTTAAGCATCCCACTTACACCTGACTTGTTTATACAAAGCATGATGGAGCTATGAAGGATTGCAGCTGCTGCCCGAGAAGTAAGAGGGGTTTAGGTGAGTTCAGAATAAAAGGCATGAAATGAGTAAGTTCTTTGGAATTAGCTAAGGAAGCATGTGAAGCATGTCTGGTGACCATCCATGACAGCATGTTAAACACGGATGCTATACTCTTGCCTCTGCATTTCATCATCTTTCCCTCAACCTGAGATACTCACGCCTGTTCACTAAAGTCTGCCTCACCCTCTACACCAGACTGCAGTACTTCTCTGCTGCTCTTTGTACCCAATCCCACCTCTTCCTTCCTCCTGGTGAGACACTGAAAACTAGAAGGGAACTTGTGTCCTTTGCAACTGTCATTGCTGCATAGTGTTAGCTCCCCAGGCGTCACCTACTTGTCTCCTGGAGAGAAGGCAGGGGTTTCGTGTTCTAGGACACAGTGTGCCAGGTAAAAAACTTAGACTTAAGCTTGACTTACTACTGCCAAGGCTTAACACACTGCTCTGTATGTGGACACATACAACTACCAAATTTAGGAAAGCACAATGATCAGGCAAGGTCAGAAATTGCATGGAGGAGCCCCTAACAAACAGGCTTGGTAAATATCCTGTTCTTGGATGAAAGTGCTCCACTTAAACAGATGATTGTGTATTTTTGACTGGTATGTGTATGTGTGTGTGTGTTGTGTATGTGCATGTGGGGTGTGTGTATATGTATGTACATATGTAGTACTCTATATATGTTTATACATAGACATTATGTTTTTCACGGTTATTTTGTTTTTAATAATCTCTTCTAACATGGCCCACCTGGGCTTTGAGCTTTCCATCTCTTGCCTCAGTTTCATCAGCCCTGATTATAAACATGCATCATTACAATATAATAATTTTTAAATTTTATGTCTACAGTTTCATAAAACATATTTGGCAGAAAATCAGAGAGGTTTTTGTTGTTGTTGTTGTTGTTGTTGCTTTTGTTTCTTAGTCAAATATAAGTGAGGAAGTTGTAATAGAAACAAGAAAGAGTGGCAAAGGCTTGTAATGAAGTGACATCCATGGAGGCAGCTGGCTCAAACATTCCTGACACAGGTCTCAGCATTAGTCTCCCTTTGAAGCCTTCTCAGAGAGTGAAGTGGTATCTCTGCCAGCAATGGTGAGTGAAGCAAACTTCAAGACATTGTAAGAGTGGGAGGCAGGGCTACTAGACTCTCAGCATTCCTGATCAAGAAACCGCTTCATCCACAATGCCGGTTGCTAACACCAGCCCCGCAGACACTGTTCCTAAGCCCTGTCTACTAGAGAAGTGGATAGGATGATGCCATGTGGCAGAAGAAATCTCCAATGATATCTCCTTTTAAAGCAGGACTCACTTCCTTTGACTACTTTTCAAAGCATCCTCAGTACATGTGATGACCAGACCTGAAGGAGTGACTCAGACAAGCAACGTGAGATAAAGTAGGTTATGACCAGGAGGAGGTTTCTTGACTTCCTTTTAGACACTTACGATGTCTGGGGCCTTGTGTTTCACTATTTCACCCAGTGTTAGCATTGGATGTCCCTTCACGGACTTAAAAGGGGCAATCCTTAAGAACACCTGTGGGAAAATTCCTTGGGGATTCTGCATTTCTTAGCTTGTTTGTGAGTAAAACCTCCCTTCCTTCTCCCCACTCAACCTCACTCTTAACTGTTGGTTAACACATCTGAGGCAGAGCTCAACTTTGGAAGCCCTGAGGCTGAACTGAACAGGACCTTTGAGGAGATAATGTTCCCAACCTACATGAGAACAGGCCGTGACTCTGCTATGCTGCCATTTGGTGACCTAGCACAATGACTAAGTAAACGTGGACTGTTTCAGAATGTTTACTCACAATTCTTCAAAGACTAAATATCATTCTGAGAAACTCATTAAGTGTATACTGGAAATCACAGTCAGAAAAAGCAGTATTCCCACAGGATCAGATTAAGCATAGGCTTAGGCAGGAAGAAGGGCTATCAGACTCTTGGGTAGTAGGAAAATTGGTCCAGCTCAATGATAGAGGCTTTAAAGAGAGACTGATGCCTGTGGTGCTCTGAGAATGCAGACCACTTACAAGCTCCGAGAAGCCACGGACCACTTGCCGCCGCTTCAGGTTGGTCTCTCCATCCAGGTTAGCAGTCTCGATGTGGCACAACCCATCAGGGTCACTGGATGACAGCAGCAAAATGTCCGCAGGTATGATTTCATTGCAGCAAAGACGGACAAAGTCCCCCACTCGGATTTCTTTCCAGTATCGATTCACATACTTCTTTTCTTCCCTAGTGAGAGAGACTTTGGTTAACATGGTTAACAAGATCCAACTATGCTGAATTTGGCTGATGAGTACTTGAGAGTCATTTAAAAATTATTTCTACTTTTTCACAATAAAAAGTTAAGGCTATAAATGTGTATCACTCTATTTGAAATGGCCAGAATGGACAGAAGTATAGGGATGGACTGAAGAAAGTTACTGTGCCTAGAAGGTAGGGAGATGGAGCCTGGCTGCTTAATGAGCAAGGAGGGTGTGCTTTGGGCCTAACAAAGTGTTCAGGAGCTAGACGATGATGTGGGAGCTCAACACTGTGGATACCATAAATGCCATGGGCTTCTTCACTTGAAAACCATCAAAATGACTATGTCCACCCTTGTGCCCCAAAGAACCTAAAGCAAGGATTCATAGAGATCATCTTATGTTCACTGTGGTATGACAACAGCCACAATGTAGAATCAACACCTCCTCCCATTGATGAACAGGCAGACAAATACAGTGCACATACAGTGCAATATTACCGATTGCTTAAGAAAGAAAGCTAGAATGCAGGAGAACCTGGAAGATATTGTGCTAAGTGAAGTGAGAATTCTCAAAAGGACTATCTTACGCCTCCGCTCATGAGGGACCTAAACCAGGTATATGTACAGAGAAAGAAAGAGATATAAAGTTACCAAAGGCTAGAGGAGGAGAAAAATATTTCTCTTCATGGGTATAGCTGCTACCTGGTGATGATAAAGTTATGGAAATAGTGATGATTGTTTAACTGCACAGCATCATTAATGCTGCCAAATTATACACTTAAAATAGTTACAATGGCAGGTTTTGATATGTGCCACTTTTATTTTTTTTAATTTCAGAAATGTAACTTAATTGTAATGGCAATCGTTATGTTACGTTTAATTCACCAGAAATAAAAAGAACATAATTTAAAAACTTTAAACCCTGTGAAATAATATTGCACCTCTTTAATAAGACATTCAGTGGTCTTAGAGCTCTTGTGCGGGGCTGGGAAGTAATCTCTGAACAATGCCACAATTCAGTGACTGGTCTGCAAAATGGACACAAGACCAGATCCATCTTCCCCATTGAATCAAGAAGAAACTCATGACATCAGCTACGGTCACCAACCTCTGTAACCTTCAGAATGTGCTCACTATGTCATTCAAAGCAAACTTCTACTCCAACACAAATGTCACTTTTAACAGTTTCTTGGATGTCAAGTATAGAGTGTAGAAAGCTGGCTGTGAAGACTTTCGGCTGCCTTAAATTCCACACTGAATTTGAGGAAATCCCCACAGACTTCAAGGGTTGCCTGCTATAGGTGTCACCTTCGGCTTCTGTGCATCCCTTTCCTGACTCTCTCTTCTCGTCTTTCTCAGTCTGGATCACTGGTTCTTGATACAGAAGCTGTGCTGCCTAAGCTGGCCTCAAACTTCTGAACTCAAAAGTTTCTTTTCTGGACTACACCAGAAACTCAAGTAGCTGGAACTGCAGGTACACACCACCACTCCTGGCTATTCTTCCATTTTAAGCTTCTATTTTCTTATAGTTTACTACTTCAAGATCCACCAAACCAACTATGCACAAAGTACAGCACTGGCCATTATAAAACAAGATTTAAATGTAGCTTCTAACCTGGAACATAAATGCAAAGAGAGACACAACCACTAGAGAGCATCTTGTGGGCTGTCACAATCAAGCCCAAGTAGTTGACCATACACCCCATACAACAAAACGTGCTTCCATTTGTGTCCAGTGTTATGATCATATAGACTTACTATGTTTAGCCAGGGAACTTAATGGCCCACTGATCACACTAAGATTCCCTGTGCCTTTCTCCATCCCACCCAGAAATGGGTAGCTATGAGATAGCACATAGAAGTGACACTCCATCACCATCAAGTTGTCATGTGAAAGGACTTCAAGGACTGGAGACAAACTGGCTTTTGTGACAGAGACAGTCTTGAAATAACCCAGCAGTTCTTTATTTGGTGGGAGATTAATTAATTAATTAATCAATCAGTGTTGCACCTTTTAGTCACTTACAATGGGGATTTGTGGGGTCATTGTAATTATAGCCCAGACCTAACCAATGGGAAAAGGTGGGCAAGAATACCTTATCCTGAATGCAGAAGTCTTGGAACCTCCTATATGAGGACAGCTCGTACCTCTGCCTGGCAAGACTCAGAGCAGACAATCTGGCTAATCCCTGCTGGTCATAGAAAGTGTGATAAGATCCTGTTTGTTTGGTGTTTAGCACTTATATTTGTGATTTTTATCATACAGCCATAAAACCAACACAAGTCCACGCTAACTCTGACACCAAGGCCAGGGCCCTCCAGCCTCCCTGCTACCTCTCTGCTCTCTCTTCCTCCTACTCTACTTTCCACCTTCTTTTCCCCCTCTTCTCTTGCCCAGGCAGCTCCATAGTCTATATATACCAAGCACTAAACAAGAAATATGCCAGCATGTAGTTTTACAATGTCCATGCCTGAGAAAGAACTACCTCATGAAAAGGAAGTGTGCTTCACCAGATGGTGAAATGGCAGGTAAACAAAGGGACTTGACAGTGTACAGCCATGAAACATGAGGTGGGCTGTGGTCACACATCATAAATCATGGTCACTCCAGAGGAATGACAACCAGTTCTTCTGTTAGCTGGGTTCACCACTCACGGATACAAGAGGGGACTAACTAACAAAAAAAAAAACTGTCAACCTCAGAAGAGTTCAGAGTACAATTATCAGAGAGAAAATATGTGTGGTTCTTGAGACTTAATGACTACCAATGACTGGAGGGGTCATAGAACCTAGACCAGTGGTTCTCAACCTTCCTAATGTTGTAGCCCTTTCATATAGTTCTTCATGTTGTGGTGACCCTGAAGCAAAACATTATTTTCATTGCTACTTCATAACTATAATTTTGCTACTGTTATAAAACATAACATAAATATGGTTTCTGATGGTCTTAAGTGATGACCCCTGTTAAAGGTCCTTCAACTTCTCCCTCAATAGGTTTGTAACCCACCGGTGGAGCTTCGCTGCCCTAGAGGAGAACTTTCTGCCTCATTTCTAAACCAATTTCTTTTCTAACTATTCTAAATACTTACTGTTATACCTACAGATAAGTGTAGTTCTCACTCCTCATTAATGAAACTTTTTTTTTTTTTTACAACAGAGACCATTACAGAGAACAAATGGAGACCACTATAGAATACATAACTCATCGGACTGAACAGAATAAATGACTGTGGTATGTTCAGCCCCAGCTGATATGTTTACAAAGCAATCTTGACATGTAAGGCTCAAGGCATATTGGAAAGGAGGTGGAAATATTGTGTAAGTCAGAAGATCAAGATACCTGCAACAAAACAGTGTTATCTAGACATGACAAGGAAACTGGCACCCGTTCCATCTTTACAACATGGATGCCTAAGAAAGACCTGCATAATGATCACACCAGTGGGTGTGCTCATGGAGATGGGAGAAATCTCACGAGAGCTACAAGCAATCAGTGACACCTGAAAGAGAAATTCAATTTCCTCCAGTGGCGTGCTCCCTGATAGGTTACCATCCAATCCCAAGTAATCATCCCTAAACACATGAACACAGGAGCAACACTAAATGGACTCAATGATTTGTTGTTTTTGTTTCGTGTGTGTGTGTGTGTGTGTGTGTGTGTGTGTGTGTGTGTAACAAAAATGAAGAGATCATGAATTTGAGAGGTCGCAGGAAGAGTTGGTAGAAGAGAAGGAGTGGAAATTAAATAAATGCAAGACTCATGTATAAAATTCTAAAAAAAATTAAATAAAAAGTATGATGATAAAAGTAAGAAACAAAGAAGAAAATAGTAAAAGAATGCCTTATGCTTAAAAGAGTGAGGCCTAAGGCTACAAGCATAAGCAAGTCCTTTCAAGCAAGGCAAATATCCTGCCACCCTCAGAATGGGGTAGAAATGTTGCCTGGTCAGTCAGCCATAAATCACCTGTATCCCTGTGACATCACCTTTCAGCCTCTGTTTGCTCAGCTAGAAAGTGAAGGCGTTAAACAGAAATGAGGGAATCTGCAGTTTTCTTCAGGAGAAAAGTTGTTAACACCTTACAATCCAGCACACATTGCCTTCTGATATCACCTGAACCTTATCTGTCTTTCACAGGTACTCCAGGGCTGAAGAAATCTTGCGTAAGAATTAGAATGACCAATTTCACTTAAAGGAAAAAATAAAATACGATCTCTTAATTCACTATTTTGATCATTGGATTAAAAACTTGGCTGAAACTACTTTATTTATAGAAATCGTGTTTTTAAGACTATTAAAAGTACTATAGAATTTAAAGTAATTGCTCTATTCAGTTAAAAAGCACTTTTATTTTAGGAAAGGAAACTGATATTACTCCTTTGTAGTTCTTCATAAATTCAAGATTTAAGCACTAATTAGAAACATATATATCATGATTCCCACTTAGTATATAATTCTCCTGGCTCCTCAGTGTCTTAATGGTGAGAGGGGTCTCTACTGTGCATTTATTTATCTTTCAAAAGAGAAGGTTTACTTTTAGAATGGAACGAACATGGAGGAAGCTATAAGAAAAAATTGAGAGATGGTCCACCTCCATTGTCAATATGACTGGGTTTTGAATTACCCAGGAGAAATACCTTAGGAGTGTCAATGGAGGCATTTCTAGAGATTTTCAACTGATAGGAGAAGATCGTCCTTGAGTACGGCTGGCACCATTCTGTGGACTGCAGTGACAGACCAAGTAAACTGAAAAATTTAGAAAGCAGAACCAGCAATCATGTTTCTGTACTTCCTGACTGTAGATGTAATGTGAGCAGCCGCCTCACACCTCTGCTGCCATGATAGACTATACTCTCAAATGGTGAGCCAAAATCAACCCTTTCTTCCTTTCATTGCTCTTAACAGGTATGTATTTCCAAACTGAGAGCAGTAACTAATACAGGAAATAAAAGTCTACTCTTCTACTTCAACGGATTGCTCTCAAGAGGATTCATATTTAGGCTATTTGCCCTCACAAGTAAAGGAATAAAGGGTTTGGTTTGGTTTGGTATGCTGGGTGAAGACAGAATCTGGTGTTTTGCACAACCAGTTAATACCTTGGTAGGCTATTGCTGTTCCATGTCAATGAATAGTCATTGTAACAATTCGAACTATCACTATCCCTGTGTCCAGCATGGTCTCTGAATTTGTAAATGTAATGGTTTCATCTGTAAGAGTTTTTCTATGCTATACAGGAAGGTGTAAGAATAAAAAGCACACTCACGTCTCACTTGGTAATTAGTCCCTCTTCATAACGATGCTGCTGCTATCAGCACAAAGTGCCACGAGCTTTTGTCATGGCATGCTGTCCATGCTCCTGAGAATGCCTATAAACATTACATGGGACCACAAACACCCATGCATGTCTTTTCTGAGATCCTCAGAAAGATGTCGGATGTTGAAGGAAAGAAAGGCCTTGATCACAGGATTAGGGGGTGTTGAGAGGACAGACACCAGCAGACTAGAGCAATGAAAGACCAAAGGCAGGTTCACAGTGACCCTGACATTGTGGGCAGCTGAGAGGCACTATAGCATCAAACGAATCCAAACGGGTGAGGGATATGCCCAAATTTGGAAGGTGAGCATAGGGTTCCATGGTGCCTACCCATGTCCTGTGGGCAGTGAAAGCAAGAGACTAGAATGCTATGCATTCTGCACAAAAACCCTGCCTTATCCTTCCATGCTGAGGGACTGCAGCTGTAAAACAGTTCTGGAATGTGTGCCTGGAATTGCCACATCCTCTAGCTTTTGGAAACTGTAGCTCCCCAAGTCACCCCTGAACACAGAGGGTCATCTTTGCAAACATCTGGCATGCATTCATCTCCAAAGAGACTTACTCAGCACTCAAATACATCAGACTGTTTAGTCTCTTGAGACACACAACTGTTCTTCAGAAACAGCCTTCTAGGCAAGGGCCATGGATACTCCAGAGTGACCAGTGCTTTTATTTGGGGTCTACAGTGAACTCCAGCTGGTCTAGATGCTTTACACTGTAGGTTCTCTCAGCACTGAGACTCCATCATCTTAGTCCTGGCAGTAATTACAACCAAAAAGTGAACACAGCTCCCTCCACACCACACCAGATGAAGTCACCACATAGTCTGATCTCCAGCCTGCATCTTAGGAATCTTTCTTTTGGTCCTAACAATGATTCTAAAGAGACTGAGCAGTCCATTGTCACAAACCCGTGTCACTCTGGGATTCATGATGGCGAAGGTTTGACCGTAAAAGTACATCTGATCTGATTTATTGGCCTAAAGAAAGAACGTCTTTGGAAAATGCTAAACAAGAAACTCTACCATCCCTGACCATTTGAAATTGTGCAGCCAGAGACTTGTGCAGTCTGAGAATGCATATTGTTATGCGTGCTAAAGACAAAGGCAGCTGAAGCAAACATCGGAGGGAGAGGCACAGAACAGCAATTCTAGTTCTTTTTGTCAAATTGCCTACACATTTGTAAACAATCAGAGGGACCTCATCCAAGGCCAAAAGACACTAAATTATAGTTTGTGCTACAAATTGGCACATGTGCCCTAAATAGGCCTGAGCAGACTGAGAGATAAGCCATTATTCCTGGACCACATGTTTCCAGAACTATCTGAGCTGTAGTTATAGAAGGACAGTGCTCCACTGTGGCCTCCCACTCTGGGTGCTTCCCTTTGGAGTTCTCTCTGAGGTAGAAAGCTGTTTTTTCCCCTGAGTGACAGCTCTAAGCACTGCTTCCTCCTTAGACAAATCAAACCTGATTGCAGAAGAAGCCACAGACCTGAGGTTTGTGTCCCATGTGGTACATATTCTCACATGATTCTTCTACAAAGCCATTGACTTCAGAGTGATCAACTATTGCTGATGATGCTGCCCATCTGGCCAGTTTTTCACTTAGAGTCACAGAGCCAGGTGCATACACACTCTCCTCTGAGTTGTGACTCATTCTCAGAACCAGGCTCCGGGTTCTCAATACCTCAGCTTCCTGATCGATAAAAGAGGAAGCTAAGCTAGTTCAGTCTCCCAGCAAGCCTACCCCTTCACACCAGACTTCCCATAACTCTTTTCCCGTAGCCCTACACACATTAACCTCTGCTGGCACCTGACAGCTGGACTTCACCTTGCAGGCTGCTATGTGTGTGACTTTTCCCCAAAGTTGCCTTTGAGGCAAGTGTTTTCATTGTAACTAATAAGGTCAGAAGCCCCACAAATGAGCCAGGAGTTACCTCTTACAGTTGATTTGTGGTATGGAATTAAAACAAAAGCTGGCACATTGTTTGCGAGAAAGACACTGCAACTGTTCACAAGATTTCAATGAAATAAAACATAGAGGTACAACTTCAATATGATCATATAAAATATAACTACATGGTTAGGGTCTTCTCTTTATCCTATTTAATCACAGTCCATGTAACAGCAGGTCTTTTATAGACAACATGTTGGCTTCTAGTCTCTGTCAGCCTGTATTTCCTGCTAAGACATCCTACTAAGACATAGTGGGCTTATTACCACTAAAGTGGTTACATTTGTTAGACTAAAAGAAACGCAGTTGGTCAAGCATGCCTGGATGTGTCCATGTGTCTTGTTTTATAAGCACTCAGATGTGTTTATATACTCCAAAGTGCATCATGGTCCGGTAAATTTAAAGGTAAAATATCTCTGAGGGAGTATGTCATAGAACTTATTAAGCAAATAGAACAAGTCTTTCTGCAAGAAATATAAATTTTTTTAAAAAAAAATTAAATACAAGCCAACAATCACAGAATGTGAGGAGAGGGGATAAATGCATAGAAAAAGGCACAAGTGGGCCACAGAGATTTACTGAGAGGAGACAGAGCACCAAGAGACATTTCAGAACCTAATAATCCATTACAGGATGTGCAAACTGCTGGAGAGTTCATTTCATCCCGGATGCTGAGTTTTCAGAGACCCACAGAATGTACAAGTACAACCACCTCATCAGCATCGGGCGTCACCTGCCGACCCTGATGAAGCACACACTCACTGTCTCCCAATTTGCAATCTTAATCTGCTCCCAGATAAAACTGTCTTTGCTCTAATTCAACCTTGTCTGTGATCTCTTGGTTTACAGAGTCTCCTGAAATAAGTAGTGAGATGGCTTCCTGCTATTGGAGTAGTAAATCCTCTCATGTGATTTGTTTTTCAGATGATGGACAGACAAGTGTGTGTATACATACATGTGTGCCTGTGTTTACAAGAGGAAAATGTAGAAACGAAAAACCAGAGATAAAGAGATGGAGTCCTAAAGAAACAGAAATTTACACTTTTAACTTTATCTAAATGTTATATACCCTCATTACTCAAAAAAGAGGGAAACAGGAAGCCCAGAATAAAAGATAAATGCTTTAAAGGGATTCACAGTTTCAACACCACAGACATTCTGAGCTGGGCAGTTCTGTTTCATTTCCCACTCCCAGTACTGGATACCGAGCCCAGGATTCACACATACTAAACAGGTATTCTACTACTGAGATAGAGCCTCCCTTTCTTTTTTTCTATTTTTCTTTTATTTCTTAATTTTGTGACAGGGTCCTAATAATAGACAGGGCTGCCCAGGCTATCTTTAAACTAGCCATATTACTGCCTGGGCCTACCCAGTAGCTGGGAACCAGGTAGTAACTAACTGCAGAAAGGTGTCCCCATATTACAGGACACTGAATAGTACTCTTGCACTTAAAAGATGCCAGCATCCTTCCTCCTAACTGGAGAAGTCAGCTGTGGAAATTGCCAAAAGCCTCCTGGGCATCAAAATTGGCCCTGATTGAGAGGTGTTACATTGAAGCACTTAAGAAAAATATTCTGGAAAATGAATTATTAAGTAAACACTTACAGGAGCAACATATTTTAAAAATCATGTAGGTGCGAACTCTTCACTGAAACGGAATGGGCAAAATCTGAAGCAGAAACCTGAGCCAAATGTATTATGTAACACCCGGGATGGCTCTTCCTTCTACCACAGCTCAAACATCTGCTCTTTCAGCACCATGTGCTAACTGATTCATAAGCTGACATGAAATCAGAGACAGTGAAAGATGATGCTGGGGGTGGCTCTTCTGAACCGAGCCTTCTAAAACTACTAAAAATACCATTGTCTAAACTATCAGCATAAAATGTACTTTCTGGTCTTACATCATTAAAAGTTGATCTCACAGAAGTAGAGAAAAGAGGGAAAAAAAAACAACAACAAAAACCAAAAAAAAAAAAAAAAACCAGACACCACCAGATGAGAAAGGGAGGGGAACTGAGAGAAGCAGAGAAGAAGGCAGTAGACAAGTCAGTGGGAAGGTTGGAGGAGAAATAGTTTGGTGGATATGTGCTAAGTTTCAGTTATACAAGAGAAATGAATTCTGTCTTGTACTGTATAGCTGCATGACTCTGGGTAACAATAACATATACTTCAAGAAATCTTGGAAAATGGACTGAACTTTTCACCACAAAGAAGACACAGTTAAATGACAAGATCCACATGCTCCTTCTGACTGGACGTTACACAATGTTCATTGTCAAAACATCAGATGATACCCCATAAACAGGTGCAACTTTGGCATGCCAATTAAAAATAAGTGAGTAAAAATGAAGAAGAAGAAAAACACATTTCCTAAATTATTTTTTATTACAAGTGTCCTAAACGCAATACATCAAAATGAATAGAAGAAGTAAGCATGGAAGCACACAATCTACAGTCAAGCAAAGGGGAACTGAGGCACGAGGCTATTGAGTCTGAGCCCAGCTTAAGCTACCAGACAAGACTCAGCTCAAAACAAACAAACAAACAAACAAAAGAAACAAAATAAATAAGATAATTAAAATAATGGGAAACACTGGCTGCTCCAAGGTAAAGTCAGAAAGCTTTGTGCCATGTCTCAGCAGAGCTCAAGCAGACATGAAGCCCCTTGGCTTCTTTGGGAGCAGGCCAACAGGCCAAGTTTCCCAGTCCAAGAAGAGGGCAGACCAAACTATTTAAAGAGCACAATTATGCATCCCAATATGATGCTGAACACTCACAACAAATGACTTTTTCCTAGGAAATATACCAGCCCAGCAGAGCAAAATGATACCTGAATCAAGATTCGAATACAAACTCTGTGAGTTTTAAAACACACAGCATCCTAAGCTTGATCCCCAATACTGTACGAAAACAAAATTCAGTTTTGGGGGTTTGGGGTTTTTCCTTGTTGTTTTGTTTTGTGTTTGTTTGTTTTTTAATAGAAGCCTTCTGCATCCTTGTACAGCTTTCAGGGACTTGGAACTGACTAGAACAGTTAGGTAGTAGAGAGACCCAGACAGAGAGAAAAGCTAGGACTGGCTTGTCTGTGTTCCTTGTTGGACAAACACCACCACCCTACAAGCTTGGTGTGTTTGTTATATAGAGTTAAACAAGGGAGGCAGTGCTATTGTACATAGCAGAACAAGAAGCTAGAGTTATTATAAACAGTAGAAACAAAGAAGCCAGGTTAATATATACAAAAGGATCAAAAAGGCTGGGTTATTACATAAAGGTAGATCAAGAAGGCAAGGTTATTATGTGCAGAGAAACAAGGAGGTACAGTTGTTATACACAGCTAGATCAAGAAGGTAGGTTTAGCTAGTCTCAGTAGGAATAGTCTCTTTGGAGGAGCAGTTTGTATTCCATAGACATCCCAAAGAGAAATAGATATGGTAGACACTGTGCTCATGCACTACAATATCCACACATGGACGAGAAGGGAAGGCATTGTCATTGCCCTCTGAGTCTCACCCCCAGAGAAGAGGTATTGCCATGTCCTCCATGGGTCTGGGGCTCTGAGGTCCTGGGCATGGCTGTACCCATGTCAACAACACACACTGCCTATCGACTGCACTCACTCCGGCTTCCTCTTCTCCTTACATAGATCCAGTACTGTAACTGTTATACTTATCTCTCAGGGCTGTCTTTAGTCCTTTCCGTCAGAAGTGCTTTCACCACTTCCCCTTCTGAGTGCTCACTGCTCTCTGCACTGTTGTAAATATTCTTATGAGGCTTGACTTCCCTAGGTGTGAGTTCTGTTGTCTGACTCCATCCTCTCCTGAAGCGGCCAGGTCAACAGTTACTGTTCTTGCTTCTCAGGCTCAGGCTCTGCCTGCTTTCTAACATGATGCCAGGTTCTTTCCCAAGGCAAGGTGAAGTGGTGCCCCAGGAATCAATAGTAGAGCTTCCCGTAGTTCTTTCTGGCAGACTTTGCCATGATAAGCAAGGAGAATCAGGCCAGGGTAGGAGAGGCAGGCACCCTTCCTTGTACCTTTCCGAGTGGTGGTCCCCTAACCTCTGCAAGCTCTGCTTCTCAGGACTGAAATCAGGGCTCTCCTGTGAATGTTTGTCCTGAGTCCCTACAATCAAGTAATGTGACCACTGCTGCCCACAAACCTGTATGTAGTCAAGTCTGTTCCAGAAGCCTGGACACATGGTGCCCCAGGTATGCGGTAGGAGGAGGAGAATGCTTAGTGCAAACCACCATTTCTCTAACGCCCCTTCTTCCTTCAAATCTGAACTACATGTTATAGGACTTGATATCAAGTGCCCTCCCTCCCTTCCACCTTATGAGAAGACTGACAGCCAGAAAGGCAAATGGGCTTTCTTACACACAAAGAGAAGCAGACTGCATCCATGATGGAGATGCTGCCTGAGGCATGCTGCAGTCCCTCACTGAAAGCACCCCCCTTCCAACCCACCCAGTGCCACTCTAGGTGCTACCTTCTCTCCACAACACAAAATTAGACATGATAAAAAGCAACCTCTTTTCAACTGTCGACAAAAGAAAAAAAAATTCTAAAAATACCACCAGAGAAATATCTGCTGATAATATATTTACAGCAAATGTCCTAAATCATGGCAGGCTACACAATTATGATCACTCTGGGATCATAAATAAACAAGGCATGTCTTGACGGATGCAGACACTGGAGTAGAAGAATTATTGCATATGAAATTTTAAAGTGCCACTAGGATGCAATTCCTTCAGATGCCACTTGTGGGGTGATAACATACATATGTGATTTAAGCTTGGAGTTCACCTCCAAGCTTTCTTCAGTAAAGAGAGGTGGCAGCACATAGAGAAATTGCCCTCATCAATTACATACAGAGAATAAGTCATGGTACTAGAATGCACTGCAAACTTTGTTTCCCTCTCAGCTAGTGTCCATCCTCTAAAACTGGAGGGCATGAGTGGGAACCCCAAGATGACTACATTGTCCTTATTGTGTTCCTGTGAGCAGTGCTATCCTCTCTCCAAAAAATGAAGATGATGAGAGGCAAAGAAGGTTAATACAACACCCAGCTGGGAGTCATTGAAAGCCCTCAAATAGATTAACTCCCATCTTCTAATTTTAGGTTGTCTGACTGGAAAGAATGCCGAGAAATTCATGATGCTGAGCTGCTGTTCTTGCCTATAACTCTGAAAAACTACACTTCCCTTTCCTTAGAGAAAGTAAGTGCTTTAGAAGTGGTTATGTGTCAGTGTCTTATGTACCACCCTGGCATGCAAAGACAAGCCAGGTGTGATGGTACCCACCTGTAATTGTAACTCTCAAGAGGTTGAGGCTGAAGGATGAGTTCAAAGCCATTCGTTATAGATGGTACGTCATAGATCTAGCTGTGACCCTGTGTGCATCCACAGCTATGATTGGAACCTGAAGGGCTCCACAGGGGGACTACAATGCTTTTATACATACACAAATGCCTTGAAGATGAGTCACTAGGGAGGACTGTCGTCCTCCATGGGCACTGTGGGACACAGCCTGTACTAATGGATCAATCTATAGGTGACCCTCACAGTTAGAAGGGCATTAGCAGGTGGCTACAGCCACACACATCCTAAACAGGCATACTCTAACCAAAGGCTGCCTGCTTCCTCTGGGACTGGCTGGCCAGGCAGAGGGACAATTTGTGGCTGGAGTAAAGCCGTGGCAGCAGGAATCTGAGTTCCTACTGGACAGGTTTCCTTTTTCCTGCATTTAAAGAAACAATTCTTTCATTTTTATGGTTTAGATTTTGAAATGATTAATAACTGTCAATATACATGTATGGGTACAATGTGACATTTTGATATATATGCACAGTGCAGTGATCAAGACAAGCTGTTGAACATTATAAATCATCACACATCTTTGTGTGTTTAAAGAGGGGGAAAGTTAAAATCAACTCAGCAGTCTTGAAATAGACAGTTAAGTATTGTCACCAACCATGCTGTACAACAGATAACCAGACTTATTCATGCAATGCCTTAAACCTTGGATACTTTAAACAATAGCTAGATATTCCCTAATTTTTAATCACATTTATTTAGTGTGTATATGTGTGTGTGAGAGAGAAAGAGGGGGGGAGAGAGAGGGAGAGAGAGAGAATTTGTCATAGTCAGCTCGCTCTACTATGTGGTTCTCTCTGGAATTGAACTACAGTTCTCAGTCTTGTAGGCAAACACTTATAGCCTCTGAAACATCTTGACAGCACCAAGGCTAGGTATTCTCCCTTCACTGCCAGTCCCGGGCCACCCGACTCTGCCTGTCCCTGTGCAGGATTTTTGTTGTTCCACATTCGTACTAGGCACCTCAACCAGAACATGAAAAAGGTTTTGAGTGTCCTCACAATTCCACAAAAGAAAGATTTTTATCAGGTTTCATGTGACATGATGCAGTCAAAGCAAAAGTGTGTTGAGAATATTGTACAAAATGACCTTTATGCTATGTACAAGGGGCATACAAAATAAGTAAATGACAATGACATTCCTGCTTAGACTTGTGCCCTAGCCCAAGACAATTCATTGGGTATACATAAACATCCAAGTCTGGGAAAAAAATCTAAAAAATGTTGGTACTATAAATTTCCGAGAAGGGATCATCACCCGTTGAGATAAGCAGTGTTTGCCTACAGTTAGATTATTTCACACATGTCCTTGAGATTCTTCTGCATTAAAACCCATTGCAGATTTTTTTTTTAAAAAAAAAGATTAATAAAACACAAGTCTCTGGACTCCTTGTGCCACTGGCCAGGTTTGGAGAAGCCCTTACTAGTCCTGTGGGAGTTCCAGGCTCTAGATCCCCACACACCTTTCAAAGATTCTGTTCACCTCAACTCTAGTCCCTCTTTCCCTTCTCTCCCACTTTGCAAGTCTGTACTGTTATTTTTTATTTTAAATTACTATTTTAAAGACTCTCTCACAGAGTTGAGACATCTTCAGTCTGTTCTAGCACCTGACTCTTCAGCACTGGACAATTGGAAGAGGGACCCCAGGCTCTACCAAGGTACAGTGTCTAGGGCAGATAACCCCAAGAGTGTTCCTTTACATGAGTACTTGGCACCCATAACAAATAGCGACTGTCTTCTCATGGGAAATGGGGACTTAAAGATACCCCCTCTGAACTGCACAATACAGCCAAGCATCACTTTCACCCTGAGCATTGGTTGTATGTCTAGGTCACACTCTACAATGACATCTGTCAAACCAGAAGTGTGTTCCCCAGAAAGATCACCCTCTGCTACATCAGGTTTCTATGAAAAATGAGATAAGACTTAGCTGTGGTGTACTTATAAAAATGTAACCCCTACATTTTTGTTGGACCCCAAACTTGGGAAGCTAGACTCTTAATAGGACAAGGGGTGGCCCCTCACTGGCTTCCTTCCTCTTCTTGTCTCTGATAACACATAACCTGATGGCAAAGCTTGTCTATGCCACCCACAATGGGTACGCTTGGCCACAACAATCCTGCTTAGTGGAAAAAAATGAACCCCAAAGCCAACAAAATATTCTGGTCTCCCTGGTGCAAAATGTACATTGGAAGTACCTGGAACAATGTGTCCCTCCTGCTTAAGGGTCTAAATCCCAGGAAGAGCCACACCCAGATCAATTCCATGTCCTCCTGTGTAAAGAGAGGCAGCACATACTGTCAGCACTCTTCTACCTCTGGCCAGAAGTCTGGAGGGGCTCCCAGGACCCTTAAAGATGGCTGTATAGACCATCTGTTATAGAAAAAAGGCACATATGAATGCCATATCCTGGGAAGACACAAATATCAAAAGGTATGGGAGAATCAGGATATCAGATGGCCTTCCCCAGCCTGTCTGGACAGTTTACAGAATGGCCAGGGCACACAAAAACAAAAGGGAGCTTCAAATCACCAGCAGAAAAAGGAGCCTATTTTTCTGCCTGTGAAGTGCTAGATTGCAATCTGGCACAACAGTTTCCAGGTTCCTATGGCCAGAGAACACGGCAGTCTGAGGACACACAGCCCAGCCCTCAGGACATCTGACAGATGGCCAAATCCCCTCTCTTAGATCTGACATGTCCCCTCAGATCCACAAGCCAGAAAGAATAATCCCACCTGAAGGTCCCATTTAGACCAACAGGTTTCTTTGGCTTCACCAGAACTGTTTCCCTCCTTTACAAACGAGAGGTGGGAGGCTGAGCAAGTCTTAGGTAGCCAGCAAACAACTTGAGATGAACCACAAAAGTTAAAAAAAAAAAAAAAGAAAGAAAAAACTTTTGTTTAAAACAAGAACCAAACAAAACATTCAACTAAGTGACATCAACACACTCTGTAAAGAAATAAAAGGAAAAATCCTGAGAAGACATGGTCCGGGAACAGCAGTGTGAGTGGGTGTGATCCAGATCAACTAGAAGGGTGGATTCATAAACAAACTCTAAGTTCTAGACCATAGCTCCTCACCTTCCGGCCCTCTCCCAACACGTAAGTCAACCACAGGAAGAGCAGCAACAGTTCTTCATGCTGAGGGATTGATGCTCGGCCATGCTACCTCAGAATCCAGCCAGTTTTATGTGTTACCTGACAAGGCACTTTATCCATGTATAAAAATTTAATGCAGTGTTTCCATATACATTTGCATTGAGAAATCTTTAAATCAGAACACTTAGTCAATACATCGCCTCCAGTGCTTCTTAGAGTTTTTGTTTGTTTTTGTTTTTTTGTTTTGTTTTGTTTTGTTTTGTTTTAATCCTGTCAGTAAGACACTGAGCTCCCTGGGGACTGGGTAGAGCAGATGAGAGCACTGTCACAGTCAAAAAAGAAAAAAAAAAAAGGCAAAGGGCAATAAAGGTGCAACAATTACATTACTGTGTAAAATCTTTTAAAAGAAAAATATTTAAATGTATGCAAAAAACCTCAATGACAGAGAGAACACTGAAAGAACAGAGTATCAGTGTAGTTTCAGTGGGGTCCTGGGCTCCTATAAACTTCTCAGGCTTTGGAAGACCTGGACACATGAGCTCTTTTCTCTGTTTACTCAAACTCCCAACAACTTCACACTCAGACAACTCTTCCTCCCTTTAGGCCCTCAGTCTCTCTCTCTCTCTCTCTCTCTCTCTCTCTCTCTCTCTCTCTCATTCTCTTCCCCTCCTTCTTCCCCCTCTCTCCACTTCTCCAACTTATTATATTAATAATGGAGTGTGGTATGATGTGATATATGTGTGCCATGTGGAATGAAAGGATCAAGCTAATTAGCATATCCATCACCTTAACAGCAATAATGGATTCTTTCTCTCTAACAGTTTTATCCACTCTCTCTAACTCCATCAGCCCTCAGCTTCTGTTAACCTTCCTACAACTCCCTGCTGCTATGACCTCCACTGTTTTAGACTCTACGTGTACATGAAATTATACAAGTAGGAAGTTGAGTTTCTGCATCTGAGTTATTTCGCTAAGCACATTCTCCTCTGGGTCGGACCTTGCCTGTTACTGCAAAAGACAGGATCTTATTAAGTGAAATAACAACTCATCATGGATCTCTAGCACATATTCTTCACCTACTCAAGTGCTGATGACTGACTCCATAACTCAGTTCTTGTCAGTGGCGCCCTAATAACAAGGTGCTGCAGATACCTCTTCCACACACTGACTTCTACGGTTTAAACATACAGTCCAAATTAGGAGGAGTGGGTCATATAGTTCTATTTTATCGTATTTGTTTTTTAGAATTGAGAGCAGACATGAGATTTGTGCACCCTTCATAGGTGCATCTTCCTCTTATTTAGGCCATTTTACTCTTTGCAGAATTATCCCACTATTAGAACATTCGATAGATAACCAGAGAGAAAACCGCTGTAAGCCTCTGAGGAACAGCCACAGTGTTCTTTAGAACTAATTTGCATTACCACCAACAGTATGTGCAAATTCTACACACAGACCCTGAGTGGCGGTGGGACCTAAGGTCACAGAAGTTGTGCTTATCGATGAAAGCATTGCTGAAATCACTTGAGTAAGTAATGGGAAAGAGAGTTACTGGTGCTACCCAACTGGGCACATGGACTTGGCCAGACTGCTCTGGGTGAAAGGAAATGAAAGGAAACTTGTCCCAATTGAAATAACTAATCTTAAAAGAGAGTGCAGTTAGTTGCCTCCAGGGAGACAGGAGTTGATGCAGAGTCTTCATAAAAGTATGCATAAATCCACACGTGCCCTGTACATTATGGAATTTAATGCGTGCCTCTAATGAGCAGGCCATTCAGCCAACAGCAACCCATGCCCCAGGTGAGCCGACTGCAAAGCAGGAACCAGAGTCACAGTACACAGAGGTTATTTCTCTACTTAAATCCTGGCATGAGAAGTCATGAGCTGCACAGCCCACTGGGTCTTGGACTAAGCAGCCTCAAGTGCAAACCACGTAATGATGATAGTAGAGTGTCTGCTTCACAGGTAATATGGCTGGGTATATATTGTGTGACAAACAGAAGTTTGTGAGTCTCCAAGGCACAAAACCACTCTGCATAGGCCTACTTCTGTTCAACTCTCAGGAAGCAATATCAACACCTGAGCTCATATTTATCATATCTAAATTTACCCATGGTGTTCCTTGTCCAATCTGGTGGGGAAGAACACTTTTTCAGAAAACACACCTTTCAGTTCTCTGAAGCTCCTTGAGGTCACTGCATCTACTCTGGTCTGTTCTCCCTATCCTCCACACTGTAGGCTAGCAGTGGTGTCATAGCTCACCAGGTAGAAGCCGTGATACTAACTTCTGAGCCCAACTTTGCTGGCTAATTGGTGGCACAGGTTATTGAGTAGCTAGCTGCCAGCACTGGACAGAAGGCTGGACACTTCCTGGTACTCCAAAGCCAAGGGTCTCATCAGCATTCTTATGAACAAAGAAGACATGTGTTCCACATGACTGGGGTTCAACAAGGTTCAACAGAAAACACAAAACTGCCCTTGTTCATTTGGTAAGCTTGGTAAAAACTACTTTCCTGTATTAAGTTAGCAAGATGTTGCTTAAGCCAGAATTACTTGGGACCTCTCCATCTGGAGACTTTCCTTCTTGGAGAACAGAACAGCAACTACAAAATGCACTGTGGAAATGGCATAGCTCATCATCCAGGGCTCTTGGGGCTACTTCATGCTGTAGGGAGAATGCCACTGGGCTGTGTGCACCCTGAGCTGCTGCTTGAATCCCTGGAGGAGCTCTTCTGTATCTGCCACTGGCCTTTCTTGCTGCTAGACCAGATTTTGACAAACTTAGTAGCTAATTCATTCAAATGTACTGTCTATAGTTCTACAGGCAAGAATCCCAACAGATGGGCAAACTCAAGTTCCCATCAATGATGTGGGGGCCCAGGCAAAGGTTTCTTTCTTTCTTTCTTTCTTTCTTTCTTTCTTTCTTTCTTTCTTT
>JANHMN010000003.1:53285856-53302975 GCA_030674055.1 Rhabdomys pumilio | reverse complement strand
AGAGAGAGAGAGAGAGAGAGAGAGAGAGAGAGAGAGAGAGAGAGAGACTAGTTTTTATTGCCATCATATAGTCTTCTGTTATCTCCCATCATACAGTATTCTCTATTGTCAAAGTGAAGCCTAAAATGAGTAAATCAGAACAAGTTTAAAGTAAACTTAAAGTTTGTTTAATGTGCAAAAATATATTTGCCAGATATATTTTAAGAATTGGCTATAAAAGATTGAATGTTTGAGTAAAATGGGTTAAATTTAGAAAACACTCGCATGACAGGAAAATCCCAGGCTCGGGCAGTTCTTGGACCAAGACCTATCCCTCCAGAGTACATTGCATGATAACTTCACTATAGGACAAAGAGGCATCGGAATAAGATCTGCCAGAAGTCTGCTGCTTCTGCCTCTGAATGCATAAGACTGACCACCTCTGGCTGTGCAGGTTTGACCAGGTATGGGCATGTAGGTCAAAGCAGGGGAGAAAAAACAAAACATAAAACCTCCTTATCTAAAGATGATTTACACCCCTGTCTCAGATGACAGAGGGGTGGATTCTCTGGCCCAGTGGAGGATTTCAGACTCTGCACCCACACCTTAAATGTCTCAAACAACAGGGAAGCAAACAGCAATTACTCTGCCCTCAGTGTTTCCCAAACTGACATATGGAGACGCTGTGAACAGGGTAACCTTGTACCTAAGCCTACCACCTAACTACTATGAGACCGAATGTTAGTTCTACTTGTCATGCCCTTTACCATGGCTTTCAATTCGTCCTCTTAGGAAAAGCTAACTTCAGGGACTATACCCTAACCATCCATGTTCCCTCATTAAACGAGAATATCAGGTACTTGGTCATAAAACTCGGTTTTGGATTGTCATTCAAAATATCCAAATAGTATCTTTGATGGTTTTATTGTAGAGTAACATATGATTCAAGGATTACAAAGAGATTGGCAATGATACTTATGAATGTTTTCTAAAACATTCCAAAAGCCAATACTAATTTAATTTTGTTATTTTGCTTTACAAACTATGCCTCTAAACAAGGGATCTATTTTTGAGCAGAATGGTGTTAAGAAATATGCTTACTGTTGTCAGTACATGGAGATCTAAAGATTTGCCCATGGACAAAATGAGTAGAGTTGGCGTTAGCCTTCTTTGTTAATTCAATTTATAATGTAAATTATTTATTATCGAGTTGATATGGCTGACTGTTTTCATCTGTTGGCTGAGTGTATGGAATGGGAATGTAGATTTTTAAAAAAGTTCTCTTAGTGGGGTTAATTTTGAAAAACTTCATAAATAATTTACTCTTGACATGACGTCACTGACTTGGGTAGTATCTTAGGATGTTCTAGGAGAGTGGTTTCAACCCCTTGGGGATCGAATGATCCTTTCTCAGGGGTCACATATAAGATATTCTCCACATTGAATATTTACATTAAATTTCGCAAAAGTAGCAAACTTACAATTATGAAGCAGCAATGAAATAATTTTATGATTAGGAGTCACCATAATATTATAATATAATATATAATATATATATATATAAGGGTCACAGCATTAGGAAAGTTGAGAACCACTGTTCTAGAGTGTTCTAGAAAAGTAACTGTTCAGGAAAAACCAAGGCAGTCACTATCTCTGAGAGTATACTTTTAAAATGGAAATTGAAAATAACTTCTTTTGGGAGAATACAACTTAAATTAACTCTTTTCACAGCTTGGCATATAAAATGTATTTACTACATAACCTTGGGTTTAACAATTTAATATTAACAAAATATGTATTGTCGTGTTTTCAAATAATAGATATGGTCATTTAAGGTGACAGTTCCAAATTTTAAAATATTTAGCTTATCAAATAGTGTCTGGTTTTGTCCATTAAATAATAGCTGGTATTGTTAATATTAAATAATATTTACAACAAATATACAAAGTTCATCATATGTGAAAGCAAAAAATATCATTTAAACATTGTTGTGGTTTGAATAGATATGCCCCCCCCACCCCCCAACTCAGATGTTTAAGTGCTTGGCGGATAGGAAGGGTTGCTATTAGGAGGTGGAGCCTTGTTTGGGTAGGTGTGTTCTTAGAGGAAGTGTTTCACTGTGGGGGCAGGCTTTGAGGTCTCTTATGTTCAAGCTAGGCCCAGTGTGGCCCATAATTTCCTTCTGCTGCCTAAGAATCAAGATATAGATCGTTTGGCTCCTCCAGCACCATGTCAGCCAGAATGCTTCCTACCTCTGAATGACTAAACTTCTGAAACTGTAAGCCAGCCTCAATTCAATGCTTTCCTTTGTAAGAGTTGCTGTGGTCATAGTGTCTCTTCACAGCACTGAAACCCTAACTAAGACAGACACTTTCTGTTCAGATTCATTCCTTGGATGCTGACTTTATTTACAAAGCTTCCAAAGTGCTTGTTTCTTGTCCCTTGCTTACAGGAGTCTGATGTTAAGAAACAGCCAATTACAGAACTCTTGTACATGGTCAACTGTACAACTGAATTAAACTCATGTTAATCTTGATGTAAACTTTTTCCTCATATAGCCTTGACTTTTAATATTTTCCACAAAGTTGTACAGTTATTATTTCCTGACGTATATTCTATGTTTCTGTCAACTAAGCTTTATCATAACCCCTTGAATGGACCCTCCTCCGAGACACTCTTAATTGCATTCCACTTCTCACCCTACTGTCAGCCTTGAAGCAGTTACCAAGAGATAAAACAGTTCGGTGACCACTAAAAGGGGCCTAATGAGGCATGGTCCATCCAACACATCGCTGTTCTTGCCACTCTGGACATTGATTTCGGGACTCAGAGTGAAAACAACCGAACTGAAGCCTTTGCATCGATTAACCTCTCTGTCTCACTAGCTTCAGGACCACCCTGACTCCTTGACTGACACAGTACTCCAAAAGTAAAGAGCACTATATCCGACTAGTGCTAAGGATGGGATCTATGTCCTCCTCAAACAATGCTGCTTCCGGGCCAGCAAATCCTAACTGGTTTGCTAAAACAGGGGAACCAGGCAAGAATTCCTCTGATACCCTCCCACTCTAACTTCTCCTTTTGATCTGTTTTCTTCCTTATTATCCGTCTACCTGTGTTTTTATCCTGCCTTTTAAATGTTTCATTTACTGTGCTTCACTCTCTACCCAAAGAAAATGTACCATGTGATCTCTCCTAATATCTGTCTCCCTACAAAAGCTCTATATATTCTTCATATATCTGGAAAAAAAAAAAAAAAAAAAAAAAGACCTTTTAGATGCTGTGGCAAAACTCTCTGGCTAAAAGAGGCCTTCATCCTTTTACCCTGTAAACTCTTTACATTAACCCTCTATTTTCTCCTCCGATGCTCTGTAGCTCCCTGCTACTTCTGCTAGCTCATTTGGTGCCACAATCCTGCCAATGGGACCAGTCACTGCCACCCTGAATGAACTCTATGCCCACTCTCTCCCACCTCTGTTGCTCCCTAGCCCTCAAACTCCCTAGGAAATCTGTTTGATTCTGTAAGCAAACCTTCTGCTTGGAGGCCTCTCGTAACACTCTCTGGAGTCTCTTTAGGAATGTAGGATGGCAATTCCCTGATCCATCATAGCCAATCAAGTTAAGACTCTCCCCCAGGTACATGACCAGAGGACCCTGAGGTACCCACTTTGACAAAGACTCTCTTTATCAGAAAGCAGCTATAACATCTCTGTCCTGCATTTCTTTGTATCCTCTCATAGTTAGGAATGTTAGCTTACTGCTGAAGGTCTATACTTCCAGCTTCTCTTTCAGACTACAGAAGTCTCTTCCTCCCCATAAGAGGCTACCTCCCATCTTCCCTTGGAGACATTTTGGCCACCTCATACATGAATGACAAGATCTCCATCTCTGTGAATAAACATGGTCCGACCTAGGGTCAGACAAAGCTGTATTTCTTTCTGACTAGTCTATCTACAGCTGTGTCTTTTTGATAAGCTAACACTGATCACCTTCCAGGCAATAGTAAAAGGGTGGGTCCTTCTGTTCCTTTACCACATCTCACAGCCAAACGTCCATACCTGCAGGTTACACATCTACGGGCCCAATCAACCTTGAACTAAACCTGAACAATACAAAAGAACAACTCTTTACATAGTATTTCCAATGTATTAAGTATTAAGTCGTCCAGTGTTGATTTAAAGTACCCAGGAGGATGTGTAAGGCTTTGATGCAAAGAACTACACTCTTCACAAAAGGGATTGAAGCATACTTAGTAATTGGTACCCACATAATCCCTGCTGTACACTTCATCTGTAGATTGCTATCAACTATACATTGCTGAGACTCTTGCCTTGGACTCCTACGAGAACATAAGCTAACAGTGGGCTATCCAGCTCAGGCTATCTCTCTCAAGCCCTGTCCTAGAGACAGATATTTCTTAAGCCCACTAAGTGTGGCTCAGGGGATCTCCCTCAAGAGAGTCTGCAATCCACTAGAGGATAAAACGTGTTCAGAACATAAACAATGACTACTTAAAATGCATAGCCTAGGAAGCTGCACTCCTGACAAGCACTATAGAGGATCCTCAGAGCAAAGAGCTCTAGAGCCCTGTGACTGGGAAGCAGAAACAAAATGCCATATGAAGAGTGACATGTCATTGATTCACTTTCAAGGACAAGGTCCTGGGTAAGGGCTCTCATGCTTTCAGCTCAAAATATTGGCTCCTACCTATAGTCCCAGCTACTTGGTAACTGAAGCAGATGGGTTACTTGAAGCCAGAAGTCAGGGCCAGCCGGGGCACCATACTGACGTTACACATCTCAGAGCTGCTCTGATTGAATAAATACCTCATTTGCACTGTAACTGAAGCATAGCACCTGGAGTAGGCACAGGACAAGACAGACTTCCACATTTTACAGTAGCCTGTGACTTCCTGTGCTTACAAAGGTACTAGTCAGATTGACCTAACCCAGGTCTCTTTCTGACGTCACCGAGTTCACCGAGTCAGTTCATGTCCATCCTCACTCCATATGCCTTATAATTCATTCTTGGTCTCTCTATGCCCTGGCCATATGTGTTACTCCATTTTCACCATCCCTAATCTGCACCCCTGCACATCTCTGGTCACATCCCTCTCTGGTCCTTACATGGCAACCCCAGATCCTTAACTATCTTCTCTAAAAGATGTCTCCTAGTAATCACCCTGCATCGTAGGATCAAGAGCCCAGCCTAGGGCCTAGCTCAGGGCCCTAACAACAGCCCAAGATGGAAGCCAGCTGCCTCTTCCTTTGTCCCAAAGTGCCTGAGAATATCAACCCCAAACTTCTCAGAATGGAAGAATTTGACCTGTCTTCCCATAACAAGGAAGAAAAGTGGGGCATAAGCCTAACTGCCCTTCCCACAGTTAAGAAGTGATTAAAAAAAAAATGTAGCAACTACTACACTGAGATGATGACAAGGTCGAAGATGGAGACGAGATACCTGAGGTGAGAATCCACATACAACCACATCTCTCTCAAGCCCTCTGTCTTCCCTGGCAGAGAAGGGAAACTTCCAAGGGAAATTATTTAAGAATTTAACTTAAAGGCAGCAAGTACAGGGAATATCACAGGCCCCCTTGAAGGCTGTAGTAAATGATCAGGAACTAACTGGGAACCTAAACTTCTGTGGATGTGGTTTTACAATGTCAGTTCTCTACCTCAGTTTTCTCATCCACAAAGTGGGGCTGTAATCAAAGGACAAATGACAAATGGGCAACACTCTGTCAACTGAAAATAAACAATTTCCTAGAGCTAATGTATTTCTGAAAAGGAAGCTACTGGAATGACAGGCTGCACGGAAACAGGAAGTATGCATTCACAGATGCAGAGAGTTGCTAGAGCCCCACCTGGACATGTGGAGAGGACAGACACACAGTTGCCTGGAGCTAGAGACACTGAGGGCATTGTATGAAGGATTCCACACTGGCTTGCTGAGGCTTCTGGTGAACAGGATTCAGGAAATTCCATAGCCCTTCCCATCCACCATTCACGTCATCATGTCTGGTGACTAGTCAATGAGCAGCTTTCCAGAACAAGCAGTGGGCCTTACTCAAATGTGGGCCATCACATAAGAATCACATCTTTCTACTTCATACTCATTCCTGGGCCTTTTTCCAGACCTGCTAAGTCTAACACATTGAAGATCTGATACTTTAAAAAAATGTGCCAGTGGTTCTTACTAAAAGTCGGAAAACCACAGGCATAGGAATGTGAGAAAGCTGTTTGAGGCCCAGACCACTCTTCAGTTAGCTGCAAGTTACTTAACCTCTCAGAACTTTAACATTGTCCAGGCAGTCAAAACATTCAAGTTGGCCTAGGCAACACAGCCTGGACCTGTATCAAAAACAAAAATCAAGACCCTCCTATAGAGAAAGGGATTCCCAGTCTTCTAAATTATCCCAAGAGGCAGGTTCAACAACATCATGCATACGTGCAAGGTTCAATTTGCCACTGAAAAGCAGGGCTTCTTAGGGTGGTTTCAGGCATTCAGGAGGAATGTCATCCAACTAGGAAGCCATGTCCAACAAGGTAAGCCAGAGGCAAACAATGAACTGAACTGTAGATGATGGCCAAGACATCGTTTTCTTCAGGGCTGTCCCAGCTGATGGACAGAGAGCTCCAAGATGATATTGGTATTCAGGTGGGGAATGAAGGGAGAAGTTCACCAGGAAACCCTGGCTCACATCCGAGCCTTAGGGTTCTCAGAGTAGGAGCCTTCTATCAGAAGGAAGTAACTCTCAGGTCACCAACCTGGCTTCGAAGCTGCCCTTCAAGGCTTCTTTTCAACTGGAAACAAGTTTTGGCCACAAGGTGATAGTGGTGGCCCACACCTTTAACCCCAGCACTCAGGAGGCAAGAGGGATGCGGCTCTCTGAGTCAGAGGCCAGCCTGGTCTACCAAGTGAGCTGTGGGACAGCCAGGGCTATACAAAGAAATTGTCTCAAAAAACAAAACAAAAAAGGATGGAAGGAAAAGAAACAACTAATGAAAGAAAAAAAGAAAGAAAGAAAGAAAGAAAGAGGAAGGAAGGAAGGAAGGAAGGAAGGAAGGAAGGAAGGAAGGAAGGAAGGAAGGGTCAGGAGAATGTGGTAGTTCATGACTGTAATCCAAGCACTGGGGAGACTGAGGTAGGAAGATCACCACCGCCTGGGCTACATAGAGATCCTATCTCAAAAACACTGCAGGAAGGACAATAAGGAGGAAGGGTAAGGAAAGGCGAGGCAAAGGAGAGAGGGAGGGAGAAGGACACGGAGAGAGATAGGGAGAAGGAGCAAGGAGAGTAAAAACTGGTACCCAGTTTGTGGCCGGATCAGTTAACTTAAGTGGATGGACTGTTGTTGACTGATCTTCAATTTGATCTGTGCCAGATGAATCAGAACTTTTTGTCCCAAGACAGTTATTATCTAAGACTGAGCTATAAATCCTGTGTGTTAAATGCCATGATGACTTGGCTGAGGACTGAGACCAGAACTTCAGGTGATCACATCTTAGGCATAGGCCAGGGGCAGTGTGGATGAGACTGACCACGTGCAACCAGATGCTAACCATGAGTTTGTTCTGGTTTAGAAATTAAGTTGAGTGCTAGTCTAGAACAGGGGACCTGCGTGCACCCCTGCATCTAGGGCGCTGTTGTGTCGCTGAGGATGAACGACTTCACCTGGCCCAGGCAACTCCCGGGGGCTACCCTGGTCTCCTGCAAGTCACACCCAACACCCCTTTTCCGGATACTCAGTTTGGCTCACCTGCTGAAGACAAGACAGCCCAGGTGGTTGATTTCATGGTCTGAGCGGTGGCGGCTGTAGTCCTCCCACAGGTCCTTGATGGCTGTGACCGCTAGGATGAAGAGCACAGGCGCTAGTGCCAGGCCCGGCTGGAAGGCGTTCACTGCCGGCACAAAGTTGAGAAGCGCGATAACGACGAAGTACACATTTGCTAGGCGGTGGAACTGTTCGAAGAGGTTCTTGGGCAAGAAGGATAGCAGCGTATACTTGGTGGTCTTGAGGCGGTTGTCGGCCAGGTGCTGGGTGCAGCCACGTATCAGCAGCCGCTCGCCCTTTGGGGCTCCTGCCGTGGAGTCCTCGGTGCCCAGGGGCGGTAGCAGGTTGGAGCGCACCGTGCGCGTCCTGCCCTCCCAGCGCCTTCGCCGCGGACGCCGCCGCCCTAGGGATGCGGACTCTTCGGCCGCTGCGGGCTCCCTCTCCATGGCCGCGTCCAACTCCTCTGCAGCTTGAGCCAGCCTCCTAGGTGATCATCGCCCGCCGCCAAAGAGCGGCAGCGCGGTCTCCCATCCTGCGGGACGCACAGAGACCGCGGTCAACGTGCTGCGCCCCGCCCAGCCCGCGCAGCTGGTCCAGCCTTCGAGGTCTACTAGTCCCCTCCGGGCGGGAGGTCGCGGGCCGGCCAGCGTTCTGCCCCTCGCAGTCCCCTCCCGCCGCCCAGGCGGCCTGGGCGGTTTCCGCCGAGGTGGCTCCTCTGCCCCGCCCTCACTCAGCGCCCAGATTCAGATTGGGCGGATAGCGGGAAACAAAAAGAGCCCGCGCTGGAAACTTTAGAGAGCTTTACTTTCGTTTCTCTTAGGCATCCAGTTACGTCCCAGAGAGTTTGCAAACTCACTGTGGCCCTAAGAGAGTAAGACTAGGGGATTGAGAATCAGTCCGCCCCATCCCCTCCTAGCCCGCGCGCTATGACCAAAGCAGACAGACTTAATCCTGGACCAGGAAATGGTGTCTGGAGAGCTGGTTTAGGACCTCTTCAAGGCTGGGTCACTTGGAGTTAAACCCAGAATCCCTGGTATACCGATTTTCCAGTTTTCAAATTATGTTTTGAAGAGCTCATTGCCACCTAAGAACTCTCCATAAAGTCACTATTTCTGTCCTACAAAAAAACCCTATCCTACTGTCCAGCCTGCACTTACTTTCAGATGGAATTTTTTGGTGACCCAGAAATTTTCTTTTTCTAGCATCACCATCAACTTTCTTTGTTCCCCAAATAATGTTTTTTAATTTCCTCATAGAAGAGAAGATTATAATATACATCCAACGAGACATTTGAGTCACTGTTTCCCTGCCTGGTGAACAGAGACTGAGATTCCCTAGGGCAGCTCTGATCTAGAGATCCAGGAAAAGACTGGGCAGAGAGGGAGGCTGATGGGCAGCTGAGGGAATGTGAGCAAAGGGTTCCTTTCTTGTTGGTGGGAGAGAGGAGTTTATATACACTAAATACTGGGAGATTTGCAGACGACTTTGGAAGGAGCTGGAAAGCAGCCTGCAGGTGAAGTAAGGCCCCACAGCTTCCACTCTGTGTGCCTCTTTACAGATACAGAGATGAGAAATCTGTAGTCTGGGAGGGCATGGCTGGGGGAACTAAATGAGAAATAGCTTTGGGGTACTCTGTGTTCAGATTTGAGGACCTTAACGTCTTCCTTTAATAGGCTAGCACCTCCTTTCTCTCCCTACTTCAGCAACATTTGCTAGCCCTGGGTATGTCCTCTGGGGGTCTTGATCTGGCTTTACTCAACTCACTTGTCTTCTCCCATCCCTCTTTTTGGGTGGTCCCAACCTAGTGCGCCTTGGTTTACATGCCACCCAGCTATAGGAGGGTCTCATCCTTGACCACGCCCACAGTATTCACTAGAATCCAGCATTAGAAGAATAAAGTAACAGTTACAAAAGGAAGGAAGGAAGAGAGAAGGAAAGAGGAGAGGAGAGGAGAGGAGAGGAGAGGAGAGAAGAGAAGAGAAGAGAAGAGAAGAGAAGAGAAGAGAAGAGAAGAGAAGAGAAGAGAAGAGAAGAGAAGAGAAGGTTCCCTATCAAATACCCACTCCCAGTAAAAGGTTCAAATCTGAAGGGTGAAAACTAGATCAGAAAAACATTGGACTAAAGTGTCTGCATTTCACCCAAAAGATCTCTCATCTCAGAGTAAACAAGTAGCATCCTAAGCTTAAGATTAAGAGCACATCTAGTCCTTAACACCTTTGACTTTGCTTTCGACTCCATCATCTAACCCAGTGGAGTCCCAGGTCTGCCAGTTCCTCCATTCCTTGACTGTCTCTTGTCTCTACAAGTATTCCAGGATTGCCCCCGAAGCCTTCAAGTCAGTCTGCCACCTCTTAAGATCTGTGCTTCATTCAGTCCACACCATCAACATAGTTACATACGAGCTCTTCATTTCGTTTCCTTACCCTTGAGCTCCTTAGGAATCCCACCGTTGCTTTCAAAGTCAAATGCTGACTCCTCAGGCAAAGGTCCCTTGAAGCCCTAGGGGAACTGACACCAGCTGCTTTAACTCTGCCCCTTCTAGTCCCTGCCAACCCCAGGGTGATAGGTCTCCTTAGTCTTCTCAGAACAGACCATGTCCCTCCTGTCTACATTCCATGCTAAGATTCCAAGATTCTGTGAGTCACACTACTCCACCAGTCTGGAATCTTCCCTCACATGCTCTAAACCAATCCAAATTTAGTATTTCCAGTTGGGCTTAGCTCATCTAGTCTTTCAAAAGTTCTACTACACACACATACACACACACACACACACACACACACACAGGCGCACAAACATGCATACATGAACACACTCATGCACACCATCCCAGGGGTTGTGGGACTTTTGGGCTTAGATGTTGCCCACCAGACTAATTCATAGACTCTAGGCTGACTAGACAAGAACAAGGCTGTGATGTAGCCTGGTCAGTGCTTGTCACTCAAATCTCTGTACTTTTTATGACACCAGGCTGCTGGATCCTGGGCAGATTGCTGAACCCAGCTTGTTCAGTAAGCCTCTTTACATCACTTGCTGTGTACCCTGGCGTTGTTATGGGCAGCAGGAATGAGAAGGAAAACTGTCAAGGTCAAGAAACATACTTATGGAACTGACATTCTAGCAGGAAGAGAATGCAACCCACCAAAAAAAAAAAAAAAAAAAAAAAAAACCTTGAGAACCATTCAAGAGTCATAGGTAGGACCTTGTAGGAGTGCAGGAGAGATAAGCAAGAGGGAGTCAACAGGACATGACACCTGGATGAGGCAAGATCTGTGGTAGAGCCAAGAACAGGAAACTATTTTGCACAAAGAACAGCTCTAGAATTGAAATCTAAACAGGCAGGACTCTGCCATTCATTCTGAAACCCACTGCCCTTCCCCCACTTCAAGCCTGTGCTGGAGTCTGTGAGAATATTCCACGAACACCACCATATCCCAGTGTAGTAATCCCTAGAAAGAAGACATTGACATGTTAGAGCACAGAGCACAGGACACGTAAACATGCAGCTGCTGCCTTTGATTAGAAGTCGGAAGACTTCCCAACAGCCCTAAATACAAGCCTGAGGCTGGGAGCAATGCAGATGTAAAGTATAGGTAGTCATGAGAGTCTGGTCCAGCAGGGAGACCTGTGTGTCTGGAGCTAAGGAGAGGGAGCAGAAACATGATGTTGCATAGATGTATAAATCCTGGTGAGAGTTTTGACTTTTACATTACTTGCAAAAGGAAGCCTTTGAGCAGAGGAAGCATGTCATTGGACTCAGGTTTGTGACTCAAGGACTGAAGTAGAAGCAAAGCTGGCAGAGTAGTAAGAAGTCACTACAGGGCAGATAGAGGACAGTGGCTCAGGCAGGTGGTTATGTGGAGGGGACAGGGGGCTGCTTAGATCAAGAAGCTTTAATATTAGGATAGAAAGGAAAGCACTGCATATGGTCAAACGGCTGAAAGAGGAGTTGCCATCTACTGATGTGTCAGGTTGGGGTCGTTTGTAGCTTTCAAATCTACTGAGAAAGATCAAAGACTTAGACTCAACTCAAATTTAGATTGAGTGAATTTATTCTTTCTTCTAGCAGGATAACAGCCATAGAGCCAATCAGCATGCCATGCTGAAGGGGGTGAAAGAAAGGGTTTACAAAGGTGGGTGTCAAAGATGTGCATGACAGTTATCTATGGAATCCACACCTGGACAAGAAAACTGTGTTACTGCCTTCAGTTGTTTCTCTTTCCCACCATATAGTAATAAAAAGTTCACTTCATGCCAGTCTCACAGCAGTGAGTGAGTATACAAAAGCAAAAGGCAAGCTGTTAAATACTTCATAGCAGGAACACCATTATTCCATTCTCATCTCACCTGCAGGCCCCTAGGGTCTCACAGACATTCCAGGGCAATGATCAACAGCCCTTAAGGGATGTCTGGTACGTATTAAGTTTCTTTAGCTATCACAGGGGAGTTATGTGTAAATTATTATCCAGGTCTGAACATTCTGGGGAAAGTCTCTCTAATAAATGGGATAGAACAGTTTATTTGGGGCAGGCAATAACACAGTATCATCAGGTGAGAACTGGCTCTCACATCCCCACAGGGCAAAGCCAAAGGAACAGAGGTGGACAGGAAGGTCAGGGTCTAAGAGGAGGATTAGCCAGTCAATATGCAAGAAAGAGTTGGAGAGGGCAGAGTTATCAGCATACAGGGCTTCACTACCCTTTATAAGGGAGAGGGTTTGAATCTGTATTTGCTTCAGGTACATAGAAGCATGAATACCCCAAGACAAAAGCATAGGACAAGAGGACTGATTTGTCCTTTTAATAGATAGAGGATGGGTGCTAAGCACAGCAGGATCAGGTAAGGCAATAAAGTAGGAGGTGGTATGGAATTATAATCAGTCTGTCCCTGTCAACAGATTTTGTATTCAAAGATTCAACCCACCACAGCTAGAAAGTATTTTGGGGAAAGTGGATTTGTGTTGAACACGTACAGATGCATTTCTTTGCTATTATTCTCTGAACAATCTAGTCTAACTCTTCCCATAGCATTTCAACAATATTGGGGATTAGAAAAAAATCTATGGGTGACTTAAAATAATGGAGTGTATATAGGTTGTAATAACTATTAGAAAATTTTGAATATAAGAGATTTGAGAATCTAGGGCTTTGGTATCTGCATAGAGAAGGGAGACTGGGGAGCAGATCCTAAAACTAGTATCCTACAGATATGGAAAGATGACTAGGTATTATAGAATTAAGTTAGCAATAACTGTTTTATAAAAAAACTGTATTTCCTCCCCACCCCTCACCTCCTGCCCCAAGAGGTCTCTTGAGAAAACTTAAAAATCTGAGAAAGTAGGCCTGTGCTATTTTGGAGCAGATGAGAAAATAATGAGGCCACTGAGTTGCAGCATCCTGAACAGGTATGGCCTGTTTCCAAGCTGGAGACTTATAAGTAGTTCCTCTCCAAATTAGCTTCGTATTAGTGTCATCCAATGATCTTTTACTGTTGCCATGTTACATTTAAAGCTGCTAGAGCAGTTAATCACAGTGACCCACAAGTTCTAGCACCATGTTTCCTAAACCATGTTTCCTAAAGACTTCTTGAATGATTGTCATGAGTAACCAGGTTTAGTCACATCGGTTCTACATCTGCAAGGAGCATGAGCCTATATTCCAGTCAAGTTACTGGGTTTTCAAGAACACCTGACAGAATAAAAGAATCATATGCAAGTGGGATTTTCCTCTATATTAGTAAAGCTGCCAAGCAAAAAAGCAAACAAAGAATAGTAGAAATGTTTGCAAGTGTCAGTGTGGCTAAGTTCCCTGGCCCTGACAAGTAGTTGGTATCAGTGCAGATAATATTTCTGTCCCTGCAAGCATTTGATGCTGTGATGAACTAGCAATGCTTATTGTATTGTTGGTGATGGTAGGACATATATATAAAAACTCCCAAAATAGTTAGAGTCTCATCCTTCAACTTCTATTCCTCCAGAGCCATTCCTGCAAAGAACAGGGATTATATACCCATAATCTCTACCCATGAGAGGTAGAGGGGCAAGAAGATTTCAAATTGGGGGGAAGGACAAGGCATGGTGGCGCGTGCCTGTGGCGCCTTCACTAAGTAGACACATAAGTCAGAAGTTCAAGGCCAGCCTGGACTTTGTAGAAAGCTTTGAAAAAAAAAAAGCATACAAAATCAAAGTTAACTAGAGCCACAGTCAACAAAATTTGATGAAACCCAACACTAGGAAAAGCACAATTCTCAAGAACCTACATGCAAGGCATCACTGTTTTTTGAAACCACAGATATTACTAGCAAAACTAAGAAGAATATTGTTAAGAGTTAAACTGTGTTAAACCCCATTTTTAAAAGCCCAAAACAAGCAAAACAAACAAACAAACAAAAGTATATGGCTGATGAAGAGGATGTTATACATAGAGAGACTGAGTCTCAAACAAACCATATAAAATACCTTCCAAAATCCCCAGAGAAGCAAACCAGCAGAATCCATCTGTATATGAGAAGGGACAAAATAGAACCAGCATGTGACTCTGCAGGCTAAGATGGTGATGCTTCATCTTCAAACTAGGGAAACAGAGAAGCAAAGCTCTGCAGACAAAGAACAAATAAGGATAAATGAGAAACATTTATCTAGAAATAGGAATGTAACAGTATAGTGCATTGACAAAATCTAAGAACGCCATTGATACTGAATAACTGAAACAATGTGGATTAGAAAAAACACTTAAGCACTGCTGATTGGGCCTGTGGATTGTGAACCCACCGTGCTAGTTTGATATAGCTTGTTCAAAAACTAAATCCTCAAAACTCAATATCCTTATTCCAAGAAAATGTACAAAGGAACTTTACACATAAATAATACATTCATAAGTGGTACATTTTGGTCATAACATGATGTAGTTGCTGTATTCACAAACTGAAAAAAAAAGCATACAAAATCAAAGTTAACTAGAGCCACAGGCAACAAAATTTGATGAAACTGAACACTAGGCAAAAGCACAATTCGCAAGAACCTACATGCAGGGCATCACTGTTTTTTAAAATCACAGATATTACTAGCAATACTAAGAAGAACATTGTTAATCATATGTAATAATTTCTCATAAAGTAAAGTGTGCTTACTTTAGAATAGAACCACTGCACTCTAGGGCACTTACCCTAGATAAATTAAAATTTATATGCACACAGCATAATAGCTCTATTCGTGGTAGTCACAGACAAGAAACAGACTAAATACCTCCAACAGGCTAATGCATAGCATATCCTGGTGCATGCACATCACGAAATTAACTAGTCAGCAATAAAAAGCAAGCTATTGATGCACACAACTTAGATGGGTCTCAAGAGTGAAGAAAACTCTTTTCTACAGGCTACATGTTATATAATCTCACTAATACAGAACTTTTAAAACAGCAAATAATAAAGATGAAAGTAGCATGCTGATTGCCAGTGATTATGAAGAAGAGAGAAATAGAACAGTTGGTGGTTATAAAAGGAAACTTACTCCAGTGTATTCTGGTGTTTGAGTTGTTCTGTCTTTAATTGGGATACTGTTACAGGAATCTATATATGACAGATAGAACACATACATATACCTGCATGACGACATCTAAATTAAGCTGATATATCTCATTAGTTATCATTTAAATATATACTTACATTTTATAAACTTTAGGTAAGGTTACATTTAACTAATATTCACATTAAAGTTATCTAAGTATATGAGCAATATATTCAAGTGTAATAATAAGCCTGACATTTCATTAGTCACCAAACTTATTAAATTTAACTAATTTTAAGAATATTAATCTTCTGATTGTCATATATCTACACAGCATTGTTAGACTTCATAACTAGTGATATCTAATATATACTGTTTACATGCTTATAAGATAAGCTACAAAAAATAGAGACATAACTTTCACTATCAAAATATAATGATACTCCCTAACTCACAGTTCTGCCTGCCTCCCATGAGGCCTGCCCCAACCTGGAGGACACCCAGGTGAGATACCCACACCCCAATTCCCTGACTTGCTGGGTCCCCAACAAACCCAGCAGTTCTCAGCTCTGCCCCACCCTATCAGACCTCCATCTTCCTTCCGGTGCACACCTCCATCTACAATCAAAGATCAGCACCTCATTCCCTACCTCACAGCACCTATTGCCATACAGGATGCCTGCTCCAACCTGGGACACCCAGAGAGATTATCAAGCCAACAACACCACAGACAGCCAGATGATAAAAGGCAAACACAAGAACATAATCAACAGAAGTCAATGCATTATGGCAACATCAGAACCCAACTTTCCTACTACAGCAAGCCCTGAAGAACAAGACTGTGTCCTTAAATCCTATCTGATGAAGATGGTAGGGGAATTTAAAGGAGATATAAATAATTCCCTTTAAAAATTCAGGAAAACACAGTCAAACAAGTAGGAACCCTTAAAGATGAAACAAATACATTCTTTCAGGAAATAACAAACAGGTGAAAGAGATGAATAAAACTGTTAAAGAACTAAAAATGGAAATAGAAGCAAGAAAGAAAACACAAATGAAAGCAACCCTGGAGATGGAAAACAGAACAGCAACTATACAACCATCACCAACAGAATACAATAGATGGAAGAGAGAATTTCAGCTGTAGAATGTGACATGGAAAAGACTAATACATTGATCAAAGAAAATGAGAAATATAAAATGTTTCTAACTTAAAACATCCAGGAAATTTGAGACACTATGAAAGACCAAGCCTAAGAATAATAGTAATAGAAGAGGGTGAAGATTCCCAGTTCAAAGGGCCATTTTCAACAAAATCCTAGAAGAAAACTTCCCTGACCTAAACTGTAAACATACAAGAAGCTTACAGAACACCGAATAGATTGGACCAGAAAGGAAAATCCTCCTGCCATATACTAATCAAAATATTAAATGTACAGAACAAAAAAAGCCTAATATTAAAAGCTGCAAGGAAAAAATGCCAAGTAACACATAAATGCAGACCTATCACAATTACACCTGACTTCTCAACAGAGATTCTAAAAGCCAGAAGATACAGATGTCTTGCAGACCCTAAGAGACCACAGATGCCAGCCCACACTTCTATACCTAGCAAAACTTTCAATTACCACAGATGGAAAAACCAAGATATTTCATAACAAAACCAAATTTAAACAATATATTTCTACTAATCCAGCCCTACAGAGGATACTAGAAGGAAAATTCTTACACAAGGAGAGTAAAGAAAATACAAGGAGTTAATTATATCAAAGCAAAACCAAAAACAGAGAATCACACACACACATACACACACACACACACACACACACACACACACACACACACACACAGAGTAC
>JANHMN010000003.1:53208906-53285846 GCA_030674055.1 Rhabdomys pumilio | reverse complement strand
TGTGTGTGTGTGTGTGTGTGTGTGTGTGTGTGTGTGTGTGTGTGTGTATCTGTGCATGTTTATATGTATATACTATTTAGCAATTTAAAAAAATACACCCACAAACACGGATAAAGCACAGAATGCTATATTGAGTGAAATCCAGAAAAAAGAATTCAGGATGTTTGATTCTGTTTTGTTTCAGTTCCAGGTCTGTTCTTCATTTTAGTTTTTACCAAGGATGCTTTGGTGGTGGTGGGAAGCCTCTGCAGTGAAGGGTGAATGGAAACATCTGGTTTGAAGGTTTTCTTCACAGGTGTTACACCTTCCACAACCACAAAAGCTTCCTGGGGAGGAACTGGTCTAATTGGCTTAATGAAGGAAACCTTTTACACAGTTCTCTTTGAAATAACATGTTATTGTTTCTTTTAACTACGGAGCTCACCGAAATGGCTGACTTGCTCTAGGTACATTAAATGAACCCCCTGAAAAACCAAGTAACACAGAGAAAGCGCACTTGCTCTTGCTAACTCCACCCCATGCCCCTTTTCTGCCATCTTTTGAACTTTGCCTGTCCACATTGCCTCAGCTGGTCTGCTCTTCCTGCATCACACATGCCTCTCTGGTCACCTGGTCCAGCTCCGTAAGACAGTGCATCTGACACACTGGGTGACAAGTTTCTCTATGGACTCTTTGCTGGGCAACACTGGCCGTGATGCATGGCCTTACTTTGTTGCCATTGTAACAAGTTGAACAGTGGCTGATTCTCTCCTCTGCAGATCTGTAAGCATTACCGTTCTGTGCATCTTCTCAATAACTAATGTCACTGTCAGCACCCTGAACTAAATCTACTTTTCATGGGCTTTAAAAAAATTCCCCTTATGTAAATGCTGTCGTATTTCTTTTTCTTCGTTGGTCTGTAGAACACTAGGCTGCATCCTCATCTTCCACTCATGGCAGTTTTAACATCTTACTGTTGCCCAGCGTCATCTCCCTGACACAGTCTATTCGCTGTTACCCAGCCTGTGGTAATTGGCACATGTTGTTCTGGTTGTCCAGTTACTGACAGTGGTTATGTATCTTCAAATTGCCTTCTGGTATTTGTTTTGATACAGGTTCTGTATAATTTAGGCTGGCCCTGAAAACAGATGCATGCCATACCTATAAATAATCAGCTTCTGTACACCTTCCTAAAGATGCAGCTATAAGACTTCTTTAATGGCTGCATACTAAAAGGAAGCTGTTTTCATGTGAAGTGAGACACTGAGAAGCAATGTGGCTCCTGGCCATTCAGCAAAACAATCAGCCAGCTCCGTTTCTTGCAAATTCTGTATAAGTTATATTTAAAAGAGGTCCTTTAACACTAAGAAGACATAAATCCTCTTTGATAAGTTGAATAAATACATAAAAATTAGTTCAAATCCTCACTGCAATCTGTTAACCTAAAAACAACAGAAAAAGAAAAAGGCACAGAAGAGAAAAACTAGAGGAAATTAAATGGAGACAACTTCTCAGACACAAAAAGAGGGGCTACTGGCCTCCTCTCTCAGCCTATACCAGGACTGAGGCTCCTAAAACACTGCCTTCTCCCCAGCCCACACAGCCACTGTCTTCCCCGTAAAGTATGTGTTTGTATTTAGACAAGACCTCATAGCCACAGTCTGGCCTGGAACTCACTATGTGATTCAGACTTGCCCTGAACTCCTGGCCATCCTCTCGACTCAGCCTCCTGAATACTAGGATTGTAAACACGTGCCACCATGCCTAGCTTTTCCTGAGACTTTAAAACAGTTCTCCTATTGATGCCTTCAGTGCCCCCCCCACACACACACACATCCTCACTGTGTTTTCCTTCCTACACAGTAGCAAGGGTGAGTTATTTATTACTTATGACATTTTATTTCAGTTTTTTTGTAGTGGCAGAATGCAAATCTGCTAGGAGAATGCTCTACCACTGAACTCTGTCCTCAGCCCAGATGGTGATCTGTCTGACTATAACCATTAGATGGAGTTTCTTTTCTGTTCAAAGTCCTCTATGAACTCTCTGACACCTTTTCTGGGGTCTGTAGAACCAAGCGTGCTTTCACGAGCTAGTGTCTCACAGAATTCACATGTTGCCTCTTCTCTTGCTCACTCTTGAACAAGTAACCCATTGCTTCCTTGCACCTAGTCTCTATGTCTTTGCAGCTCTCTTTTAGCTCCTAGAAGAACCATTCTTCCTCTGTCCATTGTCTTTGGGCACACTCCAGGAGCTATTTATCTTTCAAAGGCCTGATTGTCACTTGATATTATTGTATATGGCATCTTTGTGTCTTTTTCATCCTGTTTGAGTATAAAGTTTTTTTGAACAGAACACATGCTGTTTGTTCTCTTTGCCAGCGTGTCTGACCATGAATGCTAGAGGCATGAGTGATACTGGAAAGGAGAATGGGAAGCTGAAGGCAAGTGCGTATAGACTTAGAAAAAAATGACTGAGGACTGGAAAGATAGCATGTAGTGGTGAAAGTACTGGATTAAACAGGTGCAAGAGAAGACTGAATCTAAAAGGAGAATACAGGGAGTGTCCTGGCATGTCCTATTTCTCAGGCGGAAGAGGCAGAAGCAGGAAAATTGCTTGAACCCAGATATATATGGCCAGCCTGGGCAAGATCAAGATACCTTCATCCTCTGTCTCCTCCTACACACACACACACACACACACACACACACACACACACACACTCTAAATATGTATATATGTATATATATATATATATTAATCTATATATTAATTGCATATATATATTGCACTGACAAAGAAAGTCTCAAGAAAACCCAACAGAGACTTTGTTCTCTGGCTAAGTCTCACAAAGAGAGTTTTGAACAAGAATACCAAGCAGAGAAAAGAAAAATACAAAATGTATGGCTCAAGTAATAAAGGGGCACCAGGAAATGAAATAAAGCTGAATCCTACATTCAAGAGATAAACAGATTAAGGGAGTGGTGACTTTGTGGCAAGATCCCACCCAGCTAAGGTTATTGTTTATGTGTTTGGCATTGAACAAGGACTAGTTATGTCATATTAGGCATTACTATTACTTGATTACTCTTTTCACTTTGAATTTTATCTGGAATGAGCTACAATCCAGAAACAAAACCCACAGGCATTTGATCTATACTTTGAGCATTTTGGCCATGAAAAGCTTAGGCACACCTTTAGTCCCAGGAGACAAAACCAAGCAAATCTCTGAGTTCAGGTGAAGAACAAGTTCTAGGTGAAGAAAAGCTTAAGTACAGGCATGGTTGTAGATGCCTTTAATCCCAGCAATCAAAAGACAGAGCCATGTAGATCTCTAATTTCAAGGTCGATCTACGGAGTGAGTTCCAGGACAGTCAAGCTTAGGCAGTGAGGGAGTTGAAAAACAGAAAGCTGGTCATGATAAGAGGTACCATGTTCCAGGCCCAGTAAGCAGCAGAATTGAACAGTTTTGGCCATGTGTGGCTCTGGTTTTATAGTTACGAATAGAAAGGACTACAGGGACAATTGATGCTGGTTAGCTGGAGCTAAGAAATTAGCGGTGATTAAGAAGAGACCAGGATTACTGAAGTGAAATCTTCTGGGAAGTGTTTTGCAGGAACACAATGAAAGTGTGGTCTAGAGTGCCAAGGTTGTACTTCATGCTGTAGCTGAACTTCGTAATGTGTAAGGATCACCCAAGTGGTATTAGTTTTGAAGGTATGAAGGGGTGGTAGAGAGCAGTTGAGGCTTGCCACAGTGAGAGGCCAGGGAATGACATCGTTGAAGGTGCAGCCTCAGTTGCCGTTGATGGCCAGTACTGAAGGGATTATGGAAAGAAGCTGAGGTTTGGCACCATGAAGCGAGCCTATGAGAGACTATTGGTGAAGTGTAGTTACAGTGGAAGGGCCCAGTGTATTGGAGATGCCAGTGCCATGGGATGATCTCCAAGAACAGCAGCAGCAGTGGAATAAAGTCAACCAGAGCCTAGAGTGCTATAGAAGGCCGAGCTGGAGATGTGACTTTAGCCCTTCGGAGGAACCCCGAAGATCATGTGTGGATTCCAGACATTGGAACAAGAAGCTGTAATGTTGAAGTTGCCTTGGAAACTCCAAAATGTTCTAGATTCCAGAGCCGTGGGCTATCTGCTGAGGAAAGCTGTTAACAGGAAGTGGAACCAGTCCAGGAGAAAGAAGTTTGTTGCAGTCAACAAAGATGAAAAAAGTTGGCGATCTTAAGACTGCTTTGACACTAGACAAGGGGATGCAGAGTTTAAACTTCTACCAGCTGGTTTCCTGTCTCGCTTTGGGGATTACAGTTATATGATTGGATGAATGTCTGAAATGACTTTGAACTTTGGACTTTTAACATTGTTGAGACTGCTATAGACTATGAGGACTTTTTATGTTGGACTGTATGTAACTTGCATTATGCTATGTTTAGGTATGGCCCACATAAACCCATATGTTTGAGTAAGACTATGAGGGTCAGGAAGTCGTATGTGGTGGTTTGAACATATTTAACTCAGGGAATGGCACTATTAGGAGGTATACCCTTTAGGAGGAAGTGTTTCAATGTGGGAGTGCTCTTTGAGACCCTCCTCCTAGCTGCCTGAGGACAGTCTGCTCCTGGCTTCTTTTAGATGAAGGTATAGAACTCTCAGCTTCTCCAGTTCCATGCCTGCCTGGACACTGTCGTGCTACCACCTTAAGGATAATGAACTGAACCGCTGAACCTATAAGCCAGTCCCAATTAAATATTGTCCTTTATAAAAGTTGGTCATGGGGTCTGTTCACAAACTAATATAGCAGCGCAGTAGGGGAAAGAGTTCCAAAGGCAGGCAACACAGTCAGATGTAGCCCCTGCTCCCAATGTTAGTAGTCTCACATGAAGACCAAGCTGCACATCTGTTATACATACGCAAAACCATGTCAGTTCAGTGATCCCCTATGGGCCCTGAGTTAGTTAATGCTGTAGGCTTTCTAGTGGTATTCTTGTTCTCTCTATCTCCTTCAATCCTTCCCCTCCCCTTCCACAGGATTTCCCAAAGTCCACTTAGTGTTTGGCTGTGAGTCTCTGCATCTATTTTCATCAGTTGCTGGGTGAAGCCTCTCAGATGACTGTTACACTAGGCTCCTGTCTGCAAGTATAGCAGAATATTATTAACTATGTAAGAAAAGGGCTCTCTCACATGGCAAGGGTCTCAAGTTGGACCAGTTCAGTTATTTGTTGGCCTTGCCCTCAATTTCATTTCCATATTTTACCCCTGCACATCTTGTAAACAGAAGAAATTGTAGATCAACGTTTTTGTGGCCAGGTTGGTGTTCCAGTCCCTCCATTGGAAGTCTCGCATGGTTACAGATGACCAGTTCAGGTTTCATATTCCCCATTGCTAGAAAGTCTTAGTTAGGGTCACCCTCACTAAAAGTGTTTCGATTGCCCTAGTCCAAGAAAGACAAATACGGTATGTATTCCCTTATAAGTAAATATTGTAAGCCATAAAATAAAGGACAATCACGTTATAATCCACAGACCCCAAAAAAACTAAGTAACAAGGAGGGCTCAAAGGGAGACACTTGAATATCACTGAGAAGGAGAAATTGAATAGACATTGTGGGAGGAGTGAGGTAACTGGATGCAAGAGGAATAGGAATAGGAACAGCAGGGATGAGGTGGGGGGGATCTCTGGTGAATGGTGGGCATCTCTGGGATGAGCTAAAAGCCTAGGGAAATGGCCTTGAATTCTTGATTTTCCTGTTTTGATCTCCCAAATGCTGGGATTACAGGTGTATATCATCATACCTAGCTTGACACATTGCGAATTCTATAAAAGAAAAAAATGAAGAGAATGGAATTTATGTAGGAAGAAGTGGAGCAGTCGAGCAGACATTGTGTGATAAGGAAAGCATAAGGGAGTTGCTCTCCCCTTCCCTCAATGGCCAGCCTCTCAACGCCTCTCAGTGCCTCTCAGTGTCTAGCACTGCAGTTTTTTGTCTCCTTGCTCCTATATTCCTGTCATTTGGCATTTTGTTCAGCCTTGGATAGAATGGGAGGAATGGCTTTTCAAAATAGATTTTTCCAGAAGTCAAGGTCATCTGGCTTTCTGTGCCATGAAGTTTCAAATGTTAGTTTTGATGCCTGAGGGTATAGCTTGGTCATAAAGTCCATGCACCATGCCCTGGATTGCAATCATAGTTATCAGGAGAAAATGAATGGTCTTTTGAGAGTCGAAGACCTCCCCCCGCCCCAGTTCTGTTTCAATGCTCTTAAGCTGGTAAATCAGAACTTGCCAGGTGGATGCAGAATAGAAGGGCCAGTGGAAGCTGGATGTGATAGGTGACTTCATTGACATCAAAAAATTATTTCACTACACCAGTGCCTGCTAGGAAAAGAATTCAAAGGGTATGGAAGAGACACAGAACACAGAGGGATACAGAGGACATAGAAGGTCACCAGTAACAGAATAAATACAGAGGCCATGGAGGGACACAAATTGCATGGAGAGGACTCAGAAGCCATAGAGGGACAGAGAAGGGTACAGAGGAATGCACAAAGGAAAGCGCAAGGGAGAGCTAAAGGATTTGTATTAAAGAAAATTCCCACACCCTTAAGGGGAAAGGTCGTTGTCACAAGCCTAGTTCTTCATTCTCCCTCCTCTGGGTGTGGCCTCTTCCTTCCTACACAGTCTTGCCCATTATCAAGATTGTGCCTCAGGACTGTAGACATTTGTGTTGGATAGACAAAGGAACACTAGGATATTGTGGGAAGCCTCTAAAACAAGGGATCAGTTCATAATAATTCCTTAGATAAAATATTATACCTTGTTAACTTAGCTTGTGATTTGTATTACTGTGGACATTTTTTCCCAGATGATCACTCCCTTTCCACCTCTCAGAGGGAGGCTGGAGGTGGAACCCAGGCCATCCTGAAAGATACACTGGCGACTCTACTCAGACTTCAGCTCTGCAACTATGAGCTCCTAGGAAACACCTTTCTAGATGCTCTATGATAAACTTTCAGACACTCTGCTTTTCACTTCGAGGTAAAGTCCCAGTACATTTCCCAGGCAGGACCCTAATTTCTGGACTCAAGTGATCCATGTGAGGAATTGAGATGGTAGGTTCATGCTACCTTAACAAGTTTGGAACATTTTAAGAAGCCATTAGCCAGATTCTCTTTCTAATTTTCTTCTAGTCTACACTTAAAGCTTCCTAATGTAGATTATTCTAACTTCCTATTTAGTCAGTCTGGTAGTGCAGTATTGCTGCTGCTTTACAATTTTAATTTTCAGCTCTTTAAAAAAAAAGAACATTTTTTCCTCTCCCTCCTTTTCTTTCCTCCTTCCTTCCTTAGTGTATAACTTTTACTTTTTCTTTTGGTGTTAAAGACTGAAACCTGGGCTCTGTACTTTCTAGGGAGCTTAGCATTCACCATTGAGCTATATTCCCAGAATTGTGAGGCAATGTCATTAAAATGTACAGGCTGCCTATGAAATTCCAATCCTCTTGCTTCAGCCTCTGGGCAGTGAGATTAGTCATATATGTCAATAAATTTACCTACCCAAATTGTCATGACAATTTTCATATTGAGCAACAAATAAATTAAAGTGTCGTTCTATCATAAACAATGTGACCACAAACATATTATACATTTGCATTTGTATCCAGGATTATGGAACTATACACTAAGAATTACTAGAATTATTTTCTCAGTCTGTCAAAGGTGTGTAACCTAAAGATATAAAAGTCCATTCAAAATGTACTATGATGCACTGGCTTTGTCTCAATCGCTGTGGAGGGTGTGCTTGTAAAGTGCATGGAGTATGCCTGTATCAGTGCATGGGCTGTGTCTGAATCACTGCCGGGATGTGTCTCTCTGGTGCATGTAATGTGTCTGTCTCAGTGGATAGAGTGTGTCTGTATAGTCATGGAGTGTGATTCTATCAGTGTATAGAGTGTGTCTGAAGAGTGCATATGGTGTGCCTTTGTAGTGTGTGGAGTGTGTCTGTGTAGTGCATGGGATGTGTCTGTATTAGTGCATGGAATATTTCTAAGTCACTGCCTGGAGTGTGTATATTTTAATGTGTAGAGTAAGCTGTTTTCCCCATATTCAAATATCATGTTAACTATCCACCCATCTAATTTTAATTATGCTATGCAAACAAGAGCAATGGCAATACCTTGTATTGTTTTGGAGACCTCTCTGGCATTTCTGACAGCAATTCATAGGGCCTGGCACTGAGATTTTCAATTGCCCGTGTTCACCGTTGTCCATTGTCCAGCCATGCAGGATACTTCACTTAAACTACTTTATACATGACCCAATTAAATATATGTAATTTAATATATATCTGTATATACATTAATATTTATTAATATATTAATTATATATTAATATATAATTATATATATACATATATATATATATAATTGGGTTGCAAGACATTAATTTTCTGTATAGCTTCTTTGTACCTCTTCAATTTGGCTAACCTTCCTCCTTCATTTCCTTAATTCCCATTATCCTTACTTTAGACCTTTCTACCCCTAGTATTCCCCTTCTACTTTCTTTTCCCCTGCATTTTACTATCGTTCTTTAATGTATAACCTCCAGTGACCTCTTTTTAGTTTCCTGGTTTCTACATATGCTCCAAGTTAAAACAAATACAAAAGCAAAACACCAAAAAGTTCAAAAACTAAGATGCACATATGAAAGAAAGCATGTGAAATTTGTTTGAGAACCTGGGCTATATATGATTAATTTTTCCAGTTTTATCTATTGACCTGTAAATTTCATGATTTCATTTTTCTTCCCAGCTAAATAGTTTCTATTGTGCATAGGTGCCACATTCTCTTATCTATCAGTTAATGGACATCTTAGTTGACTTCATTTCTTGGCTTTTGTAAATAAAGCAGCAGTGATTATGGATGTGTACGTATCTGTCTAGTAGGATGCTACTACTGGGTATGTGCCCAGTCCACTGTATGTGCCAAGGAGTGCTATAGCTGAGTCATATGGCAGTTCTATTTCTAGGCTAGTTTGGTTGCTTTGAAACTCCACAGACTGATTTCTAAAGTGACTTCCCTGGTTTGCCCTTCCACCAACAGTGTGTAAAGGTTCATCTTTTGTCACATCCATTCCAAAGTTTGTTGTCATATCCTGGTTGATGGCATACTGATGGTGATGAGATAAAATCTTTAAGTAGTTTTGATCTACATTGTCCTTGAAGGCTAAAGATATTGAATATTTGTAGTGTGTGTGTGTGTGTGTGTGTGTGTGTGTTTCCTACCTATTTGTATTTCTTTGAGAATTCTCTGTCCAATTACTGTATTAGCTAAGTGTTGTTGTTTGTTTTGTTGTTGTTGTTTTGTCAACTTGAAAAAGCAAGAGTCATTTGGGAAGAAGAAATCTCAAGTGAGAGATTAATTCTATCAGACTGTCTAAGGGTAAGATTATATGGACTTTGTCTTGATTAATGACTGATGTGGGAGGGCCCAGCCCATTTTGAGTGGTGTTACTCCTGAATAGGTGGTCTTGGGTTGTAGAAAAAATATAAAGCAATGGGGGCTAGAGAGATGGCTCAGAGGTTAAGAGCATTGATTGCTCTTGTAGAGGTCCTGAGTTCAATTCCCAGCAACCACATGGTGGCTCATAACCATCTGTAACGGGATCTAATGCCCTCCTCTGGTGTGTCTGAAGACAGCTATAGTGTACTTATATACATTTATTATGTATACATATACATTACATTTATACAAATACATAAATAAGTATTTATTTATTTATTAAAAAAAAAAGAAAACCATGAAGAATAAATGAGAAAACAGAGATCTTGTTGCTCCATAGGCTCTGCTTCAGTTCCTGACTTCATGTTCTTGCCTTGAATTCCTTCTCTTGATGATAAATTTTAACCTGTAAGCCCAAATAAACCCTTTCTTTCTCAAGTTGCTTTTGGTAGCCATGATTATCATGGTAAACGAAACAAACTATATCCACAGTGCATTTTAAAATTAGATTGTTTGCATTCTTAATCTTTCCCGGATTTAGTTCTTTGCACATTTTAAATACCAATCTCCTCTTTTAGATGAATAATTGGCAAAGGTTTTTCTCCCATTCTTTAGACTGCTTCTTCACATGACTGATGATTTCCCCTGTTGTGCAGAATCACTTTGGTTTAATGAATCCTACTTATCAGTAGCTTTGTTTCCTGCTCTACCAGAGTCTTATTTATAAAGTGTTTATATTGTCAAGAATATTTCTCCTTGTTCTCTAGAAGTTTCAGGAAGTTTCTGTGGAAGTACTTGATCCAATTAGGGCTGAGTCTTGTACAGGTTGAGATATAAAGATCTAGTTTCATTTTTCTAAGTGGTGAAACCCAGGTTTCCTAGAATCATTTTCTGTAATGTTTATTTTCCACGTCCTAGTCAAATATCAAGTGGATGTAGCAGTATGGACTTATGGCCTCTATTATGTTCTATTGATTTATGTGTCTGTTTTTGTGCCACAAAACTTTTATTAGTGTTTCTGTAGTGCATTTTGAAATCAGGTATAATAATACCTCCCACAGTATTCATTTTGTTAAGGATTGATTTGGCAATCTTTGGACTTTGTCATCTCCATACACATTTTGAGATGATTCTTTTCTATGCTAGTGAACAATGGTCCTAAATTTTTGATTGGGATTTCATTGAATTTTTAGATTAATTCTTTCTGATCCATGAATATGGAGGTCTTTCCATCTTCTAGAGTCTTTTCTCCAGTGTCTTAAAGTTTTCATTGTAGAGATCTTTCATTTTCTTGGGTAAGCTTCTTCACAGGTATTTCATTTCTTTGTGTGGCTATTGTGGGTTGACTTGTTTCCTTAATTTTTCAGTCTATTTATCATAGGTGTATAAGAAAGCCATTGACTTTTGTGTGTTCGTTTTGTTCTCTGCATTTTGTTGAAAGTATTAATCATCCTTGAGGATTTTCTGTTGGAATCCTTAATGTCTTTTTTAGATAGATTTTATAATCTGGGGATACTTTATAAATAGGGACACTATTTCAACATCTTTTATTATTTATATATAAATTGTCTTCTCTTATCACATTACTCAAGCTAAGACTTCATGCACATTATTGAATATCAGTAGAGAGAGTGGACATCTTTCTCCTGTTCTTTTTTTTCTTAAGACATATTTATTATGTATACAGTATTCTGTCTGCATGTATGCCTGCAGGCCAGAAGAGGGCACCAGATCTTATTATAGATAATCATGCGTCACCATGTAGTTGCTGGGAATTGAGCTCAGGACCTCTGGAAGAGCAGTCAGTGCTCTTAACCTCTGAGTCATCTCTCCGGCCCTCTTGTTTTTTATTTTATTGACAGTGTTTTGAGTTTGTTTTCTATCATAATATTGACTATATGTTTGTCTTAGATAACCTTTATTCTGTTGAGGTATGTTTCCTCTGTCCCTGGTATCTCCACAACTTTTATCATGAAGGAATGTGAAATATTTCTCAAAGGCTTTCTCTGTATCTATATAAATAATGGTGTGATTTATGTTTTTGCATCCATTAATGTGATAAATTACATATACTGAGCCATCCCTGCAGTTTTGAATGAAGCTAACTTGGTCTTGATGAATGATCTCTTTGATGTGATCTTGAGTTAGGTTTGCATTTTATTGAAACTTTTTGTATCTGTGTTCATCTGGCAGATCAGTCTGTAATTTTTTTTTATTTGCTTTGCCTTTATATGGTTTTGGTATCAGAGTAATACTGAATTCATAAATGGAGTTTAAAAGTCTTCCTCTCTTTTCTATTTTATGGAATGTTTTTCAATAATACTGGTATTAGTGCTTCATTGAAATGCTAGTAAAATTCTGCAGTGAATCCACCTGGTTCTGGGCTTTTATTGTTGGGAGACTTTTTAACTACTCTTTTAATCTTGCTGTTGGCTATGAATATGTTTAACATTTTTGGTTAACCTTAGTTTAATTTTCTCATGTTACATTCATCTAGAGAAATTTATTTATGTCTTTTAGATTTTCCATTCACATATATGTTTGTCTTATATTTCCATTCACATGGAAAATCTAGTTTGAGGTTTAGAGGACGGGTGCATGAAGAAGACCTGAGACTTGATCCCTTGAAGCTGCCAAACACTGGGAAATTTGGATCAATGAAAAAGGCAGAAAAGTGGTCAATAAGGAAGCATGCTGTCCAAGTTCGATAGACTTGAGTGTGGCGAGTGCTACTCTTGGGTAGAAAGAAAGCAGGTCTCATTATATCCCACAAGTCTGTTTTTATATGTCTTTAATGTATAGAAGCACAGACAGAACCAGACAGTATCAGTTTTATTTCTGAGTAGAAGAGAAATTCCTGCAGCATGTAGGAAGTGCTGTGGCCCTTGCGTCTCTTGAGCTCAAGAAGGAAACTAAGCTTTAGAAAGTATAAAATGAGGCCTGGAGACATAGTCAGTGGTAGATCCCTTGGCTGCCTATGAAAGGCTCTGAGTTTGATTCCTAGCACTGGGGTGTGGTCAGGGAGGCTGTGTGAGAGGAGGGGAGTGCAATGGAAGCACAGTCTGAAATGTTTATTATTAGTTGTGATGGATGGACTAGGCTCGGAGCCAAGGAAGTCTTTGTAGGAACTGGCAATTATGGGGTGATAAAATTGCATGCGATTTTTATGTAACTTAACCTCCTGTTTATTAATAACGCAGTGCAGCTTCTCTAGTATTACTTAGCAGTGCAAACTGTTTTGTTTAACAAACACAGTTTAGAGCACAGTTTATGTTTGTAGTAAAATTGAAAGGAAGGTGCAATATCTCTATGTACCTTTGCCTCTGTGTGCATTGCCCTATCCTAATCAGAGTTCATTGTCACAGCTAATCAGTCGATTTTGTCACATGATCACTTAAAGTCTCTGTGCTTAGGTTTCATTCTTGGTGTGCACTCCATGGATTTGAATTAATGGATGATGGGACATACCTATCCTTACAGTATCAAACAGTCTTTCTCTGCCTATACCCTTCTGATAGCCTACTCCACCCTTCCTTCCCATTAACCCATGACAATCAGTGAGCTTTTCTCTCCATCCTTTCTCTCCCTCCTTGTCCTGCTTCCTTCTTTCATATATATAAAATTATTATTATGAATAGAGTCCAGGATCTCATAAGATGCTGGACAAATGCCCTATGATTAAGTCACATCCCAGTCCCTGCATTTTTCTTGTCTCCACGGCTTTATATTTACCAGAATGCCACATTCTTAAAATTATTTTACTCACTGACATACATTTGCATTTCTTCTATATCTTCTCACATCTCATTGCTTTTTAGAACTGAATAATATTTCATTCTATGAATGTACCACAGTTTATATACCCACTCACGTGAATAGCCATGAATGCATGCTTTCATTACATTTTTTTGGAGGGGGGCTATTATGATTACTTCCCAGTGCTGAGTGATAGAGCTATGTTTGAGATGAATGAAGAAAATTAATACCTTTTGGAGTGCCTCAACTTCCCTACATGATGCTAGCTATCAGCCCAGGGGGAAACAAACAAACAAACAAACAAACGACCTTGGGTCATTAGGGTTTTGCAATCCTAAAAAGAGAGAGATAAATCAGAGCACAGGCATTTCTCTGCAGTTGCTGCAGGCAGCCAGGGACCGCAGTAGCTCTGGTGGATACAGCCAACTCAAATCTGAAGGGCAGCCAGAATCAGAAATTTGAAAAGTGGGAAAGCATTGCGATGGTAACAAAATATTTCTCTGTAAAGTGGCCAGGCAGAAGTCTTACCGCAATGACTTTTAGACTTAGAAACCCTCAGAGCTTTCTCAATAGAGGGCTGTCCCAAGTCTGTGAGAGAGGCTCAGACCACTCTTGAGACCTTTGTGTCAATGAATAGGAACCTAAGTTTCTCTAAGGTTGATCTCCCAGGGGAGAGAGTGTATGCAGTACTTTGCATTTTTATTACAACAGTTTTAAAGTAAATACAGTCAGGAGAATAACAACCACTCCCAGATTCCCTTGGGCTCTTACCGTTGCAGGGTGCCGTGGTACGTTCCACCCGTTTCCTGTAAGTTTATGTGTGAGTTATTTTTGGTCTTTTGCTGCAAGTGAATAAACACCCCACCTACATATTTTCATATTTTTACAAGTAGATCTGTAAGCTAGGTTCTTGGAAGTGTGATTTTAGAGTCATGAGTAAACAGTATGATTTTGCTTGGTATTATCCAATTGTTCTCTGCAGCAGTACTGTCAGTGTCTGCTCCTTTGGCTCATCACTAGTTTTTACTTTTGTCATTCTAACAGATGTGAAATGCTGTCTCAGTCTCAGTAGTGTATTTGTTTGTGTTTCTTCTATTTATGTTGGATAGGTCATCTTTTCCTAGGATTAAGAATTATGTGTATTTTTTCCTGTGAGGTGATATACATACCTTCATATACTCAAAAATCAATTTTCTACTGTTAGTCTTTTCTTTTAGTGGTTCTAAATTTCAAAATTTGAGTCAAACTTAGACTGAATTTCATTCAAACTTAAGGTATTTTCTTATGCTGGAATATAAGGAGATTTAGTTATTTTTCTCTTAGAAGTGAGTTACTTTCCATCTCCTATGTCTAAACTTCCATTACAATCATAATACACGGCTCTCTGTATCCACAAGTTTTATCTCTGTAGATCCAGTAACCCTCTCTACTGCTCCTCAACCTCTCTATCCTGGCAATGTTCTCATTTTACATTCTTGGTTCCTGTAGTTACTAGAGGCTAGTTACTACATAGTCACTATAGGCTAAGTGCTTCCATCCGAAGATTTGGATCTAGGAGCCTCTAATAAAAGAAAACATGCAGTGTTTGCTTTTCTGGTCTGGGTTATCTCACTCAATATGATATTTTATGTTCTACCCATTTACTTGCAAAGTTTATGATTTTATTTTTGTTTACACCTAAATACTATTCCATAGTATTTTCATCATTTGGGGTGTGTGTGTGTGGGGGGGCATGTTTCTTCTGAGTATCCCTAGCTATCTTGAAATTCACTCTGTAAACCAGGTTGGCCTTGAAATCAGACATCCATCTGCCACTACCTCCTAAATACTGGGATTAAAGGCTTATGCCACCACACCCAGCTCAGGCAAAATAAGTTGTTGGCTTTAATTCTTGGCAAACAGAGTTCTACTCAGAAAGTCCTTTCTTAAACCTATATCATGTAGGGAACTATTTATGTTTTCTTTTAGCAATTTCAGTTTTCAGGTTTCATGTATAGCTCTTTGATCCATTTAGAGTTAGTTAGGCAGTACATACAGGTCTAATTTCATTCCTCTGCATAGGAACATCTACTTTTTCCAGCATCATTTGTTGAAGATGTTTTCTTTTCTTTAGTTTATGGTCTTGGTGTCTTTGTTAGACACCAGGCAGTAGAAGCTACATGTGCTCCTGTTTGGGTCTTTGATTTGTTCTATTGGTTAACATTGTTTAGTTTTGGGATAAGGGACTGAGGTGCATATTTTATATACCAAAGCAGACCTAGCCTCCAGGTTCTCCCAGCATCTCTCAGTCTTATTTGGTATACCCTGCCCCCAACCCTTAATTTTGCAGCCCAGGGGCTGGCCTGCCCTTCCCCAGAGGCTCCCTCCTATATAATCCAGACATCTTGTGCTCTCTCTTCCTCTTTCTCCTTTTTCTTCTTCTCCCCTTCTCTCTCTGTACTAATACCTCTTTTTCTTTTTCTCTCTTTGTCCCTTCTCCCTTCTCCTTTCCCCATGGCAACTTTCTTGGCCTTGGATCTGGGGGACCAATGAACTCAAAATAAACCTGCCTTTAATATAATCTATATCTGGCTGGAGTTGGCTCATTGTCAGTGGTGGAGAAATAACCTATCAAACATGTCTTTGTGTGTGTATATATATATACAAACACATGACTATATATATACAAATACATGAATATATATATATATATATATATATATATATATAGAGAGAGAGAGAGAGAGAGAGAGAGAGAGAGACATATATATGTCAATACTATATACAATCACTATGACTCTGAAATATATTCTATAATCTGGAATGGTAATTCCTCTAGCACTATTCTTTTTGCTCAGGATTATTTAGTTATTCAGGGTATTTTGTACTTTCTTGTAAAATTTAGAATAGTTTTTTTTCTATTTTTATTTCTACAAAGAATATGGTGGGGATTTACATTGGAATTACATTGAATCTGTAAATACCTCTTGGTAGAATGGCTATTTCACAATGTTAATTCATCTACTGTCTTATCTCTTTCTTTACAGGTTTAAAGTTTTCACTGTAGAGATTCTTTACTTTCTTTGTTAGGTCAATTCTTATAATTAAAAAAGAGTATACATGGAGGAATCTTTGGCTCCAGCAGCAGAGGATGGCCTTATCTGGCATCAATGGGAGGGGAGGCCCTTGGGTGTGTGGAGGCTTGTGTGATGAGGGCGTGTGCATGAATGGGTGGAAGATCACTTTCAAAGAGGCAAAGGGGCGCACAATGGAATGGGGGTGTGCAGGGGAAACCAAAAAGGGTCATATCATTTGAAATGTAACCGAATAAAATGATAAATAAATAAATAAATAAATAATCTGGTTTTGTCAATGAATTTTTCTGCATCCATTGAGATGCCCATGTAATTTTTGTCTTTAAGTCCATCTGTGTTGTTTATTACATTAATGACTTGCATGTGATGAACTTTATTCCTGCATTTTAGTGATAAAGCAAATTTGGTCATGGTGTAGTATCTTTTAGATGTAGGTCTGCATTTTACTTGCAAGTTTTTGTTTTCTTCTTTTTGTTTTTTACTTGCTTGTTCATTTGTTGTGGGTTTTTTTTTTTTTTGAGTATTTTTGAGTCTATAGTCATGAGGAATATTGGCCTATAGTTTTCTTTTTGTTTTCATCTTTTTCTGGTTTGTGTACTAAAGTGTTATTGACTTCATATAAGGAGTTTGGAAATGCCCCTTCTGTTTCTATTATCTTAAATAATATATGAAAGACAGGCTGTAGGTCTTTTTGAATGCGTGGTAGAATGCTGCTGTCCTGGACTTTTTATCTTTTTCTTTTTAGCCAGAAGCTTCGCCTTACTATTTCAATATCCTCAGTTGTCTTGGGTCTGTTTATATTGTTGATTTCTTCTTGGTTCAGTTTTGATGGTTTTTATTGAATCTAAAACATCGTCCAGTTCTTTTAGTTTTTCTAGTTTAATGGAGTCCTGGTTTTAAAAATATTCCCCCCAAAATTCTGATTTTTAAAAAAATCTGTTGTAATAGTTTCCTGTTCATTTCTGACTATGTTCATTTAATTTCTCTCTGACTTCCAGTTAGTTGAAGAGCTATCAGTTTTGTTTATTTTCTCAAAGAGCCAGCTCTTAGATGTGTTGATCTTCATGTTGTTTACTGTGTTTCCATTTCATTGATTTTTTAGTATGTTTTTTTAGTATTTCTCATCATCATACGGATTTGGATTTGAGGTGTTCTTATTTTCCAGCCTGTTGAGTTGCATTATTAATTCATTTATTTGTACTTTTTCTGATTTTTTTAATGTAGGCACCTAGAGCTGCAACTTTTTGTCATAGGACTGCTTGAAATGTGTCCTATGGGTTTCGTGGTGTTGTGTTTTCAGTTTCATTTAGTTTCAGGAAGATTTTTACTTCTTTCTTGATTTCTTCTTTCAAAGACTCATCATTTTGTAATGAGTTGTTTGATCTCCATGAGTTTGTATATTTGCTTACGGTCTGTCTTCCTTTCTTCCTTTTTCTTTCTTTCTTTCTTTCTTTCTTTCTTTCTTTCTTTCTTGTCTTTCCATCTTTCTTTCTTTTTTTTTTTTTTGCCAGTTTTCAGTTTGATTAAATTGTGGTTAGACAAGATACAAGTGATTTCAGTCTTTTTGATTTTGTAAAAATTAACTTTGTATTCAAGGGTGTGGTTTATTTAGAAATCTTCCATGTGTCACTAAGTAGAAGTGTGTATTCTATGCAGTTTAGATGGAACAATCTGCACATATCTATTTTGTTCATTTGATTTATGATATCTATTAATTCTGATGTTTCTATTTACTTTTTATCCAGATGTCTTGTCTTTGTAATAAGTGAGGTATTGCAATAACCTACTATTAATAGATTGATGTTAATCTGTGTCTTATCTGTATCTTTAAATCCAGTAGTAGATTTTTTTAAATGTAATTTATCACTCTACTGCTTGGTGCATATATGTTTATGATGGTAATGTCTCCTTGGTTAAATGTTCCCTTGGTTAAAATGAAGTGTCCTTTTGAATCTCTTCTGATTAATGTTTATTTAAAGTCTATTTTTCTCAAATGTTAGAATAGTAATGCCTGTTTGCTTTCTTGATTCATGGTCCCATTTGATTAGAGTACTTTTATCCATTCTTTTACTCTCAGGTACTGCTTATCTTTAAAACTAATATCTAAGATGGGTTTCTTGTAGGCAACAGAAAGATAGACCTTGTTTTTTTTTTTTTTTTTATTTATTTAACTTTTTGGTTAGGCTGGTTTTTCTTTTTCTTTTCTTTTCTTTTTTTTTTCAATTTCATCTTGATTTCAGCTCAAGTCCTCTTTCATGTTTCTAGCTACTAATTGAATTCCATTCTCAAGTCCTGGATTGCCTTCATCGTTTTCATCAGCCTTTATCTTTTTGTTTTCTTGGGCATCTCTCAGATTGATTCTCATTTAGCTTTCTCCTTGAATTCATTGAGCTGTTTCTTGGTATCTTCCTTAAATTCCTTGAATTCTTTGATGAAGTTTATGACTGTAGGTAGAAAAGGTCCTGATAGAATCCTAGAGACTGGCAGTGGCAAGGGACGAGGTATTCAAATTAGTCCCATCTGGGATATGGGACCATGTAAAGTCTAGAAGTTGGTTTCTAGGCAGGCACAGGTGGTCAGACTAGGCTAGATATGATGGGTTATGAAAATATGAGTATCAGGTGATCAGGTGGTATGGGTACTCACCAGGTTAGTCCCTGAAGGAGGATGTGGAAGTCTGTGTATGTAATATGGTGATAGAAGGGTACCTAGCCTAACTTTCTATTCAAAGCTGTTAACTCAGTGAATCTAACTTGATTTTTTTTTTATTTAACAACAATGGGCCAATATAGAAAACAGAACACCGATTCTTCCAGGATTTGTATGGTGTTTTTTTTCTTAACTCAAGATTCTGAGGCATGAAAATTGTCTCAAAATTTGGGCCACTTGAGGTTATATAGCAACATCCTGTACCAAAAAGTACCTTTCAAAAGTAAAGGCAGAAAAGAAAACAGATTCTGTTGTAGAAGGCAGTGTTCTTTATGGTAACATCATCTTTTATACTTGAAATCTCTCAATACCACCTGCCCAAAGGAACTCAGTTTTCGTTCCCGAACAACTAAAGAAAAAAATGTCCTTAATTTTTTGTTCTCCTAGAAGAAAATGCAATGCTCCAAGCTATAAGGTTTTATTGGACTCAACCTTCAGATTTTTCTGCTTATTGATCATAAATGCTCATACAGCCCCTGACTTATGATGGCTCTTCTGCTGATATGTTTTGGTTTTATGGCAGGACATTCAATAGAAACCATAACTTAAGCTTTGAATTTTGATCTCTTCAGAGGTAAATGAGGTGAGACTTGATCCTTTCTTGGGATTCTGGACAACTGTAGCCACCAGGCTACTGTGGGGAAACAAGTGGAACTTTCCAGTGTTTTCATATCTGAGCTAGAATGTGTGGGGGGCTGAGTATATTACATGCCCAGTGTATGTTCATATGTGTCTATGTGTGTGCTTATAAGGGTATGTATGTGTGCATGAGTGTGTATCTTTGTATGAGTGTCTGTGTTTATGAATGTGTATGAATATACAAGTGAGTGTATATTCACTCTCAACCTAATGAATCTGAAGGTTGAATGCATATATATATATATATATATATATATATATATATATATATATATATATATATATGTCTCTGAGAGTTTGTGCACATGCACATGTGCATGACTGTGGGCTGATGAAGATCAACTCAGGTCCTTCCTTGCAAGTAGAAGACAAGTGTTCTGCAACAGCGTTACACTTCCAACTCTACACACATTTTGACTTCAAGTATTTTCAATTTATGATGATTTAATCAGAACAAAGTCCCACTGAAAGTTGAAAAATACCTATATGTATTTTTATTGAAAATCATAGTAAGTCTTTGCTTTACCAGTGACTGCTGCCCTGCCTGAATTGTCTGTTGGCTGGTACACTACTTTCCCAAGTATGGACGTGGGAGAAAGGGTGACTTGCTCCTTTCTTATGCACTCTGATTCTCACGCTTGTACTGGTTTATGTGACATGACAAAGGAGTTGCTGAGGGAAACAGGAAGATGAGACTGTAGAATTCGAAAGCAAGGAGAAGCAGCATGGTAATCCAAGAACTCCAAAGTGATTAAAATGATCACAAGGAAGGGATTTTGGTTAACTATGTCCAAAACCTCGATCCAGCAGTGCTTAGTGATTGTAATCTCTGCAGTATCTGAGAAGTCTTGTCAGTTCTTTTGGGTTTTCCTGCAGTGGCAAAGCTTTGTTCCCCTTTAGCAATCAATACAGCTTCTCGTTCTATTTCTTGTCTCATTGTATTAGCTAGGACTTCTGGCACATGGTGTAAAGGAGTGACAAGAAAGTGTACCCTGCTTCTGTTTCAATCTCTGAGGGAAGCGTGTCTTACTAATGGCATGTAAACATGACATTGGCTGTGCAGACTGTAGAAGTCCTTTAATGGCTGAGGTGATTCTTATTATCCTAGAGCATTGGGAACTTTCATCACAAAAGGCTACTGGATTTTTGCCCTTTCTGCAGCGATTGGTTTGATCAGGTAATTTTTTCTTAGTTTGTTGATGTGAAGGAGTATATTGACTTTCAATTATTAAAAGCATTAAAGAATCCCTCTTGATTGTGGTGTTTAAATATTTCTAGTTCAAATGAAGTGTTATTCTTATTACATCTGATAAACACTACATATAAGCTCTTGTGAGTTATGCCAAGGGCAGACTTCACTGTCTGTAATGTGTGTGTGTGTGTGTGTGTGTGTGTGTGTGTGTGTGTGTGTTATTATCAGCTTTAGACTGAGTCCAGCATGTGGGATGTCCACAGTGTGGTAGCAGGAGGAAGTCCATTTCAAATCAATAGCCAGTGGTGTGGACCGAGGTTCACAGAACACTGAGGAGAGAATTTCTTTTAGAAAAACTAGCATCTGAGCCAAGGTTGTTCAACCTTTTCTAACAAGATGTCTTGCTGGTCTCTCTGCCAGCTAAGAGCCAGAATCTGACCTGTTCACAGATGGAAGATGAGTATTCTGTGGACTATAGAAGTCCAGGCAGAGCTCCCTTTGCTTGTAAAACTGGAGCCGGCCCCAGATGGCATTATGTACCACAAATGTCACTGAACACTGTGAATAGCCCTGGCTCTGAACTCTATACAGACACACAGAGATACTTTTAACTCTGTGCAGACACATGGGTTGGAGATCATTCGGTACTAAAAAGAGAAATGGGAAACAATTTTTTTTTCCTGGAATTCTATTAAAATTTGGAATGAGATAGCATCAAACATGAATTGGGAACAAATTGTCCCTGTAACTATTATTTTTATAATTTTACCTTTTACATTTGTACCAGGAGGAAATGATTTCCTCGGTTCTCAGAATCACTTTGTGCTATGTGAGTATCATTTCTTTCTCCCCTCTTCTTCCTTTGATGGGGTTTTGTTATCCAGACTAGACATTATTTAAATTGACATCCATTTCGTTATGATGAGGTTTTCATCTTCCAGATCAACTGCAGGATCAAAGAACAAAGGACACATTTGAAAACCCAGCCCCCTGTTTCTTTTGAAGTACTGTGCACCAACAATTTAAAGCAAGGTCATTTTATTTTTTCCTTTGAAACTTATCAAGATGACCTCTGACCCACCCCCTCTACTATTTCAGATCAGCTTTTTTTTTCTACTGTAGCCATCCTCATTGCATGTTGAATCTAAAAGGCTCATGCATCACTTCATCTCAATCATCTCCTTTGCCCCTTACTGATATTGTCTATCATTTGGGCAGCAGCTTCAGCTCTGGGCTGCCATCTCTGTTCTCTCATGGATGTAGTTTTTTCCATAAATCAGAGGTCCTTTGAAGCATTTAGAGTTGTGTTCTACCTCTGACCATGAAGAGGCACATGCTCCACCTGTAGTTATAGCAACTTTTGACTTTTATATGCTTTTCTTGCAGAAAATGGAACTGTCTATTACCACTTCCTATCAACACATATTTAACAAGAATTATTCCCTATTGAATTGAAGCAAAGTTTTCTTTAGCATGTCAGCATGTTAGGATACTAAAACAGGAACACACGGAGATTATAGTGGGGTGACAGACTGAAGCTACAGTTTCACTGACAACACGTAACTTATAGTTATCCTTCTTTAATTTGGCGGAGGTGGGTGGGACACAGATCTAATATTTGGTATTTGATTTTCCTAAGAATAGGGGTTTAGAAATCACCAATTATCCATGGGAGTGAGAGGTACATATTCTGCCTGCTACAGGCATTACAGTTCAAGGAGGGATCAAAACACCCACAAAGCCACCAGGATTCACGTGGCAAAGAGCCAGTCCCATTATGAATAAGAAGATGTTCTCCTGACTCCACTGTCTCATTAAGATATCATGTAGAGGGCACAACATGTACTGTGTGGCCTGAGTCTCTTCATTTTAACTGTCTCAGAAAAAAAATACAAGCACAGTGAACCTCTTGGACTGGTAGTCATATGAGAGTTAATTTAATATTTGGCATTTTTTCCTGATTCAGACATGCCATACTGTTTTCCACATTTTAGTATTAATGACGTCTTCACACCAAAAAGATATAAACCAACATGATATACATCCCACTCTCTTTCTACTGCTTGGGAACTTGGAAAAATTCTGTATACCCTGGACCCGGGAGGTGATGGAGGAGGGTCTATCCTAAGAAGTTGGCTCCAGAGCATGCAGCTCACTCATGTGCTCAGGGTCATGTGATCCACAGTCCACATGTCACAGTTAAATTCTCAGGCTCCATTTTAATTTTCTTGAATTACAGTATCTAGATTTGCACTTTAGCCTAAGTGATGGCCACCCTGAGAAGCAGCAGACAGTGGCCCACATCTCTGGGTTGACACAGCATTCCAGGCATGATGAGGTCCAGCTTTTGGCCAACACCCACACTCAGATCTCAGTGGATACATGTGGGGGATGGCTGTAGTGGTGGTGGCAACTGTGGCACTTAAGACTCTTTCTTCTTTGCATTGAAATAGCAGAAGATACGTAAACTTACAAAACTTAAGCACAGAAGTGGCATCATAGACATGAAGAAATCCTGATAGACATAACACAAGAGGAGAGATAAGTTATCTGGCTATCAGAAGGTAAGGAGGGTTCTCCCTCAGAAGACACATGAAACAAGCTTAGTGCATGTGAAAGTCAGTAATGGTGTGAGATCTTGTTGATGAGCTTCATAGAACACTGGAGATGTTGTGTGGGGCTGTGATACCCAAGTAGACGTGCGTTCTGTTGGGCTGAGTTGTGGTTCCTGCTAGTCTGCTGCCCCAGGCATCTAGAACCGTGGCTCAGAGGGCAGAAGCGCAGGAATTTAACTGAGTTTACTCCACGCAGCTCAGGGTGGACGCTGGGCTATGAGAAGCCTCTGAGCTCCACCCAGGCATGGAGAGGTCTCAGCCTGAGACCTGCGGGGGCAGAACTCCTGGGTTGGGGGGTCTCTGGGCTGAAGCGGCTAGATGGAGAACGGCTGGTCTCTGTCCTTGGGCTCCCAGATGCTGCCGGGAGCTGTAGAAGAACCGAGACGCGAGGGCGTACATGCTGGATCAACCCACAGCCGAGAGGAGTGAGAGGGAGAAGCTCCAGCAGCATCCCTGCAGGGTGGAGACTCTTGGTCATGGTGACTCGCTTGGCTGGGTCATAGCTAGCTCCGCTAGCTTGCTTGAGTTGGCAGGCCTCGGTGGCTGGAGTATAGAGAGGTCCTCCAAGGGAGATTAGACTGTGGTTCGGTAGTCAAAGGCCCCCTCCACGGTTCTCCACGGTGGGCCCTAAAGACACGAGGAAGTCCAAGGTTTTAAAAGGTTTATTGTCATGGCGGAAAGTGGATGAAGCAATAACTTATTTCACTATTGTTCAGCCTTAACCCCTGTAGCCATTCCTGCAAAGAAATGTTCAACAAGTGAGTAAAACTACAGATATCTGGAAAAGATCAGGATACATACACTGGCTCTGGAAGGAGAATCCAGAAGATAGAACTAGCAAACTTAATTGGATGCGGCTATTGACTGTATGTCTTATACACACAAGCTATAAAAATTACTAGGGGGCATATGTGAAAGAAGCTTCAGAGGACTTGAATGTGTTTTGGAAAAATGGGACCAATGAAATATTTGCTGAAGGAAAGACAAATATTTCATTGAAAATAGCTGAATATCAAGCTATAAATCTGGAAAGTAAAATTATTAATGTCTTCTGGGGCTTGGGGCAAAGACTTAAATGTGTTCTGATCTCATTTCTGCTGCTGTGATAAAATACCCTTGCAAAAAGCAGTGTTGGGAAATATGGTATTTTTTTAGATCACAATTCCAGGTTATGGTGCATCATACATAGCAGGAACATAGAGCAGCTGCTTGCTTTACAACCATAGTCACCAGCAGAGAGAGATATGAATTTTTATTCATATTTATTACACAGCTCACTTGTTTTTATTTTTATACTATCTGGACTCTGCTTGTGTGATGGTTTCACCTATATTCACATTGAATCTTCTCACTTTAATGAGTCCAATTAAGTAACATCCCTTATAGGTACACTAAAAGCCAGTCTGATAAAGACAATAATTCAAGAAAATTGATTCTCTTCCCAGGTAGTTTTAGATTGTATCAAGTTGACAGTTCAAACTGGTCATCACAATTGGACCCAGCTTAGCTTTTCCTCACCAACCCTCAACTTTTTAACCTTCTCTTCTATCCTAGTGCATTTCTGTTGTGTCAGCTGTCAATCTTCAGAAACACTTTCGAGCAGGGACTCCTAGTGGCAATACCAAGCTGGGACTCAGATAGGAGATTTTACTATTCTGTCCTACAATAAGGACTCTTCAGACTTATTCTTACTCCTGCTTGCAGGAGCCCTTCTTCCCATTCTACTTCCATTTCCTGGAGACTCCATCACTTGATGCTGCCATGCTCCTTTTAGCTCTTTCTTGTGGCTCTCCTTTCAGCATTTCTCTCTAGTCTATCTTCATTTCTTTCTTCACCTTCTCACCCAAAGTAGCACTCTCTATCAGGGACACCAAAACCACAAAATATACCTAGGATCTGGAAAGGTCAATGACAATTGAATAACTGAACACCCACTGAACAAGACCAGACCAGATATCAACAAGAAAAACCTCAAACATCATAACTTCATATGCCTCGATACTATCACAAAAATACAAGCATGAACTGCCATGGTGATATGTCTCGACCTGAAGTCAATAACTTTATTGCTGTAGTCCCTGAGAATACAATAGCAAAAGCCCAGGACAAGAAATTCAAAATCAAAATTGTTGCTAGGAATATATTCAATGGCCTTAAAACAGTATATGTGTAGCTACCTTAATGACATCCACAAAACATAGAGTTAAATGAGATAATGAATATAATTCAAGTAATGAAAGTAGAATTTAATAAATAGAATCAGCAAAAGAACCCAACTGAAATAAAACTGGAAATGAAAAATTTTGGATGTCAAACAAACCTCAGAGGTAAGTCTCAGTCAGAGATTATAAACTATGAAAGAGAGAATCTCAGGTATCAAAGACGAAGTAGAAGAAACGGCTAGCTCAGTCAAAGAAAATGTTAAATCTTAAAAACTCCTGTCACAAAACATTCATGAAATCAGAGGCACTACAAAACATCCAAATCTATGCATAATAAGGATATAGAAAGTGAGAGAAACAAAGGTCAAAGCCACAGAAAATAGTTTTAACAAAAACATAGAAGAAAACATTTCCCAGTCTAAAGAAAGAGATGTATAAGAAGCATACTAACCAGAAAATAACATCTCTAGGACACATAATCAAAACATTAAATTTATAGATCAAAGAAGGTATATTAAAAGCTGAAAAGTCACATATAAAGGAAGACCTATTAGAATAACACCTCTCAGTAGAGATTGAAAGTCAGAAGGGACTGGGCAGATGTTCTATAAACTGAGAGACCACAGATTCCAAACCAGACTACTATATCCCGCAAAATTACCAATCACAATCAACAAAAAAGAAAAATCTTTCTTCCATAAAACCAATTTCTTTCTACCAGTATAGCTCTACCGAATTCACTAGAAGGAAACTCCAGTCTGAATATGTTAACCACATCCAAGAAAACACAAGAAAGAAATAATGTCAGAACAGTAAATCAAAAGAAGGAGGAAAATGACAGCATAACAGCAAAATATCAGGAATCAACAAACATTATTAATTGATAACTCTCAATATTAGTAGACTCAAAGTGGTTAATAAAGAGATACAGACTAACAGATTGGATTAGAAAACAGGATCCATCTTTCTACTGTATCCAACAAACATACTTCATCATCAAGGATATCTATCACTCCAGCTTAAAAGAATTAAACAAATGAACAAACAAACAAGAAAACCTATTCCAAGCAAATAATTCCAAGAAGCAAGCATGTGTAGTATGTTAATATTTGATAAACTATTCATCAAACAAAACTAATAAGAAGCAATAGAGCAGGATACTACATACTCATTAAAGAAAAATCCACCAAGAACATTTCTTACCCTGTGGGTCGTGACTCCTGTGGGAGTTGCATATTAGATATCTTGCTTATCAGATATTCACATGACAATTCATAATAGCAGTAAAATTACATTTATGAAGTAGCAACAACGTAATGATATGGTTGGAGTCATCACGAAAAGAGGGGATGTATTAAAGGGTCACAGCACTAGGAATGTTGAGAATTATTGATCAGAAATATATTATAATTCTAATATTTATGTACCAAACAGAAGGGTATTATAAAAGAAACACAACTACAACTAAATCATAAATTGATTCTCATACATTGATAGCGAGTACTTCAGTACCCTACTCTTATCAATAGACAGGTCATGCAGACAAAAAGTGCACAAAAAAGTGGTGGAATCAAACAATATCATGAATCAAATTGACCCAGCAGATATCTATAGAACATTTCACCCAAACACAAAAGAATAGTTTCTTCTCAGTAGCTCATGGAACTTCCTCCAAAATTGACCACATACTTGAACACAAAGAAAGTCTCAGCCAGTATAAGATAGTTGAAATAACTCCATGGATCCTATCTGACTACCATGTATTGAAGCCATCAACAACAACAGAAACAGCAGAAAATACACAAGTTCATGAAAACTGAACAACTCAATTCTGAATGAAAAATGTGTCAAGACAGAAGTTGGGGTGTGGTAGCTAAAGCCCTTAAGCCCAATACTAAAACTTGGGAAGCAGAAGGAAGCAGATTGATGTGAGTTTGAGACCAGCCTAGTCTATAGAGCATATTCTAGGATAGCCAAGGCTACGTAGACAGACTCTGTCTCAATAAACAACAAAACAAAACAAAACAAAACAAACAAAACTTAATAATTGAATGAAAATGAAAACACAACATACCCAAACCTGTGGAATACAAAGAAAAAGATTCTAAGATGCAAGATCACAAATTCTAAGTATCCAAATAAAAAATTTGGAGAGATCTCATGTTAATAATATAAAGATACATACACCTGAAACCTATAGAGAAACAAGAATAAATAATATCCCCCAAAAAGTTGATGGCAAGAAATTATCAAATTGAGGGGTTTAAATAAATGAAATAGAAACACCACCACCAACAACAAAACAATACAAAGACTCAATGAAAGGAAGAGCTGGTTCTTTGAGGAAACTATTAAGATTGACAAACCCTTAGCCAAACTAAGCAACACAGAAAGAGGATCCAAACTGAGAATAGTAGAGATGAAAAGGGAGATATAATAACAGACATTGAGGAAACTCAGAAGGACATACTTTAAAATTTTGTATTCTACCAAACTAGAAAACCTAAAAGAAATGGATGCATTTCTTGATATATACAACCACCAAAGTTAAATCAATATCAAAGAAGCAATTTAAACAGATCCATAACCCCCAGTGAAATAGAAGTTCTAATTACAACTTTCCCACCCAGGGTCTGGTGGATTCAGTGCAGAATTCTACCAGTCCTTTACAGCAGAATTAATGTTAATATTCCTCAAATTATTCCACAAAATAGAAACTGAAGAAATATTTGCTAGTTCATTTTTCAAGGCTATAATTACCTTGGTACCAAAACCATAAAAAGACCCATCAAAAAATTATAAACCAATAACTCTTTTGATCATAGATGTAAAAATTAAAAAAAAAAACCTACTTGCAAACTGAATGTAAGAACACATAAAAAAATGATCCTCCATGATTAGGTAAGACTTCATCCAAGAAATTCAGGTAGAGTTCACCCTAAGTACACTGACAAAATTCATCCACCATATAAACAAACTGAATGACAAAATCCACATGATCTTCTCACTGATGCAGAAAAAACCTTTGACAAAATCTAACACCCCTGCGTAATAAAAGTCCTGAAGAGATTAGGGATGCAAGAAATACTACCTCAACATAATGAAGGCAATTTATAGCAAAACCACAGTCAATATCAACTTAAAGGGAGAAAAAAATGCAAAGTATGCCCACCAGAATCAGGAATAAGATATCGTTGTCTACTCTCTTGGTATCTATTTAATATAGTACTTGAAGTCTTAGCTAGGACAATAAAACAACCAACAGGATACTAATAGGAAAGAAAAAAAATCAAAGTATCATTATTTGCAGAATATATGAGTTTATAGATAAAAAATTCTACAAACTACACCAGGAAACTTGCACAGCAGATGAAAAATTTGAGAAAAGTAGCTGGATACAAAATTAATACACAAAAATCAAGAGCCTTCCTACATACAAATGACAAATGGCCTGAGAAAGAAATCAGGGAAAAATTCTTTTCACAATAGTTCCAAAACAAAACAAAAGACAGATAGAAAGTAAAGAAAGAAAAAAAAAAGAAAAAGCTTGGGATAACTCTAACCAAGCAAATGAAAGACTTGTATTAAAAAAAAATCTTTAAGACATTAAAGGAAAAAATTGAAAAAGATGCCAGAAGTTGAACTCCCATGTTCATGGATCAGTATATAGTGAAAATGGTCATTCTGCCAAAGCAATCAAGAATTTCAATGCCATCACTTTCTTGTTTGTTTATTCTAAGTTTTGTTCTTATGTTTGTATGAGTGCTTGTTTCTTGTTTTGGTTTGTTTCTTGTTTGTTTTTAGTAAGTGAGAGAAAGAACATAAAGTTGTATGAGTTTGGAGGTAGGGGGATCTGGGAGTCATTGGGGAAGGAAAGAACATGATCTAAATTTATTTCATGAAAAAAATGTTAAATGAAAAAAATTAAAAAACAAGTAACAACAATAATATCCTCAATATAAAAAATGGAAACTCCAGAATACATCAATCTGTAGACTGTACAGCCAGTGATTTTCAGAGCTGGGTGAAAATAGGTTCTACTATAGGTCCTTAGAAGTTATATGCATATATCACTTAATTAATAAAAGTTAAATAAATTTACATGTCATGCTAACGGTGGCAGGGAGACACCAGTTAAGATTACTTAACCAAATATGCTGTGACTCTTACATATTCTTATTGAAAGCGGAAGTTAGGAGTAAACATTTTGTGATGCTGATTTTGGGCCTTTATGTATGCTAAGGAAGTGCTTTTTTACTGAGCTGCATGTTAGTCCTCAAACCTTGGAGGAACATTGAACTGAAAAGATCATACCTCTTCTATCATCTTCCCAGTGATAACTCATTGTCTTCATTTGTTTCTAAAGCTCTTTCCTTTTGTCCCAGTTACTGGGATCCTGGCATTTAGCAATGGCAGAGCTGACTGTGTAGGAGGATCCATGTGACATGGTTAGTGTCAAGGTATTGAGCAAATTGCCTATCTGTCTGGACAAACTCTAACCCTCACTAGCAGGGCATGTATACCCACCCTACAAAAAGCATCCAGTGGATCAGAGGTTAGTCTGAGAATGATAATGGAACTATACTGGGTAAGGGAAGAGTCTGACTTGCTTCTCTCTGTTCCTAATTAGTCATGTTATCCCACAATGGTAAACATTCTTTTGGCTGTCTGTCCTTGCTTACAAGTAGGAGCCAAGTTCACTCTTCTGTAGGTCTGATATGGAGCAAGGCATTCTGATATCAGATTTGGCTCAAGTAGAATACAACGATGGGATGTGTGGTGGAAAGAATTCCTAATTACTGTCCAAAGTCCCTGTTCCTAATATTCATGCTCTGAATAGTTCCTTCCCTTTGAGTGTGGGCCAAATCTGTGAGAGAATAGGATATCACCATGCCTAGGTTGTATGTGGTGGTATATCAGAGCTTTGCAAATACAGTAGAAATCCCTAAAAAGTTCACTTCTGATCCATCATAAAGGAGGTTAACCCATGTAGCCAGACTGAATCAGATTTATCTTTAAGATATACTATGTATTACCAGACATCTTGCTGATTTGGTAATAGAGGAGCCATATTCTCATTGAAAGACACCATGATCTATACCATGATGCTTCCACTGTAACACATTTTTATCATGGTGTCTAGTCTCTAGATATTCCCAGCTGGTCTCACAGAGCCTGGGCTCTGAGCAGGGTAAACTGTGGGTATCTTGTGTAAGAATCAACATCAAGGTTGAAGGCAGGGCCAATAGAGACTTGCAGGCACTGTTTGAAATAAAGTATTTGTTGAGTACTGGCTTTTGAAGCATCCAGCATTGAATGGTGGCAGATGCAGAAACCCACAGTCAAACATCAGGCAGAAACCACCACGGAGTCTTGGAAGAGTGGGGAATAGAAGTGAGCAAGCCAGAGGGGTCAAGGACACCATAAGAAGACCTATAGGGTCAACTAACCTGGGACCATGAGAATGCACAGAGCCTTGGCCACCAACCATGGAGCATGCAGGGGTTGGACTTGGGCCCCCTACACATCTGTAGCAAATGTGCAGCTTGATCTTCATGTGGGTCACCTAACAAGTGGAGAGGGACTGTCTCAGTCTGTTCCCTGATATTGGATCCCCTTCCCCCTATCTGGTCTGCCTAGTTGGACCTCAGTGGGAGAGGATGTGCTTAGTCTGGCTGATACTAGATGTCTCAGGGTGTGGTGGTACCCAAGGTGGGCTCCAATTCTCTGAGGAGAGGGGAGGGGGAAATGGGCAGAAGGATTATTAAGGGTGGGACTGGGAAGAGAAGAGGATGTGTGTGATTGGATGTAAAGTTAATAAAAAATAAAAATAAATAAATAAAAAAAGTATTTAATCTAGTGATAACCCTAGACACTAAGAAATGGCTAAAGGGGAAAAAGGCATGGCCATGTAAGAATTTGTCTACATGTTCAAATAGATCATCTAGAAATCAGGAATTTATGGAGAAAATAGACAGATACCTGAAATCACATGGACCAGAAACTGAATCAAGGGAAGAAGCCTGATTTATGGCTGAGGCAGGGATGTGGGCACTCCTGGGAGGTGGGCCCCACTGTTGTCTATCATAGGCCAGTGTCTTTCAAAGGAGACTACACTGAGGAGAACAAACCCCATACAGCAGACTAGGCTGTAGCTTTGGTGAAAAGCTTACTGAAGAAGACCAGTAGGTCTCTCCAGAATCCAAACCTCATCAATAAATAAAGGAGTGCCAAGTGTCCAGGATAGATTTAATCAATAGCAACTACTGCAGTGGGGATGGGAACTGGTATGACCTGAAACTCAAAGGTAGTGATTAGTATTATCCTGGAGAATAGAGGAGTAGGAAGAGAAGTGAGGGGAGGCTCAGCAAAGCCATGGTAGTGACTCACTACCTAACTGCCTTCGCTAACTGTAGCTTACTGAAACTAGGCTCCTGCCTTCCTTCAAAGAAGAAGAGACAGGGCCCCGTCCTCAGGTTCCAGCTGAACAAACAACTCATTTGGTAACCCGGACTTCCCTCAAATAGACACTTTAAAGACAATCAAGAGAGTTGATTGTTTGTGGAGGTGGACATACGTAGAACTCTAGTGCTGGAGGGAGGGGAAGCAGGGCTGAAGCTCGAGCTGTAAGAACAGATAAAAATGAGGACGAAGAGGTAGAAGTTATGTCCACATTAACATGTTTTTTGATGGCCGGCCTCTCTCTCTCATTGGAACTGAAGAATGAATAAAAATTATTCATCAAAAACTACATTGCAATATATTACTTTAATGAATTGGGTGTTTCTTGTATTTTGGTGAAATCTTTCAACATTTTAGAGGCATGTTTAAGAGGATTGAAAAATTTAAGTTTCTACAGATTTTGTTGATTTACTTTTTACTTTTTTGGGTGAGGTCTACCTGAGCTGTGATCTCCTGCCTCACCATCTCTACTGGCTAGGATTATAGGCACATGCTACCACACTGTTAGGTTTTCTGCAAAAGGATTAAATGTGAGGCCAGATATGGTGATGCACGCTGGTAATCTGAACACTTGGAAGGCTGAAGCAGGAGGATCAAGAGTAAAGCTTAGTGAGAGGTTCTTAGGTGATAGTGGGTATGTCTTTGAAGGGGCTTATTCAACCCCAGTGTCTCTCTGCTTTCTGCTTTGTGCTGCTAAGCCATTACAAGTTAATTGTACTTGATGTTTTGTACAGAAAAAAAAAAAAGAATCTGATTAAAACAGAGAGTGAGAGTGGAAACCCTTTCAAATCCTGATGGAGAGGGTCTAGCCCAGGCAGTTGTGTTCTTGGGGTGATAATTGCAAAAACTGATATTTCTAGCAAATAACAGGAAAGGTATCAGGAGATTTATCCTTTAAATATATTCTCAATATGCTATTAAACACTGTACAAAATGAAATTAGATATGCAAGAACTAACTAAGCATCAGAAAAGTAAAAGTAACTGCACAGGTAATGATAATTAAATGGAATTACGTAAAATCATTTCAATTTCAATAGAAGATCTTCACACAAATTAAGTATCCATGGTTATGGTAGTAGTCTCTGAACTGTTTTCAACAATTTTCCCAAATCCATTGGGAACCACTCACCTGTTAATAGGTAGTAAGGATAGCTTTCGTATGTCATGTCCTGTTTATGTGTTTGAGAAGGCTACAATTTTTGTTATATTTTAATCACTGGCATTAAACATATCTGGTATTCACTCATTTTAATCATCCAATTTTCATTTTCATTTCTTGACACTAGAAACGGAATCCAGGCCTTCACATAGTATATCACTTTTAACTAAGAACAATAAAATCTAAACAAACACCTTAGTAATTAATCCACTAAGCCATCCTGCTGGCCCTATTACATTGTAATAATAATAATGATCTAGACAGTGAAAATGCAGCACCACCATTAAAAATATGGAGCTATAGAACAAAAGGGAAATTTAACAGGCTTAAGTTAGAAGCTTTGCCCCCTTATGTGTCTAACTCTTTTTCACTTTCCACACAATTTTTTCTCCAACATAATGGATTATTATATCTATTGTTGATTAGTAGTCATCATATATTTCTGTCAAAAACACAGATAAACTAACCCAAATAGCAAAAGTACTGAATTGAATTTGAAAAAATTGTTAGAATTGTACTGGCAGTTCACCGGTTATTGTGTGAATGGACTTCTTTTCCAACTGATTCTGATGCCTGTGATGGACACAGATGGATGCTAGACTGAGGTAAGGTAGCATCTTAAAGTAAATGGGTTGATTCTAGCTAGTACAACAGTATTTAGGTCTCTGTGTGTCATAACTAATCATGAATGATCAGTCCATCCTGAACATTTGTTTTCAGTCAATCTGCTCATTGGCTTGATTCTATTTTGTTAAAAGTAAAAATTGGACTATCAGTTTTTATTGGAGTTTGACACTTACGTCATTTACTTTCTCAATCTCTGAGAGAAATGTGAGAAAGAAATCTCAACACAAATAATATTAAAAGACAAAATTCAACAACAACAAAAAGCGAAGCCATGTTTCTTGTAGAGTTGTAAAGTAAGCATGTGCTAACTTTATCACTCAACTATCAGAGAAGGAACTAGTATACTATTGCAACCAGACACTGTAGGTTCTGGAGACAAAGGCCCAGGTGCAAAATCCACAGAATACTCAAATGGAGTCTAGCCAGCCTTTTCAGCCACCAGCAAGAAGTCAGCACAGCCTCTCCAGTAAGGAATCCTGTCCTAGGGTTTCATTGTTGTGAACAGACACCATGACCAAGGCATAAGGACAACATTTAATTGGGGTTGGCTTACAGGTTCAGAGGTACAGTCCATTATCATCAAGGAGGGAGCATGACAACATCCCGGCAGGCCTGGTGCAGAAAGAGCTGAGAGATCTACATCTTCATCTGAAGGCTGCTAGGAGAAAACTTGTTTCCAGGAAGCTAGGACAAGGGTCATAAAGACCATGCCCACAGTGCCACACCTACTCCAACAAGTCCATACCTCCTAATAGTGCCATTTCCTGGGCTAAGCACATATAAACCATCACAGATGCCAAGGCCACTGACAGGATATGTTTTGCTTTGTCAGTCATCTACAACTTTCCAACTTGTGAACTAGGTCGTTAACGAAGAAATGCACTAAAACTGTACTCTACCAGGGTGCTCTTGAATCTACACCAAGCTTTTTCTTGTACAGAGGCAGGTCAGGCTTTCCCACAGTTACCATTACTGTTTCTTTTGGGGCCTTAGGTATCAAAAGGGTTGAAAAAAAAGAATCATTAATATCAAAATTATCTTTGATAAGAACTAGGTGTGGTCATGAACACATAAAATTCTAGCACTGGGAGGCTGAGTCAGGACAATGACTTCCAGGCTACTTGGGGTACATAATGAGATACTGTTCGGAAAAAAAGAGAGAAAATACCTTTACTAGTTCGTGATTATAAACTCATTTTTCGACTGGGATGACATCCATCCTCACCCCGTTTTCATCTTTTATTTTTGACATAGGGTCTTCACTGTTTTGCTCAGGTTGGTCTTTCTGGGCTTAAGTACTTTCCTGACTCAGTTTCCTGAAGTAGCTGGGAGCTTATACAGCTGTGAGACTCTGTATCGTTGATAAAAAATATTATCATATACTTTCAGTCTGTTGGCAAACACTTTAACGGTGTATAATTAGACAACTCAATCTATGGGAAATCTCTGGCACTAAAAGTCAAACTATCTGTTACATCTTAGTTCTTTCTGTTGGAGAAAAAGTAGGTATAATTTTTATTTGCATGTATTTTGAAAAGGTTTTTTTTTTATTGCAAAACCACAGAACCTTTTATCTGTTCATTTTAGACAAGGTGTTGTTATATAGACAGAATGTTTTCAAGTTCAAGACAAATCTACTGCCTCAGCCTTCTGAATTCTGAGATCACAGGCATATGTCATCATACCTGGCTGAGAATCTCTCTCTCTCATATATATATATATTTTTTTTCAACAAAGACTCCATATAACATTTAAAATTAAAATAATGTTAATGAAATATAATCCTATCAACCATTTTGACAGGATAACATTGTTCAGAACCATTTAATTTACATTAACTAAGTGCTCTCTGCTCATATCTATACTCACGTATGTGGATTTGAATGAAGATCAGAAGGCATGCTGTACCTTTTTTATGTGGCAGACAAGCATACACTGAATTACAGGGTTTGGCTTAAGAAATTACTAAGCACGTGTTTTTATTGCATTTTATTCATTCATTCATTCATTCATTCATTTGTGTTAATGTATCTGCACACAGGAGCAGTGCTTATGTGGAGGTCAGAGGGAAACATGTAGAATTTGATTTTTTTCCGTCTACTATATAGATCAGAAGAATGAAATTAAGGGAGTTCAAATTGTCTTGGACAAAGCTGTCTTTACCCTCAAAGTCATCTCACTAGCCAAGAATTGTTTTTTAGAACTCTAGAAAAAGAACATACTTTTAAAGGGCAATATAACCAAAGTTTCATTTGTCTTATCCCTTGGGTATTATTTTTATTTTATTCTTACTTATTTTTATTTTTATTGTTCTGGTTTTCTGGGTCTTATATCACGAGGCATGAACCCTATTATGCACTGTAACTCCAACTCAATGTTTGTTTTGTATTAACAAAAAAAATAAAGCATATCAAACCACATGCAAGTAGTAAAAGTGTGGTTGGCATAATGATTTCCTGCTGCTACTTGATGTTCTGTTTTCTTTATGAGTGATATGACAGACCTGGAAGGAAACACAGAAGATGTTCATATCAGAGTACGCTTACAATGAAGAATCGACATGATCGACACACACATTCTTGCTGACTGGAGAGAGCCTTCTGCCTGAGGACGTCTCTGTTAATGAATTCAGAGGAAGAAAGGAAACTTCCTTGCGATCTGAGACATTTGCTCATTGATCTCTGACAGTTAGCTTATAGGGTGGGTCCTGCTAAAAGATCCCATTTCTCTTACTACTATGAGCCCAGCACATGCATCCGGTTAGGCTCTTAGGGCCAACAATACCAGTGTGGAATGGCAACTTCCTGATTTTTAGTGAGCTCTTGAAGGACTTGAAGATTTGAAAGATCTTGTTATGATTGTCCTACTGGAGCCTTTGGCAGGAACATGGGGAACATACAGTACTCACAGACACAAAGAATCGACATCTTAGATGTGGATGTAGCTCAGTGGTACTGAGCTGGCCTTAGTATGAGCAAGACCCTGCTACAGAGCAGACACTTTACAACTGCCTCCACAGAGGTCAGTTAAAGGCTCCTGAAAAGAGATAATGAGAAGCTGGAATGTCTTGCAAGTTAACTACCAAATCCACTGGTCAGCTCACCTCCAAGTGGCTAGAGATTCTGGGGTGGGATCCAGGTTGCTGTTTTAAAAAGTGGCAGGAAGCTCTGGGTCACACTGAACTTTGAAAGCATCCTCACTTTGGGGAAGATCATCACATACGTTGTTTTCCCTGGTGTTTCATTGGAACCGTGGCCTACTTATGATAGAGCTGCCTCCTATTTCAGTGCTGAGCCCTAAAGCTCTGCCGCTGCTCTCCAGGACTTGCTTGCTGATATCCACACCTATTTTGTCACCAGATGGGACTCAAGGAGGAATCAGGACCTCAAATGTCTTCTAAGTAGGTTTCTCACCTGGTGGGGACTTCAGGGGTAGGGTAGAGGGAAATACTACAGGTCATCCACAGCATTCATAAAAAGCACTGAAGTAATTTTAAAAATGAGGGAAATATAGAACAAGTGAAATACAATCTCTTTAATTTTCTTACATTTATTTATTTAGTGTGTTGTCTGCCCATGCCAGACCACAGGAGTGGAGTGGAGAGATGAGTCCTGGGGATCTAATTTGGTGTTGTCTGCTTTGCAGTAGGTCCCTTTACCTGTTGAATCATCTTCTCTGACCCAAAGTGAACCTCCTTTTTTTTTTTTTTTTTTTTTTTTTTTTTTTTTTTTTTTTTTTTTTGGTTTTTCGAGGCAGGGTTTCTCTATATAGCCCTGGCTGTCTGTCCTGGAACTCACTCTGTAGACCAGGCTGGCCTCAAACTCGGAAATCCACCTGCCTCTGCCTCCCAAGTGCTAGGATTAAAGGCATGCACCACCACTGCCCAGCTGTGAACCTCTTAATAAATACAAACAACCTTTACTTACGCAATATAGAAAATATGAATGCATAAAAAAGAAGAAAGAGACACAAAATAATTAGCAAAGACTGTATGGAAGAGAACATGGTGGCTTTATATTGTACGTGTGTGTGCTTGCTCATTCATGAAAGGACCACATTTCAGGAGAGCAGTTTGGCGTAAAAGGATCAACAATCATACAGAGTAACCCTTTTAAGCCAAATTCTATGTGTAAGCATTTCTTTTTTAATTTTTGCCTAGAGAAGTGTAAATGTTTCTTTATGGAGAGTACTGTCAGGACCTTTTACTCATGAGGCAATCTCCCAAAGCATTACAAAAAGAGACCAGATGCATCTATCAAGGTAAATTCCTGGGATGGATATTACATGCCTGTTTTCAATCTGTTTCACTACATGAAATGCCAACAACAGGAAGGAAGAAACAAAGCAAACCCAACTCCTGATTTCTCCTGTGACCTCATTTGTTTCCTGGTCTACCATTCACATGTCAACTGAACACTAAAGGCATTAGCTGAGTACAATATTGAGAACACTCATGGGAGTACTGTTTAATAGCTTGGGAGAGAATGAATTGTGACATCTCCATTAATGTTTGGACAATTATTTTAGTGATGTTTTTATTACTTTCTGCCATTATTTTATAAAAGAGGGAGGAACTGAATTATGAAGGTGTTTTTGTTTGTTTTTTGTTTTGTTAAGATCTCCCATTCTTACCTATCAATATGGATGGTAGATATTAAGTGGCTCACAGTCACACCTTCAAAGATGTATTCTGTACATTTAATTGTTTTGGAAACATTCAAAATTAATTCTGAAGTTTGTGTGTTGATGAGGGGCTAGCAATATTCTTTGTATTATGCTTGAATGTGTGAATCTGCTGGTACATGCAGAAAAATTTTAGGAGGTAATGTACCAAACATTAAAACGGCTATCTAAATGATCTCAGGGGGTAAGTCCATTCCTCTGTAATTGGATGAAGAGTCAACACTTTGTTTAAGGGGGGTAAACAGACTCAGTTGGTCTGGTAAAGTACAACCAGATGTGACAGTGAAGACTGGTAGGCTGGTTCTTTCCTGACCTGCTTTAGATGGTCACTATTCCTTCGCAACATTTGCCTCAGCTGGCATGAGTGTTCTGCTGATGGACTGGATGAACTCTTGGAGTCATATATTATGACGCTGAATCCTCAGTGTTATCTATTAGTACCAATTTGTTTTTTCTGAGAATTCTTCCACTGTAATGAAGCTAGCAGTCAAATTCTTTTTCATTATTTTCTCCTGAATTGTACTGACATTTATGATGTATCAGGTCCTATAATATGCATGAAGTCCACATATCATTTAAGGACATAGGGCATAGCTCAATTTCCATCTTCTCCATGGTATGAAAATACCTGCTTTTAGAACCTTGAGTATCTCCTGTGTATACTGATTTACTGATGCCCTTTACACATGTGACAAACAAATTTTGTAGAGTGCCCTGACTCACTCCCAGTGACAGAGAGAGCATCTGTTTCATTCCTGTGGTTGGCATGGCTACAGCGACTCTGCTGAGTTTCTGCCTGTGCTGACAGCCGCATGGACTAGATTTGCTGGAAGACACGTTCATCCAAAAGCAGCTGGAACTCAGAATCTGCACACAAATGAACACCTTACTGTCATGGGTGTAGCATCCTGGAACATTTCTTTTGGGTGCCAGGCTCATTTAGCATAATTTTATTTGGCATGCCTTTCACGTTCACCTGTCTTTCAAATGGAAGAGTCTCCTTCTTTAGAGCAGAGCAATATTTGATGTGCATGCTATTTTCTTTACTTGTTTACAGATTGTTCTATGGCCTTGCTATTGTGAAAATGCTGCAGATAACAGGCTGCTTTTAATTCGTCTGTATTTATACCACAAGTCAGATGGACCTCATAAGTTGTTTGGTTTTCAAGTTTTTGAGGGACCTTGACATTGTTTCTTATAGTGACTAGTTTGTACCCCACACATGACATAAGCCTCATTTTGTCCACATTTGCACCAACACTTGTTTCTTCCTCTTTGTTCTTGTAACAGTCATTTTATCTTATCCTGGCTTTGATTTGCACTTCCCCAGTGTCCAGTAATTCTGAACTCCCTTCCATAAACCTTCCAGTCATTTGGATGTCTTCTTGGGAGAAATGCCAATTTGGCTTCTACACCTATACTCTTTCATGGGCTTTTTTTTTTTTTCATTTTATTTTCTATTCAAACAGTGACAATATATTTTTAATTCAAAAGTATTACTGGATAAGTAGCTTTGTTTACAAATGTTCTTGTCAAATATTTCAGTGGTCACTTTCTTTACAGGTTGCAGGCACTAAACTAAAAAAAAACCTGAGTTCTGGTGGCTATTGAACATGATCAGCAGAAACAGGCAGGCTCACATAGAAAGAAGATCTATCAAAGCTCAATCAAACTCTACTACTGGCCCCTGGTTCTCAATACCCATCTGTTTCCACTTTCATTTTCCTCATCTTATCCTCTTTCTGATTGATTCCTCTGTTATGTCCAGCTACCCGACTGTCATAAATTATAACAGAAGGTGCCCTGACTGGCCTGACATGTTGCTTGGCCTGTTACTCCCCTGTGTGCCTCAGTTGAAAGGTCACTGACTGCTATGCCACCTGTGACTTTTCTATTTCAGCTGCTAGAGCACCATAGCATACGCCCTTATTTTTTTCCAGGAGACACCTTCTGAGACTTTGTAACACAGTTTATGGTCACCTTTCCATTAGGTTCTTTCTTAGAACAGCTATATCTTATATTTATTTTAGACTTAGCATGTTATGTTTGAAGTAGAACAAATGTTAAATTTCTGCTTTGCTAAAAAAAGATGAAGGTGTGGTCTACAACTCTTACAAAACGGAGTCAGAAGATCATCCCCTCTGGAATATACATGTTTCTGCAAGTTACCCAGAGTGGGTATACAGAGGTCATAAACACATCAGAAGTGATAAAAGTCTGGTGCAATGCACAAGAAAGGTGAATAGATGCTACAGCCAAGGCATCCACTGCCTTTGTCATCACCCTCTGAGCTGATACTTAGGAAGAGATCAATAGCTTCATAAGAAATAGAAATCAAAGACCTGATGGCATCCATGTTTCAGGCCTCACCAAATCTACCATAAAGGAACACTGTATTGTGGTATAGCAATATGTGCTGTTTGTCTACTGTATCTTAGTTGACCTTTCTCCTTGGCTGATAAGAGCATGGAGAAATCCTGTCTGATGGTTCCATACATCCATTCTATGCAATGAATATAGGAATTAACTTTTGGAGAAGAGTCTTGGATCATCAGGGTAAACTCAGGAATATCCAAATCATAGCAGCCACGTTGGTAATCACTCAAACCTCTTCTAAAGTCTTTCAATAAAATACGTGACTGCATTGGGACAAAGGTGATGAAACAAGAAAAGAGACAGGGGAAACTACGGAAGGGCAAGGCTCACAGCTGGCTGAGGAGGAGGAGGAAGAGGAGGAGGAAGAGGAGGAAAAGAAGAAGGAAATGTGCTAGAACACACTGTTCGGAGACAGCATTGTGCTAATGAATTTTAAGTTAAAAATAAAACTTGTACATTTTGTTAATCTTAAGGTTCTTCTATTTCCTTCCTTTTGTCAACTTAGCTAGTTGTTTTTCTTCTTCCTTCTCCTGCCTCCTCCCCGCTCCTCCTCCTCTTCTCCCCCTTCTCCTCTTTCCCCCTCCTCCTCCTCATTTTTAGTTCTTGAGGAACAAAGTTAGGTTATAAGCCTTAGATTGTCTTTAACTCAGTGTTTCTTGCTTTCAACATTCCTCTCATTGCTACTTTGCTAAACCTGTAGGGTTTGGTACATTTTATTTTTATTTGATTCAAGATGTTTTCTAATTGATGTCTTGATTTTTTTTCTTGGGCCTAGTGGTTTTTCAAAGGTTATTCATGTCTTACGAATTGTCTCATTTTCTTTTGGCATTAGGTTCTAGACTAATTGTAATAGAGAAGGAATTTGATATAATTGATATGTTATATGATATAATTTGATATAATATAGGATTTGATGACTTGCTTTTCAGCCTAGCATTTGATCTGCCTTGGAGACGACTGCAAACACTTGGGAAGGTTGGATGTTCTGCTCCTATGTGGAATACCTTAGATAGGTCTGTTAGATTCATTCAGTTTATAACATGAATCACGTCCATAATTATGAACTTTTTGTGTCCATAATTATGAACTTTCTGTCTGGATGCTCTGTACATTGTTGAAGACTGGGCACTGAAGCCTATTATTATTGGTGTTAGGTTAACAATCTCTTCAGATCTATCCATGGTCACCTTGGATGTGCAGGTGCTTTGACATCTAGTGTGTGAATAATTAGTTATTTTGTTGAAATGACTTTTCAGAGATAAACTCTTTTTCTATTGTAAGGGTTTTGAGTTCGATTCTACCTTGTCTAAGTGTGACCACCTCTGTTTTGTCACTTTCACCATGTTTGGAATCTTTTTCCATCGCTTTCCTTTCATCCTCTGTGTGCACTAAGATCTAAGTGTGGACATCTGCCTCTCTTCACTATGTCACTTTCCTGTGGTAAGCATTCACACAGGAGAACAGAGTGGGAGACAGTGCACATCACTTTGGAAGGACAGACAGTCGCCAGTTCTGATAGCCCAAGACTAATTGGAAGAAAAAAACCTCATGTCATGCAGTTATGACTAATTTCAACAATTAATTTTTTTCTACAATTAAGCAAAAATTTCACCAGGCAACAGAAAAAGTACACAATTATTTTAAAAATCTAGAAATGAATTCTCTTTTGCCTTTTTAGTTAATAATTTGGCTTTGACCTATACAGGAGTGCTATCTTTCTTTCTATAAGTCATGCTAACCTTTTCAGTCACCTTGGAGTCTAGGAGCAGAGAGAACAGTACACAAAGAGGCAATTTCATCTCATGTCTGCAGTGACTCAGGACCTCTGCAAATATGTGGTCCAATCCATCTCCCAGAAGCTCCACTCACCTAGGCACTGTTGTTACATGTCACTAGAAAGTAAAAGCTTTCCACTGTGAATGCAATTTTCTCTTGGGAACCTGAAGAAGGGCTTATCTATGCAATATGTTAGATGATTTGAGAAGATTAAATATTAGCCTAACCTTCAAAGGACAAAAATAGCTTTCTTTGAACGTTCTTGGAGTGTTTCAGGGTTCTGGGAAATTTTAGTTCTTAAAATAACACTTGCCTTGCCCATTTTATCACAGTGGTGCCTGCATGCTGTGGAGAGCAGGAGGAAGGAGGAGGCCCCCAGAGTCGCCTTTCTGTCTCTACTCTCCTGAAGGGTGTGGCTGTGCTTTTCCGACAGGGGCTGCCAAACTGAAACATGCTTTGCTTTTCCCCCACCCCAATGACGAAGGTGTTTAAGCTCTGTTATAGAACGCTCTTGTTTCTTCACCTGAAAGAGGGAACTGTCCTGTGTACAGCAGGGTGTGTCACATACATGAAATCCAGAGTTCTCATTCTAAAGCTGTGGCAAATACTAGTGCTTGGACCAGTGCCATCGAGCTCGGGGCTTCCTGGCCCTGCCTGTGGGGTGCCTTTGAAAATTTATAAGTCCTAGAGTTGACATAATTGAGAAGTTCCAAAAAAAGTACCCTTTACCTTTTCCTCTCTCTCTCTTCTCTTTTGCACAAAACTAAGAAAGAACTCTCCAATGTAGTTTAGTTTTTGAGACAGTAGTTCAAGTGTTTTGAGATTCTCTTTAAAGCCACTTCTGGTAGGACTGAGGTTGCAGCTCACTGGTAAATGGTTAGCATATACAAGGTCCTGGGTTCAATCCCCAGCATTCACCAATAAAGCTGCAAAGTCACTATTTCCCCAAGTCATTTCATAGTAATTGACACACTTGAGAAATCACAGGCACCAGTGCAGCCTGCTTCCTTCACAGACATGCATCTGAGATGCCTTCGTTGTGATGCTTGGGCAGGTGATGTTCTTCTTGGCCCTCTGCCCTTATTTATTACTGAAAGTTTCTGCTCGACTGCTCCCCAGGTCTCAGTCTGAGTACAAAGAAAGCTCCCTTGCAGGAAATGTAGCCAGCATTGTTATTTAACAGGGTAGAAGATGCCTCAACTCACTGCTTCATTTGAAAGAGGATAAAGTGTTACCTGCATGACATGTGGTGCTATGTCATCACTGCCCAAGGATGAGACACTTCCAGAAAGTTTAGGGCATCTGTAGCACACAGTCCCCAGCTACCCTGTATCCCAGGCTCCAGACCCTGAGATCATCATTCTGTAGATGAACGTATTCTTCACATTCAGTGTACTTCTCTCAAGTCCATTGACAATTCAAACCTGCTTCTTCTCTCCAGAACAGTTTCAATTCGAGTCTTTCTCTCAAATGCTTCTTGATGTAGTCTGCTGCATTCATGGTACCTGTATAGCCTTAAGATGGAGGCTAATTCACACCACCCTCTAAGCCTGGAGAAGACTGAAGAGGATCCTGACTTCAGATGAAAACCTTTGATGAAGCGGCACATGCCTCAGAGGCATCTTGTTAATGTTGAGTACAGGATGCTACGTTAAAGTAAACTGGGATTTTTTTTTTCTGCCCCTCCCCAAGGCAAAAAAATGCAGAGGCGGGGTGTGCATTGTAGGCAATGGCACCATCTAGTGGTGAGCAGCCCACACCACTGATGACAGAAGCTCTGCTGAAGCCACCTGTTTTCCTTCCCTCTGTGCAGAAAAGTCATGCAATTAAAGTGGCTTGATCTGACACTGTCTTGCTTTTCATCTGGATCATTTCCTAAGATTTAAATAAAAGTGTAAATTATTTTTTTTTTATAAAAAACGTTTAGTTCTATTTTGCTGTGTTCTCTGAGAAGTGTCATACTAAAAGAGGAAAGCATGCTTCTCTAAGCTACAACTGCCCTTCAGGAACTATCACTAAGATGGCAACAGGGCCGACACACTTTTCCTGACTGTCATGGCAAAATTCTTGTAACAAATACCTCCTGCCTCTGAAGCAGGGTCTTGTTGTATAGCTCAGGCTGACTTGGCTTTGAAATTCTCCTGCTTCAGCTTCTTGAGTGTGATGCCTTACCATACCTGGCTTCCAAATTTGTATTTGGCACAAAGGCAGTATGAGAAATAAACATATCCTGCCCAAATCTAATAGTCTCTCATCAAACACTTGGGCCATTATAGAAGAAAGAGGTTGAGATGGACAGACCAGAGCTCAATGGGCTTTCTTAGAATCCCAGGGAACCATGGGCATAAGAGGTAACACACTGACTTTTCAGCCTGAGAATCATATGGAGACGGGAAGATAGAAGCAGTCTGAATACTTACAGTTCACTCAGCCTACAAACATTTTCTCATCCCTGGACTCCCCGCCTCTGATTTTGTAAGAATTCTTTTTATAAGATGTGGATGTAGAAATGAATTAACTTCCACATAGAATATCTGGTAGAGTATACCTGAATTTCTTTATTTTCATTTGCTCATTTTGATACAGACTCTGGTTATTGCACAGCATAGGATGGCCTCAAGCTCACAAGCCTCTTGACTGCTGAGATAATAGGTGTGCACCCCTACCTTCTGTTGGAATCATATTTATTTCTAACAGCAATACACCTTCTGCTGAAGAAGTCTTCTCTGAGCCAGCATTTCCAGTGGATTTAGAAGAGGTAGGAGAGTTCTGCGCTGGCTCTGGCCATTTTAGAGGAGGCCAGACTGGTGCTACAGCTCCTAAGGAATGCCGTTGGCATTCTGAATGTATAATTCACATGCCTCCAGGCAACATTTCTCTCGATACCTGTGACTTTCCCATGAACAGTTTTGTTATCATAAAAATAAACTTAACTTGATACCCTCCAAAAAGAATAATGCAATATTCTGTGCTACAGTGAGAAGCTGTCCTGCTGACAGTGTCTTATTCTCTCATAGAAGAGAGCCTTCATTGAGATACATTTGGGGTGTGTGTGTGTGTGTGTGTGTGTGTGTGTGTGTGTGTAACTAATAGTGATATGGAGGAACCAGCATATAGAAAAATAAATTGGACTGTTACATAGGGTTGATTTTTATTCATCAATGCCAAAACCCTATATATGCCTTTAATCTCAGCACTCAGATGCAGAGGCAGGAGGATCTCTGTGACGTGGAGCAAGTTCCAGGATAGCCAAAACCACATAGAGAAACTGTGTCTGGAAAAATCAATCAAACAAACAATAATAAAAAACCAAAGAACAAACAAAACAAAAACAAGAACAGAAATGAAACCAAAGGGGGAAAATTTCCTTACAAGCATTTTCAGTTACTTGGGTTTAGTTAATTCTCGTTGACAATCAGCCAGAAACTGGAAACAACTTAGATATCCTTCAACTGAATAATAAGTAAAGAAAATGTGGTACATCTACACAATGGAATACTATTTAGCTATTAAAAACAAAGACATGAAAATTGCACATCAAATGGATGGAACTAGAGACTATCATTCTGAGATAACCCAGATCCAGAAACACATGTATGGTATGTATTCACTTATAAGTGACCATTAGCTATAAAATACAGAAACAACATGCTACAACCGCAGATACAACAAAACTGGATAATAAGAAGGGTCAAGGGAGGATGTGAGAATGTCACTCAGAAGAGGAAACAAAATAGTCATCAGAAGTGGACGGAAAGAGAGAGAATTTGGTGGGAGAGGGGGTGAGGAGGCGAATGGGGGTGGTGATCAGATGTAGGGAGGAAGGGGAGGGAGAGAGCTGGGAGTGAGAACTGAAATCTATGGGAGATATCTCTGGGACTAGCTGGAGATCTGAGACAGGAGAGGCTCCAGTCTCAGGAGCCTCTGAGGGTGACCCTAGCTGAGATTCCTACCAGAAGGGGATATGCAGATGTAAGTGACCACCTCCTGTAGCCAGATGTACCCTCCAATAGACAAAGAGAGACATCAACCCACCCACAAAATTTTCAATTCAAAATTTGTCTTGCCTACAAGATGTGCAGGGGTAATGATAGAGCAGAGATTGAGGGAACAGTCAACCAATGAACGTCCCAACTTGAGACCCAAACCATATGAAAAAGCCAACCTATGACATTATTAATGACAGTCTAGTATGCTTGCAAACAGGAACCTAGCATAAAGGTCTCTTGACAGGCTTCGTCCAGCAGTAGACAGAAACAGATTCAGAGCCCAACAGCCAAACAAAAAGTTCAGCTTGGTGAGTCTTGTAGAAAAATGGGGCATAGAATTGAGTGAGTCAGAGGGATAAGGACACCTCATGAAGACCTACAGAATTTACTAATCTAGCTCCATGGGGGAATCACAGAGACAGAACCACCAACCAAAGAGCATGCATGGATTGGACCTAGGCCCCCTACACATTTGTAGGACATATGCATCTTGGTCTTCATGTGGATCCCCTAACAATTGAAATGGGAGCTGTCTCTGACTCCTGCCAGTGGATCCTCTTCCCCTATCTGAACTGCCTGATTGGTCCTCCGTGAGAGAGGATGCTCTTTGTCCTGTTGGGACTAGATATCAAAGGGCAGGGTGTTACAGGAGAGAGGGAGCTTCCCCTTTTCTGAGAAGAAGGGGTGAGGGTCACGTGAGGAGGGATTTGTAAAGGTAGAACTAGGAGGAGATGAGGAAGTGGACCTGTGATTGGGATGTACAGCAAATAAATAAATAACATTGAAAACAGTAAATATTGTAGTTTATCTTTTTAGTTTTGGTCTTTTCCAATATGTAGATGAGGATGGCCTTGAACTCTTGGCTCAGTTTGATGAATGCTGAGGTTGCAGGAGGTTACTCTCAGGCTATGCCCTTAATTCTTTAAGATGGGAGAATATTCTATGTGATAGATAAGCAGCTATTTCTCAATATCTTCAGGTAATTATCTAGAACCTTGGCATCAGAGAGCCGGGGATGCTTAGGTCTGTATTTTATTATATTTTACTTACTTTTAAAATTTAATTTACATTGGTGTTCTGTCTCCATGTTTGTCTGTGTGAGGGTTTCAAATCCTGTGGAATTGGAATTACAGGCAGTTGTGAACTGGCATGTGGGTGTTGGGATTTGAAGTCCTTTGGAAGAGCAGCTAGTACTCTTAACTGCTGAGCTATCTCTCCATACCCAAGTCTGTATTTTACTTAGAATAGTGTCCACATGTAATCTGTATATATGCTCCAATGTGCCTTTATTATTCCTAGATGAAGTCTAACACTTAATATTATAGAGATAGTATGTAAACAGTTATTATAGTGAATTCAGAAAATTACTCAGTATGTTGTCTGTACAGATGCTGTTTTCCCAAATTTTCTCTCTGTGAGTTGACTCTGTGTGACATCTACTAATGCCCAGCCAAACTTTGCTACACTGTGGTCATCATACCGACTCAGCCACCCATGGATGCTTGGGAACCTCTACCTTTGGACTGCTTGAATCACACTGCTGTACATTATCCTTTTCTTCCAGGGTGAGGCACCTGCAATGTAAATTTCACATTCCCAAAATTATAGCCTGCCAAGCTATGGGAGAGAGTAGGACCAAGGGTCCAGCTGGGAGAAAAGCATCTGGTTAGACAATGCTGTGGAACTCCTGGTGGGTAGCTGGAAGACTTGGAAATTTTACTTGCATTTTAGAAAACAATTGGGCAGCGTGCCCAGATGCAGAGCCTCCTGAGTTCTCAAGGCTGGGCTCACTAGGACTTTATACCAGCCTCTCTCTCACCCAGAGTATGTACCTCAGCCAAGTTGGGGGAGTGGACCTGGAATTCACAAACTCTTTAAGTAACTTCAGTGGAGGAGAGGCTGTTTTTTGGATGCATGGCTGGTCCTCCCTGGAGTTAAAGACTTTGTGATTACCCTGTAATTACAAATATTATACTTCAATAAGAAATAAAACAAGACAAAAGAAAAAGAAAACATCAGAGTCCACCATAAGTTCTGAATCAGAATCTTCATTTTATACAGGCACACACATGAACACACATGGACATACGAACATACCCTTGTATAGCCATGTATTGTGTACCCATCTCATACAGACTGGAATCCCGGAAGTAGACAAAAGTGAGGCAAACACATTTAAGTGGTTTAGGGAATTAGCATGCAGGAAGCAGGTGTGCTGTTTTATACCCACCTAGAGAGTGAGCTCTGAAGTTGAGACACAAGGGAGGATCAGGAAGGCCCTGTGAGCCTGACATACACTGTTATAGCTGTAGACCACAAGGCAGTTCACATCACCCTGCACACTCAGACCACTGTGTCCTAATACCTGAATTAATACCTGAAAAAATGGTATTTGTAAGAAGCATTACTGAGCTATGAAACTCCACACACATTCTTACTATTAAGGCAGTTATCGAGGGCTAATATCCAATATACACAAAGAACTCAAGAAATTAGGCTTCAGACAACCAAATAACCCTATTAAAAAATGGGCACAGAGCTAAACAAAGAATTCTCAACTGAGGAAACTCGAATGGCCGAGAAGCATCCTTAGTCATCAGGGAAATACAAATCAAAACAACACTGAGATTCCACCTCATACCAGTCAGAATCGCTAGGATCAAAAACTCAGGTGATAGCAGATGTTGGCAAGGATGTGGAGAAAGAGGAACACTCCTCCGTTGTTGGTGGAATTTCAAGCTGATAAAACCACTCTGGAAATCAGTCTGGCGGTTCCTCAAAAAATTGGACATAGCACCCAGCTATAACACTCCTGGGCATATACCCAGATGATGCTCCAACATATAACAAGGACATATACTCCACTATGTTCATAGCAGTCTTATTTATAATAGCCAGAAGCTGGAAGAAACCCAGATGTCCTTCAACAGAGGAATGGATACAGAAAAATGTGGTACATTTACACAACAGAGTATTACTCAGCTATTAAAAACAATGAATTCATGAAATTCTTAGGCAAATGGATGGAACTAGAAAATATCCTGAGTGAGTTAACCCAATCATAAAAGAACACACATGGTATGTACTTACTGATAATTGGATATTAGCCTAAAAACCTCTCAATACCCAAGATACAACTCACAGACAACATGAAGCTCATGAAGAAGGAAGTCCAAAGTGTGAATGCTTTGGTTCTTCTTAGAAGGAGTAACAAAATACTCATGGGAGCAAATATGGAGACAAAGTGTGGGACAGAAACTGAAGGAGGGGCCGTCCAGACACTGCTCCACCTGGGTATCCATCCCATTGCAGTCACCAAAGGCAGACACTGATGCGGGTTCCAGGAAGTGCATGTTGACAGGAGCCTGATATATCTGTCTCCTTAGAGGAGGTCTGCCAGAGCCTGATCTATACAGAGGTGGAAGCTCACAGCTAACCATTGAACTGATCACAGGGTTTCCAATGGAGGAGTTAGAGAGAAGACTGAAGGAACTGAAGGGGTTTGTGGCCCCATGGGGAGAGCAACAATACCAACCAACCAGAGCTCCCAGGGTATAAAACTCCATCCTGGGAGCACATAGGGAGGGACCCATGGCTCCAGCTGTATATGCTTGGGAGGATGGCCTTGTGGGGCATAGGTGGGAGATAAGGTCCTTGGTCCCTTGGAGTCTGGGTGTCCTAGTGTGGGGGAATTCGAGGGCAGGGAGGTGGGAGTTGGTGAGTGGGTGAGGGCACATTCTTATAGAAGCAGGAGGAGGGGGAATAGGGATAGGAGAGCAGACATAGGGGGTTTCTGGGTGCGGGGAAATGGGGAAAGAAGATAACATCTGAAATGTCAATAAAATATCCAATACAATATTAATTTTAAAAAATCAATTCAAAGTGGAAAAAAAAAAAGACAGTTATCACTAAGACACGATGATGATGATGATGATGATGATAACGATGACAAAGACAGTGGTGGGACATTTACTCCAAGCTTTCAGTTTTGCATTTGTGTGGAAGCAAGATATGATCACTGGGCCATGTCCTGCTCTAAAAAAGCTCTGGCTTTGCTTCATTATCATCTTGCCTCTCACATAAAACTGATTCCACCACACCCTAACTGTGCCACTCCAGAATGGACGAAACCAAACCTCCACGTCCACTGTTTTTTTTTCCCTTGATGTATGAAAGAATGCAACCAAGATACAACCAGAGAGTGGAACATAATTGTATGAAAAGCTGAAAAAATCACAATTTTCTCGATAAACTCAGGTTCATGTACTGTGCTTCAAAGGGTTAGAGAAAAATCCATTTACTGCATATGTCTCAGGAGTGATTAGGGGAATTAATTTCCACTGTGGAAGCTCCAGATTTAGCTCCCATCTTTCAAGCTGATTGTCTAAATCAGACATATGGAATTTTTCATTTCTTAAGCTTGTCTTGTTTTACTAGTGCAGGAAGTCGGAGGCTATTAGAATTCTGTTCCTCAGCTTGGAAGTGAGGTCCACTTTTGCCTCTGGAATCCATTTGGCCACAAACAGCAAAGGAGGATGCAATAAATAAATAAATAAATAAATAAATAAATAAATAAATAAATAAATAAATAAAAAGACTAGATCTGAACGTGGTGTACATGTCTCTGATCCTACCTCTGGGAAGACAGGCAGGAAGATCTTTGTGGATTCAAGGCCAGCCTGGTCTACATAATGGAAAACTGACTTTTAAATTTTTTTTTTAAGTTCTGAATCTAAAGACGCAACCTGGGTTCAATTCCCAGCACTCAGGTGGTCGATCACAGATGTAAGTGACTTTGGCCTCTTCTTACCTTGGTGGGCACTGCCTGCACACGATCCATAGATTTACATCCAGGCAGAACATCCATGCACATAAAAAGAAATTTTGGTAAAAAGAAATATTCAGGTATACCTTGAGTTAGATCTGCTCAGGGTGACAAAGTATCATAAACTGGGGAATTTAAAAGACACATTGTCTCTCAGTGCTGCAGACTAGGGATCAACAAGATTGGTTGTTACTGTGACCTTTCTCCCTAGACTGCGGGTGGCTGCCTTCTCCATGAGTATTCTGCTGGGCTTCCTCTATGGGATGGTGTCTCAATATTCTGTTTTTATCCAGGATACTTATCATACTGGGTTATGTTTAATAAATACTATTTTATTTTAATTTGCTTCTTTAAATAGTCTATCTCCAAATAAAGGCCTGTTATGAGTCCTGAGGGTTAGGACTTTAGCACACACATTTTAAGGAGACATACATTGGTTAATAAAATGTTATTACGTATTTTATCAATTTTAACCTCAAATATAACAGTCATTTTCCATATTTGTGGTTTTGCTTTCTAATAGTTCAGTCGCTTGAGGTCACGCATGACCTAACAAATATTAAAAATGAAAATTCTAGGATAAGCAGTTTACAAATCTTAAGTTGCATAATAATTGGGGCATCGTAATCAAAGTATGTGCTATCTTCCTCTATCTCAGCCTGGTTGTGCCTTCTTGTTATGACTGTTGTGTCGATGCTATTTGTGTCGTCACTTAGTAGCTATCTAAGTTATTACATTGTAATAAAAAGGATAAATACAAGGAGACAGCATCCATAACATTTTGTTATAGAATGTTGTTCTAATTCACTGTCGCTGTGTTATTTCACTATGCCTGGTTTAAATTAGTATCTTTGTTATAGGGGTTAACACTATTATGGCTTTAGGCCATGATATTCACTATTTCATGAATATTCCCATAGTCATTGAATAGTGAAAGAGCATGCCCCTCACATGTTGGGCCTTGGATGAGGTAACTCCATTTAACCTGCGCCCTTCAATCACAGGTAGGACACAGGTAGAGGTCTCCACCTCCAGAGATTTAAATATTAATGAGTTAATCTAAAGGGGGGGGGCGTAGCTAATTAAGTTATCCCCTATCTTTTTCCCCCTCCCTATAAAAAGTCACGGGAGCCTGTCTTTTGCAGGGGAAGCGCTCACCATCTACACCCACTCACCACGCCATGAACAATAAAAGCTTTGGAAAACCGGACTCCACGTGTTACCTGGGCCTGCCGCTGCCAGGATTCCAGCCTTTGGAACCCTGGAACCTTGAACTGCAGCCACCAACTGCAGTGGCTGAGTGAATGTGGGATCTGCTGCTGGTGGTGTGGGAAGCGTCGCTGGACCCCCGCTGCGGACCCTCGAGACTTTGTCCCCACCACAGGCCCTCGCCGCCTGCCCGCCGGATCCCCCCCGAGTTTTTTTCCCACACTCACAGACAGGGGGCAGTGCTGTGTCTGTATGTGAGTGTGAAGTTGACAAAAATAAAAACCACAGCACTGATCTGAAGACAGTAGGCTCTAAAATAGCCTCCTCTGCATTAGGATTGAGCAGAAATCATAAGGACTTGAAGCCAGCTGAGAAGAGTATAAATGATCTAGGAGATGAACTGTTCTTAATTCTCATGCTTTCCTCGTTTAGGTAGTTTGCTCTCTATGCCATTGGGGTTGTGAGATTGAGCTCCAATGCACCGAGAGGAAAAGATGGAGTAAGGAGAGGAGAAGATGAAGTAGATGAGAAGCTAGGTAATGAGAGAGAAAAAGAGAGAGAAAGAGAGAGGGGGCATGGAGGCAGAAGTTCACGTGTCTCCACTAGTCAAGGATAGTTTACATAGCTAGGTTGGGTATTGGGTTACACTTCTGATTGAGCATTACCATACTTACAAAGCCCTTGATTAACATTAAAAAAAATTGTATAAAAGCCAAATGGAAAAGGGGGGGCACGGGATAGGGGTTTTCTGGGGAGGGGAAATGGGGAAAGGGATTGGCATCTGAAATATAAATAAAATATTCAATAAAAAGAAAGAAAAAGAAAAAAACTGAGAAAAAAAAAACTAAGAAAAAAAAATTGAGCTCCAATTTCCCACTACCCATCAAACTGAGATGCTCCGAAATCTTGAGGTACTCTGGGACTTGGGGCATACTGGGTTTCCATCGTCAAAGCTCAGAATTCTTCCCCTTACTCCACTCTTTGATCGACTTTCCATTCTGTCCCCAGATGGAGAAAATTTATTTTAAGGGTGTTTGAAATTAGATTAAAGCCACCTGAGCTCAAAGTCAACTGACTTAGTCATCTTAATTATCTCAGGAAAGCCACTTTTGCTCTGTTCTTTGTCATATTACTATCCCTGGGATTAGACTATGCAATTGTGGGTCATTTTAGATCCTGAGCCCCTACAGGTGATTGTGAACTTGCCCTTGTCAGTGGAGGTATGAACTTTTTTTGTATCCATTAGGGAAATTTACACCCAAAGCTCAGCATTTCTGTTTAGTCCCCTTTGCCCCTTTGCCTCTTAGAGCATTATCAGGGCTTGTCTCTACTTAGAAAATGAACCCCAGGGACATGTTTCCTCCTTTTTCCTGGAAGATGCTCTGGACCTTGTTCTGTGAACTCAGTGAACTAGCTTTGCCATTCTGCTGTTCTCTTTCTAGTGAGTTAAATAATGCATTCATTCCTTATTCACATGGGAACCTGTGCTTGCTTTGTGACCAGGGCAATAGAGTTTTCCACAAAGCTTGTTCTTGTAGCTTTTGAACTTTTTAAATTCCTTTTTCCAGACTTCCGCTGTCCTCTGAGATCACCTATGCTCTGCCTTTAGAGCAAAACCCTGCAAGAATCCCACTGGTATAGGACTCTCTATGTTTGTAGGCTTGTGCTCACTGGTATCTTGAGGAAGACCTCAAGGAATCATTTTGCCATGAGTTGAGAGTGATTAAAAATATCAAATAATCCAAAAGAAAAGCACAGAGCTGTGGCTTTTGCTCGAATTGAGGCCTATGGGCAGGAGGGTACAAGGCTTAGCTGTGCCTGCATTCATCAACAGTGGGAACATAGCATCACAGACAGCTAGCCAGACATGTCTGTGACCAAGCTTTCCTTACTCATTTAAAGGACAGCAGGCCCGGTCACATCACTGTCTGGTTTGTGCAGGAATATGGAGCCTTGTCTTCAGTAAAATTTCTGTCAGTATCTGCATTTCTTTTAGCATGAATCCTGCAGATCTTTTAGCAAAGTATGCCCATTGGACCTTTCTTACACAGTTGAGTCTGTGGTTTGTGATATCAACTAACTAGGACCTTACATGGTCTAGTTTAGATGGGATAGCTACCTCCTAAGTTGTCTTATCTAGGATGTGAATCACATAGCATATTCACTATGTATATACAACTCAACCTTAATGACTAGGTCAGGTCTGTTATTCAATCAACTGTCATCACATTACAGGACTTGTGTTCAAATTACTTTTGCTGTACTTAATAATATCCTAAATACTGAGAGTTGATACTGGCAATGCACATATTGTAATTAGAAATCAAAGGTGCTTTTGTTGACTAACAAGGAGGAGGCTCTCAATAAGAGAAAAAGCACAGTAATGCAGAGGTTGCTGAGTTCGATGGTGAGAAGAACAATCCCATCTATTCTATGATGAAAATGACAAGAGCAGTTCACGATAGCTTTCCAAGTCATTTCAAATTGTAAAAATAGTGGGCACAATGTGTGGCAAATGCTTGGACAGGAAAAAAGCCTTGAACGTGTGTGTACATGTATAGGAGAAGAGTAGACATGGTGTTTTAGCTTTGTTTCTGTTGCTAAGAGAAACTACTCTGAGCAAAACCAACTTAGGAGAGGGAAGGTTAAGTTTTTAAACACTTTATTTTGATGTATGTGAGTGTTTTGCCTGTATATTTGTATGTTTAGTGTGTGTGTGTGTGTGTGTGTGTGTGTGTGTGTGTGTGTGTGTGTGCCTGGAGAATACAGGGCAGAAGACAGGGTTAGAACATCTGGAACTGGAGTTGTAAACTGACATATGGGCATTGAGAATTAAACCTGAGTCCTCTGGAGGAGCAGCCATTGTATCCTTGTAGCCCCAGGAAAGGTTTTAGCTATTAGCCCTGGATTCCTGCCTATCACAGAGAAAAATCAAGATAGGAACTGAAGACAGACCTGGTTACTATACCATGCAGCATAGCTTTAAGACGAAGAGATCACTTCACATACAAAGAAGATGATTAGGAAGCATGGGGTAGGGGTTTTCAGGCTGGCACATGCTCGGATATCTTTTTCTACAGTTTCAGAACCATCTGCCCATGAATAGTGCCACCTACCGTGAGCTGGGCAATCATGGCAGTTCTCCCAAAGCCAGTCTTGTCTAGGCAATTTCTTGTTTTAGGTAACTTAGTAACTCTAGGTTATATCAAGTTGACAGGTGTTACCCAATTAACTAACCTAGATATAAGTTGTTACAAAGGACGGTCCTGGACCCATGGTTCTCCATGGTTCCTACTCCTCTGCTTTCCTTGCTCCTCCTCTTCTTCTCCTCCTCTCCTTATGTCTCCCACATTAGCTCCTCCCAAACTACCGAGTTTAATGTAGTGGGGAAAATACTGCTACACAGTATCAGCATTCATCTGGGGTTTTGGAATGTATTCATACAGACAAAGAGAGCACACTATATGTTTTACATTAACAAAAATTATCATAGCAGTTATTTAATAATAAAATTAACTTGGAAAAGTAGACAAACCGACTATTTTTAAAATAGTCATTTTATTTTATTTTCATGAGTGTTTGCTTACTTTTTATGTATGTGCACAAACATGTACTCGGTGGCTGAAGAGCCAGAGAGAGTTGTGTCAGATGCCCTGGAATTTGAGTTACAGCTTGTTTTGAGCTGCTGTGTGGGTGCTTGGAGCTGGACTCAAGTCTTCTGAAAAAAACAGCAAGTGCTTTTAACTGTCAAACTACTGTCACTGTAGTTCCCAAATGTATTATTCATTCATTCATTTATTATATAATATTGTAGCTTCTGTCTGTGAGTTCTGGAAAGATCTGCAAAGTTCCAAATGGTGTGTCTTTGTTTGTTTGTTTTTACCTCCCCTCCCCTTTTTTTCTTTAGTTTTCAGAGCAAGTTTTCACACAATAGACAAAGCCAGAGCTTCTTTCCTCCTCTCTCCTTCCTTAAGTCCCCATCTCTACCTTTCTTTAATTAAACTGGATAATTTCCAACTAGCACTTGTGTCTCTTGGTGTCCATTTTACCATAATAGTTAAAAAAAAAAAAATCAGACAGCAGGATGATGCTGAAATTGCTTCTTAGTTGATTTTTACTTCCTTCTCAGCTTGCATTTACAAAAGTATTGACCACATGCAGATCTTTACTGATGCAATCCTTTGGCTCCCTCGGATATCCACAGCCACCTGGGAGGATACAGTAAGCAAACAGATAAACAATGTACTGTGAGGTAGAGATGAAAAGAAGCCATAGGCAGCTGAGGCCCAGGAAAGAAGAGGATCATGCCTGAAGGAAGTGATGCTGATGGCAGGCAGGTGACGGGGCAGTGCCCCTCCAAACAGAAAAAGCAGCATGAGAAAAGACAATGAGAGTAGAACACCCAAGATCTGAGCTGATGTTGGATCACAGGTTTATTGTGGGAATTTGTAGGTCAGGCCTCATAGAAGAAGGCTTCTGATAACAAGTTAAGGTGGGCAGATTTGAGGCTGAGCTCATATGACATTCACAGACAGCTGCTGAGCAGGGGAATGGAATGATTTAAATGGGACTTTGGAAAGACAGAAATATAACCAGTAAACTTAGATTTGACATAATGAAAACATTGGCAAAGGGGATAGACAGTGGCCTTGGTAATCCACAAGAGCTGGCTGACTTTGGAACTCTGGGAAACTATATTGCTCATCAATATCTATATTTACGTTAGCTATCAAAGGATAAAGGGGATTCGGTGAAGTGATGCTGGGGCTTGCCACTTGCGTGTGGAATTGTCAAGCACATTGAAGTTGATAGTACAGATGTGCACACAAGGTAGAAAGATAAACAGAAGAGTTCTGACAGTAGCTGACACAGAAAGGCATCTGATTCCCAAGGCAGCTTAAATACTTTTAGTGCTGGGATATGTTAGGCTCTTCTTTCTCTTCCTTCATCCTTCTCACCAGCTCCCTATTCTCTGTATCTTCCTACCCTCTTGGACTGTTGGCCTCATTTATTCTAGACACTCCAGTGATAGCTGTCTCTCTTGTTCTCTGTGACCTCTGAGTTTAATTTCATGTGACTCTCCTGTGGTCCCTTGCTATCTGGGCTCACATCCATACTCTTACTCCATTGCTTGTTCCAAAACATTTCCCTAGGAGGCTCAAGGCACTGTCAGGGCTTCACTGACTGCCTGTAGAGTGGTAATATCAAGAAAGAAGTGTTTAGCTTCTATTGGTTTGTTATGCTTTGGGTCTTAAACGTCTCCAAATATCCACGCATTATAGGCATGATTGTCAGCTTCTGACAACCTGGGAATTAGTGAAATCTATAGAAGATAAGCCGACTAAGGTGTGAGGATTTAGCACATGCCATTAAGGAGATGTTGGGTCCCTGAGGCCTTCTTTCTCTCTCTTTGCTGTCTGATGAACTTGAGCAGTTTCCTCTACCCAAATGTTTCAGCCATGATTGCCACTGTACCACAGAGTAATGGGTCAAGTAAGCACAAACTGAAATCTCTGGCGATGAGAGGCTCACCAAACCCTTCCCCTTTAAGATGATGTTTTTATGACTAAACACAGTCATATCAGTGGAAAGCTGACCAATACTCTTGTCTTCGCTGCTTCATGTTAACAAATTTCACAGTAAATGTTTACCTCCTTACTGACAAACACTTATATGGGGCACTTGCCAGTGCAATTTCCCTTTGTTGCCCAGTGACTTCAGCGTGTCAATAGCATGACATATCAGCCACCATGTCTCATTTGAAATATAAATCTGATTCATCGGTCTTAGGTGAACAATAAATGAATGAGCCGGTCAGTGGATGGATTAGCAAAACAGAAGCCAGCGTTTGAGGGCTTACATCCAGGGCAGCTCCTGCTCCATGGTAGTAATGCCCCACTAGTGGAAACAATATGTTTAATATCTAAACATGAGCAACTTAACACTGAAAATTAGTGCTTTACTTCATGTTAAGTGTATGATACTATTCAAGACAAAGCACATTTATTTGAATAGTATCATGTTTATTAAATTGCCAAATACATGGGAATTCTTAGGAGGTGTAGAGGTTTGAATGCGAATGGTCCCTATAGTCACATATATTTGAACACTTGGTCTTCAGTTGGTGGAACTGTTTGAGAAGAACTGGGAAGTATAGCCTTATTGGAGAAGTGTGGTACTAGGGATGGGCTTTGGGGTTTCAAAAGCCCATGCCATTCCCAGTTAGTACTGTCTCTTTTTGTCTTGTGATTGTCTATGAGATATATGCTCTCAGCTACTGTTCCAGTGCCATGCTTGCCTGCTTACTGCCATGCTCTCTGCCATGATGTTCATAAACTCATCCTCTGCAAATGTAAGTAGGTCCCAAGTTAGAAGCTTTCATCTATCTATATCTATCTATTTATCTATGTATCTCTTTAGCTATATATCTATGTATCTATGTATCTATCTATGTATCTATCTATGTATCTATGTATCTATCTATGTATCTATGTAATATCTATCTATCTATGTATCTATGTAATATCTATCTATCTATCTATCTATCTATCTATCTATCTATCTATGTATCTCTTTATCTATATATCTATGTATCTATCTATGTATCTATCAATCTATGTATGTATCTATCTATCATCTATTTATCTATCAATGGATCTATCTATCTACTTTGAGACATTGTCTTACTAGGTAGCTCTGGCAATTTTGGAACTCACTATTTACACCAGGCTGGTCTTGAACTCACAGAAATCCACCTGACTTTATTCCTCCTCCCACACTCAGTGCTAGGATCAAGGGCATGTGCTACCACTCTGGCTGGATGCTTTCTTTTATAAGCATCTTTTCTTTTATTGCTGTTACTCCACAGCAGTAGAAAAGTAACTAATACAGAATGTACCAGGTAGTGGTGTAGTGGGTTGGCCTGATGCTGCTTGTATTTTAATGCTAATTACTGACTTCTCAAGACCTGGTTGCCCCAGAGATAAGAGAGTCTGCACTTTGTAAACCTAAATGGTGCTATGTGACCTTGACCTCAAGTTATTTCTGATTGGTGAATGAAGATAACAACAGCCAATAGCTGAGTAAAAGAGGTGTGTTTTAGAGTTCCTGGGCCTAGGGGGGGGGGGTAGAGAAGAACCACAAGAGAGAGAAGAAGGTGAAGAGGAATAAAAAAGTCACTATGGGTTAGGAGTCAAGAAAACATGGCTAATTGGAGTTAAAAATAGCCCAGATAAAAGTAATAACTCAGGATTATCAATAGGAAATAGATTTTAATAGCATAGAAGGTAGATACCTGCCCAGATCTAATGTTGATTAATGCTTATTGTAAATATAAAGGTGTTCTACAACAGAGTGGTGTATTACTGTGACAGGTTTGACCATGCTGGTTTGGGGAGGAATGAGGAAGACGAGAAAAGCAGCATAGGGCATAAGTAGGGCTTAATGGGCCTGTCTACTAAGTTTGAAAGACAGTAAGTAGTACTGAGTCCTCTGTGGACTATACAGATTTCAGAGAACAACACATAGCAACTAAGCTAGAGACAATTCTCAGGATATTTTGGCAAAGAATGTGGCTGCTTTTGTCCTGTCCTAAGAATCTGCCTGAGGCTAAATTGAAAAATTTCGGATTAATTTCTTTGATAGAGAAGATTTCAGGGCAGCCTAATGTTGACTATACAGTGTGGATAATAGTGATCACTCCTATGTAGGTTTACAATGAAAAGGAGCATGTGGACAAAAAGAGGTACAAAACATATAGTTTGAGGAGGAAAAGAGCACCAGGAAGTTTAATATTGGAGCCAAGGCTTGTGTGGAGGAGGAGAAGAGACTTGATGCTAAATGGATTAAAATGGAGCGGTGCCCTCAAGCCAAGAACTCACCTAACTTGATCCCATTGCAACTTGAAAAAGGAAAGCTTATGCAACAGAGGAAAGAATCAACAAATCAAAGTTAATGCAAATGTAATTCAAAGAGGGGACCATGCTCCATACCTAGCAGGCAAGAGAATTTAGCAGCATAAACCAAGAGGTCCTGGCTTTAGAATGATGAGGGTGTGGAAGGAGTTAGGGGATCTTCCTCTTTAGTTAAGGAAAGCCTGAGGTCAGCTATGTAGCAGGGAAGTCTCTGCATGGAGGCCCAGGGAGGCCATTTATGGAACTGTGAAAGTGAAGCTTGGATTGTTTGGAGACTCCAGGATATTGGAGGTGACAGAGTCATGTCTGCAAGAAGAGTAGTAGAAGATTGGAACCAGCCCAAGAGAGAGAAGTGGCAGTCAGTAAAGTCCGAAAGGCAGAGATCTCATGGAGCTACAGGATTTAGAACTGGCCCTGCTTTGTTCCAGTATTTCTTTCTTACTTCTACAAATGTCTCTTTTGAAATGGCAATGCCTATTCTACCACTTTGTATGTTGGAAGTATGTGAATTGCTTTTTTTGTTTCACAGAGGGTTACAACTAAAAGATTATCTTGAGTCTCTGAAGAGATTTAGATTTTGCATTTTGAAACAAAGTTGAGTGTGAAGACTATGAGGTCTTTTGAAGACGAACTAAATGCATTAGATGCATTTTGCTTTCTAATATGGCTACAAGCCTATAGCAGGCAGGGAATGGAAGGTGGTGAGAATGAGAATGGCTCTCATAGCCTCATATGTTTGAATACTTGTTCCACAGTTGGTGAAACTGCTTGGGAAGGATTAAAAGCTGCGGTCTTGTTAGAAATGTGCCACTAGAAGTAGGCTTTGTGGTTTCAAAAGTCCATGCCATTTGCAGTTCTCTCTCTCTCTCTCTCTCTCTCTCTCTCTCTCTCTCTCTCTCTCTCTCTCTGTGTGTGTGTGTGTGTGTGTGTGTCTGTCTGTCTGTCTGTCTGTCTGACTCATGCTTGCTGATAAAATGTAAGCTCTTAGCTACTTCTCCTAGGCCAAGTCTTCCTGCCATAAATAATCATGGCCTCACACACTAAAACTGCAAATAACCTCCCAATTTAATGCATTATTTTATACATTTTCTTGGTTGTGGTGTCTTTTTATAGCAATAGAACAGTAACTATCACAAGAGGGAAAACTACATGTGAATTAAAATGTGACCAGGTTGGGAATGTTGAATGGTTATCACACATCATTGTGACTCATATAGTCTTTGAGGCCTTGAGTCTTGGGTGTGGACTTCACTCTGAGGACGGTCAACACTGTGGCCTTGCACAAAGTTTGCATCCTTTACCCTTCATTGTCTTCAGCTGCAAAGTGTGAGAGCTTTGCCATTTCCAGCAGGGCCCTCAGTGAATTTATTTTATTTTATCAAGTTCAGGAGTTAGGATGCTTATCTTGATGAACAGGGTGTAAATGGCATCCTATAGAAAGAGAAAACTAAGTTGGGTCACCAATGAGGGAATATATAATTCAACCAGCAAGGATTAAAATCCATCCAGTTTACAAATGAAGACACCAGCAGCATCTATCCTCACAACCATCTGGACTAGACATCAAGGAAATCAGGGAAACTTCTCACTAGTTTTGACAAACTTTCATGGTTGTGGCTCATGTGTATTTCCACCTCCAGAATGGAAAGTTGGGGCTTGTCCCCAGAGAGTCTTGTGAAATAGTGGCTTTGAAGGCTTCTTATTGCTAAGACTGTGTGGAAAATGGATAGGAGTTCTCCCTTGTGTCTGGCACAGGAAAGACACTTGACTAATTGTGTTGTGCTCAGGAAAAAAATAAAACCTGAGGGTGAATCATTTGTGAGATGCTGCAAGTTCTGTTTCTTTGTCTGCCCTTGCAGAGCCCCAGTGCTCATTAAAATGTTAAAGATCCAGAGAATCCCTGCAGCAAAGAGACTGGCTAAAGTATTTACAATGTAGTTAATTAAAATCAGACCTCAACAATCCATTAGCTAAGTTGGACTAAATCTGACAACTCCTTTTTTTCATGCAATGAGCATGGGTGGCGATGTGGGCCAATATTCAAGGGTCACAGCAGAAACTTCTTATTGTTATTACAAATATATGAGACACGCTGGGCTTGTCTCTATGAGTAGGTCAGCTCAGATATTATCTGACTCCTGGTGAGCTACAGCATGATTAGCATATTATGTGTATAGGACCCAGACTGTAGTGATGGACAGCTGTGAGCAAATAGCTGCATATATTTTGTAAGGCTTCCTTTTATTACTAAATTCATCTTTTGTGTTGCTATGTTGGTGATTAAACCCAAGGCCTCACACATGCTAAAGAATACCTCTTCTATGGAGGTCCCAGCCTAATAATTGGAACTCACAGTGGAGATTAGGCTGGCTTCCAATTTGCACAGATCCTCCTGCCTCTGCCTCTAAGTGCTGAGATTAAAGGTGTATACCACCAACATCGGGCAACAGTAAAGATACTTTTTAAAAAAGAGCCCAGGTTAAAGTTTTTCATAATCATATTTTTTTGTACTGGACTGACTTGAACCCCATAAAGGCATATTTCCAATCCCAGTTTCTAATGTTTAACAGAGTGCCAGGCATACAATTCATTTATGATGATTCAGAATTTGTTGCTCTGTAGACCTTTACATTTTCATAAGTGAGAATGATTTGTACAGCTATGTAGATATGTGTCTGTAAAACTACATGTATGGGTAGCAGCTAGATAAATAGTTATGTTTTGGTATCATATTCTGTGCTTTGTATAGTTACTATCTGGTGCTATTAGTTGGCAATTTCCAAGTCCTCAAACGCAGTAAGAAGTTAAAACAGCTTGCACAGAGAAAGCTAACTTTAGAGAGGGAAAGTTCTTCTGCTGACCTATACTCAAAATTCTGTTACTAGCTTTGCAGTGACCTACAGTAGTTAAGTCCATTTTTGACATTTGTTTTTAGATTGTCTTTTACTTATGTATGTATTTAATGTGCATAGTATGTAGTCACTGCTCAGTTTGGCCATTATGATATATAGGCAATAAATAATTCAACATCAACAAAATTTAAATGAAGACAATGTTAATATTATTGGCTAAGACAATAGTGTAAATCTTATTCAATACTAACCTGATCTTAATAGTGTAACATACTTTTCTTGATCAGTATTTTTTTTTTTTTCACCAGAAACCAAGTGGCAATGATGGAGGTGATGATAGAAGCAAGGAGATCAAGAGTCTGTCCTCACAATGTTGCTAAAGTACTGAATACAGATCATAGAGAATTATATTTGGGTAGCTTAGCAAAGCTAGAGAGAGAGAGAGAGAGAGAGAGAGAGAGAGAGAGAGAGAGAGACAGAGAGAGAGAGAGACAGAGAGAGACAGAGAGAGACAGAGACAGAGACAGACAAAGAGAGACAGAGAAAATGTTGAATCTGTAATCTTCATATCATGAACAAGATAGAACCCTTCATGTATTTCACACCCCTATGTGCTTTCTCCAGGGTTTGTCCAAAGAACAGTCTACTCCCACCAGTCCTGAAGGAGAGCTTCATATCTCAGCAAAAGTGTCTGCCTCACTACTGTTGGATTTGAAAGTGCAGGCCAGATCTTTGATGATACATGTAAATTTCAAGTTATAAAAACAAAAATAAAAACAAAACCAAGAATGAAACTGTTTGAAGTATTTCTTTACCATGTTTGTTTAAGTCAAAAAAACTTAGTTTCCAGGGTAAAGGGCAAATACCCACCTGTAGTTGTGTGTATTTGTAGTCTCCAGTGATTCCCAACAGAGCAGAGGGCAAAGTTTGAGGAAAGCAAATTTGCCGGCCCATTTACAATTGTATTTCAGACATGGATCCTGCCCTCCTATTACATAACATAGGGCCCACAGGCAGAGGTAGGTTTCTCATCTTCCACTTGGGGGTTGCAGTGGTTTGAATAGGAATGACTCCCATAGACTCTTGTGTTTGAATGCTTGTCCATAGTGAGTGGCACTAGTAGGAGATGTGGCCTTACTGGAAGAGGTGTGTCATGTGGTTGTAGGCTTTGAAGTCTCAGAAGCTCAAGCCAGTTCTTTCTGCTGGCTGAAGACAGAGAACTCTCAGCGCCTTTTGCAGCAACACATCTGACTGCACATTGCCATGTTCAATAATAGACTGAATCTCTGAACTATAAGCAAGTCCCAATTAAATATTTTTCTTTAGTAGAGTTGCTGTGGTCATGGTGTCTCTTTAGAGCAATAGAAACTCTGACAAAGACAGAGGTCTTTTCCCCCCATTAATATATTTATTTTGATTTACACCCTGATCGCACAATCCCTCCCTCCTCTCTTCCTGGTCTCACCTTCCAATTCCTTTACCCCATTCCCTCTTCCCCTCTTCCCCAGAAAGGAAAGGAGCTCCCTATACCTCACACATACATACAAACCTGCCCAGGCATATCAAATCACACCAAGACTTAGCACATCCTCTCCCACTGAGGCTAGACAAGGCAGTCCAGCTAGGGGAAAGGGATCCGAAGGCAAACAACAGAGTCTGAGTCAGAGACATCCTCTGCTCCAATTGTAAGGAGACCCACATGAAGACCAAGCTGCATATCTGCTACCAATATCTAGGAAGCCTAGGTCCTGTCCTGCATGCTCTTTGATCAGTGGTTCAGTGTCTGTGTGCCTTCATGGGCCCAGATTAGTCGACTCTGTAGGCCTTCTTGTGATATCCTCGAACCCTCTGGGTCTCTCAATTGTATCCACCCCCCCAACTCTTCCACAAGACTCCCTGATCTCTGGCTTATGTTGTCCATCTTGGATGTTCTTACCCTCAGTCCCCCAAAACTTTAGCAGCCCTATCAGCCTAAGTAAAGTTGATCTGCCTTATGATAGGTGATCCTGGTGTGGTTATTCACTGTACACGTTCACAGGGCTTCCAAACTCCTGTTTGATGTCTCCACTCCTTTTGCCCTTATGGACCAGATGACTGATGATCCATGAAGGCAGGAAGACCTGCAGAGCTCCATACAGAAGCTGGGGCCTTATGGTACATGTAATGCTGAAGCATTTCAGGAATCTGAGCTGTTGGCAGAATAGGCTTTATTGGGAAAAATGAAATTAACCCTGTAATCTAATTGAGGGTATGTGACATTCCTCAGGAAAAGGCCTATGTGGGGGCTTTGAATCCCATTGACAAGGTCAGAGAAGGATAATCCCACGAATGGAGTCTCCTATATTGGGCCCAGAGCCAAGAGTCTATCTGGTCATGGTTGACTTCTACTTTAATTAGCAGTTTTCTTACAGAGGTCTTAAAAGCATTGAATCTATTTACAATGAGACCTCATGTCTCCTGCTGTGTATTTTCAGTAAGACCTGACCCCTCACTAGACAGTGGAAAAAATTAAGTAAAAATATGAAAGAAAACGCATACATGATTTCAGCTTTTACTAAGAAGCAAAGACAGGGACTTATTGCTATGAAGAAACATGATGAACAACATACAACTTGGGTAGGAAAGGATTTATCTGGCTTATACTTCCACCGTTATGGCGCATCACTTAAGGAAGTCAGGACAGGAACTCAAACAGCAGAAACCTGAAAGCAGGAGCTGATGCAGAGGCCATGGAGAGATGCTGCTTACTGGTTTGCTTATTATGGGTAGTTCAGCCTGTTTTCTTACAAAACTGAGGATCACCAGGACAGGGATGGCATCACCCACAATGGGCTGGGCCCTCCTTCATCAATAACTAATTAAAAATACCATAAAGCTGGATCTTATGGTAGCAACATCTCAGTTGAAGTTCACTCCTTTCAGATGTGTCAAGTTGACACAAAGATAGTCAGAATAAGGACTGAGGTTACTAAGAAGGGATAGCTCTGTTAAACCTGCTGCATCAAGGCTCTCTTTTCTGTGAGACTTGATTGTAGTTTCAAGTAGAGCAGAAGATACTGGCTGAGGCACTATAGTGTCCCCAGGGCAAGCTTGCCGAGTGTCTTGTAGTCAACCCACATTACAGAGGAAGCCCACCCCCTGTGCTCCAGCTGATAGGGTTCCTTTCTCTTGGGAGCTGCTTATTCACTGAAGTCCATTCAGGTAAACACTCCTGATGAACTGCTCAAGACTAACATAGATGAATATAATCCCCAATTAGGAACCTTTGGCATGTTAACATTTCTCTCAACATTGGATATGTTACTGTATACTCTCCACTTTATCTGGACAGTATTTCAATATCAGATATAGCACTCACCAACAGAATTACAGGGGATCTACTCACCTGTACTGCTTTAGTTAAATACCTGAACTGTTTTAAGTGGGATTCGATTCTGTCACTTTTGATTAGTTTGCTTGCTTCATGGGTATGGCGGGTCCAGATCAATATTGAGTATCACGAGACTTACATTACTCTTTACCTTATTTCTCCAGACAGGGCCTCTCACTGAACCTGGAGCTCATCAATTAGGCTAGACTGGCTGTCCACTGATATCCTGGAATGTATTTTTGTCTAAAGCCTCAGGGCAGGAGTTACAGAAATTCAATGCCACACCCAGTTCTTAATCTGCACTCCAGTCCTCATCCTTGTATGGCAAGCATTTTAGTGACTGAGCCATCTCCCCATGTTAGGAAAATTCTAACATCTTTCCTAAACTTACTGTTGTGCTATGTCAGTCTTTACCTATATGTGAGCATGGCTGGGTGCATTTGTGCATTATCAGTGTGACATGTGACCATGCCTTTGTATACAATATATACGTACATGAATGCATATGCATGCATGTGGATGGATGGAAGAGAAAGAAAGGGAGAATGTGTTAGAAAGAAAAATCTGTGTTCCATCCCTTGATAAAGCAAGAAAATGTGTGCTTGTGGACCTGGATTTGAGCCTAGTTCGGATGCATCTTCTGTCATTTGCACTGGCTAGAATTGCTGGTGAGTCATAACACTTGGCAGAATGGAACATTTTGTACCAGTCTTGAAGAATAAGAGATGATCTTAACAAAGTCCTATTTATTCCAAACTCAAAAAAAAAAAAAAAAAAAAAAAAAAAAAAAGAGTAGGATTGCAAAAGAAGTCTGACACCCTTAAAGTATTATCTTGGAGACAGAAGCATCCTCTCCCTTGAGCATTTAATGAGCAGAGTTGGACTGTCACTCATTTACAAATGCTCTTGGTCACTTTTCTGAGTTGCACAAAACTTCAGATGTCAGAAATCAAGGCCTCCCCTGAACAACCATCACAAGATCTGCTTATAAAAGAAAAATCTTCCAAGTAAGTGTGGCTGCTTACAAACCTGATGACAGAAAATTCCCCATATATAAAGAAATGAGTGCATATTTGAAGCTTCAGAAGAGCAAAAGGCACTTCAAGGCCTTAGGCAATTTCAAGCCAGAGAGGAGGAAGTTTCTCCAGCTCCTGGTGATGGGGCTAGATGGTCTGGTTTTCATTCCAATGCTTAGGTTAAAAATTAGGAAGTTGATGCGGTTGAGCAGAATGACACTCTTTATAGTTTCTTTAAATTTTCATATGTGTAACATTTCCCCCAAAGAATAAAAAAAGAAAGTTATAAATGACTGGCCTGCTGCCATCTTCCAGCTATTTCTGTATCTTCTGGTACAACACTTCCTGGTTACATAGGATTTAAAATAAATGTAGACTTTTCTTTCTCTTCAAAGATGCAGCTTTTGCTTTGAATTCCCACAGAGATAGCTCTTTAGTCTCTGCCCACGAACTGGCTTCAAAGATCTATTTCCTCCCCTGGAATTCACAGGAACCTGTGAAGTGTTGTCCCTGCCGCTCCACGGGTTCTTTTGGAGCTGTGTTTCCTACTACAAATGGCAGCACTCCTGAAGAGTGTGCTTGAGAACCTCCAACATGCATTTTTATCAATATTTGATAAACTTTCACTCCATAAATATTTATTCATGGGTAGTCATTCTGACTGGTTCTGGGTTTTAGTAGTAAAAGAAAAAGCAGAGTCTTGACCTTGCCCTCCTTTGGTTGACAATCATGCTGAAAGTCACTTGGCAATCCAACAGTAACAGGACAAGTGCATTTCTCTATTCGGCAGAGGGGAGGTAATTGCGGTCAGACCCTTAAAGGACACTCAGGACAGTTCTCAGAGAAATGCCCTGGATGTGAAGGAAGGTGACTTGAACTGAACTTGGTGAAGGCAGGAGACTCAGTTACAGGATGAAAGCCATGTAGCGAGAGACAATAAGGCATCATTCAAGGAATTAGAAGGTGTCCACAATAGAATAGCCAGAGCATGCAACGAAGACAGATGCAGCCATTGATTAGGGTCAGCTCATGTCTGTTTCTGGGTCAAATAGAACATTTTATTTAGGGGTGAGGTTTGAGTTTATGCAGTTTTCATTTCTTATGTGTGGTCTTTGATTTTTATCTTTCCTATTGTTTTTTTGTTTGTTTTATTTTTGAGTCAGGGTCTTTCTATATAACTAGACTGGTCTTGAATTCATTCACTACTTTTGCAATCTAAGTGCTGGCCTTACTGTGTATGTAATCACGGACAGGTTGCTTTTGAGACCACGTTAGATGGGTAAATGGCACTGATCATCTTTATCAAGTTCAACATCAGAGCAACAAGCTGATGAGTTCTTTCCATTGGTAGGGATCATCCAGCTTTCTACTCAGCAGAGTAGCACCCAGAGTACATAGGAATAGAAGTCCTTCAGCGGGCAGAGAAAAGAGCTCACATCACCCTTCCCTTTCCCCACAGTTTGGAATTATATCTCTCTTCAGCCCAAATAGCTCTCTGTTACAAGTCTTGATGAAGATGCTTCCTGGTGACAATGTTTCTCTATTCCATTTATTCAAAAATCCCTGTTGAGGCTGGAGCCCTGCTCAGTAGTAAGGCATTATTTCTTTTTGAATGCTCTAGGCTTCATTCTCAATACATGAAGGGAAAAAAAAAAGTTTTTTTTCTTAATTATCGTTGCTTCATTTTTAAAAAACAAGTTTAGTGATGATTAAAAAAAATAATGATAATAATAATAATATTCTTATTATTGGCATCAATAACAAATTTACTTATTTTAAAAAAATCCAAGTGCTGGCATTGTCCAGAAAATTTTAACAGGTTTATTTATGACTGCTATAAAGTTGAACAGTTGAAATGTGTTCACTGAAACATTTTGCTTGCAGTAATGCTTTACATTTTGCATTTCTATTAAAATTCATATACAAATGAAAGTGGAAAAAGTGCCAATACCTAATTCTGTCCCATATATTTCCACTCTCAATAATATAGTTAGGTACCTTTTGATCCACCAGGGAAAAATATCTAACATTCAGAAGTATTGATAACAGGAAGAAGAGAAAAAAAATTTTTTTTGAGAATGAAATGTTTCCCCTCATAGTGGACTCTTAAGCACATTCTCTACTTATGAGGCATGCTAGCTGGATTTTTTTGGCATAATTGTTACACATTGGTATGGATAGCACGCAGGTTGGTATCTTCAAAAAAGGCCTCTCTTGCCTCCTGCAAAGCATTAATAGCTGCACTCTGGAAGCACAGATCTGTTTTGAAATCCTGAGCAATTTCTCTCACAAAATGCTGAAAGGGGAGCTTATGGATCAGAAGTTTAGTAGACTTCTTTTTTGTTTTTTTTTTTTTGTTTTTTTTGTTTTGTTTTTGTTTTTCAAGACAGGGTTTCTCTGTGTAGTCCGGGCTGTCCTGGAACTCACTCTGTAGACCAGGCTGGCTTCGAACTCAGAAATTCGCCTGCCTCTGCCTCCCAAGTGCTGGGATTAAAGGTGTGCGCCACCACTGCCCGGCTGACTTCTTTTTTTTTTAAATTGGATATTTTTATTAATTTACATTTCAGATGTTATCCCCTTTCCCCATTCCCCCTCCTCCTCCTTTTTGCTTTTGTACCATTTTAATTACATGCAAGTATTAAGGTCAATTCTAGGTTGAGGAACTAGCAATACAGTAGATGCAAATAGTCAAGGAACAAGCAAGACAATAAACACAAATAGTCAAAGAACAGGCAAGGCAATAAACAAAGTCCCATGAACGCTCCCATGATCACTGTTTCTAAGGGCTTATCAGAATGACCAAAATATCTGAGCCTACTTCCCTGTCATAGTCCAAAGTCATTTTCATGCCTGAAGCCTACTTCTTTGTTCTAGCCTAAGATTTATATATTTCTGCCTAATCACTAGAGTTCTGATAGCATCTGATTTCATGGCAGTTCCACAGTACCAGCCCTGTAGCAATGAGGTTTCTTCATACCTCCAGTAGAGGGCACACTCTTGTGTAGCCAGTTGTTTCCTGGGTGCTTTACCACCGGTGGATTTGCCCACTGTATGCACTCTGTAAGATCCATGGCATGAGCACCTCCTTACTTATCCTCCATCTCCTTTGGCTGGAGCTTGGCAAGTGAGAGGAAGCGCTGGCTTTAGATAGCAGAGGCAGCGTGACTGCTTAGTGAGTATTAAACCCTAAGTTAAAAGCATTGTCCTTGAACAACTTAAAGATTTTCCTTTGTCTTCTGGCTCACATGGTCTCTGAGCAAATGACAGTAATGATTTCTACTGTTTTCTTGTTAGATAGTGTGCATCTACTTTATCATGAATTTTAAAAACTTATGTTAGTTATGTAGCTTCTGCAGTACTTGGTTCCCATGTGACCTTTTTACACATCATTAGTTGTGGTTACTTCCTCCCCTCTCCTGTAACTTCCTCCTCCTTTCTTGTTTCATTTTTCGTGACTTTTAAGGTTTGGTTATTACATGGTTTTGATATATCTTGGTCAGAAGATTTCAAAATTTTTCAAAATTTTGGGATCTGAGATATATATATATGATATATATATATATATATATATATATATATATATATATATATATAATCAAATTTGTAAGAAACTAAAGAGATGTGGGTAGGTTGGCTGGGAATACTGAAAGTTCCACCAGGCTGGAAGTTAGGCATGGCAGCTGTGGCTACAACAGCTCATTAAAGGCCTTCTCCACGGTTCCTCACCTTGTAGTCCCAATGACACAAGATAGTCCTTGGGTTTCCAAAACAGCTTTATTGGCATGACAAATGATGGTTGAATTTGGATGTGCACCCCCCCACTCCAACTCAGGACTCAGGGCAGACCTGAGTTAAATTAGGAGGGAGAAAGGTGGGGAAGAATGCTTAATTGACTCCACCCTCTGGCCTTCAGGCATCTCATTAGTATGTAAATCTCTCTAGGGCCTGAGGCCTGTAACCACTGTGCTCTTTGGGTGGGGCTGCATTGCCCTGAATGTGACTGATCAGTGCAGGTCAATGAAGTTCCATGCCTCGTTTTAGGAGCCTAGATTCTGGGAGCACAGTAGAATAGATGTCCATCCCTTACAGGCAATGGACACCTGTTGGGTCTCTGGGCTTTCTAGCCAGCTCTTTGACCAAAACCAAGACCCCTTTCACGACCCTACAAAGAGATAAAGAATTCTTTGAATATCTTCTATGCCACAACTTGTCACTTTTGGAAATAGATGTGTATACATCTGTTCTATGTTTGCTCATGGCCCAGTGAGGCTCTGCTTAGTTTTGCCTTGAAGACCCCCAAATTCGGGAGACCCTTACTCAAGTCTCAGGAAGTTGCGAACACCCACAAACTCCAAGACACCATTACTGGATGCAATTAGCAGAGGTTTATTAGGGAAGAAAGCTGGCAGCCATCTCGTGCAGGAGTACAGCTTGACAAAGCCACTCAGTCTGAGGAGGGTTTTTAAAGGGGTAAACCACAAACCAGGGGAGTGGGAAGGAGGGTGAGGGGTTGTCAAGAATACATGATCATAAAAATAGTGGAACATTTCAGAGGAACCCACCCTAAATGATTTAGTCATGTGAAAATTACTCTGCACACTCATTCTTCTCAAGAATGTAGTTTTTACCAAGTCGCTGTACCTCACCCTGTCATTACCAACTATTTCAGGTTAAACTATTTCTCACTCGCTCCACTGTCCCACCTAGATGACTTGCATTTTTTTTATGGTCAGGAATGTGTCTTCCTGCTTTGGGCTTTCCCCACCCACAGGTGGGTTCTTTTCCCTGAGGCTTGAGGAATGTTAATACTCTTCCCAGGATGTATCCCAGGGCAGTGAAGGCCTGAAATCCTACATTCAGTTCTGCCTTCTTGGAACTAGTGAGCCTGTATATATTTTATAAAATGGTCTTTATAATTTTTCACTCTACAGCCTAAAATTTTCATTGCTATTTAACTAAAATAATTCATGCTGAATTGACTTCAACTATTCTAATATTTTCTGTTGGATAGAGATTGATAGAGGCAATATGGAAATAAGAGAAAAAATAAACCGACTTTAGTGGGAGAAGATTGTCCTTTAACCAGAACAATGAAGGGGATAATCTCTCTTCAGGAATACGGATAATGCATTCATGGCATAGGGTGATTGGGGTTGTATAGGCAGAGAGTGTTCTTGGAGTGGTAGATTCTGTCTGCAGGTTTGTTCTGCAGCTTCAAGCTTGTAATTACCAATGGAGGTTGATGTGGCCTAGGCAGGGGTGGAGTTGGAAAGATGGGGGAAGCGGAATGGGTTATAAGGGGGGTGTGTAGGGAAGGTTGAGGATGGGGTGAGGAGTAAGGGGTGTTATTCTCAGGAGCAAGGAGATTCCTTAATTTATGAGCCATGCCAGCCTTTAGACTTCCTTGTCAGGAACCTGTTGGATTCTAACAACCTGCAGATGGTATCAGTGTGTTCTTAGCTTAGGAAGCTGTAGCAGATGTTGGACTTCATTATCAGGAGCTTCCTGGAGCCCAGCAGCCAGCAGGTTTTAGTAGCTGTCTTAGAGTATCTATTTCTATGAAGAAACACCATGACCATGGTAACTCTTATAAAGGGAAATATCTAATTGCGGCTGGCTTACAGGTTCACTATTGTCATGGTGGGAAGCATGGTGGCACACAGGCAGGTATGGTGCTGGAGTAGTAGCTGAGAATTCTACATCTGGTTCCTCAAGCAGTAAGACAGCAGCCGATAAGCTTGAACTTGAGCGTATGAGACCTCAATGCCCAACCCTAGGACACACCTCCTCCAACGAAAACCCATCTACTCCAACAAGGCTGCATCTCCTAATAGTGTCATGTCCTGAGTTCTATGGGGGCCAATTCCATACAAACCACCACAGTAACTATCAACATTCCTGCCCCAGTTTCTTTGCCTTCCTTAAGATTTTGGCTATTAGCTCTTTATTTTCCTTACAGGGTCTAATCATTTAATCTCTTGTACTTAATTTTCAATGTACAGACTGCAATTTTTAAATTTTATCATTTTAGCTCTACAAATTTCTAGTTTTTAAAAAGATTTCTTTCTTTCTTTCTTTCTTTCTTTCTTTCTTTCTTTCTTTCTTTCCTTCTTTCTGTATACAGTGTTCTGCCTGCATGTATGCCTGCAGGCCAAAAGAGGGCACCAGATCGTATTATTGATGGTTAGGAACCACCACATGGTTGCTGGGAATTGTGATGTGTTTATAAAAAGATAGAGTCATAGAGAGTATGTTCTGTGGGTGTGTGGAGAGGTATGGGGGAAGGGGATGTCTCAGTGGGCCCATGCAGAGGCATCTCTTTCCACTGAGGGACCAGTCACACACCCTATTCTACATAGGTTATTCTATTCTAGCATAGAATAGAGTTTATTCAGGGCATGTAGAGGGGAGCCAGGAAGGTAGTAGAGGGAGAGAGAGAGAGAGAGAGAGAGAGAGAGAGAGAGAGAGAGAGAAAAGAAAAGAGAGTAGAGAAGTAGAGGCTGGCCATGACCACATGAAGAGAGGGGGAAGGGAAGGGGAGAGGGAACAGGGAGAAGCTAGAGTCAAGAGATAAAGAAATCAAGAGAGAGAGGAGGGGGCAAGCAGACCCTTTTATAGTGGGCCAGGCCTACCTGGCTTGTTCCCCATGGCTTACCCAACCTGCTTTTTTATATATCCCTATATATCCCAGGACATGGGACCTCATGAAACTGAAAATCTCTGTAAGGCAAAGGATACTGTATAGTACAAAATGGAAGCCTACAGATTTGGAAAGGATCTTCACCAACCTTACATCTGAAAGAGGGATAATATATAAAGAACTCAAGAAGTTAGACACAAACAAGCCAAATAACCCAATTAAAAATATGAGGTACAGAGCCAAACAGAGAGTTTTCAACAGAGGAATCTCTAATGGCCAGAAGTACTTGAAATGTTTAACATCCTGAGTCATCAGAGTAATGCAAATCAAAATGACCCTGAAATTCTATCTTACACCCATCAGAATGGTGTAAGCTCAAAACCTCAAGGGACAGCACATACTAGTGAGAATGTGGAACAAGGGGAATACTCCTCCATTGATGGTGGGATTGCAAACTTGTACACCTTCTCTGGAAATCAATCTGGCAGTTTTACAGAAAGTTGGTAATAGTTCTACCTGAATCAAGCGGTATCATTTCTGGACATATACCCAAAAGATGCTCCACTACACCATAAGCACATGTGCTCCCTATGTTCATAGCAGCTTTATTAATGATAGCCAAAAGCTGGAAACAGCCCAGATGCCCTTCAACCGAAGGATGGATACAGAAAATGTGGTTCATTTACACAATAGAAAACTATTCTGCTATTGAAATCAAGAACATCATGAATTTTGCAGACAAATTGATGGAACCAAAATTATCATTCTGAGTGAGGCACCCCAAACCCAAAAGGACATGGATGGTAGGTTCTCACTTACATAAGAAAAAAGGGAATCTTAATTGAGAAAAATGCCTCAATATGATTGGTCTGTGGGCAGGTTTCTCAGGCATTTTCTAGATTAATGTGTATATATAAGTGCACAGTACCATGGCACACATTTGCAGGTCAAAGAACAATTTTCTGGAGCCAGCTCCCTGGGCTCAGGTTTGAATGTTGTTTTGATTGTATAGTTTAGTAGCAGCTAAGTATAACAAACTGGAATTTTAAAGCTTTGTTAAGATGGGCACCAGAACAAGGCCTCTCAATTGTAGGATTATGTAATTCTAATTCTTGTTTTATTGTTATTATTAGATAGGACCTTACTGTGTATCTTAAGTTTTCTTGCTTTTGCCTCTTAACCATTGAACTGGTCATGAGGTTCCCAGTGGAGGAGTGAGAGAGAAGACTGAAGCAGCTGAAAGAGCTTGTGGCCCCTTGGGGAGAGCAATAATACCAACCAACCAGAGCTCCCGGAGTATAATCCACCAGTCTGGGAGCACATAGGGAGGGACCCATGGCTCCAGCTGTATATGTAGGGGAGGATGGCCTTGTGGGGCATAGGTGGGAGCGGAGATCCTTAGTCCCATGAATGCTGGATGCCCCAGTGTGGGGGAATTCCGGGGGGGGGGGGGGGGGGGGGGGGGGGGGGCACATCAGGAGAGAAGGAGGGGGGGGGGGAATGGGATAGGGGGTTTCTGGATGGGGAGGAAATGAGGAAAGGTGATAACATCTGAAATGTAAATAAAATATCCAATTAAAAAAAAATACTCTGAAAACAAAAAAAAATTTATATCAAAAAAAAAAATTTTAACAATGGCACAGCAAGTTGGTGTTTGGGGATTTTGGAACAGATAATTTTGAGCTAAGGGGCGCTCTGCATATTGCTTGGTAGCACCCCTTAGTAAGTATGAGCAGAAGCCTTAGGGTTATGACAACCTCAGACAAGTCTAAATGTGGCCAATGTCCCTGAGGAGATGAAACTGTCCTTAGACAAGAGCCATCGAGATAGCATTGCCCTGAATTAAACACTATTTAGTTAATTAGCTACCATTAGCTACTATTAAGCACTTTTAGGCATGCTTAAAGTATCAGTTCTTTGAATGCTTGGGGCCTACCTAGCTATTTTGAATGTTTAGAACTTTGAAATCTACAATTTCCCCCATCTTTGATTCTCTTAGTCTTTCTTTGTTCACTTACATTCTGTGTAAAATATTATGGCAAATATCCATGAAGATTCTTGAACTTTTCTCTGTCAGCCTGTCTTCCCCTATATATTACCGTGAAAATTTGATCCTTCTTAGTATCTTAGAATTCAGTTTTCTTTTTAGGCTCAGATTCTCTTAGAGTTTATAAAATGCCGCAAACAGGAATCTTGGATAAATGGAGAGCTCTCTCCTTGTGCTTCTTTTCTTTTGATCAGAGTGTGATGTTGTTTGCTTTCTGTTACTAAAACTTAATTTCAGGTTTTATCTGCTTTAAAGTTACATTTATTTATTTTTGCCTCTGTGTGTGTGTGTGTGCTTGCGCACGCGTGAGTGCACACGCACACACACACACACACACACACACACACACACACACACACACACACACACA